>CM049987.1:2400000-3034772 GCA_016630955.3 Didymella arachidicola
TTCTACTGACTGTATGCTGTGATTCTAGGCTCATAGAGGCGCTCTTCCTCGTCTGTCGCGTCCGCTGTACCTACAGTCTCTCCCCAACGCTCGGCGTCGTCTGCGTATCTCTGATCCCCATATGCCCAAGGATCTGCGTCTGCTCCATATACTGGACGGCTTTGGTGGCTAGCTGCGGCGTGCCCAGGATGGTCCTGAGGCTGTGTCGTCTGGAAAGGTTGGCGAAGATGCGGTTCCGGAGGTCCTTGTGCTTGCTGCAGCGGAGGAGGACGTGGGCGACGGTCTGCCGCCTCTCTCCACAGCTGCAGCCGGGGCTAGTGATGTCCGGAATGTGTCGATTGAAGAGGAAGTCGTTGAGTCCGATCTTCTCGGTCCGCAGCTGCACCAGCAGCGCGCTTTCCCTTTTGCTAAGCCTCTCATGGAGCTGCAGCACCTTCTTGGTGGGCGTCGGTGTGTGCCTGTATGTCGCGCGGCCTTTCTTTTCTTCCCTCCATGCGCTGATCCACGCCCGCTCTACTTGTGTCTTGCACCATCTTCTGAGCGTCGTCCTGAGTGGGTATAGCTGTGCGGGCGGGTCTGCTGGCTGCTGTCGGCGGCCGTCCTCTCTCCATCCGGTGGCTTCCTTGGCAGCCTGGTCGGCGGCTTCGTTTCCTGGGATGCCCACGTGAGCGGGTATCCATCGGACGGTCACTGAGTATCCTTTGTTCTGGAGCTCCAGGACCTGTTGCGCGATGTCCGCGAGAATGTACGCGCCTGAGCGCCCTTCAGCTTTAGCTATTGACCAGATGGCAGCTTGATTGTCCGTATAAATGGCTATTTGTCTGTGCTCGCCGCTTTCGTCTACATACCCCTGCGGGATCTGCAGTGCCAGGCTGATACCTTGCAGTTCCGCCGCGTATACTGTCGACATTGTGTCGGATCCCATATGTACGGATAGTGTCTGTTGTGTTAGCGGGCACACTGCTGCGGAGCCGATCTCGCCCTCGATGCCACTGCCGTCCGTGTAGATGCTGAGGCTCTTGTTTGCCGCGCATTCTCGATCATGGCGTTCGCGGGCCTTGTTCGCGTCGTTGTCGATGTAGGTGTGTGGCCCTCTCCGCCACGGCGGTGTGATGAATGGGGGGATCGGCTCTTGCTTGTCAAGATCGCGCACCTGCTTGCTCCTTAGTGCCTCGTTGGCTTTCTGCCAGGGGCTTTTGTGTGCCCTGTAGTTCTTGTCGATGACTATTGGTATCGGTTCGCGTGGCTCATAGCCCGCAGTCTTTGCGATGACCCTAGACGAAGAGAGTCGAGTGACGACGTCCGCGTTGTGCTTCCAGATCTGCTGCTCGATAGGGAGGAGGAATGTCTCCACGTCGAGCGCGACCCTTGATGTCGCTCTGTAGGCGCCGCATATGCTTCTCGCTGCTCTTGCTTGGATGCTGCGCAAGGCGTCGGCCGTCTTATGCGTGTAGCCGCGCTTCTTGTCGTTGAGATTGGCGTTAGACCAGATAGAGCACGCGTACATCATCTGTGGGAGCGCAATGGCTTCGTACAGCCTGCGCATGTCTTTCAGCCGAACGCCCCAGGTAGAGCTGCCCAAGCTGCTCAGCGTGTGCACTGTGCGAGTTGCCTTCTGTCTGATCGTCTCTACATGTTCTCGCCACTTCAGCTTGGTGTCGAGGGTCAAGCCTAGGTATTTGCATGTTGGTGACGGCTTGATCTCGCCCCACTCCTTCTAGATGGACGCGTCGATGTTGATGCGTTTGCGCGATCTTGTGAAGTGGGTCAGCTGGAACTTGTCGGGAGCGAAGACCGAGGCGTGTGTGGTTGCCCATTGCTGTGCCTTGTCGAGTATTGTGCCCAGTACTTCGCACGTTCGTTCTGTAGTCTTGCCCCAGGCGAGGATGGCTACATTGTCAATGTACCCTGTGAACATGGCGTCTGTCTGCTCGTTGCACTGGTCGACTAAATCGGCGTTGTAGAGGATATAGAGCAGAGGGGAGAGGGGCGAGCCCTGCAGGATGCCCGTGTTAATTGCGTATTCTCGAGATTTGAACCCATCAATCAGGATATGGGTGTGCCTGTCGCTCAAGAAGCTTGCTATCCAGCGCACTGTGTTCTCGTCGACCTTCCGCTTTCGCAAGTTGTGGAGCAGCCGCTTGTGGGACACGTTGTCGAAGGCTCCGGATACGTCTAGCAGCAGGAGGCTGGCTACCTGGCCGTCTTTGCCGTTGTTCCACTGTTCTTAGATCTTCGCTGTGACAGCGTGTAGTGCGTGCTCGGTGGATCGATGCTTCCTTCCACCCATATGGGTCGGTGGTAGCACGTGGTGGGTCTCGACGAGGTAGCTCAGTCTCCGTGCCACTATCGCATCCATGACCTTGCCAATGGTGTTGAGCAGTGCGATGGGACGGTATGCTTTAGGGACCGCGTAGTTGGGTTTGCCCGGCTTGCGCAGGACTGCTGTGATAGATGCTCGGAATGAGACCGGGCAGTAACCCAGCCGCAGACTTTGGTTGAAGATCCTCGTCAGATAGACTGCGATCAGGTCAATCCCGGCTTGCAGTGCCTTGTTCGTAATTCCGTCCGGGCCTGGAGCCTTGAGGGGCGATGCTCCCCGGATGGCAGTCCGCACCTCCTTTTCCTCAATCGGTGGCATGTCGATCTGGCCGCTGTACGCAGCATGCTCTATGTCTCCCAAGTCTGCTTTAGGTGGCGTTGGGAAGAAGACGTCTCGAAATAGTTCGGCCTTGTCCGCCGGGTCTTCTAGATCGCGTTAGGTGTTAGGGTGTTGGATTCGTGGTATACATCCGCTTGATTAGTCATGTCTCGTGCGCGCCCACTTCACTAGCTTCCACAGCGCGTCTGGCGACTCAGATGCCCGCTCAATACGGTCTCTGTGTGCTTTGCGCAGTGCCTTGCAGATTGTTCTTGCTTTATGGTTCCTCGCAGCGCGGTATGCTTCCCAGGTTTCTTCCGTATAGTGTCGGCTGTGTGCTCTCTTTAGTTGTTTTGTCTCAGCAAGCACCGCTTTGCATTCTTCAGTCCATCCTGCGCGTGCGTAGGAAGACAGGAGAGTATTGGGTACTGCTTTGTGTATGGCGTCTTGGATTGCGGAAGTCACCTTATTGGTATATGCATCGAGCGCTGTCTTAGTGAGTGACCTTCGAAGCGGAGGTAGGGAGTGCCTCAGCGTTTTCGTATACAGTTTCTCGTCCAGCCTCTTCCAGTTTTTGCGCGGCCTCTTCTCTAGAGATTGCACTGTGAGATCTAGCGTTATGCTTATAGGCAGATGATCTGAGTCGTGGTCTAGGTTCGTATCCACTTCGCTCTTAATGACTTTATCGATTAGTCCCGTTGTCACGAGGCAGAGGTCGATCGTAGACTGCGCTCGGCCTTCTTCGTACGTTACTGTGCCCGGCGGGAGGGTGTTGTAGAGCGCAAAGTCCCCTATAATGTCTATTAGGTCTTCTGACTCTAGGTCGGTGGTCTCCCTGTTCAGTCCACCCTATAGGGGATGGTGCAGGTTGAAGTCACCGAGTAGCACTTGTTCGTTTGTCTGGTGATAGCTCAAAGCCTCCCGCACCTGCGGTAATACGCTCTGTCGATTGCTTGAGGTCTTCGGCGGGTTGTAGACATTGTGGACGATAAGCCGCTCTCGGCTTTGCTGATTATCTGTCGGGTCTATGTTAATGATAACGGAGCAAATGTCTCTTGTTCGCTCCTCGAAGCGCTACTTTGTCTGATCTAGTCTCTTGTTAACAAAGAAGCAGACCCGTGCTAGGCCTTCCGCGTCTCCCGTTGGGTAGCAGAGGTGGAACCTGTCCTTAGCTGGGTGGTGAGTGGTGGCCGTGTACGGGTTCCTCCACGGCTCTTGGATGGCGATAATGTCGAAGTCGTGAATCCCTGGGTCGCGCAGCAGCGACGCCATGACCATGTCTCTCGACTTGCGTACGTTGTACTGTAGTATATTCAGTCTGCTGTGTCTAATCATGCTTCGTTGTCAGAGTCGATCTCCATGTGCTGGCTGGTGCCGCTCTGTGTCTGCTGCGTGCTGCTCCCAGTTGCTTCCATGGCCCTCCGGGTAGGTATGATGTGCCTCTGCGGCCTTCGGCTGCCGTTCGTGTGAGTCAACGGGTTGTGCTGCTCCGCTGAGTCAACGGTGGTTCCCGCATTGGTCCTCTTCTGTCCTCGTCCAGTTTGCGATCGATTCCTGATGATCGGCGTCGGCTGCGTTGATGCAGGGCCCTGGGCCAGTCTGCTCCTTCGGACAGTAGCCGCCGGTGTCTCCAGTGGGATGTTGTTCCTTGGTGTCTCCGCGACTGGGTGGTAGTATGGGCGTGCGTCGTATGCAGCCCTTGCCTTTGCCCTCTCCTCCTTCCTGGTAGGGCACTGGTAGCTCCATGCTTCGTGCTCGCCTCGGCAGGCGGCACATTTCTAGGGAATGTTCCGATCGAGCTTCGACGGGCAGTCGCGAGTCTCGTGCTCTTGTGCGCAGTAGCCACATGCGATTATTGCCTTGCACTGGGTTCTTATGTGGCCGTAGTGTTGGCACTTGAAGCACTGCTTCACTCGGCACTGTCGCTCGTATCGCTCGCACTGGAAGACCTGGCCTTGCCAGATCAGGCCCTCGTCAATGATCTTGTTAGCATCCTCTGGCCTGCTAAACTCGATGGTGATGCTGGAGAAGGCTTTCGTGGGTGCGTTGCGTGTCAGCCATCCAATGTACTTGATCTCTGCCTGCGGGATGAACGGCTTGTTGTCCAGCAGCAGCTGGTCCCTCGTCTCTTCGAACCGATCCAGGTCCATCGTGCTGGTACGTATGCTGTGTGCGATGATGCCGTAGGTCGTGATCCGTATCAAGGCTCTGTTGCCGACACGGTGGACCCAGTCATCAGCGAACTGCTTTAGTGCTTCTACCTCCTTGCTGGTCGCCGTTCTAATGCTGAGGTCGCCGCTTTTCAACTAGTTCGAAGAGAGAACCTTAATACCGCTTATGTTTTCGTTTCCGCTTTGCGCGATCGCGCGCTCTACGTGCGCGTTAAGGTTGCGCAGGTTCATCGCCCGCAGGCTGAGCACTGTGCTGGGGTCTCTGATGGTCACGACGACTTCACGCTGCGTCTGCATAGGAGCCATTCTGGGAACTTGTGTATTCGATGTACCTGCTAGCGGTGTGCCCCTCGCTGCCATTGCAGCATAGCTGAGCGCGCCGCCTGTCTGTGGTCCTGCATTTTTAATCTGTCTTGCCATCTGTAGGTTGGCTTTACCCACTTCTACCGCCTCCTTGGCTGCAGTCCTTGCTTCCTCTCCGTTCCTTATGTTCTGTTGTACGGTCGTGGCGATTGCTTGGACGGTATCGGCGGTGTTCTTAATGTCAGTCTTGAGCTCGTGTTTAACAGCATCGAGCATTCGCACGGCGTTTTCTGTAGACGCTTTGGCCTCCGTTTGCAGGATGCTAAGCGCGTCGCACACCGTGCTGAGGTCAGGCGCGTGTTGTACTTTCAGTATAAACGTCAGCGTGCCGTGTATGATGACCTTGACGAGGTCTGCCGGCACTGGCTGGCTTTGCGTGCGATCGATACAGGCCAGCGCGTCCTGAAGGTAGGTGCTGAGGCGTGTAGCGTGCTCGCGGAATGGGGTGGGCCATGCGGGCTGCTGAGGCCACGGTGTCGCCATGGCACGTCAGACGCAGTGGGCTGCTGCGGCTGGGTGCTGGCTAGTCAATTGGCGTCAAGAGCGACGGTTTGAGCACGGAAATACGACTGAATTCTAAGAATCGAGTTCTCGCTATGTGTGGTGTTTTTTGACTTGGATGGTTTGCACAGTCGTATTGGTACGGCCAGACTCTAGACTTGCTCGCCTAATCTATCCCAGTTGTGCAATGCCCCTTAGGCCTGCGGTCCCGCAGGAACGTGGTCATCCTTCCGCATTCGCAGGGACATTGGAAACAAACACCGAAAGAACCGCGGCATAGCCAGCAGACACCGCCATCATCTCGAAGCTTGACACTTTCAGGAAAAGCGACACAAGGAAAGACAAGATGATGATGCACACCGAAACGACTACAAGCTGGACATTCTTGGACGACTCATGTGACATAATGGCTAATGGTGCGATAATGAAGACGGCCGTCAGCGCTGCAGTCGTCACACGTCCAATGACCTCGGCGATCAGTATCGTGTTCTGGTACGTCCATCGCTGCTGTCTACCAGTGACTGATCCAAGAACTTCGCCGTTGCTCTGAGCCCTTCGCGACAGTCTCCAGTAGCGGAAGGCCCGCAAGTACCTGTGGAGCCAGCGCTGGAACGGGTCGGTCCGCGATCGTGTCCCTAGATCTACCCTAAGCAATCTGGTCTTGTGCGCTTCGTACAGACTAAGATCGTCCCGCAGGCTAGCCTGTTGCTCGTCATCGAGAAGTGAAAACGTCTCCATAGTCATAATGTTGTTGAAGGCAGCGAGTGCCTCGTCTGTATGCGTGGCATCCGTCAGCGTAAGGACTCAGAGTAGAGCCATCAGCACACACTGTACTGTTTGATAAGGTCTCGCAGCTTCAAGATGAACTCTTCGGTGATCACGTCGTCGACCTTTGGGACATCGGCGTCCCTCTTGCTGTGCGCAAGGCCGAGTCGGTCGTGTAGTGCAGGACCTACACCGAGACCAAGGCCAGCCTGGTAGATGGTGCGATCCATTTCGGCGATCTCATTCTCAAGGAACCGCAAGTTGAGCAGTTGGGTGGTTTTGAAACGACGGAAGCCGTGGAGTGTCAGGTTGTTGTCCGCAGTGCTGGCAATCCAGCATTTGCGAAAGGCGTTGACTAAGTTTGTACGGCTTAATGTCTCTTGGACTGCGGGTGAAGTAGACATGGCGGCAATAGCGCAATAGATACAAAGCTATCGTAAAGGCGACTAATGGCAGAAAAAAAAGGGTAAATTCTCGACGAAACTGTACCAGCCGTGTATTGCGTGGTAGTGCGTGGGCAGAAGAGCAAGTCCTCGCAGCAAGAGTAATTTAGGATCTGTAGTCAACCCTACATGCTCAAGGCTGTCACACCAATCCTCGTAGGTTCAAAAGTGCATGAATGGTGCGCTAGGACGCAACGTCTCGTCATGGAAAGTCGGCAAGTCTGCGGCGCCTCGCAGGGCTCACAGCAAACTACCCACACAGCACACGGCTGACTGGCGACGCGCGAGCGGCGCAGCACGGCGCCGCACAGCGCAGCGCAGCTCAGCCTGGCACGCACGGCACGGCACGCTGACCAGGCTGAGGCGATACAGATGCAGCCTTCCTTCACCCTCTCACGCTCTCAGGGCGACGGCAGCCTCCTCTGCAGCGCTGCGTCTACTGCCTGCACGGCACTGCACGGCACCGCACTGCACTGTAATTGAATCTCACACTACCATGGCCGGCGACAGGCAGCGCGCCTGCGACGACTACCACGTTGCCTGGATCTGCGCCGTCGCCGACCTCGAGCTGCTGCCTGCCCGCCTGATGCTCGACGAGGAGCACCCCACCCCGCCCTACGACACCCACTACGACGAGAACACGTACATCTGCGGCTCCATCAACGGCCACGCGGTCGTCGTCGCGACCTGTCCGCCGGGCGAGACGGGCAACGTCAACGCCGGGCGCCTGACGGGGTCGATGTTCAAGACATTCCGCAACATCCGCATGGCGGTGCTCGTAGGCATTGGGGGCGGCATCGCCAGCCCAGAGGTGTCGGAGGATGCGCTCGAGAACATCCACCTCGGAGACGTGGTGGTGGGGTGGCCCGGCGACGGCAAGCCGGCGTGCGTCTACCACGACCGCGGCAGGTCCAAGGTCGACGGGTAGTTTGAGCTGGTAGGCACGATGCAGAACCCGGACTGGAGGCTCACCAACGCGCTCGGCGTGCTCGCGTCCGACCACGAGCTGGGCAGGACGACGTTCGAGGACCAGCTCGCGAGGCTGCAGCGTCACAAGAAGAAGAGGAAGTTCGCCTATCCTGGCGTCGAACACGATAAGCTATTCAGGGCTGCGTACCACCACAACGGCGACTATACATCAAAGTGCGCGGCGTGCTGCGATCAGAGCCAGCTCGTTGAGCGCCCGCAGCGGGCCGAAGAGGACCAGCGGACGCTCGTCTTCCATCGCGGGCGGATCGCTACGGGCAACGCAGTCATCCAGGACGGCGAGCTGCGGGACCAGATCCGCGCGCGATGCGACGGGGCGCTCTGCGTGGAGATGGAGGCAGCGGGCGTCGACGCGCACCGACTGTGTCTGGTGGTCCGCGGCATCTCCGACTACGCCGACTCGCACAAGAGCGACGTGTGGCGGTGGCACGCTGCGGGCAACGCCGCTGCGTTCACGCGCGAGCTGCTGTGCCGGGTGCAGCCAGGCACGGTGAGAGAGATGGAGGGGTCGACCGAAGGTCAGTAGCGCGTCTGCTTGGCGACACATTGTGTTGCCTGTAGCATAAAGGAGTATGTCAATAGAACGCGTATTGGTGACTAGCGCTTTGGGCAGACTACTAACACACAACAGCGCCGTGGCTTGTCCCTCTCCCAAGGCCCTTTTCTTTCGTTGGGCGAGAGGTGCAGCTCGCTCAGCTTGTTGAGCATGTCGCGTCAGAAGGCTGTCGTCGACTCGCTGTGTTCGGCCTCGGTGGGTGTGGCAAGACAGCTCTCGCGCTTGAGACAGCTTATCAGACACGAGAGCAGCACCCTGCGCGCGCCGTGTTCTGGGTGCCGGCGGTCAGCCAGGCCAGCTTCGAGCAGGCGTACCGCGAGATAGGGTCGCTGCTGCGCGTACCGGGCATCGCGGACGCCAAGGCTGACGTGAAGCAGCTGGTCAAGGCGCGGCTGAGCGACGAGGGGTCGGGGCAGTGGCTGATGTTGGTCGACAACGCGGACGACGTCAGTGTTCTCTTTGAGCCGCTTGACAGGGAAAGGAATGCAGACCGGCTCATTGACTGTCTCCCATACAGCCGTAAAGGGTCCATCGTCTTCACCACCCGGACGCGAAAGGCTGCAGTCAAGCTGGCCGAGAGCAAGATCGTGGCGCTGAGCGAGCTCGAGAAGCAAGAAGCAGAGGACATGCTCAGGCAGCGCTTGCCTGGGAAAGAGCTGCTCGAAAGCGCTGAAGTCGTCCACGAGTTCCTCGAGCTGCTCACCTACCTCCCTCTTGCCATTGTCCAGGCAGCGGCCTTTGTCGTAGGAAATGATGCGCGTCTATCTGACTACATCGCTATCTACAGGAGGAGCGAGACGGAGGCCACCGATCTTCTTAGCATAGACTTTGATGACCAGGGCAGGTACCGGCAGATCAAGAACCCGGTAGCGGTGACGTGGTACATCTCGTTCAGCCAGATCCGGGCGCGCAACAGGCTGGCTGCAGCGTATCTGTCGCTGATGGCGTGCACAACGGGCGAGGATGTTCCTGCGTCGCTGCTATGGCCGGGCAGGACGATGCTCGCAACCACGGAAGCGCTGGGAACATTGAGCGCGTATGCGTTTATTGTAGAACGGCAGCAGCAGCAGCATCGGGGTGGAACAGAAGTGCAAGCACAGCGTCGCGAGCGGGCGTTCAACGTCCATCGACTAGTTCGCTTGGCCACTCGCAATTGGCTCAAGGAGCAGAGGCATTGGCACATCTGGCCACGCAAGGTGTTGGCGCGGCTGGTGGAAGTAGTGCCCTTCGGAGATCACGAGACAAGAGACATGTGGACGGCCTATCTGCCCCATGCTATGCATCTAGCGGATCTGCCCGAAGTGTACGAAGACGAGGGGAGAGTGTCGCTGCTAGACAGGGTAGGGCGGTGCGAGCAGACGCTGGGTCGGTACAGAGCAGCGGAGCAGGCGCATCGACAAGTGCTGGAGCGAAGGAAGGAGGTGTCGGGCAAGAAGCACCCAGACACGCTGACGAGCATGAGCAACCTGGCACAGGCACTGAGCGGGCAGGGAAGGTACGCAGAGGCGGAGCAGATGCACCGAGAAGAGCTGGCGCTGAGCGAGGAGGTACTAGTCAAGAAGCATCCAGACACGCTGACGAGCATGAACAACCTGGCACTGGCACTGAGCGGGCAGGGAAGGTACGCAGAGGCGGAGCAGATGCACCGCAAGACGCTGGCGCTAAGAGAGGAGGTACTAGTCAAGAAGCACCCAGACACGCTGACGAGCATGAGCAACCTGGCACAGGCACTGAGCGGGCAGGGAAAGTACGCAGAGGCGGAGCAGATGCACCGCAAGACGCTGGCGCTGAGAGAGGAGGTGTCGGGCAAGAAGCACCCAGCGACGCTGACGAGCGTCCACTGGCTGGCCTTTCTTGCGCATCAACAGAGCACATACGAGGACGCCTTGCCGCTCTACGAAAGGGCGTATGTGGGCTACCAGGCTTCACTTGGCCCGGATCATCCGACAACGCGAGCATGCCTGGAGCAGTATGCTTCAACGCAGCGGCTGCTTAACGAGCAGACTCGAGTAAACGCGAGAGATGAAGCTTCCGCAGCTTGGTCCGAGTCTGCACTTTTGGTTGTCAACAATGCAAGCGCAGTCGAGGTGGCCTTTAAGTCCAAGCAGGAGTAACGACAGATAGTGGAGTAGCAGACACGTAGACGGCCCAGGGTGAGGTCAGGTAATAGTAGGTTACTAGCACAATGTAAGTAAAGATTTTTGCAGAGAACTACTTCTAGTACTATGTACCAAAGCTGCCGTAAAACATCAGCGTACAGGGTGACAAAGATTGTGTATAGTTAAGTCTTGACTTTAAGAGCCGCTATGCGCGTGCCGGGAATAAGGCATTTACGCATCAGCCACAGCAGCTCTGCCGAGCCACTGGCTCGACTGCGCTTACTTGGTTGCTGACGCCAAGTGATAGCGTAAGTAAGGTTACAGTGCGGTAATAATACAACACGTGCGGGGCGGCTGCTGAGATTTGTCCCCAAGCTTTTGAGATTTGTCCCCAACGCTAACCTAGCGGAAATTAGTCGCTTAACATGGCTTAGCGTATAACTCCACAACACGAAATCGTCGCGAGATCAGCGCGTCTTTGCAACAGACCAAGCAGGAAGGGGACTAAAGCAATCCCGTTAATTCACTTTGCATCCTAGCATGGAGGATATAGCCTCCCCTCCAGATCTGTTCTACAGCTTATATAAAGAAGCGTATAACGCGCTTAAGACCTATGGCATGCAGCATGTTTACGGCTTCGTCCTTAAGCGAAGTTGGCCTCACCATGCGGCTGTCAAGACACGCTGTTACTATCACTGCGATTGTTTTAGGCACAACTACCAGTCGACTGCGAGGCTTCTCAGCACAAGCACACGCTCTATTGGGTGTCCTTTTAAGCTTGTCATCTTCAGAACAAAGCACAGCAATTAATGGAAGCTAGAAGTACAAAACAAGGACCACAACCATCCACGGTCGATCAACTCGAGCGCGCATAATGTCTACCGCAAGCGTACACCAGTACAGAAGGAAGTGATAGAATTAATGACCCATGCTAGCGTGCGACCCATGCAGATACTGGCTGCCATCCAAAGAGAGGATTAAGAGACACTTATTTCTGCCACCGATATCCGCAGCGAGAGGAAGGCTATTAGGAAGAAGCATCTTAACGGAAGAAGCCCAGTAGAGACACTGCTAGACGACTTGTCCTCGACAAACTGGATCTTTACTGTGAAGAAGGACAACAACAATCGCATCTAGAACCTCTTCTTCGCCTATCAGAAGCAGGTCGAGCTTCTGCTGGCAAACCCTGACGTCCTACTAATGGACTGCACATATCGAACTAACAAGTACAAACTCCCTCTACTGCACATACTCGGCTGCACTAACCTGCAGACGTTCTTCTCTGCAGGCTTCTGCTTTCTCAGCAATGAGACACATTCAGATTATCATTGGGCGATCGCAAGTTTCCTGCGCAAGACTGGTGTGCCACAACCGCGTGTGTTTATTAGCGATCAGGAAGAGGCTCTAAAGATGTTAGCGCGCTCGCTGCTTCCTAGGGTTCCTCAGCTTTTGTGCGTATGGCATATTAACAAGAACGTTCAAACGAAAGCGCAACAGATCTGGCGAGACGCTGATGGCGTAACAAAAGAAGAGAAGCAGAGGATTGCAGAACAAAGGACTTTGTTTATGAAGCGTTGGACTCAGGTACGCTGACCCTCCGCGCTTAGAGCACTTCAAAGCAGCTCTTTTACAGTTTAATTGACTTTCAGCTAATCAGAGCAGCTTGTCTACGCAAAGAGGCCGGCAGAATTCTAGTTTAAATAGAACGATCTGCTTAAAGACTACAGTCACCAGCCGGAGCTTTGCAGGTACCTGCAAGAGAACCAATACACAACACGCGCGGAGTGGGCAGCCGCCTGGACGTCCCATCATCGACACTACAACACAATCACAAGTTCACCTGTTAAGGGAATGCACAAGGTCTTAAAGGACTATCTTATAACTGCAACAGGTGACTTGCTTCGTGTCGTCGGCAGGATTAAGCAGATGGTCGTAAGTCAATACAGCAAGTATAGAAAAGACCTTGCTTCTTCTAGACACAGCACCAAGTTTCAGCACAAGCTCGAGTCCATGCCCTTCCTGCCTCCTGGAATCCACGATGTCCTTACACCACCCGCTATCGAGCGCATCAGGCAACAAGACTTGCTGCGCTAGAAAGAGCAACGACAGCGTTGTGGTGGGCATCCTTGTTCGGGCCTCTTCGAGAAAACACACGGTCTTCCATGCCGCCATACGCTGCAAGAAGCGATGGCTGCTAGATCCACACTACGATTGAACCATCTCTACGATGACCATTGGCGCTATCAACGCGAGCAAGGACCTTCGGTATTCTTATCCCCCAGGCCGTATTAATCTGTTCTGGAGCCACTTACCGCGCAGACAAGAGGTGCGCCAAGGAGGAATGAAGCATCTACTTGCCGAGACCCCTCAGCTTTCGAACGGCGCGTGACGCCTTCTATACATCACTTTCAACCTCACCATGAATCCCAAGGCCAAACACTGGCTGAAGCACTGCAGCAAGTCAACACCTCTGTCACTGTTTCGGTTCCCACGTCTGCACTAGGTGCGGGCCCTGTGACCACCTACATATCTGTTTCGATACCTGCACTCGCACCATTACCTCCACCTACTTCTCTTCGATTATCTCCGCCTGTAGCTGTCGCTGTGTCAGTGACCATGGCTCCGTCTCTTGCCTGGCGTCCTCCAACACTAGAGGAGTTTGTGGCTGACGTTGAAGGTCGGCGGTCTCAACCTGTTCTACATCAGTACAATGATATAATGTCAGCTACTAACTTTCTAGCAGAGACGGGGCAGGAGGAGGATCCTGCAGAGCTGGTGGAGGCGCGGAACATGGCTCTTGCCACGCAAGGACTCTTCGCTTCCTGCACACCAACTATGGCTTGGAACTATCATTTTGGAGACATAGAGGCTTTCTATGCTGAGAGATTTGCACAGGTTGATGCTCAAGATGCAATTATTGAGCCTGAGGTCATATCTACACGGCGGCCTAAACGCGCTGCAGCAGTGGCAGCTCTAGAAGCCTGGAAAGACCTTAGACCACGGAAGAGACGACGGTGTGAGTAGACAATAGGCCCAGCAACAGGCATGTTCCAAACGCAGCGTCCCTTTACATGCACCTATGTTCGGATGAATAGAATACCTGTAATCTATATGACGCTAGCAAAGATCGAGCTAGCGTTGGGGACAGATCTCAAAAGCTTGGGGACAAATCTCAGCAGCCGTGCGGGGCTGTCTTGCAGTAGCTAGGATTAGCCGCGGCCTGGATCAAGAGGTACCAGCGCCCGTAGCAGGCTTGAATGTATCTTCGTGCGACAGCAACCACAGACCTGGCAAGAACTGTGTAGGATTGCAGTAAGGTCTGCCAGTCTATGTTCGATCAGCCTAGCAGACTGAAAGGTGTTGAGAGCTTCACATTAGTGCTGTAGAAGGACGCTTCTGTTTTGCAGCACAAGAACGCTCTTTGCAGACAGCGATGCGACGGCAACAAGACAACTGTAATTTTTAGATGCGAGGACGTACAAATGTCCGCGAGTATCTACAAGTCATTGCTAAAGTATGCTTAGAGCGAAGACTGTGTTTGTGTAGAGATAAGGGTGTATGAAGTCAAAGTACCTGTTGGTTTTCTCGCTGCGGCGCGCTTCTCGGCACACAGGTGGGGACGTTACCTCGTACATCCTCAGCAGGGAGCGTCAGCCTGCTCCTGCGCGCATTGATGTAAGTTCTCCCAATGCTTCGATCAGTGCGAGCTATGCTAATCGCGTATGTAGGCTTGGATCGAGCGTGCCGTTGCTTCTGGCTCTGATGCATCAGCGATTTCGAAGTTCAATCAGACTGGCTGCAATGCGTGAAGCTGCGTACAACCTCGGGTACAGTCACGAGATAGTAAAATTAGATTCCGATCAGGGCATTGGACGATTTAAAGACACTACTTTGGACATCTCAACCCTTACGCTTACTTTTAAAAACATAAGCAGGGTCAAAATACTCAGGCTCTTTCGTTGCATGCTGATCCACTGCAGCCTTAGATGAATTCCAAAATTTGCTCATGATTTTATCGAAATCCGAGTCTAATAAAATCTCTAACTAAAAGAGTTCCCGGTAGGTAACGACAAAGTCTGAAGATATAGACGACAGAGCCCATATAAACTGTTGAAGTCTCAAATAAGCAAGAAGGAGATTTCGAATTTGACCCATACGCATGCATTTGAGGAAGAGCTTGGTCACCCAACAAGTGTCAACGGCCATACCGCAGCGAGAGCCAACGGAGATCAAAAACTGACTAACGAATAAAGCAATTTGTTTCCACAGGACCAATCGTAGAGATTTCACTGATGGATAGCACTGATAGATAAGACTGCTTTCGGATGACAATCAGATGTCGAGGAAATTCTTTAGGACCGTACAGGGGTCGTTGACTTTGTTATTTATCTAAAGACCGGCCTTTCATCAGTCGTAACGCCCATCTTCTGCACCTGAGGCACTACTGAAGGTGCTGGTGGCAGTCCCCCTTGCTGCACTGGCTGCATAGGGTAGTAAGGCCGCGC
This sequence comes from Didymella arachidicola, assembly GCA_016630955.3. Taxonomy (NCBI): domain Eukaryota; kingdom Fungi; phylum Ascomycota; class Dothideomycetes; order Pleosporales; family Didymellaceae; genus Didymella; species Didymella arachidicola. The sequence continues at coordinate 2,415,032 of CM049987.1, forward strand.
AGCCCACTGCTGCGGTCCTTGAGCATACGGCGCTGGCGCATAAGGTCCCTGAGACGCACTCTGTTGGAGCTCATATGCACTGTCAAAGCCGGCGTATCGGCCCTTGCCACCACAGAGCCACTTCCATCCACCTCGTTGCCGTATGATGACCCAGAGGCTGCCGAGAACGAAGAGCGCAAAGATAGCCATGGGTAGAAGCAGGAACCTTGTTGCTTTCTGCGTATCATCAACATTACGACTTCGCGAGCTCAGAGTGCACTGTCGACTTACTGCGGTCCCGCACGCAGCACCTGCCCAGCCCTCGTTGGGATAGAAATGCTCAATCTGACATGACCATGTTTCCCGAGTATACTCTTGGTCCCGTTGCACATCCGCGTAGCTCTGCCAGCCTTCACTGTTTTGGACCGAAGTCGACCACCCAAAGATAGCAAGACTCAGCCCAAACAAGAAGACATTGCCAACCGAAGCTGTCCATGCCCAGGCCCTTTGAGACCCATATGTGCCCTCCACCTTCCTCAGCTCCCACACACCGAACGCGTCGACTGCGCAGACAAGGTACGCCGCCGCGCATACGCCTAGTATAGCCCATGAGGGTCCGTTATTGATGTCCATGTTCACGAGGGTTCGCGCAGTCGAGGAAGGGTCAGTCGCATTGGGGCCATTTAGGTAGATCAGGTATTCGCCGCCTCGCCAGTCACGGCCGGTCTCCTCGAGCAGAAGAGATTTGGATATACGCTCGAGGATAGTAACTATGACAGTTACTGGGAGGAGCAGCAGTAAGGTCGGCGCAAGCAGGAGAACGGTAGGCATTGGGCCTGTGGGAGCGCCGCTGCGCCGTGTGAACAGCTTGGTAAGACCGATTTATCGTGCGAGAAACCTATACTCAATATGAGTGCGACATGGTGGCAATGTCATGCCGCTTTACAAGATCGCCCAGGCCCCAGGCGTTGAGTGCACCCTATTCTTAGTTTCATTGTGGACGAATGCGCGGGAGGCCTGAACGGCGCGCAAAATCGATACACTCGGCAGGACTATATCGCGCTTGGCGTGTATTGAACGAATGAGAACGAATGGACATGGTTGGGGTACGTTAAACGCGAGGTCTAGGTTTACATCAGAATATTTCCTTCGAGATGGGAAGGCGATCACAACCCCATTGAGACGCGAAATAACGTGTTCCACCAGTAAGCTGGCCACACCAGTAAGCTGGCCACCCCACCGAACTTAATGCGACTCTTAACGCGATAGCTCTACAACAATATAAGATAATAGCGTGTAATTTTGTAGATAGCTAGTCTAACACTGTCTACATTGAGTCCGCGTGTGTCCTTGGATATGACATTTCGTACACGTTGGCGGAGCGCGCTGACGTCCTTGAGTTGTCCGACTCTCGTCACCCTCTACAACTACCCTTTGTGCCTCTGCAGCAAGCTGCTGCGCCAGCTGCGCCTGGAGAGCGCCCCCACGAGCTATATATTGACGCCGCTGGTCTCTCTTACGTCGCTGGCGCTGACTAGCTGTACGCAGCTTCCTATTCTCCTCTGCGAGTATAGTCGCTGAGTTCATCGCAAGCTGACATCCTTTAACGAGCTGGCGGATAGCTTGGCTTGTTGGGCTCTGTGATTGGCGACGAAGGAGATCTTGTACGTGTTGAGCCTGTTGCTGAAGCTGCGCTACTGTACGCGGCGTCTCTGCTGTCCATGCAACGTTGTTGTCTGCTGTTGTTGCTTGTGGAGATGGGGTCCGGATGACTGTAAGCGACGATAGAACGCGATCTGGACAGGGAGGGATAAGCCCTGTCGCCTGGAAGCCAGCCTGAATACTCTCCTGCGTGAATATTGTCGGCCGGATCCGTGTATAGATCGTGAGGAAGTCTATCTTGTCAACGTGGTAGACGCCTTGGCGGGCGAGCTCCTGGATCTCGTGACCGTACGCATGCTTGAGCGGCGCGAAGCAGCTCACATCAAGTGGCTGGAGGAGATGAGAGGTATGAGCTGGCATGCAGAGAGTGATAATCTTGTTCTCTGTACAGAACTGGTCAAACTCAGGCGTCGCGTGGCTGCCATGGCCATCTAGGATAAGAAGCCGGTAGACTCCATGCGTACGAGGCGCTGTATATCTGTTAAAGTGCTTTATCCACTCAACACCAAGCTGATTAGTTGTCCAGCCATTGTTTGATACAGCGAGTACCCAGTCTATAGGGATGTGCTGGTACCAGCTAGCCTGGTGGAGCTTACCAGACAGGATCACGAATGGTGGGAGACACCAGCCAGACGCGTTGATACACTCAATCGTCGTGACCTAGTCTCTATTACCTGGCTGTATAACAGTAGCGCGACCTGCTGTATCTGAGCTCGTGACTACTTTAGACGTCGCTGCGACGCCCATCATAAAGCCAGTCTTATCAAAGTTGTACGTGTCTGCGTCTAGTATCCCATAGGTCTGCCGCGTCTCCTCTACGAGCTTAAACCACGCTGCGATAGCGACAGGATCCTCGCAGCAAGCGCGTTGACTGTGGAACTTCCTATTCCACTTTGTCTGTAGCTCAGACTGGCTGTTAACAAAGCGCGACACCCAGTTCTTGCCCACAGATGGGGGAGGTGGATCTTGGCCACGGCCAGCGAGCAGAGCGTCTGCCATTCGTCGTACGTCGATAACCTGGGGTGGAAAGCCTCGTCGGTCGAGGTCTAGGATCCATTGTACAAGAGACTGCTCCTCAGTAGAAGATAGCTTTCGATTGTGTGGCGTAGTCTCGTGTTTAGGGCGGATACCTTGAAGCCGGCTTTGAAGAGTCGTACGAGGGACAGAATATAGCCGCGACGCCAAACGCTGGCTTTGTACTTGCTTTAACTAAAGCGCTTGAGTAGCAAGAAGACATCTACCTTGTCTTTGAGGCGACAGAGGGCGTTGTGGTTGTGGCATTGTTGCTATCGTGTAGAGCGTCGCGTCAGCTGTGGTGGGGTGGCCCGGTTGCTGGTGTGGCCCACTTGGTGGTGGAACACGTTAATAGGGCGCGTTGATGACGTAAGGGCCATGGCAAAGCGCTCCAGGACTTCATTCCGCAACTTCTCACGGCTCCACGAAGATAACTACAGACCCGTTCATCCTAGAAGTGTGTATCCGGTCACGTCCATACCCCAGATCTGTTTACTCATCGCTCTCCGAATTAAGCACTCACACACGAGCTTGTGCCATTCGTTCGAAGATGTTCCAGGATGTCCAGCACTGTTGCGCCAGCAGAGATGAAGCACAAATCTTCAATCTTAGTCAGGTTCCAGGGTGCCGTGCCTAGCTTCACATCGCGTGTCTGGAACAGTGTCTTATCCAATACGCACATGTCGAATTCGCCTATCGCGATGAGAGCACGCTCAACAGTTTCGTCTTGGAGACTTGCCGGGTTTTTATTAAGTATAGGCGTTCAAGAAAGTCCCACGCACGAGTGTGCAGTAGCTCTCGAAGACTTCACGTAGGATTTTTTGGGGAAACCCTTCCAAGATCTCCGCTACTTTCTAGGTCTCGTGGAACTCGTCTCGACCGACAGAAACCGCAAGCTGCGGCTCCGTCCACTGTTTCTGTCAAATCTCTCCATGCTTTGTCGAATGCAGGCTCCCGCTCCTTATTTGGCCACATCCCCTTCTCATGGTTTTTCTTGAAATGCAAGTAGATCTATTACAAAGGATCAGACCGCGAGATGATCTGATCGATCACATACAGAATAATGTCCAGGGATGTGTCCAATTGAGGTGTTGCCGAGAAAATGCTAATCAAGTCAACAGCTTGGTCCTCTTTGGTTGGATCTACTCAATCACGATGGTCGTGGTCTCGAACTGGCCCAACAGCTCCCCGCCCATCACACCATGGATGTAGCACTGCTCAATGAGTCTATATCGACCGTCATTGCCTGGCGTCAGAAGAAATGGCACGTTGCCGCCGATGACAATTGAACATAAGTCGCCGACTTCGGTCGCCGTAGCTGGACTGAGGCCAATTCGTCCGCCTCGTGTCAAGAACAGACACATGTTCAAGGTGAGACTGTGCAACAATTCCGAGATCCTCGTCGCTTCCTCAAGATCCTTGTTTGTGATCAGCTTCTCCAAGAAAGGATCTTTCTTATTGAGCAATGCCTGGGCGACTTTACGGTATGCGTACATGTGTTGTTGATGCTCGACGCTAGAGTCCAAAAGGCCTTGAGAGTAATTTTTTAGCAACGTAAGTGTGAGATCTTCACGGCCAACTTCAAGCCGTAGCTCTTGGGCAGTCAATGCGACGGCTCGCCACAATCTATCCAAGTACAGCTCGCACTTGTCTGCAGACTGCGTCCAACGCTGGGGAATAAGCAGAAAACTCGAGCTCTCTAGCTGGATGGACTTCCAGATTATCTTATCGAAAACGAATTTCGCGACTTCCAGGTATCGGCTTTCCGCGATCTCTGCTGAGAAAGATGTTGAGGGACCTCCAGCGTGGAATTCTTCTGTCCATAATACAAAGAGTCTCCGGAGACAGTGCCATTGCGGGACCCATGTGGGGTGCTGAGGGCCATTCAGACGATCCCTGGAATCTCGCGACACAGCATTCAGGACCCGCGGCCCTTCAGCTTGAGAAAGGACTAGAGCTGATGCAAGATCGTAGTTCACGCTTTCAATTGACGCAGTGTAGTTGACATTCACTAGGAGCTGCCCATGCTCGTTCTTGGCATACACACAACCGAGGAACGCATAGACGTAGTCCCGCTCATCTGTTGCTATCAAAATGTTGGCAGAGACCAGAAGATTGATGAGGCTCGTTTGTCGAAATGTTTGTGATATAGTCCGAAGAACAGGATGACTCTGTTGCCAAGACAAACGCTGGAAGTGACAATATGTTTGCGTGAACAGAAGAGCCGGATTCCCCAGCGCTCTGAAATCGTGTACGTTCAGCAATACGCTAAGACTCTGATGCATTGTAGAACAGACCGAGGTCTCGACTACGTCCGCAATGTCGATGTTAGCCAACCCCCAGAACATACGACAGCGCACTGCCATGGAACATTCTTGTACGGTTCAAACGCGTTCGAACCAAGGTTGGGCCATAAGACTGTCGATTGGAACCCAGTATTCGTAGTCCACGGGAATCGGAAACGGTGATCTCCAGATTGTGGAACTCCAAAAATCCCATCCATTGTGTATGAACTCTCGCTCAAAGTAGTCGTTAACTGCTTTGATGCGTCGAAAACATTCTTCAGCAATGTTATCATCATCAGGACCAAGCCACGCCAGTACACAAGCAGCATTCTCGTAAACCTTGCCCATGTGGGTAACCTGGTGGCCCTTCTCCTCAGCATCGTCTTGGTTGATACACAGCGCATCTGCCCATAACCTCTTGATTTTGTGCGGGCTCCGGAATCGCCGGAGTGCGTCTGTAAGGCTCCTCGTTATCGTCACAGGCTGGGTGTTGCACCGTATCTGATCAACGACAGTGAGATCGCCCCAGACGTACGATATCGCTGAGTACTTCTTGGGGGAATCATACGATTGCAGTTCAAGATGGCAAACAATCTCATCGTGGTAGCTGCCTGGCTGAAGAACGAGGACTCTGATGTAGCCGCCTTCGGGAAGCGGTTCGTATATTGAAGGCAACGGCTCCTTCTCTTTCGGCTTGGTATACTTTCGATTTTTGCGCTTGCCCATCTCAGCTGAATAGAGCGGTGTTGAAGATAGACGTCTGAGTGCAGAGGCTACAGTTGACCTGAAGGTTGACTACTGGAAGTGATCAGGCTGAACCTTGGCCAGCGCATGCACGTCAGCAGCGTCTGCACGTCAGCAGCGTCTGCTCGCTTACGCCACCCTCGGCTGCCACCCATGCTCCCTCTACATCACCTCACCTACGGCAACCACGCGTACAGCCACGGAAACACATAGCACAGCAGCCCTTTGCCCAATAACACCGGCGCCCACCACTCAATCTTCGCCTTCCTCCCCTCCTTCAGCAAAACACTAACATGCTTCCCTTCCCACCGCGCATCCGCATCGGCGATCTCAATCATGCCGGCCGCGAGATCCAGGAAACTGATGAACGTCTGCTGCCTCTCAGCACTCAACTCATGCCCCTGCCGCACATCATGCGACAGCCCTCCTGGCATCACAAACGTCATGTCGAGCCAGTCTTCATGTTGTCGCAAGTAGGTCTCGGCGCACGCGAGATCGTCGTAGATGTATGAGTTGGCTGTGTACATGACATTGTGTACAAAAGAAGGGACGGTAGACCAGAACTTGATGTCAAGGCTGGCAGAACTGAGGACGACGAGGCGTGGCGGCTTGAATGCGCGGTCTCGTAACGGCAACGACTGCAGGGCTTTGATGACGGCCTGCGCGCTGTCGACGGAGATGCTGACGTCTGGTGCATTTTCCGTGACGGCTACGCATAGAAATGCTGCGCGGGCTTCCTTGAGGCAGGATGCGAGCGTTTGTGTGTCTGAGACGGGGCCTTCGAAGACATGGATGTTCTCGTTCGAGACAACGGGTGGGTACGAGTGCTCCAACTTGGAACGTGAGCGGACGAGGATGTTGATCTTGTTGTCTGGGTTCTCGCCGAGGACTTGCAAGATGCTGCCGCCAACCTGGCCTGTGGCTCCCAGAATCGCGTATGCTGACATTGTGAGTGAAGAGTTGGCCTCAAAACTCTGGCTAGCTGATGAAGCTGCAGGCAGGATCAGCCCGCATTAAGTACCTCAAAGCATTACAAGCGCATAACGCCAGGTCTATGATCCGATCTAGGAGATGGGGTCAAGAGATCTGTCTGTTCAGCAAGCAGGTTCACGGGCGCCTTAAGCAGCGGAACGGAGCAACATTGCTAGCACCGCGCATTGCAACAGGCTACAATTTGCTTCTCTCCACTAGCCACACCGCAAACATCAGGTTTCCAGGCGTCCGACACCGAGATGTTAAGAATGGTGGTGGAGGAACAGTCGCGAATCGGAGAAGATCCGGGCGTTCCCTTCACAGATACACTACGTCATAGCGGCGGATGTCTGAACCATACCCCGACAACGCGCTTCACGGAACCCGTCTCAACACCACGGGCGTGAATCTTAATGTGTAGTGATGATCCAGCCATCAGCACTGCAACCCAGCGTTGAATCAACTTAACGGCGTAACTGTCACCGGCTCCGAACCAGCTCGCCATACTCTTGGACGCCTTAGACACAGATATCCAGATATAACCCTGTAGCCCTGTAATTGCCACTTCTAAGAGTAATTGCTCGAATCTAATCAACTTGGCTAATCTAGTGCACACCTTAACCTACTACTATGTTGCCTAAGACATTTATAACGCTTGTGCAAGCACTGCAAATCACAGTAGCAACCTCCAGTATAACCCCTATCCTATCAAACGCTCCTCACGCCTTATATACCCCCCCCCCCCCGCGCGCACAAATAGCACGCTATATATACAACAATCCGCAACGAGTACTACCGGCCTTGCGGTTTCAAGGGACAGGTGTGTGGATTCTTAGAGCGCGAGGTTGAAGACTGGGTTTAAAGGAGAGAGGGGATAGGAGGGCAGAGATGGGTGGGAGGTGGGATGCGGTTGAGTGGCATGTTGGTGGGATGGTGAGATGGTGTTGTGCATGCTTTGCGGTGTGGTGTGGTGTATAGGGGTGTCTATTATACTATCCTACTAGATGCTATGTTTTGACAACACAGCTGGGTTACTTCTATTCCCCTACTTTCCTTCCGCTACACTACACTACGCTTGCTTCGCCTCAACGTTTCCAACCTCTCCACCTCCCTCCTCAACATAACCACCGCGCCCAAACTCACCGTCCTCAGCCCATCCCGCTCTCCCTCCTCAGCGACAGAGCTGCGCTGGACGACTTCCTTAGCGGCGTCGATCGCTTTATCGAGCAGGTGCGGAGCCCCCGGTGCATCACTGCGGTACAGATACTGTAGCTCCTGGGCGAAGGGCTCAACAGGATTGCTAAGCGCGTAGTGTATAAACGCGCGGGCGCGGAAATACGCGCGTTCGGTATACAACGCCGAACTAAGTCTCGTCTCGGGCGCAGCGCGCTGGACATCGTACCCGGCCTCATTATAATACGGATCCTTGACGAGCACCAGCCCCATAATAGACACCAGTACCTGCAACAACGTGCTCTTGGCTGGACTCCAGCCCTCGTTGCGCTCGTCGGTATGCCACGTACCCAACAAACTCAGACAAATCTTGCCGTCTTCGTAGAGGTTGGGGTTGATGGGGCCGGTGTTGTTTGTCCAGCTGTGGAAGAAGGCGGAGGGGGGGGATTGCGGGTAGGACGAGTCGAGGTGGAAGTCGATGAGGAAGGGGGCGTGTTCGTAGGGGGTGTCGGAGGGGCCGATGATGAGGACGCGGAGGAGGTCGAGGCGCGAGTCCCAGGTGCGGACGAAGATGTTGGGGGGGAGGGAGTTGTGGAGGATTTTGTGCTCTTTGGCGATGCGGCGCAGGAAGGCTGCTGAGGAGGTTGTTGTGTGGGATAGGTAGTGGTGGGTGGAGGGCGGTGGGGTGTCGAGGATGAGGAATGGTGCGGGACCTTCTGAGGGTGGTTCTGCCTTGTCTTGCCCCTCTGCTGTTGCTTCGTGGGAGCTTGCAATAGGGTCAGGCGTTGTTTTCGATGTATCAACACCATCGACGGGTTCGAGGTCAGGCATGGATGTATCATCATCCTCTTCCTCGACCTCCTCCTCCTCCTCCTCCTCTTCCTCCTCCTCCGTCGACCAGTCTGCCTCGTCTCCGATTGGCGGCTCGCCTTCCATGCCTTCGTACTCGATCCACATCTCGTTGAACGAGGCCGAGTCAAAGTCAGACAGGTCTTCTTCCGAGTCTTCGATCGAGTCGCCGTCCAGCTCTTGCATGTTGAGAAACTCGTTGTCCATGTCGGTGCTGTAGGCCAGGGTGACATCCTCGTACACCACCTGGATGTCGATGACAGGCTTGGCTGCGCCGAGACGGATGGTGACTTTGCCATCGAGGCCCAGATCCACCACCTCGCCGAACCAGTTGGGGCCAGTTGAGGAGAAATTGGGTGGCAGACTCCTTGGGTGGATGAGAACAAAGTCGCCTCTCCGCCGTGTCAGCGCTGGCGACGAGTAGATATCGTACAGGCTGACATCCTCAGCAGCCTCGGTGAGCTCGCCTGTTGTCGCGGGCCGCAGCAGATCAGCGCCGAAGAACTTGATGTCGTGATTTTTAAACCAGCGGACCCTCGCTATCCGGTCCCGTGACTTTACTTGTTGAACCACACCGACCTTGGCAGGCTCCTTCATCCACTGGCCGATCTGCTGGTCTGTGCTGTTGCTTTTGTCTTCCTTGCTGCAGATGATCTCGGCCGGCCAGACCTCGTCGTCGTCCTCGACGTTTGGATCAGGGATGAGCGACGAGCTGACGTCTTCGGTGACGGTCAGGTCCTGCCACTGTACTGTGACCTGCGTGTGTGTCTGCATGACGAGGAAGACGTTCATATCGTATCCTAGCGTCTCGGTCCGCGGGAGTTTGCTGACCTTGCCTTGGGGATATCCGTTTGGGAGGGTGTGCGTTCCGTCATACTTGACTGCGGCGGCTGAGAGGTCCTTGAAGCGCACGCGGTCGCCGACAGCTACGTCGGTGATGTGGTATGTGCGTTCTGTTCCATTCGGTAGCAGCGGCAGGGTTGAGGCGGCGCCGGCAGTGGCATCGTAGCGGTAGAAGCTGGGGCTCTCGAACTCGTCTCGGCCCAGATTCGCCGGGGGCTCCTCGGCGGCGTACTGTGTGTCCTGGGCGCCGATGCTCCGTGCCAGCCACTGGACGTCGATCTCGACGGGCCTCGTCTCGACGATGATGCCTTCTGGCTTGATGTTGGGGTCGAAGGCGCCATATCTCCACAGCCCACGCCTCAGGTTGCCCTTTTTAGTGCGCACGGTGTCGCCGACGCTGAGACGCTCGACGGTGACCTCGTCGTGCTCCAGCTCGGCCGGGTCTTCGACGACGACGACGGCGTTGTTGGACAGCTTGACGGCGACCTCGTCGTAGACGTTCTCGATGCGGCCGACCCAGTCGCCGTAGACGACGATGGCGCCCTCGACGAACTCGTGGACGTGGAGCAGCTCGATGTCGGGGACGTTGCGGATGGAGAGGTCGTCGGTGGTGGCCTGTGTGATGTGGCCGCCGTGGAAGTGGGTGGCGGGGAAGAGGGTGCAGACGGTGTTTGTGCCGATGACGGTGCCGCTCATGTGGTCGTCTGCGCGGCGCTTGACGACATCGCCGACGTACAGGGCGCGGTCGAGCAGCTGCAGCTGGGCCTCGGGGATCAGCTCCGTCTTGAGCTGCGTCTGCCACGAGACGAGGACGGTGCCGCGCGGGGGGATGCCCGTCTTCATGAAGGCGTGGAAGTCGGGCAGGGGGACGTCGCGGTGGCGCTCGATGTCCTCGCCATAGTCGCGCTGGGGGCGGGGCTCGTGGGTGTCGACGTCGGTGAAGGAGCGGTCGACGACGCCGACGCTGTACTTGTCGTCGCGGAGGCCGACGGTGTCTTCGACGCAGAACACGACGTCCGGGGGGCGCTGCATGGGTGGCGTGGGGGCGGCGGGGGTGTCGTGGGTGTCGTGGGCGTCGTGGGCGTCGTGGGCGTCGTGGGCGTCGTGGGCGTCGTGGGCGTCGTGGGCGTCGTGGGCGGGCTGGGGCGAGGCAAAGACGCTGTGGGCGGCGAAGAAAGGCACGAGATTGTTTGCCAGCGGCGGTGGGGCGGTCGCGGCGGCTGCGGGGCTGGCGGTGGTCAGGAAGCGGTCCTGGAAGAGGCGCGACAGGAAGCCCTCGATGACGCCGGAGTCGCTGCGATGCGGGAGCGGGAGCGGGTGCGGGTCCCGGGTCGAGTGCGGGTGTCTGTCGTCTCGCGAGGCGTCGCCATCCATGGCAGGCAGCGCGACGACATGTGAAGAGTTGCGTCGCCTGCGGGCGGCCACTGGCGCAGGGCTTAGCGCTGCAGGGATGGCGCCCGTCTGGACACTCCCGTCTTGCCCGCAAACAGAGGGCCGTGACAGGTGATACGCGGGGGGAATGCCCAGGGACATTGCTACTACACTGCCGTTGACGCTCTCCCAGGGACATTGCTATTACACTGCCATTGACGCGCTCCCAGCATGGCCGACCCCCTCTACGAGCTGCTCGTCCCCGACTTCGACGCCCACGACGCCCACCGGCCCTCGCCCTCGGACCCGGCCACCGCCGCCTACCTCGCCCGCCTCACGACACTCCCGCTCGACGCCCTCGCCTCGTCGGAGCAGCAGTCGCTGGCCCAGAGCTCGCAGTCCGTCCTGCGCGCGCTGCAGGCCCTCTCGAAGCGCTCCCACAAGCCCATCATCGCCTCGGCCGCCCACCTGCTGCACCTGCGCGACGCCCTGCCGCAGCTTGCCCACCATGCCCGCGCCATACAGACGGAGCTGCCCCAGCTGGAGACGGCCGCCCACACCTTCGCCGACAAGTACGGCAAGACGGCCGACAACGCCATCCTCGACAGGCGGCGCAAGGCCATGCTGCTGTCGCGCAACATCGACCGCGTGGCCGACGTCCTGGACCTGCCCACCCTGCTCTCGTCTGCCATATCCTCGTCTGCCGCTTCCAACCAGAGCACTGCCGCAGTCACCCCCCACGCCAACTATGCCTCGGCCCTCGACCTCCACGCCCACATCAAGCGCCTGCACACCCTGTACCCGGACTCGCAGCTCGTCGCGTCCCTCACCGCCCAGGCCGAGCACGAGATGAAGACCATGACCACCAACCTCGTCGCCTCCCTGCAGTCCCAGGGCATCAAGCTCGCCGGCGCCATGCGCACCATCGGCTGGCTGAGACGCGTGGCACCCGAGCTCGACGAGGCGTGGTCGACCAAGCAAACCGGCCTGGGCAGTGGCGACGGCAGCCTCGGCGCCTTGTTCCTCGTCTGCAGACTATCCTGCCTCGAGACCATGCTCGCCGCACTCGACCCCCTGCGCGAGCTCGCCGACCAAGAAACCGAGCGCCGCCACACCACCACCACCCCCCCCGACGGCGCCTGGTCCGCCGGCCAGCAAACCGAAAAATACCTCAAAAAATACCTCGAGATCTTCCGCGAGCAGAGCTTCGCCATAATTTCAATGTACAAAAGCATCTTCCCCTCTGCCCTGCCTGCACCTAGCCACGACGAACCCGCCCCCGCACCACCCGTCACCGCGTCGAACCCCCTCCACCCCATCCCCTCAGCGCTATCCACATTCCCCCTCCACCTCATCGACATCCTCTTCTCCACCCTCTCCTCCTACCTCCCCAACATCCAGGATCACGCAGCGCGAGACTCGCTCCTCACCCAGGTCCTGTACTGCGCGGGCTCGCTCGGCCGCCTGGGCGCTGATTTTAGCTTGATGATTGCGCTGCTGGAAGAAGATGTCAATATCAAACTGGAGCAGGATAATAAGCAGCAGGAGTGGATCGACGTCATGAAAAAGCACCGCGTGCAGGCTTCAAGGCTGGAACTGTTGGCGTCGGGTGTGGGTGCTAGGACGGGCACGGTGGAGAGGAGGGCGAGTGCGGTGAAATGAGATGAAATGAAATGGTTCATGTGGATTTACCTACATAACACGTGTCCCGGGGGGGAAGGGGAAGCAAGAACAAGGCACATGATGCGCTTCTAGCACCTGGATAGTGCGAGTGTGAGCGAGGCCTGTGGGAAACTGCCTTATAACCGTCTTGGACGCGATCTCGCTGTGCCTGCAACGACGGCCTCTTCACTTCACGGGAAATCCGGACCTTGGCCTCGAGCGTCTTGGGCCCGTTAGATTCGGCGGGGATATGGAGCTTAGTCCGAAACTGAGGCTGTGATCAGATGGGAGAACAGGCCGGGTGGTGCTCGGGTTTGGAAGTTGTACATGGCATGGCGATGTAGGGACCTGATGGTGAATGAGCAAGTGAGTAAGTAGGTCAAACAGTGACCATCATCACCATCACGTAGCACATGGCTCTTCGAAGTGACATGTTGCTGTTGCATGAGAACCCGCCGAGCACCATTTCAAACACACCCAGTGCGACTAATTTTCAACACCAAAACGCCCCCATGCATCGTCCCACTGCAAGCACCTCCAACTTCCCACCCCCACCTACGCCCTCCTCCCCGGCTTCATCGGCCTTCTCCCCTGCTGGGGCTGACTCCCATACGCCCTCCTCGCCTCGACCTTCTTGTCCCTGCCCAGACTCGCCCCCAAACTAATATCAATCCTGGGCGGCGTGGCGAACCCAAAGCTCTTGGCCACCTTGACCAAGTCCAGCTTGTGCACGTCGAACACAGACCGGAGGCTGTGGGACGCGTAGGCCTGCAGGTACGAGCGGTACCCGTCTTTGGCGGATTTGTTGAGGTAGTAGTTTTTGGTGATGAGGGATTCGAGTTGGGATTGGATGTCTAGAAACAGTATTAGTAAGGGGAACAAGGTTGAATTTAAAAAGAGAGAAAGAGGGGAGGGGGGCGTACTCAGGATCTTACTCGCGGGGAGTTCGAATTCAACGAGCGGGACGCGAGCTTCTTTCAGCAGCTTGAGGAAGCCGATTTCGCTGGGGAGCAAGAACATCAAACTACGCCCCTTGCCCTGGCTGCCTCGCGCGGTGCGGCCGACGCGGTGGATGTAGTCCCTCGGATCATCCGGGGGGTCGAATTGAATCACCCAGTCGACTTCCGGGATATCCAGCCCGCGGGCCGCGACGTCGGTGCAGATCAGCGTTCCCGAGGATGCGTTGCAGAACTCGAAGAAGCGGTTTGTGCGGGCTTGCTGCTTGAGCTTGCCGTGGAGTTCGAGGACGGGGAGGTCGATGTAGTTGAGGAGTTCGGCGTAGAATTTGACGCTGTTGCAGGAGCTGAAGAAGACGATTACTTTTTTCTTCTGGTGTTTTTTCAGGAAAGAGAAGAGCAGGCGGAAGCGTGTATCGCTATCACAGATGACGTAGCCCTGCTCCAGACCTTCGACCGTCGAGTGCTCCTTGCGGTAGTCGACGTTGATGTACAGCGGCCCCGGCTTGAGCGAGATGCGGGCGAGGTCCTCGACCTTTGTGGTCTGGGTGGCGGAGAACAGCATCGTCTGGCGGTCCGTGGGCAGGATCTTGATGATGCTGCGCATTTCGTCCTCGAAGCCGACCTCGAGGATGCGGTCGGCCTCGTCGATGATCAGGCTCTTGAGGTTCTTGAAGACGAAGCCGGGCGTGTTGTGCAGGTGGTCGAGCAGGCGGCCGGGCGTGGCGATGAGCAGGTTGACGCCCTTGACGAGCTTCTCGGCCTCTGCGCGGCGGTTGGCGCCGCCGATGACGATGCCAAACGTCTGCGAGTGCTTCTCCATGAGCTCGCGGGCGACGCCGAAGATCTGCAGGGCGAGCTCGCGCGTCGGCGACACGACGATGACGCCGGTGCCGTTGCGCGGCTTGAAGCGCATCGCCGAGAGCATCTCGATGGCGGGGATGAGGAACGCAAGCGTCTTTCCGCTGCCCGTCTTGGCTGCGCCGAGGACGTCCTTGCCACTGTCATATTGTTAGCATGTACGCCATATCGCGGTGTCGGGGTGGTCGCACCTCAGCAGCGGCGGGATCGTTTTCTGCTGGATCTCCGTCATGGCCTCGAAGCCCATGGACGCGATGGCCTCCATTGTGCGGTCCGACAGGTTGAGCTCCGAAAATAGCTTGGGGTCCTCGACCGTCGGCATCGACGTGCCCAGCGGCAGGTCGTTCGGGTTGGCGCTCGCCGTCTGCTCGTCGTCTGCGTCCGCGTCCACATCGGCCGTCTTGCTCTTCTTCGCCTTCTTCGCCTGCTTCGCAATCTGCTTCAGCTCGGCGTTGAGCTGCGCCTCACCCTCGCCTTCCTCTTGCCTCTCTTCGCCAGATGCCTTTGCAACATCCTCCTCCTCTTCCTCCTCTTCTTCCTCGGGCTCGGGTGTGTGCTCCTTCTTCGCCTTCTTGCGGGGCTTCTCAGCCTTCTCTACGCCGTTGCTGTGTCGTTTCGGCGCCGCGGCATCGTCCGTCTTCTTGCTGCTGTGCTTGCGCTTGCGCTTCTTGGCCTCGATTTCCTGGGCGCCCATGGTGGATGTGCTGGTCGTGAGGGCTCGAGCGGTGCGGCCGTCGCGAACTTTTCGAGGCCAGGCGCGCTAAGAAAAAAGTTGTGGAGACGGCGAGCGACCCTCAATCGCCGACGCGCTTGCAGGGGTATGACGAGGCCAGCCAATCATGTCTTGGCTATCTTGGAACCACCAACTGGCAGTACGGTGCTCCTCTACACTCGCGAGATTTTATCATCTACCTGCAATGCGTTGAAAGTTGAGACACGAGCTGCAGACCGTCCTCATATTGAGTGGGCAGGTAGTCACAAAGCACATTGAATCGAGCTAGACACGGTCATTGATCATTGCCATTATACAATTTAATTCAAGCACTTCCTGTGCTCGTCTTTTGCTCAGATATCTCTCCAAGTCTAAGTATAAGTATATAACAGCAACTCTTTGCTGCAAACCCACCCACTACATGACGACCGGGTAGCGACTCCTGGCACGAATCGCCGGTCCCCACTTGTAGAACACCCAAGGGATGGGCAGCATGAGAACGGACAAGAACCCCAGCAACGAGGTCGCCCATCCAATGCCGAGCTTCGAGTACACTACCGACATGTCAGCACTTGCTCTGCTCGCAAAAATCTCGGCCTGGGTTGCAAAACTTACTCTGTACTGTGAACAACGGAAAGACAGCCCCCAGCGTGTATCTGAGGATGCCGTTCGCCGCGATAGCACTCGCGCCGTTCAGCGGGCCATACACGTCCATCATATACAGTCCGGCACTGGTCTACCTTCATCAGCCTCATCACTGCAAGACAACACGGCTCACTTACAAACACACACAGATTCCCCCACGCAAACGGAATACTGCCCACCAGCACAACAGCCCAATGCGCGCCCCGATCCGCACTCCACCCCACCCAAAACAAACCCACCAAGATCCCCCAGCTCCCCATCATCGCATTGTACAAGCGGTGCTCTGGTGCGGCGTTCTTCTCGCCCTTGCTTAAGGCCAGTCGGTACTTGGCTTGGTACATGAAGGTGTCGATCAGCACGCCAGTCATACCTCCGATAACGACACCGAGGCCGATGGCGAGGAAGGTGAGGCCACCGTGCGACGTGTCGAAGCGGTACGGCGGGCGCGAGAAGATGTAAGGGAACGCGGCGAAGAGAAGGAAGAGGACGCCAAACGCAAAGGCCGTGTAGAGCGAGAGGAAGAAGACGACGGGCTGTCTGGAGTTAGCGAGTGGCTGCGCAGAAGGGGAGGAGTAGGACCTCGGTGACGAGCATGTGCATTGGGCGGAAGAGGCCGGTCACAATGGCACGCTTCATTGCTGCGCTGCTTTGACTGCCGCTCGGCTTCGTGGCCAGGCCGAGTTTCTTCGCGCGGCGCGCGAGGATGATGGGCTTGTATGTCTCTCTCATCGTCAGGGAGGCAATGTATATGGCCAGTGTGACGAAAATCATGCACCACTGTGTCCAGCGCCAGCTCTTGTACTGTGCTGCAAAGCCGCCGACAACTGGTCTGGATAATGTCAGCAACACCCTACATACGTGGGATTTTTACTCACCCCAAGGAGGGCCCCATGAACGGCGCCATCAAAAACAACGCAGTGACTTTTGCACGCTGGTGCGGCAGAAATAGGTCTGCATTACTGCCCGCACCCACAGCCAGGGCGGGACTACCAGTAATCCCCGCGAAGAAACGACAGACAACCAAGCTTGCGAAGCTTTTGCTGAACCCTGCACCGAGCGTGAACAGCATGAAGACCGGGGACGAGGCCACGTATACGATTTTCCTGCCGTACTTCTCGCTCAGAGGCGCGCTCATGATGGGTCCGAAGCCCAGACCGAGCGTGTACACAGTGATGCCTAAAAGTGCCACAGTGCGAGAGATATCGAAGTCGGCCATCACGTCTCCCAGGGCCGGGGTGTACACTGATGTGCCAAAAGTACTGCAGTAGGTCAGTCTTGTCCAGCGAAGCGAATTGCAAGGCTAATATGTACACCGCGAATCCAAAGAGGCCTGGGACTACGCAATGGTAGAGACGCAGCCAGAAAGGCCAGTTGTGAGGGTTGGCTGGATCGTCTGGTCCATCCCAGTCCAGCGCCTGCGTTGCTTGTGGTGTTGGCTGCTCAATCTGCTTTTCGGAGTCTGCCATGTCGGTGGACAACGATGCGGCATCTTTGATCCCGAGCCCTTCTTCTGGTGTTTCTGTACTGGCGTTGTCTTCGCGCATGTTTCCAGAGGTGATTTGACCGTGTAGGGCTGGCTTAACAGTACGTCGATCAGCGGTGCGTGTGCAGTGCCCACGCTATGTGTGACTGAACTTGATACACAAGATCAACAGCTGTAAGAAGAGGGCCTGCTTGATAACAGTTGAAACAGTGTGTTGTGAGCTAAGTTTCCGGTCACCGTGTGTGCATACTTTTGGCCGTAACGAAAGACGTGCTCATTTACGTTCCCTAGAAGAAGCGGCAACGTGCATTCAGATGCGCGTTCAGGACATGTTCTCGGTTGATCAGTCATCTGATAAATTTCCAGAGAGTGCATATGGTCGCTTCAGAGAGACGCATGTTGAAGAAACGAGCGCTATCCGAGGTAAACGCTTGTGTATAGTAATCAACTCTCGACAGTCCGATGCGCCGCCATGGGTATCCATGGATAATTACTCGTCAGCATGGCCTCGTTGATAAATATCATGACAGTCTGATACGTCAATGACCATTGTTCAACAGTTCGACGTGGTGGTCGTCAGATTAGAAGTGTGCAAGTGAAAGAGTCGTCCTCGGCCGAATTGTGATGACATCATCCACGCTCAATTAGATTGGTAACGACAACCATTCTGCTTTCCATTTCCCTCCACAAACTATGAGATACTAATCACAGCCATTTGCGCGAGAGCTGCCCGTCGCGCTCTCAAACAATCGGTAATGACCATAAGCTGAACTTGCAGGCTTGCAACATGGAGGTCTTCAGGACTTCTTTTGCGTACTGTGTACAGTTCACCCTTGCTTTCGAAATTGATCTTTCGAGCCCGCTTCTTTGTTGTCAATCCAAGACATCGCCGGTCATTCGATAACCTCCAAGCTGCTGCCAGCTTCTCTTCGCATGCATGAGGCCGCATTGCACGTTTGTGATACGCGGTCAGACCATTGATCACTAAAACCTTAGGCAACACCAAACTTTCAGTAAGGCAGCAAGGACATGTAGCGTCCTTGCTTATCGCAGCTTTGAGTGCGGATGGTCAATGTCGACGATTTTCTGACTACCTCCTTACAACTTGGAGAAGCGGATCGTTGCGTGGACATGACAAGGTACAAAGATGTAGGAGAGCCATCATATACAGTTCGCTTATCATGTCTGATTGGCGCAAAGGACTAACCGTGGTCCGTCTGCCTTACCCGTGATGGCTAAGGTATCTCTAGCCCACTGAACACACTCGGTGCCTACAACTGATGTAAGCTGCATGAACTGAGTAACTCAACTTCAGTTTAAGATGGTCTCTTCCTAGAGGTAATGAAATGACCACACAATCTGTCAGGATGCCAGAGCTACGCAAGACGGAGTCTCTGTTAGAAGCTGAGTGCGTACCCAGCGGCTGATCCTTTACCATAAGCCGGAGCCAAGATGACGTTGTGACACGCATCTCGTATAGTCCCATTCAACACTTTCCCAAGGCTTTTCCCAGGCTTCCTGGACTCCCTGAAGGGGTTCAATATATCATTTACATGTATCCGAGGTAAGTGAAGGTAGACCCGCTCGACACAAACCTCGCCCACCCCATAGATAGATAAGCCACAGTAAGTGAAACCGAAGCAAAAAACCAACAACTGTCCAAATCGAACTCAGGCCCTCATCGAATCCAAAGCCCCAAAGGCAAAAACATCAAACACCACCGATCGTCTCATGGAGTGACTTAAGCCAGCCACCATCATTCGTCCGTCACAGCAGTTATTTGTTAGATAAAAATCCACGGAATCTTTGTACTCATATACATCCACAATGCAACTATCACCGCATTCGGATCAACTCACTGCCGTTTGTTTAGACTACATCGACGTATTCCCCCCAGTGCATCCCATCCCAGCAATGAGAGACTAACGGGATATATCAAGTCATGTTACCAAAATCTTGCAAACCCCTTGCCTGTATACGACGTAGTCGATTTACTTGAACGTCAGCTAAATGAATGCAGATCCCCGCCGACACTTCCCTGGACGGTACATGCGTCAATGCTCTGGTAATTGAGCTGCTTTATTAAGTTCAATGGATACTTCCTAGGGAGACCGGCGTCCACAGTGTGAAAAGTGCTTTCGTTTGTTGGAAAAGTTATATTCAAGGCCTTGATGGCTTTTGATTTAACAGGAGATCAAGTCTGGGATATAGAAGAATGGTTGGGTTGCATACCAGGACGATTCGTACAGCCACAGCATGACTGTGAACGTCGGGAGAACAGCGTCTATGCGTTGTGCACTGGCTTGTATTCGGAGTCTGTCTCCACGTGTTGAAGATTCGCTAGTTCGCGGGCTCTAGGTTGTGGCTAGCCTTGAAGCTGGGTGGTGTGGTTGGGAAACAGGGTATTGCCGATATAAGAGAAATGTCCTCGGTGTTTATCGGCTGTCTAGGCAGGTGTAGAGGTTATTCGAATGCGCAGTCATGCGGAGCATCGTGGAGTCACGTCTGCGATGATAACTTAAGACAGACGGTCGTGAATTTTGAGGGTTCTTTGAGAAGGGGGATGGTAGATCGACGATATGGAAGTATTAAATATGAGAATGTTGACGAGACGCAAGCAACGGCCACATAAAGTTGTAGCTGTCAGATGGCTTATAGAGTTGCGAGACAACTCTTGTTACTCTTCAAGTACATCCCTTGCAATAGGGGCAACTGAGACTTATAACTAATGTACACCCTTTTGGTGCCTTCTTAGGAGCGCTGCACCCCCACACGCTAGTTTCCTCACAGCGAACGACTTCGATTCTCTGCTCATGTTGAACAGGATTGCAGGCAAGTAGCAATTTTATCGACGCTCGACTGTACTCCCCGATGTACGCGTTTGGGGCTGCACTCTAAGGCCTTGACTGTTAGCCCCTACTGACATACCTTTCTTCGCACCGTTCCTACCTGACTCGTCTCTTAATACCCTGAATTTTTCTTGTCTCCACCATCACCATTGTCTCACAGCCAGGCATTACAGTTCGCTGTCTGCTCTACAACAAAATGCGGTTTGAACGTCTGAAACGCCAGCGTTCACAGCGAGGTCGTGCCTGCACCGCTGCATAGACGCGTGGTCAACGAAAGGACGCGTTGGCTAATTGTCTTCAAGATACCTAGCGTCAGTCGTCTTGTCGAGCGCGTCTTCGCTACACGCGTCTTTCAGCTCGTTAACGGCAGTCTCGACCTACACCTCGACAGCCTCAGAAACACCGGTGAGCAGTGGCTGGGTACGCGGCTCTCTAGCTCCCCTCAGTTCGACCATTCAGCTGCTAGAAGTCCGAGGTCTCGGCGCCCACGATTTGACAACTCAGCTCCCGCCTCGGCTCTCCGAATCCTTTAGACCAAGACCCTGCAAGCAGCGATGTCATAGGCAGGGCTTCTGGAGGTGCGGCTCATCTCACGCAGACATGTCGCTCTGTGAAGGGTTTGCGGGAGGTTGAGTGGTGATGCGTTGTCAAGTGCAAACGGACGTGTGCAGCAGCGAATGAGCGCGAGTCGGCTGCTCCCGCGCTGGTTCCGCCACGGAAACTAGGCGTCATGATCGGAGAGCTCAGAGCAGCGCGGCGTCCATCCACCAGCACGCGCCCAATGCTGGACTCCATGGCAACGCGAATGTGGGGAGATTGTGTAGGCAATTAGAGTCCCGGCTCTCAAATGAGGAGGATCAGAAGTAATTAGTGAGTCGCTGGGAGAGTTGGGGGCGATAAAGCTTCTCCCAGCCACACCTCGAATTGCTGGGCTGGGCTGCGCGGGCGCCAACGGGGTTGAGTTAGTCACCGTTAGTGCGAGGTTGTGCGCAAGGGACCTTGGCCACGAGGGCTGCTGCTTGGGTGCAAACGTGTGGAGGGGCTGGGAATGCCTAAACTTGGATATTGCAGCAGAGTGCGCGGGCGTCACTGCTGTGCGCGCGGTATAGCGCTGAACGAGGACATTTCTTGCCGAAGACCTCTCTTGTGCAGGTGTTCACTGTAACGGCTCTTCGTCAGTGTTTGGTGTGACGAGTCCCAAGTCGACCCTGGACGTCGAGTTTGGTTGGTGGTAGTGAGCTGCTAGTGCAGAGCCGCCCCAGCGCAGCCAACTTCTCCACCCTGCGACCAACATCAAGAGCGCACCACCGCAAGACGACCGCAAGACGACCGCGACCGCGAGTGCTGCGGCCACTCATTCTTACACAGTGCGCGTTGCTGTGTCTCAGGTACGTGGGCTTACTCAATGCTGGTAGTCATACCTATTCCAGCCTGTACCAATGGCCGCGCATGTGTTGCGCGCGATGCACCGCCGCCAGTCTGATACTAACAGCCGCCAGCTCGAGCTCACCACACTCGCTGCACGCGAGGCACTGCCAGTGCAAGACCCGCTGACTAAGGTCTTCCTGCGCACTCGCTGCACAACCGTTCGTTGCAACAAATTCCCTCACGACCACGCTGCGCATGACGCCTCCTCTCACCGCACCGCCAACCCACCCGCCCTCCAGACCATGTCCGCGCCCGGCACCCCCTCCGTCGCTTTGTAGAGATGGGTTATGAAGCCCGTCCACCTCTCCCGGCCCCGACAGAACCTTCGACTCTCAGCTCCACTGACCACGACGACATCCCCCTCCGCGACGACGTCGACACCAACGTCTCCGCGCGCACCGACAAGACCTCGTACAGCATCCCCGAGGACGGCACGCCCATCACCATCAACACCACCCACCCGACCGCGACCAAGACGTCGCTGCACAAGAAGTACCCCAGCCAGACGAGCCTGCTGATTGAGTACTTTGAGGCCGGCAAAGAGAACGGCAAGACCCGCTCGCGACCCAGCGTCCGCGTCCGCGTCACCCCCAGCTCGCGCAAGAAGAACCGCCAGGGCATCGACCAGGTCCACCTGACCCAGACCACCAAGAGCAGCACCAAGCCGGCGTACACGCGCCGCATCTCTCTGCAACAGAACAATCCTAGCAGCGCGCACACCCAGGACTACTCGGACGGCTCCACCGTCTCCTCGCTGCCGCCCGTTGATATCGAGGTGCTGCACCACGCCAGCGACCTGTCCAGCGACCGCCACTTCGTGCCCATGGCAATGACCTCGGACATTTCTTCCATGCCCGCTGACAGCATGCTCGAGGGCACGCCGCAGATACTAGCACCAGAACGCAGGAGGAGCAGGAGCCTCGAAAGGGAAACAGTGCTCACAGACTCCAACATCGCAGAGTCTTCCGACCTGCTCAAGGCGCCAAAGCACCAGAGAAGCAGGAGCATGAGCAAAGATCGCATCACTCAGCGCGTCATGGAGAAACTGCAGCAACAGCAGCAGGCGCAGGCCGAATCCTCGTCCAGCAGAACCCGCAAGACCGAAAAGATCGGCAGGGATGAGCTGAGTTCGCCCCGCAAGTCGTCCCGGCGACACAGCAGAGATGTTCGAGTAGAGGAGATTAGTACCATCAGCGGGACCGACTCCAGCTTGCTTTCCTCCAATGCCGATCGCAAGTCGGCCGTTCCATCCGTGCGGTCAGGCGTTTCGACAACGTCCTCTATCAACAACCCCAAGCTGCTCGCTACGGTCGAGGATGCCATTCGGCGGCTTATTCTGCCTGAGCTGAATGCGCTGAAGGAAGAGAACCGCACATCTAAGAACAGGGACAAGTTTGAGCGGATGTCTCGTGACAGTGGCGCCACATTCGAGACGGTCGAGACAACAAGCTCCCGCAATCCGTCTACGTCGCGGCGGCGCGTGTCCAAGTCTTCGAGCACACCAAATATCACTGGTGGCAAGCCCAAGGTTGTCGTGGATCGCGATGACAAGCCTTTCGAGATCATCTCTGACAAGTCGAGCCGCAAGGAACGCAGATCGAGTCGCGGATCAACTTCTGACCGTACCGAACGCAGCTTCACAGACTCAACCTCGAAGACAGCTACACGAGAAAACTCTCACAAGAGGAGAAGCGGTCGTGCTGCACGAGAGGCCGAACTTGCTGCGCTTGTTGGATCTGGACTTACTGCTGCGGCACTGAAAAAGCACACGTCTCGCGAGGAAGCAGCCGAGGACCGCAAGCACAAGAAGAAGCATTCTTCGCGAAGCAGTCGCAGTCGCTCTGCAAGTGTGGCGGAAAGCACGGAGCAGGAGGAATTTGTCAAGGACGTACCGCCTCTGCCGTTTATTCAAAGTGAGCTCCACGGCTCTGAGCTGACTCGAGACTCCATATTGTCTGCCGAGACTGAGACGAAGAATCGCTCGAGGTCCACTTCCAAGTCGTCGACTACTACGGGCGCAGACACGCCGCTGCGAGAAGTGCCGCGCGGTTTTGCTGCGTCAGGATCGCACACGCCGACAAGAACTATGCCGACTGCACTTCAGCGCACGATTGGCACCTCACATGGCAACCAATCCATCGAAGATCTCCGTCTGAAGTCGCCCATGAGCGATCGAAGTTATGGCTCCAAATCACGGGGCATGGGTTCTGCCAGCCTCGAAGCTGCAGCTGCAGCTAAGGCTCGTGCCATTGAGCGCTCTGAGACGCAGGCATCACACTATGAGATTATTGGTACAACACCAACTCGAGGCCTCAGCCCAATCCAGAGCGAGGCTAGCTACCGTGAGGAAGTTCACACAAGTGGTTCGCCTAGACATCTGCGAACATCTCAGAGTGCTGCATCGGTGTCCTCCCTGGGAAGGCAGGTTGAGCGGCAGCCTTCCAACCTGTCTATCGGTACACTGGAATCGACAGCGAGCACAAAAGCGGCACGCACGCGCAAGCGCCCACAAGGCGTCAACCTCGAGAGTGTGAGATCAACCATGGGCTCCCCTCAAACACCCAAGACGCCCCGTGATGCCGAGCTATTCTTCGAGCAGAACCATGAGCAGAACGAGATATACCGAAGAGAACTTGAGGAGAGCTCTCAACTTTCGGAAAACTTCCCAGTCAACTACAACCGTCTGACTAACTACACCGACGACAGCGAAGGTGTGCAGTATCTCGATCACGAGCAGAAGGTGGACCTCACACATCAAGACATTCGCAGAGTTGGTGCCAGCCCGGAATACGTCCACACGCCTGTTGCAGTGGAATCTGCTGTGGCTTCGCTGCACGAGCCATCTTCCGTTAGTATACGTTCCTCAGCCGTTTCGAGTCCGCTGAGAGAGCCCATATCGAGTCCCATCAAGAAGAGCCGTTTGTCACAAGTCAGCCCCGCTCCGAGCGAGGACCATATCTTGCACATTGAGGAGCATGAGATCCCCACTGGAGAGCGATGGGGTGCGCTGCGTGATAAGGCTGAGGCTTTGGCGTATCAGCAGCATCCCCAGGCCAACTCGCCCCGGCAAAGCATTGCTCAGTCGATAGATGAGCAGCCTGAAATGCACCATAGTGCTTTCCCTGTTCAAGACCACATGATGCCCGAGATTGGCTATGGTCTAGACAACGAGTCTGAGATCTCTACAAACCCTTCCATCATCCAGGGACCTCTCAACGGCGGCGATGGCTACTACGACCACACTCAGGATTACGAGCAGCGCGATCATACTTCTACTCGTCAATCAAGCAAGCACTCGTTTAACAAGGGCGCTGCGCTCGGCGCGGGTGCTGGTGCTGCAGCCATTGCCTCTGCCGCTGCTCATCAACTCCACAACCGCAGTCCTTCGATCGACGAACAGCACCAGGCCACTGTGGAGGATGACCTAGAGTCCTACACAGGGGAATCATTCGCTGGTTACGAGGGACAGCCTGATTACGCTCAAAGCAACCGCACGCCTGTGTCCGGTACGACTGGATGGAGAGACGAAGGCTACCAATCAGCTAATCAACGTGAAGGCTACACGCCTCAGAACCGCAATCACTCAAAGGTGTTTGACGACGAGTTTGCTAACGACTACGATGAGACACCGCTCGGCGGTGAGGACATGTTTGCTTTAAATGCCAAACACGGCCGTCAGTTTAGCGGTAATTCCCACGGCATGGCTTCTCCCCTTTACGATGCTGCAACTGGAAAGGGCATCGATCGCATTCAGTCCAAGGACATAGTTGCGCTGATGGATCATCTCACTGTGCGAGATGCGCAGCGCAATGCAAGGGACACAGAGATTCTGGTTACGCTCGTTCGCTCCGCGGCGGAGATGCGCAATCAGCTTGATGAGCTCAAGGGTTTCATCAAGGTGCAGGACAACATGATCATGAACACTACAGAAAAGCGAGTTGATGTTGCTGAACAGCGTATCTTGGGTGGCCCGCGACCACAGCCTCAGCCCTTTGGATCACCGCGCGGTGCCCGGTCAGCGTCTGACGACCTGGAAGCCGAGACGAAGAAGAAGAACGTGTTCAAACGTGCGCTCAAGGGTCTGAGCATGAAGGGCGATAGCGATATCAAGAACATTGAGGCTATGCTTATGCAGCTTCTCGGAGATGTGGAAGGCCTCAAGCACGTCCAGCAGATACAGTTGGAGCAAAGTAACCGCACCAACAGCCTTACATCTTACGAGAACCTGAGAGCTAGCGGAGATCCTGGCTACGAGCCAGAGGGTCGCGCCAACACTGACAACTCGCCGCACCAGTCCGGATACCTTTCGAACCCGGCCTCTTCGTCGCGTCGCATCAACGATCTGCACTCTGGTTATGATGTCGTGCAGACCAACCGCATAAGCACGGTCCACGAAGACGACGAGGAGTACCTAGAGCGTGAACCTCGATACGAGAACACGGAGCGCATGAGTACTCCCACGCAAGAAGCGTACCACAGCAGGAGCCTATCGCAGGAGAAAGTGTCTCCACAGGCAGCGAGGACCAGCCAGAGCCAAAGTCAGGAAGACACACCGAAGAAGAACAAGCACAAGTCAGGTTCTTCTTCCGTCTTTGGCATCCCCAAGATCTCCCGCTGGTCCAAAACTACCTCCTCAACCGAGCCGCGCAACAGCGTAGAAAAGCGGCCGTACTCCTCGCACTCGCGCTCCTCATCCCAGAAGAGCTTCGACTCTTACGACGACGAGTACTCTGCCAACGGCGACCGCCCCCGCACCGCCGACGACCGCTCTCTGCGCTCCAGAGAAAGCAGAGATGACCGCTCTTTCCGCTCGTCCGTGCGCTCGCCCTCCCCTCTCATTCCCGAAGATCCCTACGAGGAAGAGGACCCTAAATACCACGCCCACCGCAATAGTCTCAACCTGCAGCACCCGCAGCCGCGCGCAGGCCCGACAGGTCGCCACCAGAACCACCTCGAGACTGAGGCGCAGCTGTACATTCCGGATAATGTGAGCGGTGTTAGTGGCGTTAGTGGCAGCGGTGTGCAGAGCCCGGATTATGACCAGTGGGGTAGCATGCCCAGTCTTGCGAGGAACCGCATAAGCGCTGGTAACGCCAGTACTAACTATAATCCGGGTAACCTCAGCCCGATCTCGAGTGATGGCGGGTATTCGGGGCATTCGGCTAGTGAGCAGACTGGACGTCTCGCGACCGGTGCCAATGGGTACGCCTCCCAGGGTCAGCAACAGCAGAAGGCTGTAGACGACGGCCCGCTCATCCCGCCTAACAGCGGCGTCCTGGCTGGCTACGGTCAGGCGAGGAGCATGTACTCCAGTCCGAATGAGTTCGGGTCCCAGGGCGTTCTGACGCCATTGGCGCCTATTGCGGAGGTCAGGTATAGCCTCGAGACGGACAGAGGACACTACAGGGTAAGTCCAGTCAGGAAACGATGCGACCCGAGCGAGCAGCGAGCTTTCTCGTAGCAAGCTCCCTTCATAAACAGATAATTCATTTACTAACATACCCTCCAGGGCTCTCCCACACCCTCTCCCCGCCCAAGCAGCGCACACCTCCGCGCCTCCGCGCAGACTTCGCAGCGCAAACCAACCGGGCCCAGACCCATGGGCGCACGGAGTCCCGCCCCCGGCGCCAGTCCCCTGCGGCAGTCCCAGCAACAAGGCTACGGCAACGATCTGAGCCGCGACGACACAGTCATCCGTCGCAAGCCGATGAGCCACGCCGACACCGAGTCGCTCCTAAGCTACACCACCACCCGTGATGGCAGCGACGACGAGACCTTCTAGACGAGAGTCAAACGCATGGAAGAGGGTGTGTGTTCGTCGGCGAGGAGTGTGAGAGCGCTGGATAGAGCGCCGGAAGGGAGTCAGCTCGCTGGGTAGATGAGAACTTTGTGGATGTCGCATTCGCTCACTGAGCATGGAAATATCAAATCAAAACGCTCGTGTCATAGGTCGGGCGTTGAATATCAGGGCCGGAGCGGTCGTGGCGGATAAACATGTGGAGTGGAATTCATTTTCAGCATCGGTGTTCAGGCGACACCGGTGTTTTTTATTTTCAGCGAAGTGTAGGGTGTATAGGATAAGATAGGATACCAGGGTTATGGATAATGCATTGCGTACAGGGGACTATTGTCGTGCTACTTTAAGCCTTTGCTTTCGGCATACCTAACGCGGTTGTGCGACTCGATGGCGGCGGCGAGGAAAGGTGATACTTTCACTAATATCTCTCGTCCAGTGTTGACGTTTGTACTGCTGCTTAGGGGCCGCGCTGTGGGAGGTCAAAGACAGCGGCGTTTAGAATAGCGGTATTCGAGTCGCTGGCTTGTACGTCCCACAACCCGCGTGTCCCAAGCTCGCTCTGACGCTGATGCGGATTCCTCGGTTGATGTTGAGTACTTGGGCATACGAGATTTCCCTATGATTGGGAGGGGAATGTCACTGCCGTGCTCGACTTTGCCCATGGTGTCTCCGCTTTGGAGGTAACCGCGAATGGCCCCTCTTGAACATGAGACTAGGCCCTGGAAGCATTTGAAAAAGAAGTTAATTACTATCAGCGTTTCATTTGCATCGTTGGCTATCTACGTGTTGACAGCAACTACCAGCCGTCTCGAAGCCCATTAACCTATCACACCCAGACCTTAACATCAGCGTACTCAAGAATTACCTCGCGCAAGCTTAATCGCATCCGTGACAACATCTTCCAGCCGAACTGTCGGCAAGCCCAATCGTTCGTTCCACAGCTCTTGCTCAGTCTCAAAATCATACCCAACATCCACATCCGCACTAAAGCTCAACGCCAACAGTCCATACGTGGCGTTGAAGTCACCCGCATCGAACCGCTCTCGCAGCTTTGATATCTCGGGTGCGCTATTCTTCCATTCTAGAGCCCACTTCCTCCCTGTCTGCCGCTCCAACTCCTCAATGACCGCCAGCGTGGACGTAGTAAAGTCAGACAGAAACACCTGCTTATTAGCCGTGCGCTCCCCACCCAGCAGAACCCTCGCAACAGCCAACCCAGTATTAGCAGACGTAGTAACCGCGAACCTAGACCTTCCCGAATCATACACCCGCGCAGTCTGCCTCGCGACATCAATCCCCAGGAAATTCCCAGACGCTTTCGGGTCGAGCGCCCAGTCGAGCCACGAGCCGCAGGAGATAGACGTCCATGTCATGCCGTGCGTGTTGGCTGCAGAAGAACACGCAGAGATTAGGTACTCTAGCATTGCGCCTTTGCGGTCGTATACAGGCACGAGACTGCGTGCTCGCGGGTCGAGGTTGTCTGCGCCGTATTCGGAGGGGATGAAGCGCTGCACTCCTGCGGCTAATGCGGCGTCGATGAGTCGGTATGCGAGGCCGGATGTTGCTTCGTCGCGTGTGACGGGTGTTGTGCTCAGTGCGGAGATTACGGCGTCTTGGTTTTTGAAAGCTAAGGTGAGCTCTGGGAGGGTGTAGTTGTTTGAGATTTTGATGATTGGTACGTTTGGGGGGAATGTAGCGGGTGAGGTCTCACGCGAGAGGATGGTGACTTTGAGTGTGGGTTCTGAAAGTAGGGCAGTGAGGATGGGTGCACCCACGGAGCCTGTTGCTCCGGCTATGAGAACGTTGCGGATTGTAGAGGACATCGTGATGATTCCAAGGTTGGACTTGGTGCACAATATAATGGATGCAGAGTTAGGAATAACTGCTCAGGATTTGTTGGCCTTGTTGTCCATCTCCTGGAGTTTCCAATCAACATTTATACTGTCACAGCGCTGTCAAGTAGGCGGAGTCTGTCGAGGCTGAACCATCGTATGGACCAGATCATCAACGATATGCCGACCTGCTTCACGTTGGACCCTCAGGGTTCAAAGTGATTCGCTGACGAGTCTGTACATGACCTTGTTAAGAAACGCTGCATCGGCCGTTGCAGACAATGTGTAAGCGAGGTCGCAGTAGGCAATCGTAGACACCTCGCTTGCTCCATCACCTGCAATTACGAATGCTGACTGAGCACCAGAACAGGTTTGTCTAACTTCAAGACTCAATCTTGAGCCCTAATCAGTCTCGAGAACTGTTCGTTGGAATCGGCTTCGCTTGTCGTCAATTTGACAAAAGTGTCCACGATGCGGATGCAGGACAACCCCATGGCGAGGATCTTGCTGGAACTCGGACCTTTGCTTCTTGAGCTTCATTGCAAGCGTTTGGTATTGCCCGATGGATGAGCTCCACTGAACAGTATCGCCTGATTCTGGAGATGAAACGGTCTGTTTGAGGGACGAAAGGCATGTGACCCGAGCGGCGGTTCGGCCCGCGCCTTCATTTGCAATTCGCATCTACTGACAGTCTCCATCACAGCCATCATATTTACCTGTTTCCGTCGGTGTTCATCAATCGCACCGGGCAATTATGCAAACACCTTAAAATGACGATCACTTGACCACTTGGTTGGCTGCCCGGGTCGATGTTACTTCAATCTGGTGTTAACCCTACATCATGGTTACTTTGTAGTACGATCTTGTCAAAGCAAGCGAAGCGCCGCGAGAACCGGGACTGGTTTCGAAAACAAGACGAGGAACAAGCGACGGGACGACTGCAATATCTCGGTCTGACACCACGCGATGAGCATGTCTCAGAGAGCTTTCGTCCCGCTCCTACCACTTGCCACGGTGTAAGACATCGCCGCCATCGCCCCGCAAACGTTCTCTTCCGCCGAACTATGTCTCGTGTTATCAGCTGGCTTACTGGCGGCTCGGGAGATAGCACTGCCTTCGAGGATTGCTCCCGGTCAATCCATAGTGAAGCCACGCACTCATAAAGCAGGCCTATCTCGATAATCCGGGTTGAGCATTGGTTCTCAGCCCCGCAAGACCTACTTCCAGCATGGAATCATGCATTGATTGGTCCGCTGAACTCCGGTCCCGCTTGTTACGACTGTTTTGGGCCCGTTGCCAACCCCAAACTCGCAAGCTTCTTTGCGCCCATCTCCAGGGCTTCACGAAATAGGAATCAGATCCCAGCGCCTGCGTCTCGGGGCCGCTAGGAACTGTTGGTAGCCGCTGGTCAGGGTGTCCGCGAGAGCAGGTTGTACGGATGATCTTCGAGAACATGCTTGATATCCGTGGACGGCGACCTCGAGGCTCCGGCAAGCGGGTACCTTATTGCGGCACGTTTCTCAGCATTGAGTACTCGAACATGGAGAAGCGGTGAGAGGATTGCGTTACAGAATAAGACGAGCTCACGAGGGCCGGTTCTTGCAACTCCGGAACGCCCTGCATTTCCTTCACTGAATGTCGGGGTAAACAAGGCTCGAACAAAAGGGAATATTATTTGGCCCTCCCATACCGGTTCGCCTCATAAGTCAATGTTCTCTGTCGCAATGCCGATGATTGCGGGACCAATTCGGCCGGATTGAGAGTTACACAACATGCAAAGACAGGGGCGCCGCATGGCCCGCTACCGAGGAAGCAAATGATCATTGCGTCTTCTGCTGCACATTTACAGGCCCGTCTTGATGTGATAAAACAATCTTGTCATGACATCTGCTGGTTCCCGTGGTCATTAAGGCTAGCGACCCAAAGGGCAACGGCCCCTCACGACAGCATCCACACGTTCTTCGTCCGCGACCAAGTTCGTGCATCGAGAACTCAACGTACAGAATTGGTACGACCACACCCCTACTGTGTCCTTCTACATGAAGCGAAAGACTCGCCACTGCGTGGCGATGCAGGGCAACATCATTTTATCACAAGCCATTACATTTACGCCGCTTTTGCATAACCCAAGGGCCGGCAGAGTCTTTTCTTAGGGCTTTGCTGACCACCGATTTTTTTTCACAGCCACAGAGTATTCAGTCAGTGTGGGCCATGTCGAAAGTGGTTGTAGGTGGCTGATGAGACACCGCCTGACAGTTGAGGCTGAATGACCCGCGCCTCGAGTAAGTGCCCGAGTTTGTGCAATGTTCATAAACAGATCGACCTTGAGACACTGAAGACTGAGCTTCGAATTAGGTTACACGGCAGCAGCAGTTCCGCGAGCCTGCACGCGTGTGAAGTTCGTAATTTGCGTCATTGGATGATCCATGCCCTTCCTACGGCTCGTACCCTGTGCATTGGTCTCAGGTTCATTTATGGTCATTCGGGTCATCGAAGGTTTCCATCATCATACAAGTGCTGTTCTACCGCAGCGACCTCGAGCCGCAGGTACGACATGTGGCCTGCACCTGCATAGCCCGCATCACACTCTGCTTCTCCGCCGAGTTTACTTCGATCAGGCCTTTCTGCACCGAGGAAATATGTTAAACATCGCCAAACGCTTGATTGGTTTTGATAACCATTGCCGATAAGGTCATGACCGACGTCCTGCAGGTTGCAAAACGGACTTCACCCCTTGGAGGGGCCGAATCTAAGAGCTCTTCAAACACCTCTGCACTTGAATAATACTGATTGAAAATCATGCCTCGCTGCTGCGTTGGGCTGTCAAAGGTGGTTGGCAGCACTAGTATAAGCCGCAGGATTACTAGACAAGAACGTGCGAACACTGGATTGGGTCTCAGGGAAATCCTTACGTACCGATCTATTTCCAACCATGGGGTAGAAAGTCTCTGCACACTGTTCTGAGGAACTATCTGCAGCTTCGTAGCAGGGTCGTGTATACAAGGGTTGTCCAGAGCTCCATTCGTCCTCACTAGTCATCAGGTCTTAGTCCGCATAAGCGTCCATGCAACACAGAAGCCCCGAGATAGTTCCGGTGCTCAGCTACGACTATCATTTTAGTAAGTCCGGAGTGAAGGTGGGCCAGTTCTGGCCTGAGGCAAATATTACTATAAACCAGGTTGCGTCGCTGCTGCAGCAACGAACGCGAGGTAGGAACTCTGCTCGCACCTACAACGCACATTCGAGACTTTAGTCTCATATTACCTACGTATCCTCCACCTTTTTGGTACTGCAATACTTATTGCAGTCACCGCAGTTCCCCTGTCTCACCACACATTTACGTCATGGAGCAAACGGACTCGAAACCCTCCACGACGGACTTTGCTTCGTCTCATGCCCCAAGATTAGGGCTCGAACATGCTGGACGCTCAGGCATGCCATCAGCAATGTCATCAAGGCATACTTCTCTTACTCTCGACTCAGCTACTAGTATCATCAAGGCGTCTGTTCTACCAGACGGTGCAGAAAAGTCTTCAGCGTCATCGATCAGCCAACATCATGTCGCGAGTACCGCGATGGCCAGCTCGCGGCCAGCTCTTTCCGTTTTGCTTGCATACTCGGCACTATGTACATCCATTTTTCTGGTCGCACTCGACACAGTCCTGATACCTACCGCACTGCCAACCATTTCTGAGAGTTTCCAAATTCCGGATACACTATATGCATGGACTGGCTCAGCCTATCTTCTCGCCAACGCCTCATCGATCCCCTTCTGGGGAACACTGGCCGATGTTTTCGGTCGTAAATCAGTTCTCCTCCTGGCAAACGCCATTTTTCTAGTAGGGAGCGTCATATGTGCACTGAGCATCAATGCCTCCATGCTGGTGGGTGGAAGAGCAGTCCAAGGTCTTGGAGGAGGTGGCGTGAACTGCTTGGTATACGTGTGCGTTAGCGACCTGTTCACCATTCGGTAAGTTGTCTTTTGACTGTCGAGGAGCTTACACATAATCTGACGGCCACTTCTAGCAACCGCTCCTTTTACCTTGGACTTGTGGGCGCCGTCTGGGCTGTTGCATCGGCCCTTGGACCAGTGCTTGGCGGCGTCTTCGCTGAGGAACTCAACTGGCGCTGGTGCTTTTACATCAATCTGCCCATTGTTTCGTTCGCAATCGCCTTACTCTACTTCACCCTCCATCTGCGTACCCCACGCACCTCTTTCTGGGCCGGCATGCGTTCGATCGATTGGCTTGGTACGTTTACCATCCTGGCTGCCACCACCCTCCTACTGGTCGGTCTCCAGACAGGTAGCACAACATCATACAATTCGCCCATGGTTATCGCGTTCTTAGTTCTCAGCTCTCTGGCGTACCTGGTCTTTCCAGCCACTCAGTGGTGGGAGGACAAGACTGGAGGTACGCCGATCATGCCCCTCCGCATCTTCGGCGACACCAGCAATCTTAGCGCCCTAGCCGTCTGTGGCTTCGACGCGCTGGTGTTCAATTCCGTTGCCTATTTTGTGCCTCTATATTTTCAGATTGTCGCCGGCCAAACTCCTTCAACGACAGGGGTGCTAATGCTCGCACTTGCCATACCGCTAACCATTGTCTCCTTCGCATCAGGCGTCGTCATCGAGAAGACGGGCCGCTTCATGGACTGGCTGCAGGCTGGTCTGTTGCTCACGACTGTGGGCACTGGCGCGCTGATTAGCCTCACTGAGACTTTTGATCTCGGCAAGGCAGTTGGGTTTCTGGTCCTGATAGGGGCAGGGTTTGGCCCGACTTTTCACACGCCCCTCATTGCGCTGCAGACGCGTATCAAAGACTCAGATATGGCCGTCGGAACCGCAACCTTTGGGTTCGTGCGCATGCTGTCCGGAGCTATCGGCGTTGTCATCGGTCAGGTCATCTTCCAGGCACTCATGAGAGATAGACTCGATGGCATTATTGATGCGGGTGTGTCCAAGACGTTTGCGGAACAGCTCGCGGGAGGCGAGGCGGTAAGTCAGGCCAGTGCTGTTGCGTTGCTCGATGAAACACAGAGGTTCGTTGTTAGGGAAGGCTTTTTGGGCGCACTGAGGGGCACATTCATTTGCTATACCATCGTCGCCGCGCTAGGACTGCTGACGACTTTCGGAATTAAGAGGGTTACCTTAAAGCGAGAGGTGGAAAGCTCCGCCCAGTCCGAGCCGGTGCAGTGCGTTAAGGATGTGGAGACGGGACAGGTGAATTCCCAGGGCGATGTTCGAGAGAAATAGAGCATGAGCAATCTCAGATTCAGTACACCTTTTGCAGCTCTCGAAATTCTTCTTTGCTGATAATTCATTAAGTAAGCCGTCTCCAGATCTTGTGACATATTATCATACCAAGTCTTCATTCGCGATGATTTCTACCGACTAAGCATGCTCCAACGCCTTCGTGTTCTTCGAGTTGTTGTCGATATTGACGTCCTTTCCAAGACCGATGAATATTACGGGCCTTGTTGAACTAGATCGTCGAGCCATGGAACCATCGCCTATCCCATAATCGCGTCCAAATCTGACTAACGCAACGTGCTATGCAGGATCTATCACCTTCTAGCCAGCACCAAAGAACCTTCCCTTATTCTTCGACTTGTTCTCCCACTCCACGTCATGCGCAAACACAATCTCCACACCCGTCTCCTCCAGCTGCCTGATCCGCCGGATCGTCTCTTCAGCCGCCTTGCAGTCGACATGAATACAACAAACATGCCCATCTGCATCAGTCCACTCGCCAATCTGCTTCTCGCCTGTCAACAAGCGCCGGTCATGACACGCGTCGCCACCGAGATACATGTAATGCTGCTCAGATGTGCGAGCGAGGAGGTTGATGTGCCCGGACAGATGCCCAGGCGCGTCGACAATGAGAACGGAGCCGTCGCTGAAGATGTCGAGGGTACATGGGAGGGAGGAGGGGAGATTTAGACGCCATGGAGTAGAGAAATCGGGACTGTCTGGTTCTGACTTGGGCTCCCGTGTTTCGACTGTGTCGTGTAATGGATCAGACAGCTCCACAGTTCGTTCTGGGGGTAGCAGATCTGCCTCGAAGAACGAGTGACAGCCCCTGGGGCGAGCGGTTCTTGCGTCCAACAGTGCGAGCGAACCATGGCCCACGACAAATGTCGATGTTGGGAAATCACGCGGGTCACCGATGTGGTCCCAGTGCACCTGTTGTCTCAAACTCAGCTACCAGACAACTGATAATAACCGTATTACGCACGTGAGAGTAAATAACGTAGTCGATGTCATCTGGTGTTAAACCGCCTTTAGCGAGGTTTTGAACGACGTCTGGGCTTGTCTCTATTGGGCGTCTGTTCTCAATATGGTTTTGAATTGGCAGGGGATATCTCCTCAGATCCTTTCTGAGCCCGAGATCGAACAGAATACGCGTTACACTGCCTATCTGATTTTTGTGTTGGATGAGGAAGGCTAACGAAGGGACAGTCCTGCGCGCTTCTAGATTGGAAGGCTGGACGAACTGGTGTTCAGGCAGAGTGAAGTGACCGCATGACAGAGCATGCACAGATACAGTCGCGACTGAGCTATCGTTGAGAGCTTGAGCCATGTTGGACACTCTTTGATTTCCAGTGTCCGAGGAGATATTGGTACTAAATGACAATGAACAGAAACGTCGAGAGGTAGAGCTGACTGACAAGGAGAAGCTGTTATAGATATGCCTGAAGATGTGCTGACCCACATATATCTTGGGTGTCAGTACATTGGCCAAGCTATATTGCCGAATCTCTTACCCCGCTCACTAGCCTGTCGTGTATGCTTTCGTAAGAAATGGCGTCGGTTCACTCGTCATTGCACCGCTCTGTCACATACTTCTTTACAAGGGAGATCTGACCGGAAGTCTCCAGGGAATTTCACCTATACGAACGATGGCAGACTCACTGAATTTCGACACTGTGGGCTTTATCGGCCTTGGAGCAATGGGCAAGCCAATGCTAGAGCATCTTGCAAACAAACTGCCGGAAAAGTCACGTCTATGGGTCTACGACGTCGTCGAGGAAGTTCTAGATGAAGTCTGCGCAGCGTTTCCAGGCCGAGTGTCCAAGGGAACAAGCGCAGCAGATGTTGCACAACACGTCGTACGCTAGACTGTAACGAAGGACATATTTTTGTGATGCTGACGGAACCAGGAAACGATCCTGACCATGGTCCCGGAGGGCTCGCATGTCCGCTCGGTGTATCTGCATCCTAAGAACGGTATCTGCACGACCGACGTTTCCGAGAAGCTGCTCATCGATTGTTCAACAATCGACACAGCAACCAATCTGGATGTGAAAGAGCACATTGCGAAACACTTC
Source organism: Didymella arachidicola (assembly GCA_016630955.3). Classification (NCBI taxonomy): domain Eukaryota; kingdom Fungi; phylum Ascomycota; class Dothideomycetes; order Pleosporales; family Didymellaceae; genus Didymella; species Didymella arachidicola. The sequence goes on from CM049987.1 coordinate 2,451,478, forward strand.
CCATCAGCTTCTTTCTACGACTCGCCAGTCAGTGGAGGCGTGGTCGGCGCAATCAAAGGCACAATCGCAATCTTCCTGGGCTGCGCAGAGACAGACCCTAACTTCCCCCGGCTGACGCAGTTGATGGAGCTGATGGGCAAGCAAGTGATTTCTTGCGGTGGACCATCTCTTGTCCTTGCTGCGAAGCTGTCAAACAACTATCTTTCTGGAATCATCGCGATTGCATGCTCAGAGGCGTTCGACATGGGAATGCGATCTGGTCTCGACCCAAGAACACTGGCGAAAGTGTACGCAGCCGGCACGGCGCAGAATACGATTTGTGACAAGTTTTGTCCGGTGCCTCACGTGTACCCCGATGCGCCTTCGTCCGGTGGCTGGAAGCAAGGCTTCAAGGTACAATTGATGCGGAAGGACTTTGGTTTGGCAGTTGGGATGGCGAAACGAGTCGGTTCGAGGAATGTTCTGGGAGACATCGGCTTGGAAACATATGATGGCGCTGCGAACGACCCTCGCTGTCGAGACCTAGACTCTCGTGTGGTGTACAGATATCTCAGTGGTCAGGAGGACTGGCAGTTGGAGGCTGAACACTCGTAGGATACAACGTTCTGCGAGGCCTATATGTGTAATTAAGGGAAGACAGCGCAGTGGCAGTTCTCGCCTGTTCGTAATGACGTAGACATCAGGCTGCGATAGTGGGGTATGGGGTAGTCCGAGGTCAGATTGCGGGGTGGTCTCCGGTTATTGCTCGTGTACCATAAGAACAGCATGAGCGTTGCTTCATTTTCGGACAAAGCCTGGATCAAATACTCAACAATTGATCTGAATCAACGAGTTTAATCACTTGCATTTCGCTGCTGGGTATACGACATATATCACCATGCCTTCGAACGATCCCAAATACGACGAGATGCACCAACAGCTCTTCGAAGAAGGCCTGAAGATGCGGAGAAGCGTGGTGGGCGACTCCTACGTCAACACTGCGCTGGAGAATGGATCGACAGAATTCTCGCGTGCGGGTCAAGAGCTTGTAACAGAGTGGTGTTGGGGCTACGCGTGGACGCGCCCCGGGCTTGATAAGAAGCAGTGCAGCTTGATAAACATTGGCATGCTGATGGCGCTCAACCGTGCGCCTGAGCTGGCGGTGCATATCCGAGGCGCAAGAAACAACGGTCTGACTGAGCTGGAGATCCGCGAGGCTATTATTCACGCGACGACGTATTGCGGCGTCCCGGCTGGCGTGGACGCAATGAAGACTGCCGAGAAAGTGCTCAATGACATGGCGGAGAAAGGGGAGATGCCACGAGAGTTGGGGAACAGAAGCGAACGAGCCGACAAGAATGGGCAATGAATATTACCTGAAAGTGGACGGTGATGTGACAAGAATCAAGTTAGGCTGGTCCGAGAATGAAAGGCGCGATGAACGTAACCTGCTTTCATCAGGTATCACGAAAGCATTACCGCGGATTTAAAACATTTATCAGTGTGTTTTCCTCACCTGCCTTCTTAGGCGTTGACTGTCACGACCAATGTGCGTTTGCCTGTTCATAAAGCCCGGACTATGTACTCATTCAACAAGCTTGAAAGCAGACTTCTGTCATGTATCCCTTACGTGCCCATAACGTGTGATACTCCCACCTCCTGTAATGAAGCTCTCTTCGGAGGCGGAGAAGAAGTACAGTGAGGTTTACAAACTGCATCTAGAAAATGCAAAGAATTCGTGGGCAAGATCACGCAGGTCCGAGTTGAGCAAACTCGAAATACGGTCAGAGTTAGATTTTTCGAAGAACCGTAGCGACGATCTTCACTTCACGCAAACGCAGATCACATAGTGCGCCAGCTTCGAGACCGGCTGCAGCAAGCCCAAGAGAAAAAGGAAACACTAAAGAATGCGATCAGTGACATGACTGCAGCCTGTGCGTACCAATATCTGGAGGTTGAGATCCAGAGACAGCACGTGGAAGATCTCGAGACGCAGCTGGAGCAAGGGCTTGAGTCCAAGCGGACGACATTCAAGAGTCAATACAAGAAGCTGAGTAATCTACGACTGACTGAGATATACCCCGAGTATCCTGAAACTCAGGTTCTCATGTATGACATCTTGAAGGCCGAGGACTCTTCGGAGGAGTAGAGAGAGTATGGCTTTGAAGAGACCAAGTCCCCCAAGGAAAATGACGACGGGTGGGGATGGCTTAGAAGCCTGGAAAGAAAAGGATAAGTCGCCGATTAAGTGATAGTCCGTATCAACCACAGCGCCCCTGCATCACTGGCGCAAAGAAACGACGTGCCTAAACACAAAGGGTGTAAACTCATGTAAGATGCACAGCCACGTGATACACGTTGTCATGAGCGAAATGTCACGTGGCCTCCACTTCGCAACAGAAATCTCCTCCACACCTCACCCACCCACAAGCACAAAACGACGGACACTTTGGCAAAACGAAATGCGTCCGTCACGCGCGTATCGCGTAGTGATCCACAAGCGTGCGTACTGAGACCCACGCTGAGCCGCATCACGTGCTTCATGACCACCGACAAAAACTTTGCACAGGTCCACTAGATGACCTACACAACCATCAGGACCACGAAAAAGAATGTTTCCGTCACGGGGAATCGAACCCCGGCCACATCGGCGCTTGCTAATGAGAGCGATGTATCCTAGCCACTTTTCTTTGTTAGTTGGAGTTGTTGGAGGTGGTGGTAGTTGAGCTTACCTAGACCATAACGGATGACTTTTGATGAAAATTCCTAAATTAGAAACATTATAATCTTATGATTCAAGGAAAAGCCGGGAAATCGCTGCGATCTGGTTGTGTTGGAGTGCAAAAGTTTGGGGAGTGTGCGATGCAAATGACTCAGCTCTGAAGTGTGGGAACCTAACCATGACCAACACTTACTGGAGTGCATAAACGGTAGCGATGATGCTCACCCTCAACAGCCAGAAGGTGATCCAAAACTCGACTTCAAAATGAACTATTTCTACCATCAACTCCGTCGAGATGGACACTCTTCACGCAAGAGAGACGAGTCTCTTGTCTCGTACCCCACGATCGAGAATTTGGTGTCCCGTGATTCATGGCACAGTGAGCATAGCAAGATCCTCGAGGGAGCGATACCTAGTAGCTGCTACTGCTCCGCCCGACATCCTCACAGGCTTTCCACGTAACATCTGGTCCATACTCGACTCCAAGGGTCTGCGGCAGATCTACTCGGCTTATGGCAGTAAACTATGAATCCACATGACTGTAAACCGATCACCATAGGAAATCTCCGGTGGACACTGTCTGGAGGTTAATCAAGAGAATCATTAAGAAAAGGAAAGGAATGTGATAACAACCGCCGTCGAACAACACAGTGCGCTTCGATAGGCCGCGGTGCATTCGCAGCACGCATGCTCAATCTCCTCGACACCCGGCCTATCAACCGCAGCGAGACATCTTCAAGAATCGCGAGGTAAACCCATGCAGCGAGAACGATCACACACCACTTACAAACCTCGCGGACCATCTGCTGACACTTCGCAATCGGACCCAACCTCCCGCTCAGCATGGATCTTAAGTGAGGTGAGCCCGCCAACTGCGTAAGTAGCACAGCACACACATCTCGACTGCCCATAAATGAGGGTCCCCAGCCACGGTACCCATTATCTAGAGGGCGCAGGTAGATCCCCGGGTCTCCTGACTACTGGAGAGATTCTGCAGCAGCAAGGACAGTCGATATTGGACCGGAACTGGAACGCTACACAGCACGCTGGCAGAGATTAACAACAACAACCAGCCGCTTTCTGGCGGGTCTGGCAGACAGTGAGGCAGTATCTCGGCGAGCTGGTACGTCCCGACGGCACTGAGGGGAATGGAATGGAAGCCGTGAACGCGTTGCCGTAGTAGAGTAAAGAAACAAATGATGTAAATATGATTGTTCTCATTGTGAGCCATCTTTTGAGCGGGCTCTGTAGTATGCTACCTATGCATCCCTGTGTTGAATATCGCTACAATGTCATGTCCCAGTCCGATCCCGTGAACGCCATATGCTAAGTTGTTGAAAACATGGTGTCTCTCTACATTTCACCTGTGTCTGTTTCCCGCCGAGGCGCTGCGTTAGAGCTCGCTTGGCTCGCTTAGAACATGCCGTCGATCTCGCCGGTTTCGGTGTCGACGTCGATGTTGAGGTAGCCAGGCGCAGTGGGCAGACCAGGGATGGTCTGGATGTCTGCCGCCAGCGCGTACAGATAGCCAGCACCCGCAGCCATGCGGACATCCCTGATGGGCACCGTGAAGCCCTCGGGGGCGCCCTTGAGCGCCGGGTCGTGCGAGAGCGAGTACTGTGTCTTGGCCACGCAAATGGGCAGATTGCCCAGACCCTGCTTGGTATACGTATCGACCTTTTTCTGCGCGAGCTCGCTGAACTCGACCGCGCTGGCGCCGTACATCTTTTTCGCAATCTCCTCCATGCGCTCCTGCACGGTGTTGTCGAGGTTGTAAAGCAGCTTGAAGTCCTTAGGCTGTGCGCTCGCCTTGATGATGCCTTCAGCGAGATCCTTGGCGCCCTTTCCGCCCTCGGCGAAGTGGTTCGCTGGGATCGCGTCTTCGGCACCCGCAGCGAGGGACTCCTCCTTGATGACCTGAATCTCGGCCTCGGTGTCGGTGGCGAACTTGTTGATGGCGACAACGACGGGGACGCCATAAGAGCGCGCGTTGGCGATGTGCTTCTTAAGGTTGACGCAGCCGCGGCGCAGCATCTCGATGTCTTCGGTGCGGTAGCATTCTTGCAGCTGTGCGCCGGGCTTGATTTCAGGACCGCCGCCGTGCACCTTGAGCGCACGCACCGTTGCGACGATAACGACAGTGTCGGGGACGAGGCCAGACGAGCGGCACTTGATGTTGAAGAAGCGCTCGCCGCCCATGGTGAAGTCGAAGCCGGCTTCGGTGACGACGAATCCAGTCTTCTCCTCATGGTTCTCGCCAGCCTCGGTACCGGCCAGCTTGAGTGCCAGCTTGTCAGCGAGCACAGATGACGCTCCAATGGAGATGTTGGCAAAGGGACCAGCGTGGACAAAGACAGGGGTTCCCTCAAGAGTCTGCATCATGTTGGGCTTGATAGCGTCGCGGAGGAGGGCGGTCAAGGCTCCACCAGCACCGATGTCGTCGCAGGTGACGGGCTCGCCGCTGCGGGAGCTGGCGACGACCATGCGGCCGAGGCGCTCGCGGAGGTCTGCGAGGTCGTTGCTGAGTGCGAGGATGGCCATGCACTCACTGGCGACGGAGATGTCGAAGCCGGTCTCGCGGGTCTGGCCCTTCTCGGTGGGTGCTTGGCCGATGGTGATGCCTCGCAGATGCCTGTCGTTGACGTCCAGGACGCGTCGCCATGTGATGGTCTCAGGATCGATGTCCAGGCGAGCAAACTTTGTGATCTCCTCCTCGGTCAGATCGTCTGGGTTGGTTTTGTCGATGCCCAGCTTCTTCAAGCGGCGGAACATGACAGGTGCGAACTCGCGTCCGCCCTTCTTGGCAGGCACCAGTCGCTTGTACAGGGCAGCATCCTTTTGTGTGTTCTCGTGGAAGATGCGGGTCTCGATGGCGGCCGCGAGCAGGTTGTTGGCGGCAGTGATGGCGTGGATGTCGCCGGTCAAGTGCAGGTTGAACTCGTCCATGGGGATAACCTGGCTGTAACCTCCACCCGCAGCTCCACCCTTGATGCCAAAGGTAGGGCCCATGCTGGGCTGGCGGACGTTGGCGAAGCATATCCTGCCGAGGTGTGCACCCAGCGCCTGTGCGACACCGATGGTGGTTGTGGACTTGCCCTCGCCGAGGGGCGTGGGGGTGATGCCGGCGATGAGGACGTAACGGCCGTTCTTGCGGTGCTCGAGGCGCTTCAGCAGCGACAGGTCGACCTTGGCCTTGGTGGCGCCGTAGGGCTCCAGCTCGTGGGGCAGGATGCCGACCTCCTTGGCGACCTGGGTGATCTGCTTGGGGTGCTGCGCGCGCGAGATGGCGATGTCCGAGGGGATGGGGTCCAGGGGCTTGATGGATAGCGGCGTGATCTTGCGCTTCGTCTGGCGGTCGAAGGTGGCATCGGCCGAGTCGACGAGGTTCTGCAGCAACATGGCGATGGTCATGGGACCCACGCCGCCGGGCACAGGCGTGATCTGCGAGGCAACCTCGGCGGCCGACTCGAAGTCGACGTCTCCGACCAGGCGCTGGCCGCTCTTCTTGGTCGCATCGGGGATGAAGTTGGTGCCGACATCGATGACGACGGCGCCGGGCTTCAGCCAGTCGCCCTTGACGAACTGGGCCTTGCCAATGGCGGCGACGACAATGTCGGCCTGGCGCACGACATCAGGCAGATTCTTGGTGCGCGAGTGGCACACGGTCACGGTCGCGTCGGCATTCTTCAGCAGGTAGCTCGCGGGGCTGCCCACAATGTCGCTGCGGCCGAGCACGACGGCGTTCTTGCCTGCAATCTCGACGCCCGCCTCCTGCAGCAGCACCATGACGCCCTTGGGGGTGCACGGCGTGAACAGCGGCTTGCCGCCGCGCTTGGCCAGCTCGCCGATGCTGGCGGCGCCGAAGCCATCGACGTCCTTCTCGTCGGCGACGGCGCTGGTGATCTCGTACTCGCTGATGTGCTTCGGCAGCGGCAGCTGCACGAGAATGCCGTGCACCGCCGGGTCGTTGTTGTAGGCGTACACGCGGTGCAGCAGGTCGCTCTCGCTCGTGTGCTCGGGCAGCTGCACGAGCTCGCAGTCGATATTGGCCTCCTCGGCCGCCTTGAGCTTCATGCGCACATAGGTCGACGAGTCGGAGCGGTCGCCGACTGTCCATGGTCAGCATGCATCTTCACGCAACGGCCACACACAACAACAGTACCCTGCACAATCTTCAGACTTGGGCGGTACCGCGGGTTGCTCGCCTGCTTCTCCTGGATGTACCCGCCGAGCCTCTCGCGAATGCTCTTCGCAATCGCCGTGCCGTCAATCTTGGTCGCCGTCATGATGGCCCTGGTGCTGCTGAAGTGCCGGACAGCGCGCGCAATCGAAGGGGTATAAAAAGGTTGGCGGGGTCTATGAGCACGCCGCAGACCATGTGAAGTTTGTGATCGCGGGGTAGCTGTATGCGGCAATCCACGGCCTCGCAGCACAGCGCGTCCTGCGCCGCACATCGGATTCATCGTCCTTCCAAACTGGGCCAAGCCAGCGTATCGCAGCCCGACTAGGCAGAGGGCAACAGGATTCGCGGGGATGGTGTAGATACGCAAAAGATATTACCTGAAAGACATGACTCAAATTTTCTTCATCAAAAGTAAACGCGTCCTCTTTGTGTCAATGCGTCCGACGCGAAAGTTCCAAACTTTTGCCGCGCCGGTCTCGCATTACGTACTAACCCACGATGGGAGACCCTGGTATGGACGACCCTGATATGGACGACCCTGATATGGACGACCCTGACGGTTGACCACGGTTGGGGCGGAGCGCCAACTTCCAAGAAAACAACCCTGCGTTTTGTTATCGTGAGCCAACCGACGACGCAATCATCTGCCAAAATAGTTTCCAGGAGCATCTGCGGCTCTTACTTCTCCTAGCGGGTCCGCATCCTTCTCTCACTCCTTGCACGTATCCATGAGCACACCGTACAGGACGAAGACCTCTTGTGCAGAGGCCTTGAGATGCTCCTTGTGTGACGGGCGGCAGTATCGAGCAAACTTGTCCGGATGCCACACGTTTCGCTCTTCCTTGAGCCAGTCGAAGGAGTACTGGCCGGATCCGCCCAATAATGTGTGCAGTTCGTGGACGCAGATACCGGTCTGAGTCGTAGCCTTCATGGGTTGGCAGGCAGCGCTTTCACACTCGCTCATGTAATTCCGGAGGGAAGGGAAGTCGTGAAGCTGACCGGGTACCAACAGCTTGCGCATGTCCTCCTGGAACTGTGTATAGGTGCTGCGGGGGTCTTTGTGCACCCTGCTGCCACAGAACGCGAGCCACGCGCCATGTACCCAACCCTTGATCCCCTCGCCATCTTCAGCCATGTACCAATCCCTTCCCAAATGCTTCCAGACCTTGACCTTCTGGCCCTTCTTGAGTTTCAGCTCCCATGAGTCCTTGAGGTGCGGGCGTCCAGTATGCTTGCTGATGGCCCAACGGAAGAACTTGCGCCTCTCTGGCTCGCGCTCAAAATGCTGCAGGCCAGTATCTTGGACTGGCTGAACTGGAGGTGCGGGCTCGAGTGCCTTTGCTGTATATGTAGTATCGTCATGAAAGTGGACGACGAACGGAGCCTCATGGGCATCGTGCTGCTTCTTAATAAACACGAAAGTCTCTGCCATGGGCGCATGAGGATCCAGAGCAACAAGCTGCTTTACGTTAGTCTGCAGTAAAGGCACCCATAACAAAATAGCTTACCACCAGTTCAGACAGCGCTGTGAGAGACGGTGCTGTGGTCTGGTCTGACCAGAGCTTCATCCAGGCGCTGTGGATGGTACTTGAGTCAAAATTCCAAAAGCATTCCTGCTGAGCTTTGATGAAGTAGGTGCCGTCAGCGTGCCACACAACCTGACTCAATTCACTCTTGAGGCTGCCACGAGTGCTGGAGCTAGACCTCATGTGCGCGCTGCTTAGCTTGCACAGCTCAGCCTCTACTGCTGCTGGCGCGCCGTTGCATACCCATGATGTCTTCGCCCAGGCAACAAATGAGTCGTTGTCGCCGAGCTGGACGCGAAGGGCTGAGCGTAGGTGGTTGACTGACGCAATGCGCTCGATGAATCGCTGCAATGCAAACGGTATGCCTGCGCCGACCTGAATGGTAGAAGATCCGTCTTGCAGTTCGAATGCGAAGAACCAAGAGTCAGGATGAAAGCCATATGTAGCCCAGGTGATCTTCTTGACAGGTGTGGTGAGGATGTACTTGAGCACTGTCATAGGTAGCTGCACACTGTTTTTGGTAAGTAGTTGTCTAACAATAAGTGTGGAGATATTCACGCAGTGTAGCCGTTGGGAGTTGCAAAGAACTGTCTGCCCTCGGGACCGAAGGCTATAACATACTGGTCAGTATGAAGTTTCTCTAGACGGTCAAGTGCGGTCGAAGCCATCACATGGTCTAGTAAAAGGTTAGTAATGATCGCACGTCGCTGCGACTGCCTCCAAAACTGTTGCTCTGCTTCTAGACTCGCGGATTGTTTTTACTGTGTTCAGTAAGTGTAGTGAGCGAAGCTGTGTGTTGTGGTTAGAACTGTCGCGTAGACAACGCGTAACATGCTACGAATGCAAGAGCGTTTGCGCCAAGCAAACACGTCCACCTCAGGTGCCTTTCACCTTCAACATTCGATCAGCATGCGTCCTCGAAGCCATCTACAGGCGATATCTCCAGACGAGTAACGTAAAAGTACTATGATGAGTGACTTGAGATGCTGCAATGACTACCCCCTAAGGTACTGAGACGTAATGCTTAATTGGGACCAATTCTATAGTCCAATTTTCGATTTCGGACGTCTCATCTTTGTGAGTTGCACGAACTTGACATTCATTCGCCTCCGGCACGTGAATCGCCACTCACTATCGGCCTTGCCACTCATGTCCTATACAGGAAGTGTATTGACGGGTGAGACATGGAGGAATTAACGCTCGCGAAGAAAGAATTGTCATCAAAGAAATCAGTGGTGCCATCGAAGAATCTATCGGTCTGCAAAATGCAGATGGAAGGGACACTGACGACCCTCTGTTTCCTCGACTAAGGCTTGCGTCCGAGATTCTCAACACGACAGCGAAACTCGGTATGTCGGTCATTATGAGTCACACGTCACCTGGGTGGCTTTACATCTCTGCTGCCGCATCGCTGTGAGTCAGAAACCGTCTGCGGTGTCCCTAGCGATGTGGAAGCGCAGATAGCTGTGGCAGGAGACATAGAGCTGCATGGAGGAAGTGTTTGCAGTCGAAATTGAGCAGAAGAAATATTCTAGTTCCGGACAGTCCTCAGGCAGGTCTTCGGTGGGAGCATTGCATCGACGAATCCTGATAAGATTAGGTCTGGTGACATGAGGTGAGGTGTGATGGAGGCACAGAGGTTCACAAGCTGGAACGTAACCTTTGATATGCGGGGCACGCTAGCGCGAGTTCGAATTTCGACTTCGAACATTCGACAGGGCACTGCAAGAGTCACCGCAACTACAAAGGCCACCCATCCCCCGAACCGCCCTCGCTTCTACACACACTGCAGACATGAGGCCGATTCTTCTCTCTGGGCACGAGCGCGCGCTCACACAGGTCAAATTCAACCCCGACGGCGACATCATTTTCTCCGTCTCCAAGGACCATGTTGTGTGCGCATGGTGTCAGTAGCCTGACAACGCGGTTATGAAGCGAACCAGCGCTGACAGATGCAGATTCACACAATGGCGAGCGACTAGGAACATACCACGGCCACGTCGGTGCGCTGTGGACCGTCGACGTCAACCCCTCCTCGGAGCTGCTCGCGACCGGTGGCGCCGACAACACGATGCGCCTGTGGGAGGTCAAGACCGGCAAGCTGCTGAAGACATGGGAGTTCGGCTCGTCCATCAAGCGCGTTGAGTTCTCGCCCGACGGCAGGCAGCTGCTCGGTGTCACAGAGAAGCGCGCCGGACACCTGTCGACCATCGTCGTGTACGAGATCAACCCCGACGTCGAGGCCACCCAGAGCGACGAGCAGATCCTGCGGATAGTCTGTGACGAGAGCAAGGCCACTGTTGCCGGCTTCTCCTACCTCGCCAAGTACATCATCTCCGGCCACGAGGACGGCTCCATCACACAGTGGGACGGCAAGACCGGTGAGCTGCTCAGCAGCAACTACGACGCACACGAGGCAGATATGCAGAGTACGTAAACCTTCGGGGATCGGAAAAACAACTCTAACTCAAGCAGTCACTGACCTGCAGTGGGCGCCCGACCGCACATACTTCATCACCGCATCCAAGGACAAGACCGCAAAGCTCGTCGATGTTGAGACCCTCGATGTCCTCAAGTCCTACGTCGCCGACACACCCCTTAACAGCGCCGCCATCACCCCCGTAAAAGACTACGTCATTCTCGGTGGAGGACAGGCCGCCATGGACGTCACAACAACCTCTGCCCGCCAGGGTAAATTCGAAGCGCGCTTCTACCACAAGATCTTCGCCGAGGAAATTGGTCGCGTACGTGGCCACTTTGGTCCTCTGAACTACGTCGCTGTGCACCCCCAGGGCACTTCTTACTGCTCCGGTGGTGAGGACGGTTACGTGCGTGTGCACCACTTCGACAAGCCGTACTTTGACTTCAAGTACGAGGTGGAGAGGGAGGCAGACCAGCAGCAGGCGAACCTGTGAGCAGCGAGCGAGCGAGCGAGCGCGAGCCTACGAGCAAGCGTGAACTTGGGAGCATATTGAGGAATCGCGCGAGCAGAGTAGGCGCTTGTAGTGTACCACGAGATGTTATGAGGAATGTCTGGAATGGTGCGTGCATGCAATGGCGTTCCGGATCCGGTTGGGTTGAAGGTTCTCAAAAGTTCTTGAGAGCGACCTGAGATAGACGATATCAGAGCGATGCACCCGAAATGAACATCAGTACCAAAGCACACATCGAGACTGTTGGAGGTACACATGCCATATTGACGCAGAGGCGCCTTCTTAGAACCTGCACGCTGGAGCGTTTCTTTCTCACCGAGGAACACATGACGCTCACGACGTGTGGAGCACACTGCACTATGTATGCTGATTGATCCCACTCGCGTGTTGTAAATCCTGTCGCGACTGATAAACATGGTCAACAATTGTAATTCGCAGTATACCAACATCAAATGCCATCATCATGATCGCCCTCCACCACCGGCGGTCCATCACACATCGGCGGCGCATCACTGGGCTCCTTGGCCGGCACCTCCCTCTCCCCACGCACCCTCTCCGCCTTCAAAAACACCGGAATCACGCCCCCAGTCTCCAGCCTGAACGCCCGATGCCCAATCGCCTCAAGCAAACTTGCAATCGCCCCCGAGTGGCTCGTCAAGCTGAGGAACGTATTATCGTCGTCCGCGAAGATGGAGTCTAGAAGCATTGTGAGCCGATATCGACGCGCTGACGCGGGCTCGCGGTAGTCTGGTTCCCAGAAGGTGTCGGCGTCGGTGAACCCGGGCTCGAATGTGGCGTGCGGGAAGGCAGATTTGAGGACGGTTGCTGTGCTGCGCCGGTCGCATGTATGGACGCCAAGCGCCTCTCTCAGTAACTCTACAACGTACGGTGCGTACGGTTTGTCCGCTGGCAGGGAAAGGTTCTGGAACGAGAGGTCGGCGGTTTGAAGCGTGCGTGTGAGCGGCGAGACGTAGTATTTTTCGGGTGCGGGGAGGCCTTCAGCGAGTTGAGTAGACCACAGACCGTTCACGTCTTTGGCTTGTTGTTCGCCGAGGGTGGTTAGATGCGCATCAGCCCACACCAAGCCGTCATAGCCGTCAAGGAAGGAGTAGTAGCAGTCCCATGCTTTGGTGCCGTATTTGGCCTCTGCGACGTTGTGCCAGCCCTGGCCGTGGCGCCCGAGGAAGAGTACCTTGAAGCTCTCATCTTTCTTCGCAGAAGCAACAACAGAACGTACGTATTGCTCGAAGCGTGGCCATATCTTGGAGGACGAGTCTGGGCTGTCCGTAGGGTAGGACCGGTCTATGAGGCCAAAGTTTTGTTTCCTCTGCGCAAGGTTAGATACTCCAGAAGTACTGGACTAAATTTGACTAACAAAGTCGAACGTTGCATCGTCAGTCGATTCTTCAGACTGTAGGAAAACGCCTGTCTGCACCGTGTATCTATAGTGAAAGTCACGTGACGGAGGAGTCGGGATTGTGACGCTGTGGAAATTGTTCGAGGACATGATGTACAATAGGAAGATAGAGACAACGGAGAGGAGGAAACAGGGTCTGTGTTGTGTCAGCATGTGGTAGAGATATCCAAGAGGAAGGGAATCTGTTACGCAGAGATGCCAATGCCGAGAATCCTGAATTTGTAGGGGTTGGAAGGTGTCAGCATCACACTTGAGGATTTGGCCAAGATGATGACAGAATCGTGGACTGGCGAGTCACTGTGGGCGTAAGTGATTGAGTGGGTGGTGGTGAGCGTTGATGTGAGGCTGTGCGCTAGTGACTGGAACCAATCACAGTTCTACACCAAGAAACGATCGCTAATGCTCAAAGGTGAGGTGTTGACGCAGCATGGCTCATAAATCATAGATTCGTAGTCGTATCTAATGAGAACCCAATGCCCATGTAGAGCAAGGCTGATGTGGCAGTCTAACCTATTGCCTCGGCAATCCAGCCTAGCATGCCATTTTGATATTCCCCCGCCGAGATATCCATCTAACGCCCGCTAATCCAAAGACAAGACAAGATGTACGCTTTCGCGCAGCTTTTCGCAGTTTGCTCTACGTTCGCACGCATTCCCCGCACGCTCGTCGAGCAAGCCGACCAAAGCCGCGTAGGCGCGACCTTGGCCTGGCTGCGTGGAGCTTATTTCTTCTTATTGGGGAACTTAGGCTGGCCTATCTTCTCGCCGCGCAGAATCACGTTGAGCACGCGCTCCATGTTGCCCAGGAGCTTCTGGTCGGGCGTCGCAGTGCCGCGCTCAAAGTCGGCGATGATGGTGGGCGTGCTGTTGCACTTTGTTGCCAGGTCTTTCTGCGTCATCGTCGTGCCTTTATCGTTCTTGGCTTCAGAGCGCGCTTTGCTGATCGCTTGCCCCACTGCAACGCCCACTGTCTTCGGCTTGATGATGTCGTCCGACCTGTCGACCTTGGTCAGGCGCTGGCCTTCTGTGTTGCCGGACTAGAGATTGTCAGTACGTAACAGAGGGAAAGTGTTGCTGGAGCAATGCTTAGAATCACTTACAGCGGTGTTGGCGGTCGTGAACTGCTTCTTGTCTGTGGAGATGACGGCGCCGCTGCGCTGAGCGGCGTTCAGTGCACTCTTGCCCTTGACAACGGCCTCACGGGGTCCGGCTGCGCCACCGCGAGTGCGGCTGCCAATCTTGGTAACGGAATTCCAGTCATCAGACATCTTGATTGTGTATGGGTATGTCGTGGATGTGGGTGTCGTGTGAGAAGGCTGAGTGATGATCTGGAGGCGGGGTGAGCTTTTGGTATGATAGGCGCTTGCTCGTGTGCTTGTCAGGCGAGAAGGTTGAAGGGGGCGTAAGGGAGATGTGAATGGGTATTTTCCGAGTGTGGCAACACTTACATTTTATGCTGAATGTGTGGTGGTCTCGATCTGAGGCGGCGATGATTCACAATGTCGGGCAGTGAGGTCACTGCCACATTTGTCGCTTCGTGGTCTGTGCGCGTTGAGTTTCGAGCACATTCCATTGTGATCTTCGCCCTTGCGCCCTTCATCTCACCCATCACGAACAACGAAAGTGTGGCTGGGGTAATGTTGCGTCCGTTCTGACGGGTATCCTTTCGAGTTGTAGAAAAGGTCCAGCATAACTGCCAAAACTCAGAAAAAGCAGAGTTAGTAAGTGCTTATCTACGCTCATCTTGTGGTTTCCACATGCGTGGATGGCCATTCGTAGATGGCGTTGAACATCAGCAAGAGGAGCGTACGCAAGCTTGCTACACGCATGGCAGAGCACTCGAGTCGGGACGAACACCCCCATCTCAACCACCCTCACCAGCGAACGTCATCTTCCTCACAATGCCAGACTCGTTCAGCACTTCTCAGAGGCAGAGCAATCGCGTTCGAAGCATTCCATGTACTATTGATCTAATGCTTGGGTGCTTGTTCCTCATCAGAGATTACATGAGCAAGTGCTGGTGCTTTGAACTGAACAAATATCATGATGTATGTTGACAAGTTTGAAGTCGAGGCTTAAAGCACCTCAATGCTGGCAGGTTGGCAAGCTGAAAGCCACACGCAGCCCGCACGCCATAGCTCTCTGGGGAAGAAGAAGTCGACCCTGTCTCAATCTTGGCGTGCATCTCGCAGCACGTTGAAACACGACATTAAGTCTAACCTCGGCAGTGCATGTGTGGCCTTGTAGTATGGGAGAACGATACACAAGCCCCCTAAACACTCGCGAAGGACGAGTACGTCTTCTCGACCCGTTCCCTGGATTGTTTTGCGACAGAATCATTGTATGTGTGCAGGTAGCCTCTCTCCGAAAGAGAGAAAGAAGTGCCCACTTATTAGGCAGTGTTTCCTGTCTGGGTCACTGGCTCATCTACAACTTCGGTCAATACAAAGGATGACAACAAATTCCAAGTCCTAACGACCGCGAACCATGGATCAACCTTCGACACCTTGGGGAATTCCCTTCGGAAGCTCGAGTGAACACAGCGGCCTTGGACGTCACTACCTGCGTACATTGGCCCCGAAATTACAGAAGGAAGATTACGATATCTCAGTGGACACGATGAAGCCGAGTTTCGGACAGTCGGGCAATTCTTGAACATATGTAAGGACGATAGACAGGCCTATATTGCCCTCTTCGTTCCTCAGGAATCCAAAAAGAATCGCCGCGCACCGCGCTGGGTCCATCCAGTACAGACACTCGTGAGGATAATCAGTCTCGAAACTGAATCGTTCCCTTCACTGACACCAACTTCGTCGACCTATTGTCCCGCATCAATTTTGTTCTCATCCTCCGCCAGCCTGGCCAGTGGCCTCAATTCCAAACGGGCTGTAATAGCCGAGCCATGTTTGCGTGCATAAGAGGCAAAAACGCAGATATAAACAACTTTTTCCAGTACTTCCCCAATTGAAGCCTTCCATGATTGGTTTCTCGAATTATTCAACGCAGAGGTCAGATCGGAATGCCCGACAGTATCGTCTGGCGACAGTGCCACATCTATTGACAAGGCTGAGTGGAGCGCGATACTCTCGGATCCAGGTGAAGGTACCATGTGGTCAGCGTTCTCAGTTTGCCGTGCGTTTGAGGTCTCCAAGAGGGCTCTAAGATGCGTCGAACCTGGAACGAACATCGCACCTAGCGGGTCCAGGGCCACAAGCGTCTCCGAAGACGAGATCAGCTTCTCAAATAGCGATCCACTTCTTTTCTTCTCAATACATGACGATTTATTGTGTCGCTTCGCTTCCGATGTTGTATCCAGTCAACTTGTAGGGAAAACAATCGAAGCATGGTGGATTTGCTTGAGCTCAGAATGCCGCATGTCAATTTGACTTAAACCTAGATCACTGCTCTGATACCTGGATTTAGATTCGCACATTGGTATCGTTGATCATTACTGTATACACGCAGAGGATGAGAAGCGCGCATACCGCTTGAATGATATGAACGTATGGCCATATGTCCTCAGTACTTTGCCAAGTCGTCCGGCGGCCAATAACCAGTTCAATCTCCGATGTTGCCTGGGTATAGTGGGGCGATCAAAGGCAGCAAGGCGCGTAAAGGAACTGTTCTCGAAGTTCTTGGTCGTACGTGGCATAACAAGGTGACAAAAAACATAGAGCTACATCGGTGAAGGTGGCGGCGTCTGAAGCAGCGTCGATACTACGGAACGCAGTACTTGATGCCTCCTGGACCGTGATCATCTCCAACCTATGTTGCTTGGTACTTTTGGATGGCCACTCTTGAGACTATCGGTGCGTTTATGTTCTTGGTGGCGTTGAGCCAGGCGTGCATGTGCGTGGTTTGTTGGAGACGCAAGGTGATCTCAGCGCAACATCGTGCGTTCTTCTCAGCGTAACGATTACGCTCTTACGCTCTTACGCTCTTACGCTCTAACGCTCTAACGCTCTAACGCTCTACCTCTTTGTATACCGCTTGCTGAAGGATCGTATCCGTAACGCTGCATATCCCTATAATGATCGACAGGAACAAAGTCACAGGCAGTGGTTAAGGGGTTGGTATGTGGAGATCAGAGGCTGTGCAAGTGGATCTGGCACTCAGTGTGGTCGCCCTCAGGATCGCGTGATAGCGGCCGCTTAGCGCCGGTTTGTGTTTCAGATTGCCGTGTGGCCGTCTCGCGTTCGTCGAGAGAGGTGAAGCCACTGCCTACTATGTTGTGTCGAGTAGATCAGCGAGTTTGAGCTATACATCACGTGACACATGCTGAAGGATCAAACCTACCCTCGGGTGAACTTGCTTCGAGACGCTATCCCTGTGCACGGAGCCGTTGAATTTAGAGGATACTGCCACAGCCTTGTTTACGGTATTGTGCGTGTGACAAGACTAGATGGTTGGCGAGGCTGCACCGTTTGGAATGCACGCAATGGATGACGACGCAGACGTCGATGATGTCGGTCGGCTGGGGACCTAAGAGCGCTAACGAAGATCTTAATGCCAATGAGACGTCGATTTTACCAGCCCAGCGACTTGCGCTTTTCTCGTATTGTCACACTGCGAAAAAATTGATTGGTACGAGGCGGGCTCATGATGCTGCTTGTGGGCGTCCATGCTGAGCTTAGAGCCATAGACACACGGTGTGCGAGAGAGCTCCCAGACAAGGAGCGCTTCAGAATGCAAAACAGAGCGGACAAGCATTCGCAAGCCGTGTATGACAGGAGATGCCATTTTCACTGTGTACAGCGCGCTGCACAGCTGCAACGGCGACGGTGCGATCAAGATGGTGTGGTCATCTGCAGCGAGTGAGATTGGAGTTGGTCAAGGCGGGCGTATTCGGAATCGCAGCGAGAGGCCGGACTACGCAAATTGTTGGGGTAGGCATGTGCTGGGCGCGAGTCACCAACAGTCAGCAAGACACCGGTCGCAAATAGCGCCGTGATTTGTCGGTGACAGGGCTGGAAATTATTAGAGTGCCTGGAGTACTGGCAGCGCTGAATTGCTTCGTGTTGAGTGTGGCGGAGCATTGTGTCCGGAGCGCTCCGCCTCCCCCTGCACCTGCCGTTTGCAGCATCTCCAGAACCTCAAAGGGCCGCCTGTTTTTAGCAGCGTTCAGCATACGAGCTGGCATTCTCCCGCAGAGAACGCCGCCCACGGTTTGCGCAAACAGCAGACGCACGCCGTACGCAGTTAGAACGAGACCGCAGGATTGGCGGCTGGCAAGAGGATCCTGGATCCTCTCCTTCGAGCTGGGCGCTGGGCCGGAAGCCGCGCACTTCCTCAAAAGCGGCCAATCATTTCACCCGTCTACTGTCGCAGCGCCCCTGAGGGCACCGCTGCATTGAACACTCCTGGTGCCCCCACCGGGATCTTACTGCTGTCGCTGTCTCGACTCTCCTCTTCTCTCAGGTACTTCAAACCCTTCAGAGAGGCCCTGTGACGACACTTTTAATCCATCAATCTGGTGTATCGAGGGTCTGTGAAAGGAGCCGCTGATCGCCTGCCACTCGTTTCCCGTTCAACGCCTTAGCCTCGCCCCCTGCCACCCTCACCCGCCAACTGCCCGGTTTGCTAGGTGCGCCTTCCAACTTCGACACCACTACACTACCACCACCGACCCACATCACTCGTTCACCGCACCCGCCTTCACATTCACCTCGACATACCTTCGCGCCCCGGCCCAGGTCACCTCGACGATCGCTCTGGAATCACCACCGCTGGATTGGTCGACATCCTGACGTTCGCTCTCCTGGAGAGTCGCCTGCACTCAACCTAATACCTACCAGCAGCGCCCAACATGCATCTGTCCCTTTCGAAGTCGTTGCTTGCGCTAGCAGCGGCCGCTCTTCCTTTCGTCGCCGCTGCCAATGAGCGCCGCATCGAATCGAAGTCGCTCAACCCGTGCATGAGCAACTCGTCCTTCTCAGCGACCTTGTTCAACGTCGTCTTCACGCCGAACAACAGGAGTTTGGCCTTTAACATTGAAGGAATCTCGAACATTGCAGGAAAGGTCGAGGCTGACCTCGAACTCCTCGTCTATGGCTACAGCGCTTTGAACGAGGTCTTGGATCCCTGTGGCAACAACGACCTCTCGGGCATGTGTCCCATGAATGCCGGTCCCCTCACGATCAAGTCGAACTTGGACATCAGCCAGGACATCATGGGCAAAATTCCCGGAATTGCATACACGGTACCTGACCTGGACGCCGTTGTGCGCATCAAGATCAAGGATTCAGACACCCATGTCCAGCTTGCTTGCGTCGAAGCTGAGCTCTCCAACGGGCACTCTGTTGAGCAGAAGGCCGTTGCGTGGGTGACTGCCGTGATCGCTGGCCTCGGTCTTGTGGCCTCCGCTGTCACCTCTGGTCTGGGACATTCCAATACCGCCGCTCACGTTGCCGCCAATGCCATGTCGCTCTTCGGTTACATGCAGGCCCAGGCCTTCATCGGCATGACCGCAGTTCCTCTGCCCCCTATTGTCGCAGCCTGGACACAAAACTTCCAATGGTCCATGGGTATCATCCGGGTCACGTTTCTCCAGAGGCTGGCCACCTGGTACCAGCGCGCCACTGGCGGCACGCCGACCACCTACCTCTCCCAGCTGGCTTATATCTCCGTCGAGGTCCAGAAGAAGCTGAGGATGAAGCGTGCAGTCGATACAGTCCAGTACACCACCCGCGCTGTTGCACGTCTCATAAACCGCAGCAACGCTGCTGCTACTGAAGCTCAAGCCGGTGGTGAGCGCATTGTCCTCCACGGTATCGAGCGTGTTGGCTTTAAGGCTCGCATTGAGACCACCAACATCTTCTTCACCGGCTACACATTCTTCATGATCTTCATTCTGTTTACCATCATCGGTGTGGTCGCCTTCAAGTTCATCTGTGAAGGGCTCACCAAGGCTGGAAGAATGAAGGGCGACAAATTTATCGACTTCCGTAACGGATGGCGCACCGTGCTCAAGGGCATATTGTTCCGCGTTGTCCTCATTGGATTCCCCCAAATGACGATGCTTGGCTTGTGGGAGCTTACCCGGCGCGACTCCGCTGGAGAGGTCGTTCTGGCTGTTCTGACCATGATCACCATGCTTGGTGTCCTCGGGTGGGCTTCCTCAAAGGTTGTGCGTATTGCGCAGCGCTCCATCGCCATGCACAAGAACCCTGCCTACATCCTGTACTCTGACCCAGTTGCCCTCAACAAGTGGGGTTTCCTGTACGTCCATTTCAAGGCCGCCGCTTACTGGTTCATCATCCCATGGCTCGCCTACCTGTTCATCAAGGCCATGTTTGTTGGTCTCTCTCAGTCTGCTAGCACCGTTCAGGCTATCGCGCTTGTCATCATCGAGGCTGCTCTGCTCATCGGTGTCTCTGTCCTTCGACCCTGGATGGACAAGAAGACCAACGGTTTCAACATTGCCATCGCTGCTGTCAACTTCCTCAGCGCTATCTTCTTGCTGATGTTCACTGAGGTGTTCAAGCAGCCCGGTCTTGTGACTGGAGTCATGGGAGTCATCTTCTTCGTCTTCAACGCCGCCTTCGCGCTGATCTTGCTCCTCATGCTCCTCGTTTCCTCTGGTTTCGCCGTCTTCACCAAGAACCCCGACACCCGCTACCAGCCCATGCGCGACGACCGGGGCTCTTTCATCAAGTCGCAGACTCAGCTCACCACCGAGCTTGATGCGCTCGGTGCTACCGCACGCGGCGAAGGCAAGGGCACCCACGGATCCCGCAGCCGTATCGATGACGACGATGATTACTCCTCGGAGGAGCAGCGCCAAATCGCTTCTAAGGAGGGTGGCTTCAACGAGCACTATGCTGTCGCCCCTCCTCGCAGCCCAGCAGCTAGCACAACGCACACACAGCACGCCCCACCTTCGTTCTACGACCGCAGTACCGCCAGCCCAGCACCGTCATACGGCCGCGAGGGTAGTCTGCGAAATGACGTACAAAACGGGCCAGCCAACAACTCAAGCCCGTGGCAGCGGGGAGCTGGCTATGATAATCACTGACGCCAGGAGCACGAGGAGCAGGTGGGTAAGATCATAGACATGTATGGACATGGTAATGGTCGCTCCTCTGTGCAGAACAGGATTTGAAATATTAATAGGAAGCATATTGTGTGCATATATCCTGTAACAAATACATAATTGCAAGACATGGCTTTGAGCATTGGAATATGGCCATGAACGAAGGCGTTTACTTGACAGCCCCATCTTGCCGATTGGAAGGAGGCTCGATCTTCACTTCATAGAGGGTTGCAGAGCCCCAATTTCCTATCTTGTCCTGTCTTCTTTCCTTAGTGTCTCAGTGGAAAGCACTCATCCTTCTTTTGTCAAACGGCGTATTTGGAACGGTCAGCCATTTGTTTTCATAACAGGCGTGCGCAGCACAGCCAGCTCGAAAGAGCGACAGGGAGTCGAGAGTAGCATGCAGAAGCTCTAGCTTAGGCAGTGTATAGAAATCATAGTCAAGCGCGACCCGCAATTGAGATTGAAGTCCTCGACCGAATCCCTCGTGCGTCCTGTGTCTCGTAAGCTGATGATTGCAGTAGAGCGGTAGCTATGACCAGCTCTAGCTTAGGCGCTCTTTCCTGTTCAAAATCCAGTGCTTGCCATCGACACAACATCTTGCACGCAACTTGGCGTATTTAACACGACATCACCCCCCATCAGGCCTGCCAGCTTCGTAGCTCGTGATCTCGATCGTCCAGTGACACCGCCAACCGTGCCGGACTCCGCATTCGCGAAATACTAACTTCCCCAGATCAGCCTTGCCGCAAGGTTATCCGGGCGTTGCGCGACCTTACTGAAAGCTCCCAAGCTCCCGGTTGGCGTGTTGAATGGACGAACGTGAAGACGTCAAGATGCAGCGTTTGCGGAGTAGACCAGGCGTTAACTTGCTTGACGGGTGGGGATTGGCCCGACCAGAGCCCCAGAAAAACAAAGGCATGACACAACGTGTGTGAAGATCATCGCAAGAGCAGCGAGAAGACGAGTCCCCTTATCTGTAGTGGGACTGCAAATTGCTGATATCGCATCGAGGATCGGATTACACGATAACGCCAGCCACAGTCCTCGACACGCCTCTCCAGTGCTCTGGCACGATGAATACCGGCGGCGATGGCTCTATCGATTTCGAGAGCTCCACTCGAACATTAGCTGGCCTCAGAATCTTGCAACGGTTACTAACCGACGTCACTTAACACGGATGTCACGGATGATGGTCGAGTTACGCCAAAGCTTCGGTAGAGGTTGCATCTCTGTCCAGACAGATCTCGCACCGTGGCACGCGTAGCAGCGTGTTACACGCGTCGAACCAGATGCAGCTGTCAGAGTAATTCCAGACTTCGCAGGAGCCAATCAAGTCATGCACGTTGATACGAGCTTTGGTCTTGATTGGGGATCCGCTGAACCAAGGATCCACTTTTCTGCGCGATGGCACCAGCGCGACAGCCCGACCGGGAAACTCGAGTGAAAGGGTTATGGATGCACGCGCGCTTCCCTTTCGATCCAAAGTTGCAGATACCAACCGCAGCCTAATTTCCAAGCGCACAGCCCTGCGCCCATGTGTCACCCGCGCGAAATTGGCGGCTTTTAACGGAACGCAGCCGTCGGTGCCTTTAACAGGCACTGGCCGTCCGGATCAGTCGAGGCTGCACGCATCACCTTTCCTTCGCGGGCACTCCGCGTGTCGCTCTTACCAACCCGAAGAATGTGTCTTCTCGACTGAGTGGCCCATGCGACCAACGGCCCTGGATTCATTGTACCAATAATTGTATTCTTGTTACCTTTTGCTCGGTTCGATTGCAGGGCCATCCCTTGGTTGAGGCCCAGACAAAAAGTTATCCAGGCGACCCTTTGATGTTTCCGGCTTTAACATACTCTCCAAAGGCTCTGGTCAGAGTTTCGTATTCTCCCACTGAACTCTCAAACCGTCTGGCTTCACTATACTGCGTTTCACACGTCAAGGACACCTTTCACACGTCCTCTTGCGGAGCCACTTCCTAAACTCGGTCCTCATCACAAGGACAACTTTGCAACATGGCCATCTTATACAACCTTACTGTCTCGTCAGAGAGCTCACAGTCAACATCGAAACCGAAGAATAACAAATTGGCGAGAGAGGTCGCACCGCACAATCAATTGGACGTCAGCGGCTGCACACCAGAGCCATTCAACGAGGCTTCAAGAAAGCAGCCAGCACCAGTGAGCTCGCAGTCGTTAGCCACGCCACCAGAGTCGCCGACACCTTTGCGTCCTGCCAGAATGGAAATGCAACATGTGAATGCTCCCAGCTACGCCGTAACCTCTTCAGCAACTCCAACCTCCCCCGCACACTTCAGATCCAGTTCCATGTCCAACGATCAGGGCACACATATCAGCATTGCTCGCCAAGGGTCGACAGCCTCCACAGCTTCCGTTCCTCATTCGCCGTCGATACATTCTCATCCCGTGCCACTTCAGCTTTTTGACCATGAGGTCTTGGAGTACGTGGTACTGGTGGACGACGAGCACAAAAAGCGGCCTATCGGCTCAGGTGTGTGGAGTAATGTGTACCTGGCGAAGCCAAGCGAACCGGAATCCGTCGACCAATCTCATTTGATGCTTCCTGCCGCCGTCAGGTCGCCTCCTGCCACTCCGATCAAGTCAAACGATTCAGCGATATGTTTGTTCGTCCCTGCCAAGGTACCGGAACTGTACGCAATCAAAGCTCCCGCCTCTACCAGCTCGCGCAAGGTCTTGAGAGAGGAAGCAAAGATTTTGTCGTACTTATCTCAGTTCCCGGACTCGGATAACCACATTGTACAGTTCTTTGGTCAGGACCTGCGAAACGAGGCACTTGTCCTGAAAGCCATGGATGGCACCCTGGAGGATTGGATCAAAAAGCATCTTAACCTTGACGATGTTCTTCGCGCAAAGAAGCTTGCGACTATATTCCCACGGATAGCGCTATCCCTCATTGACAGTCTGTCATGGATGCAAGACAAGAACTGCATCCATGCCGACATCAAGCCCTCCAATATTCTCATTTCAGAAGACCCTGAAGATTCCACCTCGGTACCTGCGACCGTGTATTCGGACTTTTCCTCAACAATACTGGTCGCTCCGGAAATTGAAGTACACAACGCCTCCCCGCTCGGCGCCGGAACGTGGGACTACCTCGACCCTTCCTTACTACGTAGCATCGATGCCCCAGAAGCCTCCGCTGCGACGGACCTCTGGTCACTCGCTATTACTCTCCTGTTCCTCATTATTGGCGCCTCGCCATTCGACAGCTTCAAGCTCAATAAGTATCAACAACGCGAAATGATCAAATCTGGCCAGCCGCTTCAGTGCCTGGCCTACGACGACACAGGAATCAAGAACATGCGCAGGATAAAGGACCTCTCCAAAGCCCTTGGGCTAGATCTGCACAAGTGGTTCGCCAAGGTGCTGGTCAAGGATGTGAGCAAGCGCATTTGTGTGGCTGACTGGAGGGACGAACTGGCACGCGCTACTACGAAAGTGGAGACGATGGTCTAGCTTGATCATGCGTTACAGGTGCGTGCAACACAACGGCGATGACTGCAAACGTCTCCATGTATACCGGTTCTTTCTGTTTTCATGTGTTATATCACGGCGCAAGGAGTTTAGAGAAGACATGGACATTCGCTAGATACCCAGGGTTTGATTGCATTAGATTTGCGGTGCAAGCTTTCACAACATGGTTAGATTCATCTCACAATCCCAAACACTCTTCGTGTCGCACGTCTTTGCTATGACTCTTTACGCCTGTACACCACCCTTTCTCGAACATGATTGGTGTCAGGTGTCGCAGCGGTAGCGTTCGATTTTGATCCAGACTCCGGTGCGCCATGACTCGCAACACCCGTCTCCCACGTGGCCTCCGCATTGTACCTGCATCCAGAACCTGACAGGCGATCACCAAATTTGGACACAGCCAGGCACACAATGCATACACTCAGCTTTGCAAAGACCTTCTCTTTTACCTGCTCGCCACTTTAGGCCTCGTCCTTACCGACCAGAAACCCCCGCACCAACACGGGCAGAATATTCCCAGGCCTCGTATTCTGGACACAGCTGATCGCTGCCCTCAGATCATACACGAGCGCCGGTCGAGGATGAGGTGGCGATGGTGTGTGCTGTCTAGCAACAGGAGCCGGGAATGGCGCAGGGAGTGCATCGAGCAGCTCATTCGCCTCGGCTTGGAGCTGCACGTTCGCATCTTGCTCCGATCCAGCAACACATACACATCTCCGCCTGCCCTTCTCCCCGCGTGGCTCTCGCTTGTTGCCTTAGAGGTGTGACTCCGTGAGCCAAGCCTCCGTCCGATCCATCCTCCCAGGAATCAAACCTCTCCATAAACCTCCTCACGCCGTCGTCACACACACTCCTCCTCCCCCTCGCTGCGTGTGGTGGCGAGACTGAACATCCCGAGTAGGCGCTTTCAAAGCGCGCTGCAAGCCTTTTCTTCGCCTAGGACTGTGAATCGCGAAGAGACCAAATTTGCACTTTCGCTAGAGCGCGATGAAAGCTTCTCTCCTCTCTTATTGCGTGAGTGAGCTGTAATGGTCTAAGGCGGCCGAGAGGTAGGCAGTGACGAAGCGTAGCGCTGCAGACGAGAGCTCGAGCATCCCGTCTGTTTCGCTGCTGTTGGTGTTGCTACTCGCGAGCAATCTATCTTTCGACAGCGTGTGTTGTGTCAGCAGCGCAGTGTAGAATGCGAGATTGCACCGCACCGCACCGCATCGTGGTAGCGCTGGAGTTGGTGCAAGGCTGAGAGGCGGTAGTATCACGCTGCTCTCACCACGTTTTTCATCGATAGTTGTTTCATTTTCACCTCCACCCTTGTTCTGCATACCTGTACGAATGTATCTGATGACTTGCGCTCGGTTCCGAAGGAACCAGGCCAGGTCAACGTCCAGAGGGATATGAGTGAAGAGCGATTGAGGTGTGCGCTGCAGGACATCGCTCGATTCGAAGGAGAAGGTGGCCTGTGGGTATACGTTGGAGCCTGAATATCAGGACATTCCGAGCTGCTCTGGATCTTGGGGCGAGAGCTCGTGGGGTGGGGTGAGTGCATTGGGTGGTGTGACGCAGTCACTCGTAGAAACGCAGTCAGATGGTTTTGGCACAAAAAACGGGAAGGTGATATGGTGTGCGGCATATTTGCGACTCATGTGCTGGTCTATTCGATCGGCCGGGCAAGCGAGCCACTGGACTCGTCGGGATCGATAGAAGCAGCGTTTGTGTCGACCTCCCTGATATGAACAAGCATAGTTGCATGCCGTTAAGCTGCCTGCGCTGAGGTCGCTCTGGATGAAGGAGGTGTAGAAAGCGTTGTGGCAGGGGGGGTACCGAAAGGCGTGATGGTTGCCGAGGCGTACGCTGAGCTGTGGGAAGAGCATACAGGCGAAGAGCAAGAATTGCCGTGAACCTTCAGCTCCTCACTCGGGGGAGACGGTCCTTGTTCTCGTCTTCCAATTCTTATGGAGTTGGTAGGTACGGCATGCGAATGCAAGGCTTCGTCGCCAGGCACGGAGAATGAGGCTTCCGTGGGAGTGGTGGTGGTGTTGCAAGCGGTGTATGGCCACAGCTGTCGCTCTCGCCCCACAAACCCTTAGTACAGGGTCCAGTGGTACTCTTGGGAGTATGGTAACGGACAATGCTAATAGTGCAAGGCCATGGACTAGGTGACGGGCTGCGTCCCCAAGCAGCGAAGTTGCCAGAGTCAAGAGAGTGAGGAAGATCTGGGCGATCATCACCAAAAACGTATTTCTATACGCAGACTTGATCCGCGATACTCCTGCCAGCGCACTATTGCCAACTTGCAGTTGGTGGTAGATTTCAATTGTAATCGTGGACGTTGTTGTTGTTGCAGTTGCAGTGGGTCTCGCTCATCTTGCTCATCTTGCGATGTGAACGCTGACATATTATAGGAGGGATATGTCTTTGGTGCTATAAGATTTGGAGAACGCGACTCAACCGGTGTGGAAGGTGTGCTATGGTTATCATAAGTGCTGATAGCAAATGCTGAACTTAGGGTGTCTGAGGTGGCTGGCTAATTCTCCAGTTCTACAGACAGCTGCTTGATGGCTTCAATTATTATTTTATTGGCCTTGAGCTTCTTAGGTGGAGGCTAGAATGTGAAAAGCTAAGATCGATAGTCAAATACTGTCTTGTGGTTTCGCTGCACTTGTTGGGCAAGCCGGCAGCATAAGTAGAGACGTCGACGATGAAGCGTGAAATCGACTTACTGGATTAATGTTAGGGGTACGAGTGTGTTTTGGGAATACCCAGTCGACAATTCTTATCTGCCTTGCATCTTAGTCCCGAGAAGTAATAGCCGCTGCTCGAGTCCGTGGAGGTAGCATGTGTTAACACCAACGCTCAATGCAAGATGATTTACAGATGCAGTTCCTAGAGAGCTCATACGGTTTCCACTGTTGTCGATTTCAGACAGTGTACGGCTGGTGTCACCGCCTCCGGCGGTATGGCGCTTTTTTCCGGCCTTGACGGCTCTCACACTGCCAAAAGAAAGAGAGAGACTGGTAGACTGGTTGAGCCCAGAGGCAGAGGATCCATGACCTCCACATTCAAGTGAAAGTTCTTGCCAAGATTGGCTTTGATGACAATCGATGTTGCAGTCTTGAGATCCTCTTGATGTAGTTCTGAGCCTTCAACGATGGTAACACTTCTGGGAACATGGAGTTGTTATGTGCTCGGTTTAGAAGAGCGTCCACCCAAATAGCTCGTCTCGCTATCGTGATCCTCGAAATATCGGACAGTGTCGCTGCAGGGTCTGATCTCTTTGGGACTTCGTTGGGAGCCATTCAATTCTGCGTGGTACAGTTCTTTGCAAAACCGCCCTCACCCTTTGCACAAGCGACTTTTGTAAGAAACCCCCTGCAGACTAGGTCTAGCCTTAGCCAATAGCATACTACCAAACTCTGTTAGCACTCATCAAGCTAGTTTGCACCTAGGGGCGTTCTTCTTCGCAAAACAGGTGTAATACGATGTGTCTATTACGCTATGCTATGCATATCTAATTACTATACTTGACAAGCACTGTACGGTAACAGTGCCACTTATCTACTCACACTCGCGCTGTAGGACCTTGCATGAACACTACCTCCTTCACTCCGCACGCCACTTCAGCTTTCGCCTGCTTCCTCTGCTTCCTCTGCTTCCTTTGCTTCCCACTGTTCTGAGGCTCCAAGGGAAGACACAAGGTCAGGATGCCCGTCTCTAAGTATTCGGGTCCGCCGCTGCGCGCACTGCTGCATCAAGGCTATCGCCTCTGCACTCCGCCCTAGCGACCTCCAGGTGAAGGCAAGATTGTGCATGCTGGTCAGCGTGTCTGGATGGTCTGCTCCCAGCTTCGTCTTGCGAGTCTCCATCACCTCTACAAACAGCTCCTCAGCGTCCTTCCATCGGCCTTGGTTCCAGTATGTTGACGCCAGGTTGGCCATGCTAGTCAGCGTGGAAGGATGGTCTGCTCCCAGCTTCGTCTTGCGAGTCTCCATCACCTCCACCTCTAGCTCCTCAGCGTCCTTCCATCGGCCTTGGTTCCTGTATGTCGACGCCAGGTTGGCCATGCTGGTCAGCGTGGAAGGATGGTCTGCTCCCAGCTTCGTCTTGCTAGTCTCCATCACCTCCACCTCTAGCTCCTCAGCGTCCTTCCATCGGCCTTGGTTCCTGTATGTCGACGCCAGGTTGGCCATGCTGGTCAGCGTGTCTGGATGGTCTGCTCCCAGCTTCGTCTTGCAAGTCTCCATCACCTCCACCTCTAGCTCCTCAGCGTCCTTCCATCGGCCTTGGCTCCTGTATGTCGACGCCAGGTTGGCCATGCTGGTCAGCGTGGAAGGATGGTCTGCTCCCAGCTTCGTCTTGCTAGTCTCCATCACCTCTACAAACAGCTCCTCAGCGTCTTTCCATCGGCCTTGGTTCCAGTATGTTGACGCCAGGTTGGCCATGCTAGTCAGCGTGGAAGGATGGTCTGCTCCCAGCTTCGTCTTGCGAGTCTCCATCACCTCCACCTCTAGCTCCTCAGCGTCCTTCCATCGGCCTTGGCTCCTGTATGTCGACGCCAGGTTGGCCATGCTGGTCAGCGTGTCTGGATGGTCTGCTCCCAGCTTCGTCTTGCTAGTCTCCATCACCTCTACAAACAGCTCCTCAGCGTCCTTCCATCGGCCTTGGCTCCTGTATGTCGACGCCAGGTTGGCAATGCTAGTCAGCGTGTCTGGATGGTCTGCTCCTAGCTTCGTCTTGCTAGTCTCCATCACCTCTACAAACAGCTCCTCAGCGTCCTTCCATCGGCCTTGGCTCCTGTATGTCGACGCCAGGTTGGCAATGCTAGTCAGCGTGGAAGGATGGTCTGCTCCTAGCTTCGTCTTGCTAGTCTCCATCACCTCCACCTCTAGCTCCTCAGCGTCCTTCCATCGGCCTTGGTTCCAGTATGTTGACGCCAGGTTGGCCATGCTAGTCAGCGTGGAAGGATGGTCTGCTCCCAGCTTCGTCTTGCTAGTCTCCATCACCTCCACCTCTAGCTCCTCAGCGTCCTTCCATCGGCCTTGGTTCCAGTATGTTGACGCCAGGTTGGCCATGCTGGTCAGCGTGGAAGGATGGTCTGCTCCCAGCTTCGTCTTGCGCTTCTCCATCACTTGCTGCTGCAGCTTCTCGGCTTTGCTCCACTCTCCTCCAAGCGAGTACGCGTCTGCCACCATCGCCATGCCCCACCACGTGTCCTCGTGCTCTCGCCCCAGCACCTTCCGCCGCGCCTTCAACGACGCCACTGCAAGCTCCTCAGCCTCAGCCGCATTGCCTCTCTGCTCCGCATACCACGCTGCTCGATACAGCAGCGTAGCCCACTGTGTCAACGGCGCCTCGCCCTCCGGTCGCTGCTCTGCAGCTGCTTTCGCGTGTGCAAAGAGCGGTCCGCACACTGCCCAGTTCTCGTACGCGCCTGTCGGAAACGCTGTGCTGAGGTTGCAGATGAACTGCTGTTTCCACCGCTCATGCTCGCCGTTCGCTGCCAGCCACGTGCGCATTGCCAGCTGCACCAGCGCGTGCATTTCGAAGCCTATGCCGTCAGTGTTGACGGAGACAAAACAGAACCTGCGCAGCGCCGCCACATCATCCTCAAAAGCATCTTCCCCTAAGTCGTCCTCGGTGTCGTTCTGAGAGTGGCTTTCGATGTCATCCCCAGAGCCGTCTTCGGCGCTGTCTTCGGAATTGTCCTCAAAATCGTCCTCGGAGTTTTCCTCATATTCGCTGTCGGTGCAGTCAGACTGCAATCTATCAGCTCCCTCATCGCAGTCCACCTCATCCTCATGGTCTTCTCGGCTCACACCATCCTCGTCACGCTCGGCAACTACCTGCAGCACGCTCTTAGGGATCCCCTGCCGATCGAAGAAGCTCATCAGCGACAGCAGATCTGCCGCCGATGGCCGCGACTGCTTTATGTGCTCAAACGAGATCTGCCACGTCACAATGATCGAGTTCTTCGCCTCCCGGTCGCGCCGTAGCTGGCCTTCATCGCGGTTGAGCAGGCTCGTGCGCTTACGCTCGCTTTTCCTGTACTCGTTCAGGTACTTGGCCACCGAGCACAGTGGCGCCCGTTGCGAGATGTACGCACCGGCCTGCACGATGGCGAGTGGCATGCATTCGAGGGCCGCAGCAAGTTCAGCAACGGCGTCGTCGTCGTCGTCCTCCTCCTGCGCCTCCTGCACTGCGTGCGCGCCCAGCTTCTTCCTAAGTAAGGCTTGCGCCTGCCCCTCGCTCATCGGACGCAGTACGATAACGTCACGCTGCTCTACCAGCTTCAGCGCTGCTTCTTCGTTGCGTGTCGTGACGAAGATCGACCCGCGCTCGCAGTGAGGAAGGTACTCGCGCAGCGTTCGGCCCTCGCTCTTCGAGCCAGCACCTTGGGTCTCGAGCAGGTAGCCCGCATCGTCCACGTTATCAAGCACGAGCAGCCATCGCTTCTCGCTGTCGCACAGCCAATCGCGCACCAGCTTGAAGATATTCGCCTGTGGATCCTGCCGTCCTGCTACCTTGACGCGGTCGGCGATGTCGCGGAAGCTCTGCTCGAGCCGCGCCGCGCTGCTGCCGTGCGCCCACAGCACCCACATCGCTGGCGACGTCTCGCGGGTGCGATAGGCAAGCTCGATGGCGAGCTGCGACTTGCTTTGCGCTTGTCAGCGTGTCGTGCTGGCTGTGTGCATCGTGCCGATGGGGGTCTGTAGGCTGCTCACCCTACCCCGCCCAGCCCGACGAGCGCGATCCTCGCGTTCGCCGGCGCGCATCGCTCACAGATGTCGTTGAGCAGCGTGCCTCGCTCCACAAAGTCGGCGTCGCGGGCGAACGGTATCACGATCGATGGCCGTGGTGGCGTCTCGCGTTGCTCTTGACGCAGGGTGAAGGGTTAGCGCCGCATCGAGTGTTGCTGAGCTCGGATCCTCTGACTTACCAGGCGAAACGTTGAATGTGTTCGACACGGGGCCGTAGACATTAACAGCCTCGAAGCCAGCATTTCTGTCGCCATAAGAGACTGTGGAGGCCATTCTACAGGGGCGGACAACATGCGTGTTGATGCTCAAAGTCGAATGTCAGCAGCATGGCGCTCGTGCACAGCTCCTTCAGCTGCGGCACAAGGCTGAAGCTGAAAGCTGGCGCTTAACATGAGCATGGTCGCCGACTGCCTCTCCTCGCTACAGCCTCGTATGCATTGATCGGCCACCTGAATCTTCTCCAGGCTATCGACTCTTTCCCGTTCTCCACTGAAAGACCGTTCGATCGACCTTCGTGCTCAATAGCTGTAGATTCACCCTCTCGCTTGTACGATGGATCCTTCAAGCTACAATGTCGGCTGGATAGCGCCGCTCCCACTGGAGCTCACAGCAGCCAGGCACATGCTCGATGTCGAGCACGAGGAGGTGACTGACAATCAATATCGCTATATCGCAGGCGAGATCGGAGACCACAGAGTCGTCATCGGCATCCAGCCGAAGATGGGTACTAGCGCTGCGGCGGATCTGGCCGCGCGAATGCGTTGCGCCTGCCCCAACATCAAGTTCTTTCTTGTGGTCGGGATCGGCGGCGGGGTACCGAACTACGGCTCAGCAGGCGATATTAACATAATAGTCTTGGGGGACGTAGTGGTCACCTCTCCACGGGGCGACCATGGCGGCGTATTTACGTACGACACCGGCGCATGGTTCGAAGATGGCCAGCTAAGCAACACGGGACATCTTAATAGGCCGCCGCCAGAGCTCAGTGCAGCTATTAGTAGCCTATGGTCACGACACGACGGGAGCTAGGGAACAAAGATCCCGCAGTATGTCGCACAGATGCGAAGCAAGCTGAGTCAAGAAGTCCGTGCCAGGTACAAAGACCAAGGCGCAGACAACGATCGACTGTATCAGAGCTACTTCCCTTACCCGCACGATAAACTAAACGAGCTTTGCGACAATTGCTGCGACCTCAGCTTCTGCACGCTGCAAGACAAGCGCGGCAAGGGTGCTGTCAGAGCTGTGGACACCCCTAAGGTTCACTATAGCAACATCGCGTCAAGCAATCAACTACAACTATCAGCCGCCATGCGAGACAAGATTGCTGCAGAGCATTAGGCCATCTGCTTTAAGATGGAAGGTGTCGGCGTTATACAGAGCCATCCGTGTCTGGTGATCCGTGGCATCTGCGACTACTCCGACTCGCACAAGAACAAGCGCTGGCAGTCTTACGCGGCAGCCACAGCAGCTGCATACGCAAAGGAACTGCTACTCTCGATAGCTCCGGCTGCTGTAACAGGGAAAGCAGAGCCTCTGAAACCTCTCCCGGCTGAGAGCGGCCAGGTACAGCACATCACGTTTAGGGCCAACAACTAGGGCTTCTAGTCTAGGAACATCTACGGCGGTGTTAGTAGACGCACCTCTAGAAGGAAGTAGTTATAATAGAAACATGTACTGTCTTAACAAATCACGCTTATAAGTCTTAATTGCTTGTACACAGCCGCAAAGAAGATAATGTTAAATACAGTTACCTACAGGCAAGTCCTCTAATTCCTTAATAGCCTACCTAGAGTGCCTAGAGTGACCTCTTGCGCTTTGTGTCCTGCTGCCGACCTAGTCGACACACTGCTCTAGAAACACGTTAAACCCTTGCGCTGTGTCTTCCTTGTACGTGCTCTAGCTGCGCTTTATAAAGGCCTTTAGCTTAGCAAAGAACTCTTTAATTGGGTTAAGGCCCAGCGAATACGGTGGCAGATACACGAGCTCCACCCTTCTGTCAGCACACATCTCCGCAATCCGCTTGGTGTGGTGGAACGACGCGTTGTCCATCACGAGCACCAACCTCGGCTCCGGCCACCTGCCGCAGTGTCGGAGCAGCTGCTTGATGTAGTCTTCGAACACAAAGCCATCGGTCGAGCCCTGGAACACGCGCGACAGCAGAATGCCGTCCTGCATGTATGCCGGCAGTATCTGCCACCGCTGCTCGCGCCGGTACCTGGCTACCTGCACAGGTGTCGTGCCGAGAGGCGACCACCCCGTCCGCCTGAAGCCGATGCGCTTGTCGCACTCCGACTCGTCCACATACACGAGCTGGTAAGAGCGAAAGGGGGATAGGCTGTGGAGGTAAAAGTCACGCAGGTCTGCGTTGCGCCCGCTGGCCACTTAACGACACGCCTTCTTCGACCAGCCCACAGCCTTCAGCGCCCTGCTGATAGTAGATGCCGTCACGGTCGCCTCGAACTTATCCCACAGTAAGACCACCAGCTTACCCAGGTATTAGTTGGACTTCTTAAGAAGATGTTCGCAGAGGGCTTCGAGCATCGGCGGCGTAATAGACTAAGGGCGTCCGCCGCCATTGTAAGGTGCCCTGACGGTGCCGAAGCAGCGCAGGTTGGAGCGGATATACTTGATCGCGCCAACACTGCAGCTAGCGGCGTCGGCTATCTGAGTCGCAGTGAGCTTCTCGGTGACAATCATCATGTCACGGATCATATCGCGCTGCGAGGCTGCCAGGTTCAGCGCCATGCTTGATTGCAGACGCTTGTGTCAGCGGTGCCGACAAGTTAAAGCAGCCTCACAAGGGTCACCGGTGGAACTGCCGCTGTATGTACCAACTGTATATATACAGTACTGTATGCGGGGCCAACTTGCGTGTTCTAGCTCTTCTCATATGTACTGTACAAAGGGTCGTGTTGTGCTCTTGCACTAACTAGGCTAGAACCAGAATCGCTCCCAGCCTCTTGGTGAGGTACAGTAAGATTAGAGTTTGCGGGGCTTGGGGGCTGCCTAGACGCCGATGCAAAGCGTCTGTGGGCGCGCGTGATTATGCCAATAACGACCTGCGTTTTGTTGTAAGGCTGTAAACCGCCGCGACAGTACTGTACGTTTCACAACCTGCCATTCGTACGACTCTTCCAAGTCTTCAACGTGCAGCACACACTGCAGCGTATCGACGACCGCGCTGCTGCTCAGCAGTGCTCTACGGCTCATGGCACCAGGTTCCACAACACAGTCACCCACGAACCATGACAATCATCTTACGCTAGCCTTTTGTTCATCCCTTGGTGAAAGGCGGACATGGGTCCAAGGCCTTTGTCAAGAACGAGTGGTTCTGTGAGCTTCTCCACTGCTCTCTTTACTGTGCTGATAGGTCGTCCGGTAGTAGACCCTTATCCTATGCTGTTTCCCTTAACCCCTCCCTAGTACGTTCTTTGTGCAGTCCTGTACCTTCATTGTCAGACTAGGGCTTCGTCCGAAAGCTCTAGTGTTAAGAGTACGCTCGCTCGCATGCGCGCACGCATGTCTTGTGGCGAACTTGACTGATATCCAGCAATAGGCACTTTCTTCTGCCACGAGAGCCTCCCTGTCAATTCGACGCAGCGGTTCGGCACGCTCATCAACGCGGACTCCCCGCTGGTCTTTGAGATACTTTCTTCTTCTTGCGATGTTATCGCGAGTTAATCAACACGACATTGCCCCGCGGAAGCTAGCTGTGCGCCAGCAGCACCGAGACTGGGCTTCCTTCCGCTGGCTGAGTGGGACGAGTACAACAGCTATAATAAGGACACGCCGAGTCGCATCTGGTACACCATCGAGTAGAAGCTAGCTGTCAACAACAAGGTCGTCTCCAAGGACACCGAGCAGGACATTGTCCTAGCCCCTGCGGTGCACTAGCGCATGTACCTGCAGCCTAAAGTAGAGAAGCTCGTGGATAAGAAGCTGTCGCAGGGCAGACAAGTAGAATACGACAACACCAGCGTGGTGGCATCTGTGAACAACCGCTTAGAGCGTAACCTGTGCAAACAGTATAATAACATGCACGTTGATTGGCCTGCAGTCAAGAGACAGCTGCTCTGTTGGACCGAGCTCTTCCGCTCTGGCAAGAAGCTTAGAATTGATCTCTCCTTCAACTATATCAAGTCTCTGTTGGCGACGTCGGCTACCTCGAGCTGTGGACATAGACGAGGCTTATTAGCCACGCAGAGAATGCTCGCCGATCGCGCAAGCGAGCTGGACGCAGAGGAGTCGGGTGGGGTTCCGTCTATCTGGAGAGATGTGTATGCTCTAATGCAGTGTCCTGGCCCGCCATGCAACCTGGGCCCGCACTGCTGGCGCGACCCCTTCAGCAAGAAGCACTACAGGCTGCAGACTTACCGTCTCAACCCTGATCAAACTCGTGCAGCACGGGTATGCCTTGAACAGCCATAACGATGTGCCTAAATATGTTCGTAGCCAGTTGTATGCTAAAGAGCAGCAGCGGCAGGAGCGACGGTCTACAGCCGCTGCAGCAGCAACGCCAGGCTTCCGGCCTATCACGATTATGAATGTCATAGCGTCTCTATCTCACGGATCCCCATTAACAACATCAGCAAGCAAGACTTCAACATCTAAGAAGCCACAGCTAGCGAGCGTCTGCCTTAACATACCTAGGCCCCGTAACGTCGCTGTCGTGGCTTACAGCAAGTGGCAGCAATCGAACGTTATTAACAAGGCGCACAGGGTTAAGTATCAGAAGGCTTATGATGCTACGTTAGAGGATCTGCTTGAGCTGGAGCAAGTGTTCGTGGACCAGGATGTCGAATTCTATACTCAGAAAGGAGTTAAAAGGGGCGTAGCGCGTCATTTCATAAGTAACATCTTAAGATAGACGGAGCTGTACAGACCAGCGTACGATAAGGGGGGACAGTGCTAGGGTAGAGATTAGTGTGTTGCAAGTATTGGGATTTGACTATCATAGAGCATTTGTGCCAGCGCTAGGCATATACACCGCGAGCGCATGTCTGCGTTATTACAGAGGTGTGCTCTAGCGTTCGCTTCCTTGCCGGCTGCTTCTGCTATTAGCTGGTACTATGCATGGAGCTTCGTCTGAAATGTGTCACATTGCCTAAGCGTCTGCTCGGCGGATTCGCCTATGCTAGAGAGCAGTTCTTGTTCAGGTTCTATGTCTTGCAAGTATAAGATCAACAACGCAAGCTTCGCATAGCCATAGTACGGTCGAGACTAGGACGAGGTGTTGGTTAGTTAGTTCCATTGCCGAGCTAGGGTAGGCTGCTGTTAGCGAGGGCTGACTAGGCAGAGCAGATGGCTCGTCGCCAGGCTGGACCACATCTTAGCCTAGCTCGAGGGCGCTCGAAGACAATGTCACTCTTGCACATTAGTCTATCTGTACCATGACCTCCGTGACAGCCTTTGGCAACGACAACAGTGGTCTCCAAGCGGGCGCCATCTACGGTCCCGTCAACAACACGTTTCACAACTCGCTCGGTCCCGGTAGGTCACGAGCGGATCCAAGGTTCGCAGGGTCCGAGCAAGCGCTAACCGCGGCCCCGCTTCAGCACGACCGGAGACACCGCCGCAGCCATCGATCGTTGTACCGTTCGCGCGCGACAGCGACTTTGTTGAGCGAGGAACGATACTCGAAAACCTCCGAACGAAATGCGCGGCGCCAGACTCGTGGACGGCGCTTGTTGGCCTTGGCGGCGTGGGGTAAGTAGAATGCGGCCTGGAGGCCAGCATCTACTGCTGACTGTCGTGAAGCAAGTCGCAGCTTGCCATCGAGCACGCCTATCGCACGCATGAAGCATCGCCGGAGACGTGGGTGCTATGGGTGTGCGCCAGCAACGCAACGCGGTTCGAGCAGAGCTTCCGCAAGATCGCCGACAGCGTCAAGCTCGCTGGGCGGCAGGACCCGCAGGCGAACATCTTCAAGCTCGTGCACGACTGGTTGCGCAAGTGCAAGCACAGGTGGCTTCTCGTGCTAGACAACGTCGACGATGCTCGCTTTCTTGTCGACCGCCCAGCTGCGGAGCCGAAGACGGGGCCCAACCGCTGTGCGAGTATCTTCCCCGCTGCGATCGCGGCTCGGCAATCGTCACAACGCGAAGCAGAGAGGCGGCGCTGAAGCTGGTGGAACAGCGCAATATCGTCGAGGTGGACCCGATGGATGAGTACAGTGCGCTGACACTTCTGGAGAAGAAGCTAGGAACGCAGGCCGATGACAGCAAGACCGCAGAACTGGCTGCAGCGCTAGAGTACATGCCGCTGGCCATGGTGCAAGCAGCCGCGTACATCTTGCAGAGAGCGCCCCGGTACTCGGTGGCGAAGTATCTCGACGACTACAGGAAAAGCGAGCGCAAGCGGACAAGCCTCCTCGCGTACGATGACGGGCACCTGCGACGAGACTGGGAGGCGAAGAACTCGATTATTGTGACGTGGCAGATGTTGTTTGAGCACATACGGCAGACACGGCGATCGGCGGCAGAGCTGCTCGCGCTCATGAGCTTCTTCGACCGGCAGGGGATACCTGAGGCCGTGCTGCGGTGGCAAGACCAGCAGCGATGTGATGAGGGCGACCAGCCAGGGCCGGAGACAGAAGGTGCAGTCAGCGACGGAGAGCTGGATGAGTATGAGGATGAGCATGAGGATGAGCATGAGGATGAGGCGTCGCAGTCCAGCATGAGCGTCGAAAGCGAGGACGACACGTTCGAAGACGACGTGGTAGCCTTGCGCAACTTCTGCTTCATCTCAGACGAGACTGGCGGACGCAGTTTTGAGATGCACGCGCTTGTGCAGCTAGCGACACGCACGTGGCTGACGGCGAACGGCGAGCTAGAGCAGTGGAGGCAACGGTTCATCTGCAACCTCAGCACAGCGTTTCCGACAGGCGCGTACGAGAACTGGGCAGTGTGCGGACCGCTCTTTGCACACGCGAAAGCAGCTGCAGAGCAGCGACCGGAGGGCGAGGCGCCGTTGACACAGTGGGCTACGCTGCTGTATCGAGCAGCGTGGTATGCGGAGCAGAGAGGCAATGCGGCTGAGGCTGAGGAGCTTGCAGTGGCGTCGTTGAAGGCGCGGCGGAAGGTGCTGGGGCGAGAGCACGAGGACACGTGGTGGGGCATGGCGATGGTGGCAGACGCGTACTCGCTTGGAGGAGAGTGGAGCAAAGCCGAGAAGCTGCAGCAGCAAGTGATGGAGAAGCGCAAGACGAAGCTGGGAGCAGACCATCCTTCCACGCTGACCAGCATGGCCAACCTGGCGTCAACATACAGGAACCAAGGCCGATGGAAGGACGCTGAGGAGCTAGAGGTGGAGGTGATGGAGACTCGCAAGACGAAGCTGGGAGCAGACCATCCAGACACGCTGACCAGCATGCACAATCTTGCCTTCACCTGGAGGTCGCTAGGGCGGAGTGCAGAGGCGATAGCCTTGATGCAGCAGTGCGCGCAGCGGCGGACCCGAATACTTAGAGACGGGCATCCTGACCTTGTGTCTTCCCTTGGAGCCTCAGAACAGTGGGAAGCAAAGGAAGCAGAGGAAGCAGAGGAAGCAGGCGAAAGCTGAAGTGGCGTGCGGAGTGAAGGAGGTAGTGTTCATGCAAGGTCCTACAGCGCGAGTGTGAGTAGATAAGTGGCACTGTTACCGTACAGTGCTTGTCAAGTATAGTAATTAGATATGCATAGCATAGCGTAATAGACACATCGTATTACACCTGTTTTGCGAAGAAGAACGCCCCTAGGTGCAAACTAGCTTGATGAGTGCTAACAGAGTTTGGTAGTATGCTATTGGCTAAGGCTAGACCTAGTCTGCAGGGGGTTTCTTACAAAAGTCGCTTGTGCAAAGGGTGAGGGCGGTTTTGCAAAGAACTGTATGTGCATTGTCGGTGCAAATGAGTCGAAATGTCTATTCTCCCCTCCGACCTGTCTCTCTCGAGTCAAGCTGCAGGTCGCAAGTTGTTGGCCCCATATGGTCAAGGTCTTTGACCCTTTGCAAGGGCTGACCCAAACTCAGCTTCTCGCCGGCTGCCCCACGGGTCGCACAGATGTCAAAAATACCCGCGGTCGATACCAAAGAGCTGGAAGGGCCAGCTTGGAGATAGTTTGGGTTACCGTACTGGAGTATTAGTTGAGGGGTGACGAGCGTCTGCGAGAGCGATGAACTGTATTTCTCGAGTTCGAGTTGATGTTTCAATGTTTCTGTGAAGCCGTGTCCTTGCAACAGAAAGCAGTAAAACAATTGGCGAGACTTTCAAACGGTACAGGGAGCGATTGTACCGTATCGGTACTGCAAGCCTCAGTTCACTCACTTCTGTGCTCCCGTTTCACGCCATCTTCTCAGCCATGACGCCTTGTATCCAGCAACCTCACCGCCGGATCAGCCCATGTTGCACAGCACCTGTGATCGCAGATCATAGAACACAGTCAAAAGCACAGGACTCATCTCCACCTTCTGACACGAGTCAAGTCTGTATCCCCAATACTCAAGACGCCGAATTGTACCTGTTTCTCCCACGTCACTCTTACCGCTCGTCTGTGCATGCGCGGGTGTATCGATATCCGAGCCCACATCACCGGAGAGGCGGGTTTGGCAGCCTCGTACTCATAAGTATGTCGGCGAGGCGTGTGGGTATGGAATGGACTTTGTGATCCTTTGTGCAAACCAGCATCTATTTCCGCGTCCTGTACCGTGTAAACGGCCCTACTAATGCTTAAGATGAGATCCTTCCGGCGATTATTAGACACGGCGAGGAGATATGACCAGGGTGATCCTGAGATGATTAGTCTTCTTATATGAGTTGGGTAGGGGTTGGAGAAGTGGGCCGGCGCCAGAGGAGTGGTTTGCGAATACGATGCGGCATGACCAGATGAGATGGTAAATCGGTGATGCCGTCCGAACGGCAGGCCCCTGTCGAACCCCTGTTCTTGATCTCCAGGAGCCCGAAAACGAGGCTGCGACGGGCTGCGACCAAGGCTGCGGACACGGACAAGGCTGTGCGATGTGCCAGATCCACCTGCCAGAGTGTTGGTTCGCCGTTCAGATGTGCGCTATGGATGCAGGTGACCTCACCAAGGAGTGTTTCGGCTCTTGCAGGGGCGTCAATGGACCGCAATGACCTCTTGCCAATACACCTGCTTTCTCGTTGCTCACGCACAGTTGCTTGTCTATGTTCGCCGTTCAGAAGACGTTCCTTGCAGGTGACCTCACAGTGGAGAGCTTGGAGAGTGATTGGGCTCACAGGGCTCAAGTCTAGGGCAGGAAAAGCACTGCGTGCTTCGTGCCATGGCGCAGGTGACATGGAAGCCCTTTCATGGACGACCAATTGACGACTGTTCATCTACGAGCCTCTGCAGCTCAAAAATTGCTCCTGAGATTGTTGCTGTCGCGTGGTCTGGAGTGTGCGCATGAACCGCAACCCCAGCAAAGCAATAGCGTGTTCTAGGTACTGTTCAGCAAACAGAAACGCCGCCGATCGAAAAGTCCGACCGCATGAACGCACGACGAGTCATCAAGAACCACTGGCGCCGGCACGGTCTCCGCGGAAACAAGCGAATGCTGCTGCTGTTGGGCGGAAGACGATAGCTAGACGTGGAGACAAGAGCCGGGAGTAGCGAGGCTGACAACGCCTAGCGAAAGTCGTTTCTCTGGCTGAGCTGACCCATCGTGAACTCCGAAAGCACCATTACATCCCGATTCCTGTCAAGATAGGTCGAAATGCACCATGTCGTCTTCCTTATTGTAATTGTTCGCAAGTTTGCAGGTAAACAAAGAACATCAAAGAAGCTGCACGAAAAAGGAGGTGCTGCATATGATTTGCGATGATTGCCAGCCATGTGTTACTGTGGAGGCAGTCGCACGGGCCGGAAAAGTAGCTCCTGTGTCACAGACAAATGAAGGATAGATCCCTGCATGCAAGCTGTCAGGAACGCTTTCCTTGCATCGCCGTGAGATTGGTGAACTTCTCGATCCTTCAGCCTTGGGATTTGTGCCGGGTGTTTCGCTTGCCGCAGACAGCGCATAGCTTGATGCTTTTTTTGCGCACCATGGAATGACCTGCAGACAATCGCCGGGGTCTGCAGCTAGGCAAACCACCAATGATTGCCGCAAGGTTCAATTTGCAATTCTCAAGATGCAGCAGGATGTAGGCTGACATGGGGTTGCGATGCACAAGGAGCTCGGGGTCTGCGACGCGCTGTTTCAAGATGCTTGATTGCAAGTTGTGCATTCTGCGCAACGCTGGCGACCGCCATAGTATCCCACAGTAATGCATGAAACGAGGAAACATGATGCTTGAGGCATTGATATTGACCGCACACGCGAATGAGCAGAGTATTGAGAGGACGATTCGGCATGAGCTACCGCAAAAGCAACTCCACGGAGTGGTCGGAGTAGCCGGCCACGTGTCCCACTTGAGGCTTGTGTCGACGGTTTTGGGGGCCAGAATTGCTTGTCCCCAGATCCGTAGTCATCTCCCATGATTGGATCAGCAAGCCACTGATCTCCAGGTTTGGCAAAGGCACAGGTTCCTGAGCTCGGGCCCAGGGGATCAGCCATGGGATCCCTGCTCTGGCAGCGGCCGAAAGCGGGCAAGCGCTGATCTAGGCCGAGAAGCGACAACAGGAATGCGATGTGGCAGGTCGTGTTGGCGTGTACCACGTTACTGGCGCTCTGGTGGTGGGTAAGAATCCTTGAAGATGAAGCCGCAGGCGGCGCCGTAGCGTCCGTTCGCGGAAAGACGTGTTGTTCGCCAGCTGAGATGCCTTTCGGTACGCTTGTATAAGATACTCGGGAAGGCACCGCACCTTAGGCTGCTCACAACCATCAACAGCTCAACTGACTCCAGCAAATATCGACCCATCACAAGCCTCCAAGCGGTCTTCACAAAGAACTTGACCGAGTCAGAATCCTCCGCACCAACATCACCGCATCCCAAAAGTCGACAATGGTTGGCCGCCTCAGCGTAAAGATGAACAAGACAGCCCAGTCCGGATCGAGCCTCACAGAGGAGAACCTCAGAATTCACAGCTCCATATACACCAAGGTGAGTTGCTCGTCTGCCAGTTGTTTGTGACTGTTGCTGACACTCTGTAGCGCTCAGTTTTCCAAAACCATTTATGCGAGGAAGACCGAACATGGGCAGAGTCATCTGAGCTGTACCGCTTCGAGGATGACTTGAGCGAGTCCGATGAAGAGGATCTCGACGCAAGGAGGTACAATATCGCTCTGAGAAAGGCTGCATCGTTGGAAGCCCTGAAGATTTATGGCGGTTGCTTCACATCCGGCTTCCTCGCTATGACACACGGAGACTTCGACAACCGCCAACAATCGTTCCATGACACCGAGGGTATCGATGTACAGAGGTTCGCTGTCGAGATGGGTCGCGTCGACACAGGCAGTATCGAAACTGTGTCGAGATCCTCGGATAGCTGCGGCAGCCCACGACCAGATTCGGACACCTTGAGTCGACTCGATGTACGAGAGAGGAGCGAGAAGAAGTGGAGCTGGAGAAGTCTTGGGAAGAAGAGGCGAAGCGAGAAGAACGCAGCATAAGCTCAAATGTTGAGCATGTTCGCCGTTTGCTGACTTCGGTCGATTATTCTTAGCGTTGGTGTTCTGGGTTTCGACTTCATTGTCTGCATAGCGCTGTTGTTTTTTTATCCCCAAATCCCAAGAGATCCTTGGAAGACACGATGCATGATCACGTGTTGTATAATAGTGGCCGCGAAAAGAGCCATGATCGACGAGAACGGAAGAGAATGGACAATATGACATCTCATACATATTGAAACTGTGTAATATCGCGGTGCTCCGGGAGAGCCGAGATTGTTGACATCTCTTGCAGCCTCGCAGACTTGAAAGGCACACTGAAGCAGTTACTCGCACGCACATACCTGCAGGACCTTGCTTGCGGGGGTCAGCTTTCCTACAAATGGCTCTTCTTGATCGTGCAGACTGCCTGTGTGGGCATCTTCTGCGCTGCTGCTAATCTCACAATATGTGTTGGTTGCTATCGTGTAGCTCCTTGGATTGGAGGCTCCATAGCTAGCGTGGGGTGATGCTGCACGCCCACGCACCAGAGCCAGCTGGCCAATAGCCGAGCCAGTGACAATGGTCGAGCTGCAGCCGGTGCTCCTGCAATCGCGCCGAAGTGCATGCGCAAGAGAAAAACGAAACAGGAGTGACAGGGTATCAAGAGCGATTGAAGGGCAACGGCAATGTTGGAGCAGACGCTGATGGGACGAATGTGGGGAGCTGTGACGTCTTGGTGGGCCTCCAGAATTTGACAGGCATAGGTGACGCTTGCTTCCGAGATTTAAGAGGAATCGACTGATGCGGGAGAAAGGGCAGGTGAACGAGACATTGCGACTTCGTATGGTTGACTCCTTGGCCTGCCTGAGTCAAACGATCCACTTGCCATTGCCGTCAGCTGGCGATTGGTGTTCGCCATTGCCTCTCAGATGCCCGTGACTGCACCTGCATGCTGCGAAGTGGTAACATCGTGAAGTCTGCACCTACTACTAGCCTTTGCCTCACCGACATTCCCATTCCTGTACTCTGTTCACCCTCCGCATTGCATGTTCGCCCTCGTGTGACAGTCTTGGATCCTAGAATCATCTCTCGCAGCGTATGCCCCACCATTCGTCCCCACCAGTGTGTCGGCGTGCTAACACACTAGGTCATAGCCTACGCCATAGCTACAGTATCTTCAGCGCTCACCATTATACACAACCACTCCGCCTGAGAGCAGCACCAGCCTTTCCGCCCTCCGTAGCATGAGCTCGCAATCCCCAAAGCCCCGCCGTACCTCAACCGTCGCGCACGATCCCTTGGCAACACCTCAGGTCTACTATGGAGAGAGCCACTCGCGCAAGCATGCCAGAGCACGCACCTACTCGGCTGTGAGTGGCCTGCGCCTCAGCCAGCGCGTACGAGTACTGATGAAACAGCAGAACGTAGACCGCTCTGCCCGCAATGGCTCGTTGTCTGAGGGCGTCACCCAGGGCCGCCGTATCAGCCATGGTCAGCCATCAATGCCTCGGTGCGAGTGCGCATGCTGACAGCCGCAGACGAACAATCGCTCCAGCCCCGCCGCTTCCTTGTTCAGGTCGACGAGACCTTGAAGACACTCCTTTCTCGTGAGGACTCGGATGGCAACTACCAAATCACAATCGACGATAAGGGACCAAAGGTAAATTCGACGAATGGAAGACGCGTTTAT
Organism: Didymella arachidicola; assembly: GCA_016630955.3. Taxonomy (NCBI): domain Eukaryota; kingdom Fungi; phylum Ascomycota; class Dothideomycetes; order Pleosporales; family Didymellaceae; genus Didymella; species Didymella arachidicola. Next base: position 2,495,747 of record CM049987.1, read on the forward strand.
ACATCATGCTGACATAGACAGGTGCTGTCGCTCGGCACCCTTGCGTCCAATGCACACAACAAGTTCGATGTGCGCGGCACATACATGCTCTCCAATCTGCTGCAAGAACTCACCCTCGCTAAAGACTATGGCCGCAAGACCATTGTCCTCGATGAAGCGCGTCTGAACGAGAACCCCGTAAATCGCCTGTCACGACTTATCCAATTCTCTTTTTGGGATGGCCTCACGCGCCGCATTGATGGCTCCAACATTGCAAAGGTCGGCGTCGATCCCAAGGATTGGACAGATGACCCTCGACCCCGTATCTACATTCCGCCCGGTGCTCCCGAGCAGTACGAATACTACACCCGCATCGCAAGAGAACATCCGGATATGCGCCTTGACGTTCAATGGCTGAAGGAGCCTGTCGACGACGAGATGTATGTGCGCGATCTGAATAAGGCACCAGGTCTGCTCGCTATTGCCATGGAGAAGTGGATTGATCCTGAGACTGGGAAGGAGGACTTGAGAGGCCTTCCCTTTGTTGTGCCCGGCGGTCGTTTCAACGAGCTGTACGGCTGGGACAGCTACATGGAGTCACTTGGTCTTCTGGTCAATGACCGTGTCGATTTGGTGAAGTCGATGGTTATCCACTTCTGCTTCTGCATCAAGCACTACAACAAGATTTTGAACGCCAACCGAACGTACTACCTCTGCCGGTCACAACCTCCATTCCTGACAGACATGGCCCTGCGGGTCTACGAACGCATCAAACACGAGGATGGCGCGTTGGACTTCCTCAAAGAGGCCGTCCTCGCAGCTATCAAGGAGTACCATTCGGTATGGATGCACGCCCCTCGACTGGATCCGGAGACTGGTCTTACACGCTACCGACCTACAGGTAAGGGTGTGCCACCGGAGACAGAGGCCTCGCATTTTGAACACGTTCTTGAGCCGTACGCCCAGAAGCACAACATGAGCTTCAAGGAATTCGTCGAGGCCTACAACTACCGTCAGGGCGTCGACGAAGAGACTCTCAAGGAGCTCGACGAGTACTTCCTACATGATCGCGCTGTGCGTGAGTCTGGACACGACACATCCTACCGTCTCGAGACCGTCGCTGCTGATCTGGCATGTGTCGATATCAACGCCCTGCTTTACAAGTACGAGGTCGACATTGGTCGTGTGATCCGCAACCACTTCAAGGACAAGCTCGAGGTCCCAGAGGGATTTTTGTGTGCTGATATGAAGCCTGGCCACATCGAGCACTCCGCGGTCTGGGAGCGCCGTGCCAAGGAGCGACGCAGGAGAGTTGACAAATATCTCTGGGACGAGGAAGCTGGTTTGTACTTTGATTATAACACCAAGAAGAAGGAACGCACCAACTATGAATCCGCGACGACTTTCTGGCCCATGTGGTCAGGTCTCGCGACACCACGTCAAGCCCAGACTCTTGTCGATAAGGCTTTGCCGCTCTTCGAGGTCTTCGGCGGGTTGGTCTCAGGCACCGAGAAGTCCCGTGGCAAGGTCGGCCTTGATCGCCCTAACCGTCAGTGGGATTACCCCTTCGGCTGGGCACCACAGCAGATCCTGGCATGGGTCGGTCTGCAACGTTATGGCTTCGATGAGGAAGCTCAGCGACTGTCTTACAGATGGTTGTACATGGTCACAAAGGCTTTCGTCGACTTCAACGGAGTGGTCGTCGAGAAGTACGATGTCACAAGACAGATCGATCCCCACAGGGTTGAGGCTGAGTACGGTAACCAGGGCAGTGACTTCAAGGGCGTGCCTCGTGAAGGGTAAGTAGCTAACGACCCCGACCCTGCCCTCAGTATAGCTTGCTAACCACAAATAGTTTCGGTTGGGTCAACGCCAGTTACATCTACGGTATGACACTTCTAAGTGCACATCAGCGTCGTGCGCTTGGCGCCCTTACTAAATGGGATGACTACGAAAAGGCCATGTCTAACCTTGGTTTGTCTTGAGCGCTCATACGTTTGATCTCCGAGATGTGCTTGCTTAGCGGCGTTGGAGATACTGCATGTTTGCCTGCACGGAAGAGCGTTGTTTTGATGTAGACTTAGAAGCCCTATGATCAACGAACAGTATTGATGACACCTTGCAAACCTGCGAACAGTTCGCAAACTTCATTCGGTTTTTTTTTTAAAATGATCCTTTTGTTTCTCCGTGGTCATCCATGAAGGATTGTCACTCCGCATACCAGATCAAAGTTAATTACCCTGTTCCTGTCCACTCGAGGATCACTGATCGACCACTATTATTTCAGTTGCACATTTTTAAGCTCAAAGCGAAATGATTGGCAAGGTGCGTTTGATTGAACCGCGCAGAAGCAGATCGAACTGGAGGAGTTTCGCCGGACCGGAGCACCGTGCATCGAGAGTTCGGTTCCAGAGACCTATCATCGCTGAAGACGACAAATATCATCTCCTGAACAGCAGCAATGCCAAGGCGAGCTTGTCAAGCGAAAATTTGTTATCAGGGCTTGGGGCTGCGTATACACTGCTCAGCGGCCCTAGGATGGCTATGGTTTGGATAGCAAAGCCAGCACTGTGTCCCCAAGTGCCAAGGCCTACGTCCATCGATGCAGATGGGAGTAATGCGGAGGAGGTCAACACGAAGGTAGTCGCGACTAGTGATAAAATGACTGATTTACGTCCTCACATATTCCCAAACAGTAGAGCAGAGCACACATCGAAGCAGATCACCTCAGTTTCAGTCCTTCCTATGTCGACAGAGGAAGGCCGACCGCGGTTTTGGTTCGAGCAGTCCCGGCAACTACCTGTGGCTCGGACAGAGACAGGACCTCTGAGGGATGGTAGTGGAGTAAAATCCGTTAGTATCATTGGGGAAGAGCGAGGAATGTGGGTCAGAGCAAAAGCTTTGGAGGAGCAGATGTAGAGGTGAAGGATGTCGTGCAGGAATTGATGCCAGTTGGAGGGTAAATAGCGAGGAAAAAAGGATCGAGTCAAATACGTACAAAGATCGATTGCAGCTCTTCCGTATCAAGCTTGCTTTCGATGTAGCACATGGCAAGTACGCGTACATGCGTCATACGTTTAGTAGGAATTTGTACCGCGCAAATGCGGCAAAATTGCAGTCATTGCGTCGCGTTTGTCCAGCCACGAGATCCAGATCCTTGCTTCGCCAAAGTTGCAGTTGAATGCATACGTTGACAGTGGCTCCAATATGAACCAATACAAGCTGGCTGGAAATGCTGGACATAATCGCCATCAAATTACTTGAGCAATCATTCATTCTATCTCTTCCGTAGATATTCGGTCTGAAGATGTCTCTCTTAACATTCTGCATTGTCTCAAATGTGCAGGCAGCTCTCTCTATCGATGGCGTCCTTCTCGGCCTCAATCTGCTCTCTGACACGGTCACTGCGGCCCCTGTCTACAATGCTTCGGTCGGAGGCAGCACGGCAGGTGCCTCCACTGGCGGCTCAACCTACAACTACTGCAACGTCACGGTCAGCTACTCCCACACTGGCAAGAACGACACCATCGCGCTCAAGTTCGCCTTCCCTGAGCCTTCCAACCTCAAGAACCGTTTCTATCTCAGTGGTGGCGGCGGTTTCTCTCTATCGTCTAATGCGACCGGTGGATTGACCAACAGTGCTGCGTCCGGAGCTACTGCGGCTGGTTACGACGCCTTCGATTATATATAGCTACGATGAGAAGGTCCTGTATGGCAATGGTACCATCAATTGGAGTGCTACATATGCTTTCGCATACAATGCTTTCGCATACACTGCTCTCGGAGGTATGTATTGTTTTCCGCTTCCTATCACACACGCTGACATGCTGCAGAATTGACCAAGATCGGCAAGCCCCTGACACAGGCCTTCTACGGGCTCAACAACACCAAGCCATACACCTACTTCGAAGGCTGCTCTGATAGAAGTCGTGAAGGCATGTCTCAGGTCCAGCGCTGGGGCGAGGAGTACGACGGCGTTGTCGCAGGTGCGCCTGCCTTTCGCTTTGCCCAGCAGCAGGTTCACCATGTCTACCCTGCGACAGTCGAGCAGGTCATGGGTTATACCTTGTAGATCTTGATGGCGTGACCTACGACACCCTCGTGGAGTAAGCGCATCGATACTCCTCCTCTTCACACAGCACTGGCATCTCACAGCTGGATGAACACGGGCATGATTCGCTACCTCGACTCCCTGCAGACCATGCTGCCCGACCTGACGCCCTTCCAATCATCAGGCGCAAAGCTGCTGCACTACCACGGCGAATCCGATCCCTCGATCCCTGCCGCTTCGTCAGTGCACTACTGGAAATCCGTCCGCTCGACCATGTACCCGAACCTGACGGATGCCGAAGCCCTAGAGGCCATGAACGAGTGGTACCAGTTCTACTTGATTCCTGGCGCGGCTCACTGCGGCAGCAATAGTCTGCAGCCCGGTCCCTATCCGCAGGATAACATGGCAACGATCATCGACTGGGTTGAGAATGGGGTCAAGTCTAGCAGGTTGAATGCGACAGTTGGCTTGGACGGTCATGCTGGTGAGGTCCAGCAGCTATGCCAGTGGCCGCAGCGCCCGCTTTGGGCGGGTAATAGCTTGGCTTTCGAGTGCGTAGATGATGAAAAGAGCGTTGAGAGCTGGACACACACTTTCGATGCGTTTAAACTCCAGCCAATTTAGTAGGTATGCCTATGCAGTTATAACAAGGAAGGCAACAGTTTGCTCTCACGACAGCAGATTATCACTTGCTGCGGGACGATGAGGTCGGGCGTAGAGTGGCCGCCATGGCAGGTTGTCACGCACTTTCGTTCTGTGTCTGTATCATAGGCTGTTTCAGGGTTAGGAGAATTAATTGGTAAACACATGGCTGTGTGACTACTACACGTTTGCGAGAAGATGATAAGATTTGTTCCATGATCGTGTCTATTAGTCTATTTGCATAAGGCGCTCAGCGCCACGCCCTTTGATGCTACGCTAAACCCAGCTCATTAAAGATTTCTGCTCGCCACCCGCTATCTACTGGGGCTTGAGAACACCACGGTACCTCATCTTGCCATCCCTCAGTGTGGACATAGCATCGGTGATACCTTCCTCGGTCATAGGGAACTCCATAACGATAGGCTTGATTTCGTGCAGAGCAGCGAACTCAAGCATGTGGCGATGGACCGATCGCGCAGCAACAACAGAACCTTGGATAGTAAGACCGCCGGCAACGAGACCCATGTGAGGGATCTTGAAATCGCCCTCATCAACGGTAAGGGGGAAGATCTTGCCCGTGGGTGCCATGACGGGGAGCATAAGGTTCCAGTCGGGGCTGACGGAGGTGGTGACGAGGAGCGCATCGACCTTGCGGCCGATATCGATCTTGTCCTTGCCCTTCATGGCGATGAACTCCTTGGCTCCCAACTTAGTGGCCTCCTCCTTCTTGCTCTCGGTTCCAGAGAAGACAACGACGTCGCAGCCCATGCGGGCAGCGAACTGGATGGCCAAGTGGCCGAGACCACCGACACCCATGACACCGACGCGGTCGGTGGGCTTGATGCCGTATGTGTAGAGGGCGTTGAAGACGGTGGCTCCACCGCACATGAGCGGAGCGGCATCGGTGTCGCTCAGGCCCTCGGGGATCTTGAAAAGGAAGGCCTCTTTCCAGACGGCGTGGGAAGCGAAAGAACCCTGGTCAAGATCGGCATAACCATACATCTGGCGTCCGGGGCAGTAGGTCTCACGGCCAGTCAAGCAGTACTCGCAGTCGCCGCAAGAGTCGTGCTGGTACCCCCATCCGACGCGGTCGCCCTTCTTCAGGTTCTTGACGTTGGGCCCTGTCTCCTCGACGACACCGGCGCCTTCGTGACCGAGAGCCATGTTGGCGTGCTTGTAGTGCTCATCTGTACCGCAAAGACCGGAGACAGTGACCTTGACGAGGACGAGGTCGTTCTCGAGCTCCTTCTTGGTCTCGCACTTGACGATCTTGCCCTCCTTGGAGCCCTTGAACACTGTGAAAGTAGGCATAATGTGATGTAATGTGATGCTTTTTGGGTATCGAAAACAAAGAAACTTTTGATGTGTAGTGGAGTGATATTGGGTATCTGAGATGAAGTTGAACGGGAACGAGCAGAGGCTGCTGTATATGAGGGTCAACGCACGTCTCTACAATCGAAAGTTCTGCTTTGAGCATTGCAAAGCTCCACCACAACCATGACGTCGCAGCAGTCAGGGTCTCGGGATTAGCCACTTTGTATGTCCAGATCTTTACAGATCCGGGCGCATCGGCCGCCGCTAAAGTTACCTTCGCACGAGCTGGTCCAATCGCCGAGATTGTGGTTTCGAATTGTAAGCTTGTGGCGGCTTGAACGTCTGCAATCTAGCAAACTGCGCTGCAGATGTATTGATCAGTAAGCATGTTTGACGAACGAAGTCCTCATCGATGGTTTCCCCATTGTATCGGGCCTCGTGTAAGACTGCAGATGCATCGTGAGACCTCAAAGTGGAGACTGGAGACCCCGGGGAGTGTCGGCCAATCATTGTTGTTGGATTGGGAGTCGCGGACGGGACGTTCGAAGCAATTCTAGCCCTCCATATTTTGCCGAATTGAAGATTACGATTCAGGTGGTGCATTAACTGTTATCGATGATGTTGAGGTGTTATCATTGTGTGGTGATTGCAACAAATCGGACCATTACATCATCAGATGCCTCGCACGGACCGTTTCAGAATGCCGCGACTCCGCGACGAAAATTGGTCATAGGTTTTCTCTCCGAGAGCCTCAAAGCTTGGAAAACGGTCGCAAAATTTTCTCCTCCAGCACGGACATCGACCTATTCGGCATGCGGGATGTTCGATCTGCCTAAACTGCGGGAGGGCTTCAGCCCTATCTCATGGTCATTTTGTCATCACTGTCTTTTGTAAACCTGGAGCTATCTTAACCCCGTGTTTTCGGTCAAAAAATTACTCAACATCTCAAACACTCATTTTGGACATCCGTCCTTGTCGTCTGCAGCTGCAGCGGCCGATGCAGCACGAGTACGCAAAGCTGCTTACGCAGGAAAGGCCCTGCAGATACGTCCACAAGGGATTCAATGATTGGTCTGTAAAACCTTGGCATCAACACCACAACGACGTCCGCGAAGGCACGATCGCCCCGCCCCTTGCGACCCGCGAAATGTCGCAAGCCTCTCTGAGTGCTTATTCAACGAGATCGTTTCTGACAACTTGTCTCCAAAGATTCGAGACCGGTTCCGTTAAGTTCATCGCCTTGATTGAAACGGCCATGAAGTATGCTTCAAACGTGCGCCAGTGATATGAAACAATGTAGAAGATCGTGATGTCTCCTTTTCTTGGGTCATCTACATGCATTTCTCAGCAACTCCGAGGTTGCACGTTCTCAGCAGAACTGATCGACCAGAAGGTTATCAGGATCACGTACGGTCGTTGATAGAGAAAATGAAGAGGGTAGCGCAGATGGACCATCAAAGCAGCCGAATGGCGGCAAAGATGGCTGAGAGATTCACGGGAGTATGAAGCAATACGCTTGGTTCCGTAGCAAGATGGTCAGATCCTGGAGGTAGCCAGTATATCGCGCTCACAAATCAAATAGAGCCCGAACTTACGGCTGGGATACTCCAGAGGACTTTTTGTCCCCTGGAAGTACTCAATAATTTCGTTGAAAGGCAGAAATGTGAACGGGTCGCATTGGTCGCTCATGTTGGCTCACCACAATGCAGCAAATTAATACTTCGGAAATCCACTCATAAGCTTCTGCATTCATCTGATCCCCCATCAGCCATACACAGAAATTCGAACACCTTCTCAAGCCCACATACCAAGATAGTACCACCAAATACCACCAAAGTATCTTGCTGAACAGAACCAACGGCTTTATCTCTAAAGTCGGCCCAGCAAGCAAGCCAATAGGAAATTTAGCAAACTGATCAGCGATATGAAAGATCTCCTCTCCTGGTACTTCTCTGAACAGCAAATCTGTCCCAACGCCGTTCAAGAAGACAAGGCGCGCCGCCCCGTCGCAAAATCTGCCTCTGCTTGCGGTTCTCAGCTCATTTGAAGAGGCGATTGTTGTTGCGGGTCGAGGAGGATGCAAAAGCCCGATGTATGATGGAAAGGCCGATGAGTACATGCCAGATGATTATGTCAAAGCGCTTCTTGACGGTGTCTTGGGAGATTCATCAGGTTTTGAGGAGAGGCTTGAGGTTACATAGCGGCGGACTTGGGATTATGGAGGACTATGAGACGACTATGAGAAGTATAGGGACACGGACTTATCGGACACTGAAGGACTTGAAACTTTGCGGTGTGCAGCTTCGCTACTCGTCAGTGGGAGCTCGTTTTGAGGGGCAGGATAACTAACTTGAGCGTCTCTAGGTGGTGTTCCAGGGAAAGCTAAATATTTCTTCGAAATGTCTACGGCTAAGAGCAGGCGCAAGATCACAACAGGAAGGAACTCGAATATCGCTGAACTATATCCCACAGCGCTACACGCCTTTACCAAGCTCGATACTTGTGTGTAGTCAACGGAACGGATCCAAGAGCCCAGCAGGAAACCCCATAGGCAAAGCTACTTCTACAGAAGTCGCATAACGCCAGAGGGCCGTTCACATCCAGAGCCAGTTCAAGCCCTAGGCGTCACTGTACGAAGAGACGCATGGGGCACAGGTAATTCATCCAGAGCGCAGATTGATGACGGCATACGTTGGAATCAGGCATGCCTTCATAGGAGCCTGACTACCTCCAGGTGAGCGCTCATATGTGATAAGGTATTTCGGGGCGGAATCAAGAAGCGTCTCTGAGATCTTGGAAACATTACAATATCCCAATGGCCTTTGAAGATACCAGGCAACTTGTCGCTGGTTGTAGCATAGTCAAAAGGTGTTGTTCGCAACACAGCGTTCGTTTACCGGCTAATGCATCTTTGCAGCTGGAGCAGAGGGCATTCTGGTCCATGGCTTACAGATCGGCGACTCCGCAGCTGTATGAAGAGGTTAAGCCTGATGAACGACGTTCGTCACAAGCTGCGAGTCCATCTTGAATACGTCGATCGATATGCTGGCCCCACGGGTGTGGAGAATCCTGGGCGGCGCTAATGTCGGTGACGTCCCCGGATGGTGTGTAACTGGGCGCCTACAGCCGCAATGATGATGCGTTTCCTGCCGCAGATTGGCGAACGGGAGACGGGATCATGAGTGGGGAAAGATGGTCGAGGTTGCGGAGACGAGCAAGCAAAGAAGGTTAGCATCCGCAGCCTAACTGCACAGGTGGTCCGCTAGTTGGCTTGCTTTTCTGCGTTGTGTCCATCAGGGACTTGGATGATACCGACGCCTTCGTCTCGCAGATTGCGACACTTTGTCTGACTTCGCAGTGGTCCTGGGACTCATCTCATTGACGGCCATAGTGCCAATGGTAGCAACATCAGTTCTGAACCTTCAGAGCCAAGCCGAAAACACAAAAAGCCGTGACATCGACGCGGAATGGAAGACCGATAAAGGCCACATGAGATGTCGACCCTCAGGGAGAACGCCAGATGACCGCAAACAGCTTTTCCAAGATGGCAAAGTTGTGCTTCATGACGGAAAGCTGTATGTGCAGCTGTCATCGTACCAAGGCGAACGTTTGCGCCCTTTCTCAGGTTACTTCCTCCCCTATCCGGATTCGAACTTTGAGGGTCTTGTTTAAGATCCCGGAGCTGTGGAGCCTTTGTTTCGATCGACATGACAATGGGTTGGAAGGGAAGCTGGAGGAGGAGAGGAGCAGAGAACTGTAGAACTGGAGGTCGTACGCGAGGCAATCAACCTGTGACCGATAAGCTGAGAGAGATCTCGACTCTACGTCGCATTGCAAAGCTACGGCCAGCAGTCTTGGTGCAAGGATATGGCTGCGTAGAGGCAGCTTTGTACTGCAAAGAGGTGCACACTCAGGCGAGAGGTCGCGTTGTACTACTGCAGCATCTTCGGGAGGAAACCGAGAGCCTCAACAGAACGCGGGCAAGCGAGCAACCTGGAGCAGCCATCACGATCTTCGCAGGCTTCAAGACGTCGATAAATGAACACGGTCCAATCAATGCGCATGGAACTGGCCCTCCGCCCCGGAACTAACAGTTGGCGCGAGCTGACACGCAGTGGTCGCGGTTGCCGTCAAGATGGTATGACGTAGTTCACACTCGACTTTAGCCTCTTCATTTGTCCAAATATTTTACCTCTCCCGACTCAACGCATCTGCATTGCTTGTGTTCATCAGTCCCAGAAGCCTACTGAGGACATTTCTGCTTGCACAACCTCCACATCTTTCCCCACCAGCCTCTCTCCAAGATGTGCGACTTTGTGCCACTTCCCATCGTTTGCTTCCAGTGCGGGACGTACGGATATCGATTCCCATCTGTTTCAGATATGTGTTAACCCGTTCCAGCGACCAAAACCCTTGTCATTGCAAAGTCATTGGTCCCACGATCGGTTTTGTGATCACGGTGTGCATGGCTGTAGGTCAACGCCGTCAGGGAAGGGAAGCTTAGAGTGTTGACAACATCTACAGATCGTTTGCTGGCCAGCCTCCTTGCTCTGTTGCTGCTGTGCAACTGATACAGGCAAAAAGTAGGTCCCAGTAAAGGCACAGGTTCAGAGACAGTACTGATACCACTAGGGTCCTTGCATTACCGGTGGATACAGGTAATGCTGTCAGTAATGCCATACCAATATGACATCCTCGCATGAATACCACGAGGCGGATACCCGCCATACCGTCCCCACGATCCTGCACTCTCGGTTCAAGAGGTGGTACTGGTCTTCTTTCCTCCATAATTATGGCTTTGGCGTTTGGCTCTAATACTTTTTCGGTCTGCCTAACACTTACGGGCGGCGTGTCCTGAAATCCCTACGGCTTATGACGGTCATTCGACAGCTGCGGTGAATGCGGTGCAGCAGTTTTGGTATCTTCAACGGGGCATGCAGGCCGTTTAGCGGGCCGCATCGACCCCAAGTAATACCTAATACATTGCTGATACCAACCCATCAAGCACACTCGCACTTTGGAGAACAGCTAATAGAATAAGAGTGGTATCCCAGAGATCCCGGCATTCAAATTTCACTTCAGTCACGTGGAAACGCGTTCACCCAAGACAACCTAGCTGCGTCGGGAGGTACCGCAGTGATGGCGCCAGTCGCACGCTGCCTAAACAGTTGCGCTCTGCTCCACATCCTGGACGCATGTTCTTATAACGTGCATCTTGACCTCAATTCTGCTGCCCAGCTGCTACCTATCTTTTGAGAGCAACAAAGCAAGGTAGGTGAAGGCGTCCACTGTCTAGACAACAGCCCCACGTCACCGTTTGTATATCCGCCTTAATGGGAAGACGCGAAGACGCGCTCTACCCAAACAACTCCGCGCGAGATGTCGACTCACCCTCCAGCTCACAACACTGATGCGTTGCCAGATGGTTCCCAAAGTCTCGAACCCATCTACACGGATTTCTTGATACGAAACGACGAAGCGTTCGCTACCGATTACGCAGAAACACAACTTTTTGGATGTCGAGCACCTGACAGCGTGTCCAATATGGCACAAGGTTCCGTTGTTGCGTCAGAGCAGCCTTTCTCTACGTACAACAGCTGGGACAAGGATCTTCACGTGGACACGTACTCATGGGAAGAGTGCCTCGAATCCATCGAGAATCATGATTGGTCTGTGTCAAGCTCAGAACATGAAAGGTCTGTCTCTTCTGATGGCGCGTACGTAGCAAATCACTCTCGGGATACAGTGACTAATGTTGTCAGGCACTGCGCCAGCGCCTCACTTGAGATCGCTGCAACATCACAACATGATTTTTCTCACCAGATGACCCCCGCTCCAGACGACGCTCACAGTGCCAAATCATCAGTGAGGCTTGCCGAGGCCAGTGGACGTTGCGACTTCGCAGACACAAGCCGAGATCCTTCAGCAAGTCTCACCGCCTCAGAAAACAATATCCCAAGTGACAATGCATCGATTTCTATTGCCAGATTAGCATCAGCATTACATAACGCTCCCGAGAGCACTCCAGCAACAGCAGAGCAAGAAAACACGCCAGTTGAGACGAACACGGCCATCGAGTACCTATTGACACCCGCCATGAGCGTCACAGACTTCCAAACCACAGGCGAAGAAGCGTACAGCAAGCCATCCCCAACCACAGACTCCGAGCCTGCTGAGCTTTCCCACTGCGACATCGAACCCCAGACCGCCACCGCACCCGTATCGGTGCGCACGACATCACACTACCGTCCACCCAGCATCACCACCCACCCCACCTCTACCGCCGATGAATCCCCCGAGTTATCTCCTGCTGCGCCCACGGTGTCGAATCTTTGTGCAACTGATGTCCAACTCATCCCCCGGCCCCCGCAGGACTTCTATCAAACGTACATGGCGGAGAAAGTCGTGAATAGAGCACTGCTGTCTGGAAACGACCTCCCGAGAGCGCAAGCAGCAGTTACACCTCCATCCAAGGTATTCGAGACTACACCGGCGCCGGTTCTGGGTAATGCTTGGCAGGATACACCGCCAGCCAGCCCCGGTGCGGAAGTGCAAGAGTTAGAGAACGACCTGACGTCCGTCATGGCAGCGCTAGCATCGTATCCGGTGTCGGTTCCCTTGCAGACTTGTGATCTCAAGCGCCCCTCGACCGACACAGAACTCGTTGACGGTATCGAGGAGCGCGCGAACAAGAAAAAGAAACTTGCGGATACACGCACGTTGGCGGACGCCGAGGGTCATCTCACCGGACTGAACTCGTGGAGCGTACAAAGCACCGCCATCGACGCCAACCCAAACACAACCATCTCCGCGACACTCGCAGTCTCCAAGCACACTGATTCCCAAAACAAACCTGCTGACCCGCTACCTCAGAGATTCCACACCGACCAGATCAACGCAGCTACGCTTCCCCGACACTTTGGCGGGGCGTACACCCAACCCCCCAATCAGGAGACGGAAGAACGCCTCACCACAGCGTTGGAGTCGCCTACGGTGGAATCTTCCAGTCCGGCATCAGCATCGACTGCGTGCACTAGGGTTGCACCTGGGATTACCACCAGCGAGGATACGACTCAAACCAGGGTGCTAGCAGAGCACTCGAGTACCGCAAAAGCGGAGCGAAACACAGAGTCCGACACCGACGAGCTTAGTGAAGTTGCGGATGAGGAAATCAGTCTGCTCGCGAGTGAAGTTTTTTCTCCTGGGGAGGATCACGGGCTGACACTGCCTGTCCCCGCAAATACCGCCGATGCAGAGCGGCCGACGAAGCGGCGCAAGGTGGACAAGATGGATGGGAAGAGCGATGGGGATGTGGTGGGCGTGCGGACGACGCGGGGCGCGGCTAGGTTGGCGGAGGAAAGGAGGAGGGTTGAGGAGAGGGAAGGGTGTATTAAGAGGAGGTTGAGGTTGAGGGGTGGGGTGTGAGGGGATAAGATGGAGGGGATTGGATGGCTGTGTTTGGATACCAGGCAAGGCGTACAGCGATTGGGGGAGTGGTTTTGAGCGAGTTGCTAGCTACGCGGAGTTTCATGATGGAGAGTAATGTGTAAGAAGTTTGGTTTTCTGGCTGGTGCTATATTTTACTTCCTCTCCTGTCCCCATGCGCGCCGCGCTCTTCTTTCGCGAGGAGGTCGCATATCCAGGCCGTTGCCTTGTCGACCATGGCCGGTGGAAACGCGTGCCCGACGCCGTCGAAGAGTACATCCTCTAGGGTAATGTCCAGGCTTGGTTCGCGTTGTAGGACTGTCTTGAAGACGTCCAGGAATGGCTTCCCCGCTGAGTACGGCACCAGCTTATCCGCGCGCCCGCTCAGGTTCAGTATCTTCTTCCCTTGCAGCCGCTCCCTCGCCAGGTTGCTGAACCTCTCGAGCGTTTCGGGCGAAGGCTCTGTATCGGCGCCTACCGGGTCGAAACACCCCGGCATCATCAACCCAGCGGGATCGTAGCGCTTCACCGCGTCGATCAGGGCGGGTGGAAAGTCAGGCGAGCCCAGGAACGCGGCGCCGGGGGGCGATGTGGATGTGTAGCTCGGGCGCTTGGACAGGCGAGCGCGGTCGGTCAGCAGGCGTGTGTAGTCTGGACAGCCGATGCCGACGACGCCGGCTGTGATGCGCGGGTCGGAGAGGAGACAGTGCCATGTGGAATGGCCGCCGAGGGAGATGCCGAGGGCGAAGTGGGATGTTATGGTTGGGGTTGGCACCTCTGGAGGCTTGTCTGAGGAGCTTGGGGTGTGAAAGAGGTAGCTCCCCAGATGATCGATCAACTGCGAACAGTCCGTGGCCGTACCGTGGTAGCACCCAAACATGTCCTGCGCGTGTGTGTCGTTTCCCTGGCGCCAGGCCTCGTTGTGCAGCGTATCTACGAGTCGGGATCCGTGGTTGCGCTGGTCGAAGGCTGCGGCTATCAGGCCGTGGTTCTGGGGATGTGTGCTGTTCCAGCCTGAGACAATGGAGGCGGCGATGGGCGCCATTGTTTCCTTGGTCTGGAGGCGCGGATTCAGCAGCCAAAGACACGTGACGGTCGACACGGCGGAGGGGAGTTCGGCGAGGCCGTGGACGACGACGTGGATGCCGGCGATGGTGATGGTGCGTTGGGAGATGGAGGGGCTGGAGGGGCTGGAGGGGGTGCCCTCGAGAGGGTTGTTTGTGGCAGCCATTGTGAGCAGACCTGTGAGGGAGTAGAGAATTGCTGCAAGATCTAGCTGGAGGTCAATTGAGCGGTTGCGTTAGTTGTGAGCAGAGCGCCAGCAGACGGAGATGGTGATGCGGCGGGGCTGAAGCATCTCCGGCCGAGGTTGACGTTCGCCGCGGGAGAGACACGACGGGCAGTCCATACAGGCGCCAACGTCTGTGGGAGATACAGGCAGGGCAAGTGTGGGTAATACAGGCAGGACATGTACGAGAAGCAGACAGAAAGCCCATTGGTAGCTTGCACGGCTGAAGAGGGCGGAGGTCTCGCAGCCATGTTCGGACGCAGGTCAGGCGTTACTGTGGTGGAAACAAGGAAGCGGGCAGATGCTTGGGATGCTTGGGAGCTGCACTAGACTGCGGTGCACGCGGGGTACGGGACATGGTACAAGTACCAAAGGCCGTGCAGGCATTGTTGATCAGCGGGTAGATAGCCAAATGCAAATCAGCTGGAGTGCGTCTTGCAGCATCAACAACAACAGACGAGTGAGTGCTCCAGCGCCCGGTCAAGGCGGTATGCAAGGCGGCGGAGGATGTAAGCCAGGGGGGTCACGGCCTAGCGCGCTTTTGCAGCGACACTTTTGGGCGGGAGATTGCTGATGGACCGACTCTTGGCTGGACTGACCAGCGCCTGCTACGTGTACACGCGCGTTGACGACGCCGTATAGGAGCTGACAGGTATCTTGCTTCGCTTGCCTTTCTCCCATCTTCCCCCGATCCCATCTCGTGACCGCACCGTGAACTCTGGAACCACCGACGTATGCGCGCCATGTCCACATAACGACTCAGGGAACCGCGGAACCAAACAGCGCCCGCAAGCACCGCAGCCCTCACCTCCCCCGAGCGCCTCCACCATGGCCGCGCCCGCTGACAAGCCCCCGGCGACGTTCCTCGACTACCGCGGCCTGGCCGAGCACTCTGCCAACGGCGCCCCCAAAATCATGCGCACCGCAGCCACGGGCTCGCCCTTGTCGGGCGACGAGCCCAAGGAGTTCCCCTTCCTCAGCGCACCCCCGAGCGCCCACAACGGCACGCCTGCTGACAGCATCGAGGCCATCGACTACGCTCCGCCCCGCGTGCCCGAGCCGTCCTCGCACGCCTCCAATGGCTCCACCGCCTCGGCCTACTACCCGCCCTTCGCCCCCGTCTCGCGCATCCCCACCGCCGAGGGCGAGCCTGTCGAGCCAAACGCCGCCAAAGAGCGCAAGAGCGTCCAATTCGCGCGCTCCGCCACGTACGGCTCCGACATGGCCGCCGCGAGCTCGCGTCAGCAGTCGTGGGAGGTCGACGAGGGCGGCAAAGGCAGGCCCAAGGGCAAGGAGGACCAGTCGCTGATGGGCAAGCTGCGCGCACTCGCCGCGCCGATGCAGGGCCACGGCAGGAGCCACAGCCAGAACACTGCGGGCGCCGTCTCGCCGCATTCCCAGTCGCCCTATGGCCCCTTGTCCCCCGCCAACGAGCGCGACGAGTTCCGCTTCGACGGAAACCACGACAGCGAAGCCGACGCCGACGCCGAGTCGAGCGCTGGCGAGGGTGCCCCGCGACCTGTCCACAAGCGCAAGAGGAGCCGCCGATGGCTGGAGGCCCTCGAAGGACGCGACGGCGGCGAGGCCGGCACCCAGACCGCACCCACTACGCCCCGGCAGACCAGCTACTTCTCGCGAGACTCGCCCACCGGCACGCCCACCTCGTCGAGCCGCCCCGCGTTCCTGCGGAGAGGCACCATGAGCGACATCCCCGAGAACGACCGCCAGGGCTACTCCGAAGACGAGGGCCGCTCGCGCCTGGGCAACAAGGAGAGCGCCTGGACCCGTGGCCTGCACAGCGCGCGCGGTCTGTCCTACGGCGGCCTGCGCAGACACGACCCCAACGCAGAAGAGGGCGATCCCTCGAGCGAGCGTCGTCCAGCGTGGCGCATGCGCAGCGAGCGCACATCGAGTCTGAGCGCCCAGAAATGGAAGTCGATCAAGAACAGCCTGAAGCTGCTCGGCAACCGCGCAAAGGCAGAACGACAGGTCGACCACGCCAAGTCGGCCGAACTGATGGCGGAGCTGCTGGCCGGTGCGCCTGCGGCCCTCTTCTTGGCCTCCATGTTCCAGCGTGACGAGCATGGCCACAAGCGGATTCCTGTTCTCCTCGAGCAGCTGAAAGTCAGCATCACCGATGCCGACAAGTCGCGAGACAAAGAAGGCGACAGACACACTCCCTTGCGCATCGAGCTCGAGTACGGTAGCGGTCTCACTCGCATGAAGTGGGTAGTCTACCGCACCGTGGCTGATTTCGCCAATCTGCACCTCAAGTTCAAAGTTCAGGAAAAGCAAGACTCGTTCCGCAGCCGTGTTGGCACCCTCGAAAAGGACGACCCTCGCGGCAGGCTACCCCGTTTCCCAAGAAGTGTCGTACCCTACCTACGAGGCATTAGAGGGTACGGCGCTTTGGACGAGGAAGGAGAGGAGGAAGAAGAAGTCGTAGCGGGAGGTGCAGTCACGGATGGTGACGCGAGTGCCACCGACCGTCCGTCCAGGGGCAAACGGCGCAAGTCCTCCTTCACAATGCATCGCAGGAAGTCGAGCATAGGCAGCCCGGATCCACCCACAGGCGCCATTGCCCAGCTTGCTGCGCGGCAGGGTAGTTTCGCTGGCGCTGTGGGCCAACCGCTCCATTCGAAGCAGAACCATCACGAGCGACAGCGGAAGAAGCTCGAAGCATACGTCAAGGGCCTCATTCAATATCTCATGTTTCGTGTTGACAGCAACCGCCTGTGCAAGTTCTTGGAGCTGTCTGCGTTGGGTGTGCGCCTAGCTGCCGAGGGCGGCTACCACGGCAAGGAAGGTCACTTGATGATCAGGTCCTCTAATGGAGTCGATGCCCGCAAGAGATGGACCCCAATGCCCATGATCACCCGCCATTGGCCAAAGTGGTTTCTGGTCAGACACAGCTACATTGTTTGCGTCGACTCGCCAGAAGAGATGAATGTCTACGACGTCTTCTTGGTAGACGAAGACTTCAGCCTCGAATCCAAGACGACCGGCAAGAACAAGGACAAGAAGGCCCGTCAGGTTGCAAGCGAAGCGAAAGCATCAGCCACAGGTCACCATCAACTCAAGCTGAAGAACTCGGAACGAAAGATGAAGCTCTTGGCTAGGAACGACAAGATGCTGCAACAGTTCGAGGAGTCGATCACTTTTATGATGACCAACACAATGTGGTCAAAACAGCAAAGATTCGACAGTTTCGCGCCTGTTCGGAAGAAGATCTACGCACAGTGGCTTGTTGACGGCCGTGACTACATGTGGAATGTTTCCCGTGCAATCAGCATGGCTCGCGACGTCATCTACATTCATGACTGGTGGCTCAGTCCCGAGCTGTATCTGCGCCGCCCCGCTGCTATCAGTCAGAAGTGGAGGCTCGACAGGTTGCTTCAGCGCAAGGCACAGGAAGGCGTCAAGATCTTCGTCATCATGTACCGCAACATCGGTGCCGCTATTCCCATTGACTCCGAGTACTCGAAATTCTCTCTGCTCGACCTCCACCCAAATGTCTTCGTCCAGCGATCACCGAACCAGATCCGTCAGAATACTTTCTTCTGGTCTCACCACGAGAAGATATGTGTCATCGATCATACAATCGCTTTCTGTGGTGGGGTTGATCTCTGCTTCGGTCGATGGGATACGCCACAGCACGTGGTTGTGGACGACAAGCTCACGGGTTTCGAGTTGGACAATAACGCCCCCAAGGACGCGGACCATTGCCAGCTATGGCCTGGAAAAGACTACTCTAACCCCAGAGTGCAGGACTTCTTCAATCTCGACAAGCCATACGAGGAGATGTATGACCGAAGCAAGGTGCCCAGAATGCCATGGCACGACATTGGCATGCAGATCGTCGGCCAGCCCGCTCGTGACTTGACCCGTCACTTCGTGCAGCGATGGAATTATCTGCTCCGCCAACGCAAGCCGTCTCGGCCGACTCCGTTCTTGCTCCCCCCTCCCGACTTCAACCCTGCTGACATTGAGGCCCTTGGCCTCGAGGGTACTTGTGAAGTACAGATCCTGCGCTCTGCTTGCGCTTGGTCCCTCGGAACACCGAACAAAGTTGAGCACAGTATCATGAACGCATACGTCCAGATGATTGCAACTTCTGAGCATTTTGTCTACATTGAGAATCAGTTCTATATCAGCAGCAGCGAGGTCCTGGGCACCAAGATCGAGAACAGGATCAGTGATGCTCTGGTTGACCGCATCAAGCGCGCACATGCCAACGACGAAGATTGGCGAGCCTGTATCATTCTGCCGCTCATGCCCGGGTACCAGAACACTGTCGATGAGCAAGATGGTAGCAGTGTCCGTCTCATCATGACTTGCCAGTACCACAGCATCTGTCGCGGCGAGACCTCGATCTTTGGACGTTTACGGGCTGCCGGCATTGAACCAGAGGACTATATACAGTTCTATGCTCTGCGATCCTGGGGTGAGATTGGTCCCAATAAGATGATTGTCACAGAGCAGCTGTACATCCACGCCAAAATCATGGTGGTTGACGACCGCGTCGCCATCATCGGATCCGCAAATATCAACGAGCGTTCCATGCTTGGCTCGCGCGACTCTGAGATTGCTGCCATTGTACGAGACACCGAAGTGCTCGACTCGTATATGGCCGGCCAACCCTACAAGGTCGGCAAGTTCCCCCACACTCTTCGCATGCGCTTGATGCGGGAGCACTTGGGCGTCGACGTGGATCACATGTCTGAAGAAGAGTGGGCGAGCCAGATGTCTGACGCCGATAGTACTGCCTTCCAGACTGAGTCGTCAGGCCCTGGCTCCCCGACTGCCGATCGCGCTACTGAGCAGAAGCTTTCGGAGAACCACGCGCGTGCGCAGGAAGAGCTGCTTGAACGTGCAGAGAGGCTGCACAGCTTCAATCACGACTTCGATTGGGCACAGGACAAGAACCCTCATCTCCAAAGCAACAAGAAGCAATCCTCTGATCCTCGCGTAACCAAAAACGAGGTGCACGAGAAGGATGTTCGTGGCGAAGGAGCTGATCATTATCGAGAGGTTGAGGCGCGAGAGCCAAGTCTGACTCGCGGCCGTGACACTTTCCTTGACTCTCACGGCAACGAGAAGCTCCTCAACTCTGATGTGGCACCAGAAGGCCTCGCCAACAAGGACAACGTCAAGAGATATTCAACCGGCCGAGGCCGAGGCCGCAGCAACACCGTCGGCACGAAAGCTAGCGCGAGCAGCGGCGGACCAAATGAAGGCTACGCCGGCCTGCCACCTCCAAAGCTGCCTCGTATGGACACGCAAAAGCTCGGTCTGACCCAACTGAGCCAGCTCCCGGCCCTCCCCATCATGGACGACACCGATATTGGCGGCCCTCCACTGCAACGAACATTCAGCGGCGCCTCTTCAAGCGTCATTAACCCTCTGCTTGCAGAGATGCGCCGTCCCATCGTCACCGAGGACTGTATGCGTGACCCAATCAACGACTCTTTCTTCCTCGACACCTGGCACCAAGTTGCCGAGAACAACACCAAGCTCTTCCGCCAAGTGTTCCGGTGCCAGCCCGACAACGAAGTCAAGACGTGGAAAGAATACCAGGAGTACACCGCCTTCGCCGCGCGCTTCACACAGATGCAGGGCGGCGGCAAGCCCACAAACCAACGAAGTCACGAAGCCCCCGCCAAAACAGGACCCCCCGGCACCGGCGTGACAGAGAAGATGGGCACCATGGGCAAGCAAGCCAGCGCCCTAGGCGACAAGCTCAACGAGAAGCTCGCCCCCCGATCCGACTCCCCCAGCAAGACCGGCGCCGTCGAACAATGGGCCCACGACCAAGAAACCCACTTCAAACAATCCCTAAAACTCGACACCACCACCCCCTCCGACCACGACGAGAAACACCCCCCCTCCGCCCGCCCAGCAGAAGACTCCGTCGTCTCCCCCCTCGCCCCCCTCCCAGACCGCACATACACCTTTCCCGCCGCCCCGCCCATCCCAGACTCATCCCCCTACCAACACGACCCGCCCCGCCACAGAAACGTAACCATCACCGAACCGCCCCGAACATCCCCCCAAACGCCCTCCTCGTTCCCGCACCGCACATCCACGCGCCGCAGCCGCCGGCGCGCAACGACCAAGAGCTCGACCCGCGCGTTCCACGCGAGCGATTCCGATGCGATGCTGGGGAGGGAGGATGCGAAGAGTTTGATGGATTTGGTGCAGGGGCATTTGGTGCTGTGGCCGTATGAGTGGTTGGAGAAGGAGGAGATGGGGGGTGGGTGGTTGTATAACGTTGATCAGATTGCGCCGTTGGAGATATATAATTAGGGTGTGATGGAAGGGTGATGGAAGGGAAATGGGAGGGAAGGGATGGGAGATGGGAGTGTGGAGAAAGCATTTGTGGCGTTTTGTGGAGTTTTTGTTGCATGAGCATAAGCGTTTTTTCGTTTTAGGTAATTCCAGACAGAGTGTGAGATTGTGTGCATGCAGTACTTGATCATCCGACTCCACACGCTCGTGTACTCAAGTGCATCCTCACCCATCTTCTCCGCCAGGGCGGCAACGGCTGGCGGACAAGGTAGTGACCATGCTTGTCGCAGACACAGACACCCTCGCCCGACTTCGTCGTCGACTCACTCTTCCACTGCATCAAACCAGGCAAGCAGCTACGCCCCCGTCCACATTTCTCGCCTCGACTCTCGACACGACTGGCACTCGCCCGACCACCAAAACCACCACTGCAGTTTCCAACAGAAACCCAGAAGACTGGTATTATTGGCATTCACCAGCTCTCGCTCGCTGTACGAAAGACCACCGGAGCAGCAAGCTCAGGCCGAGACGACGTCGTCGCTTACATCCGGCGCGGACATCCAAGGACACCGGCGTGGATCTTGTTGCGAACCACGCCGCGGCGATAATCTGCGGGGACTCCTTGTGGACTGTGGAGTGTAGACGGGCGGCGTATATTCGCAGCAGGTCCTGCGGTCTTGTGGGTTATTAGTACCGGGGTACCGCGTAGTGACTGATTACTCGGCTTACTTGGTGGTCGCCGGGGCGAAGCATAGCTCGAGACCGTGAGTAGCGGCGGGACAAGCTACCAGATTAGATCGCTCATGAGGATAGCAAAGTACGCCGTGGCATATGCGATGAGGAGGGTGGCGGTAGGTGTCGCCATGAGGAATGCGATTATGTCCAGCATCTGGATGAAGCACAGCCCGAGCGCGTTTGGACTGAAGAATGGTGATATTGTTTTCTTTTACTGTAATACACGGTTTGCATAAGATATATGGCAATCTGGAGAGTGTTGGTCGTGGTGGTGTCCGCATTAGGCAAGTTGTCACACGACCGCTTCTCGTGGTCGATTGCGCGTAAGCCCCGCCGTACGCTCGGCGCAGGGTGATCTAAGTGCGGCATGACAGGTGCGGGGAATTTCTGTTTCGGCGGTGGTCTGCGAAGGGTGAATGTCGTGTGCTCGATTACTGTATTTGATGGTGTTGCTGCGGTGTAGTCTGCCGGAGGTGGCCGCGCTTGAGAGCGCTCTTTGCGCAGGTGATGACGCGCACAAGAGCGGGAGGCGATGCGCAGCTGGCAGTTTTAGTCTATACGGGGTCAGCTTGGTCAAGAATGCCATGTCGTGTGCTCTGCTTCCGTGGAGAGCTGTTACTCTCGTCGAGCATCGCTGGCTCCCGAAGTCGTACAAACTTAGTAACGTGCTCCGTCGTAGACATGAGACGTCGCTCGATTCGCAGCCACCGACGGTAAGCGAAATGTCTGCAGTACAATAATTGGTGAATCGTTGACAGAATTGTTGTGATGTGAAGATGATGCTCCTTTCAATTGCTCCAAGCACACTCCCTTCTATGTCTCAATCCGCCACAAATTGCCAATTCGAATGTGTACATGCCGTACATGCGTAAAGAACCCCAGAAATGCCAGCACTATCCAAAATGAGCGAAAAAAGGTGTCCTCGAAGGTATCGCTTGGACAAGGAAGAGTTGACTATTGCACGTCGCTGTACATCCTCCGCGGCGCAGGGGGCATGCCACCGTTGAGCGGCGGCCCTCTCGACTGGGGCCTCGAATTTGAGCCGTTCGACGCTGGTGGCGCGGGTCGCATAGGTAGGGACATTTGACCACCCACACTCGACTGGCTGTTGGACTGGCTGTGTTGACTGATGCTGCTTGATGTGCGCTGAGGGTATGCTGGGCGTGGCGGTGCCGAGCCGTCTTGCCTAACATCAGCAGAGCCTCTTCTCGACAAAGACTCTTGGTGTCTAACGTCCGCAGAGCCTCGCCTTGGTGTGGGCTCCTGGTTCTGCAGTTTCTCGCGGATGTTGCCGGAGGGCACGGACGGAGCGAGGTGTGATTTGCGCTTATTGTGTTCGAGCATGCTTGTCGCCCATGCTTCAAGATCGACCGGTGTGCGCTTCGCAGCTTGAAGGAATGCATCATGATCCTATGTAAGATTAGCAGCAAGATCGGGAGACATACAAGAGTAACATACGTAGAGCTCTTTAGGTGTTGGCCGCTCCTTGGGATCCTTCAGTAAGCACTTGGCGACCATGTCTTCCAAGATGGAGGGAAAGGCGTCGCTCTTGGGCAGCTTCGGCGCGGGCTCAAGGACAATCTGCTGGAGAAGGTCGAGAATACCCTGGGGGCCTCCAGCCTCGTCATCATCGGCGCTTCCGGAGAACGGGAACTTGCCGATAGCCAGCTCCATGATGGAGAGGCCAACACTCCACACGTCTGACTTAACGGTGTACGGTGAGCCCTGGATACGCTCTGGTGCCATGTATGTGCCTGTTCCTACGAATGTCTCGGCAATAGATCCGTCAAGCTCGCTGGAGACACCAAAATCACAGAGCTTGATCTGGCCCTTGGAATTTACGAGAATGTTCGAAGGCTTCAAGTCGCGATGCATGATGCGGTGGGCGCTGTATAGGTAGCTGAGACCGCCGAGCACAGCTTCCGCAATCTTTCCGAGGACATCGACGCGGACAGGGCCAAATTGGCGGGACACCCAGTCCAGTGCACTATCAGACCATGTCAGTTGCTTCCTTTCTTTTGATTTGTGGGGCAGTGGCTTACCCCACATCCATGTACTCCATGCACATAATAACGTCTCCAGAGTCATTCTGGAAGGCGCCGTAGAAATCGACAATGTACGGCGAGTTGCACTCGTGCATGATGCGCAGCTCGCGCACGATGCGTTTCCGTACTTCGTTCTTTGCTTCGACGTGTATGACCTGCAGCTGTCAGCGCCCCTCCCAGGAAGCTATTGACCCACTCAACACTCCAACGCACCTTCCTTGCCATGATCACTTTGGTAGCTGCGTGCTGGACCTTGCTGACTGTGCCTCCGTTTCCTGAGCCTAATTCCCGCAGAACGATCAAATCCTCGGCCTTCAAGTCCAACTGGAACTCCACGCCGATTTCAAGCGTCTCCTCCTTAGCAGTGCCCAGGCCGCCTGGCGCCTGAGCATCGCTCTCCGAAGGTACTGGCTTTGGTGGGGGTGCGCTCAGAGCAAGGCCCTTCTTGTTCTTCCTCTTCATCGTCTTGGGTGCAAACGGGTCAGCCATGGTGGGCTATGTGCAGCGCTTTCCAGGCTGTACAGGACGGAATAAGGAGGCCGACGGTCGATGACGATGGATAGTTTCAGGCGCAAGTGAGCGTGGCAGTATGTGGTTTCGAGTTGCCGCCCAAGGATAGGTCGACTGATGGGTCGCCAATCACGGCAGTGTCCCAAAGGAGGACAGCGTCTATTGGCTTGCCGGTTGCGGCGAGCTGTAGCGAGCACTGCAAGCCTGATTGGAAGGCGATCGCAGTGTGATATAGGGAGCGTGTGTCTGGTCGAGCACTGCGCGGAGGGCTCAGGAGAACGTGAAGTTGTGTCAGTTGTCGAATAGCGGGGCCGAGTGTTTGCATGCGGCGCCTAAAACGATCCGCAATGCGCGACAGCACCAGGTTAGCTTGCTGGCGGACGCGGAGCAACTTCAAGCGAGTACCAATGCGAAAATGACATCGAGCAGAGGGTGCGTCTCTGATATATAGACACGACCGACTGCGTGTTTCAGTTCAGACACCATGCTTCACTTGTCGTTCTAGTGCTCCATGCAGGCCTCAGGGCGAAGACATGTGAGGTCCATGGCCGCTGCAGACAGCGCAGAACGAAACCAATACCTTGACTATAGCACACCAATCGCGTACACAACGCGTGACTCAAATTTGCAATCCATGTGGTTCTGAATGCACCGATGCCGTCCAGGGTCTAGCAAGGGAAGTGAACAAGCTCCGGCTCACGTGACCTGCAACGTTAGCGGCACCTGCTCATTATGTCAGCAATGCTTTGCTTTGAGGACGCGCTGGCGACCCTTTTGCCTCATTCGCGCCCTTTACCTCCACCTTCTTTATTTCCCTTCCGCTC
The DNA here is from genome assembly GCA_016630955.3 of Didymella arachidicola. Classification (NCBI taxonomy): domain Eukaryota; kingdom Fungi; phylum Ascomycota; class Dothideomycetes; order Pleosporales; family Didymellaceae; genus Didymella; species Didymella arachidicola. Next base: position 2,520,848 of record CM049987.1, read on the forward strand.
GAATCGCCGTGTCTTACTTCCCGCGCCGGCCTTTCAAACAGTTGGAAACTGCCTCGTTGACGCACGGAGACGCATTCGCGCATCTCCTTTACATCACCGTACATAATGTCTACGAGGGACCTGTTCGACACAATCGCCGATGTAGGCAGCGACGAAGAGGAAGATGAAGACTTTGACGATGAGGGCGGCGAAGTACGGCCCAAGAAGTCAAACGGCGTCAATGGACTCGAAGACTCCAGTGAAGAAGACGACGACGACGACGAAGAACAGCTGGCGAAGGCAAGACCAAGCGTGCTAAAGCTTGCTGTATAGCTGCTGACCGATGGTTAGGAAGGTGCCGGCTTCATCGCCGACGAAGATGAGGACGAGGATGAGGCCGAAGCACGGAGAGAACGACGCCGCAGGAAGAAGCGCAAGAACCGCGAAGCCGAGGAAGACCTCGACGAGGACGATCTCGACCTGATCGGTATTGAGCGACCTGAACGGGAAGACGACACAGCGGTAGGACATGACCTAGGACTCGTTGCTTCAGCCAATGTATCTGAGAGTATACTGACGAACGCCAGCCCAAGTACAAGCGTCTTAAGCGCGGCCACAAAGAAAAGCGCAAATCCCGCGGCGTGGACGACATTTTTTCCGACGACGAAGCAGTTGACGACGTCGACGAACCTCGACGACTCGGCGGGGAGTTCGACGACTTCATTGAAGAAGACCAATTCGAGGACGAGATCGAAGACGACCGCGACGTCACACAACCAGGCATCAACCTTATCACACAAGGACTTCAGGCTGCTGGACTGGACGAAGGTGCTGAGGAAGACTACAGGGCCGCGTTCGGCGATGGCACCGACTATGACTGGGCGCTGGAGATGCAGGAAGCTGAGGAGGAAGAACAAACTGGCGAAGGACGCGAGCTTCAGCTGAAGGATGTATTCGAGCCGTCACAACTGCAGGAGCGCATGTTGACAGACGAGGACAACATCATCCGCGAGACAGATGTTCCCGAGCGCCTGCAGCTGGCACGCAAGCCGTTCAAGGAGCTTGAACTGACACCTGAGGCTATGCAAGAACGACTAGAAGAGGAGGCACTGTGGATCTCGAAGCTACTCTGGCCGAAGAAGGGGCTCCCGAACTACTTCCAAACGCCGTTCCAAAACGCGGTTCGCAAGGTCCTCGAGTTCATCAACATTGAGGACTATGAAGTACCCTTCATCTTCAACCACCGCAAAGATTACCTTATTCACGCACCTGGTGATAATGATGACCAGGATGACTTCGGGGCGCCACCTCCCGACGCTCGCCCAGAACGTCTTCTGAACCAGAGCGACTTGTGGGAGGTCTTCGATCTCGACCTGAAGTTTAGAGCATTCGCCGAGAAGCGCGACTCTTTGCGTCAAATCTACGAGAACGTAAAGGCTGTACAGTCAGGTGTCGTCGACAATGAACTCGAGGATCTCATGGACATGGCTGTCACCATCGAAGAGATCCAGGAGTTGCAAGACTACCTGCACTACCAGTACTCGGCCGAGATCAACGAAATACGAAACGAATCCAACGGCACTCAGAAGCGTGCCAACAATGCTCGCAACTTCTTCGACAAGCTTCGAAGCAGCAAGGCGCATTTGTTCGTCAAAGCCATCGGTATCAGCGCAGAAGAGTTTGCCAAGAAGGCTGAAGGATCGAGCAGAGGACCTCAGGTCATCGAAGATCCTCCATACAGGGTCATGGAGCTTGCTGAGCAAATGGCCGAGGGTCCTGAGACTGCATATTCGCTCGTCAGGAACGCCAAGCTGCTATTCACCCAAGATCTGCAGCAAAGTTCGCGCCTGCGCAGATTCCTACGAGGAAGCTTCTACCAGAACGCTTTGATCGACTGCATACGGACGGACAAGGGCATGCGCAAGATTAACGAAGACCACCCATACTATGAGTTCAAGTACTTGCGTGGACAGACCTTCCTTGATCTGAATGGCAGACCTGACCTGTTTTTGAAGATGCTGAAAGCAGAGCAGGAAGGTCTTGTACATGTCCGCATCTCGATGGGCAACTACGAGAGCTTTAAGTTGAGGCTGCATGATAAGATTGTCTCTGACAACGTCAGTGAAGTGTCCGAAACGTGGAACAACCTCCGAAAAGAGATGCTTGACTCCGCTCTCGAGAAGCTACAGGGCATCATCGCCAACGGTGTCAAGGAGACACTAAGGGCTCGTTGCGAGGACGAACTCGCTAGTCGAGCCAGGGAGAACTATTACAACAAGTTGGATCAAGCGCCTTTCAAGCTCAAGAACGCTGTTCTTGGCTCAGTCCCAAATGTACTGTGTCTCTCGAACGGCAAGGGCGAACGCGGCACTGCAACACTATGGGCGTACATCGAGAATGACGGTCGAGTGATGGAGCATGGCAAGCTTGTAGACATGAGGCTCGGCAACCAGGAACGCGGTATTCCCGATGGCGCTGACATCCCCAAACTCGTCGATGCTATTCAACGCAGACGTCCGGATGTCATCGGTGTCAGTGGGTGGTCCGTTGAAACACGGCGACTCTACAAGGATGTCCAAGATATTGTGGCTCAACATGGTCTCACTGGTCCCAGCTTCGAGGACGAACAGACTGGTCAAGACAGGAGTGATCCACTGGAGGTGGTATTGGTCAACGATGAGGTCGCAAGACTTTATCATAACAGTGCCCGTGCTGCTGCCGAGTTCCCGAAGCTCGCACCGCTAACCAGATACTGCGTTGCTCTGGGAAGGTACCTGCAGAATCCACTGGCGGAGTATGCTTCTCTTGGCAAGGATATTGTATCTATACCGTTTGTCAAGGACCAGACACTCATTCCCCAGGACAAGCTCATGGACCGCCTCGAGACTGCCATGGTAGACATGGTCAACCTGGTCGGTATTGATCTCCCTGAGACGTACGACGACAAGTACATGTCAAAGTTGTTGCCATACGTCTGTGGTCTGGGACCTCGAAAGGCAGACAGGATGATCAAGGCCATTCAGGCGAACGGAGACGAGATTCTGGCTCGCTATGACTTGATCGGTGTGTCGGAGAACGGTCGAGACCTGAAGCCAGCTATGGGACCCAAGGTTTTCCAGAACTGCGCCAGTTTCTTGTACATTCCATACGACTCCACAGAAGAAGCTTCTGACTACCTGGACTACACCCGAGTTCATCCCGAAGATTACGACCTCGCGCGCAAGATGGTCGCTGACGCTCTCAATATGGACGAGGAAGACGTTAAGGCAGAGGTCGACGACGGTGGCCCTAGCGCGGTCATCCGAAAGATGGTTAGGGAAGACACAACAGACCTGGTCAACGATCTGGCGCTCGAGGATTACGCAGCAGAGATTGAGAAGAACTTCGGTCAAAGGAAACGTGCTACACTCGAGACCATCCGTGCCGAGCTGGAGAATCCCTACGAGGAAATCAGGCAGATCTTTGCTTTGATGACCGGTGACGAGATCTTTACTATGCTCACCGGTGAGACCAAGGAGTCTCTGTACGAGAACATGGTTGTACCAGTGCAGATCAAGCGCACTTTCCCCGACCACATCGAAGTCAGACTCGAGAACGGCATTGAGGGCGGTGTGTCCGAGTCCGAGTTTCCCGAAGGCATTGGCAATGGCGGACAAGAGCCTCGTCACGTCTACCAGACACATCAGACTGTTCGTGCTCGAATCGTCTACCTCAATCGCAAGGCCCTTACTGCACAGCTCTCATTGCGGGAGGACCTCATCCGACAGCCCGTACCGAAGGCCTTCGATCGCATTGCTGGTGAGTGGGATGACGCACAGGAGCGCGCCGACAAGCAAGCTGCCGAGAAAGAGAAGGAAGTTGCGTCTGGTCGACCCAATCGTGTCATCAACCATCCCCTGTTCTTTAGCATGAATTCCGCTCAGGCAGAGGAGTATCTTGGTAGCAAAGAGCCAGGAGAGTTGGTCATCCGCCCATCATCGAAGGGCTTCGATCATCTTGTTGTTACATGGAAGGTCTCTAACAGTGCTTACCAACATCTTGACGTTCTCGAGTTGGGCAAGGAGAGTGAGTATTCGCTCGGTAAGCAACTCAGGGTCGGCAAGGCTACATATACCGATCTCGACGAGTTGATCGTCAATCACGTCGAAGCAATGGCACGCAAGGTCGCCGAGCTGACACGAGACGAGCGTTTCCAGCCCGGCACAAGAGAAGACACAGGTATGTTCATCGATGTCTCTTTTTTCCCAACGAATGACTGACCGTGTGACAGAACTCTGGCTCGAAAATTACTGCAAAGCCAACCCTAATCGCTCTATGTATGCCTTCTGCAGCATGCCCAAGCACCCCGGCTACTTCTGGATCTGCTTCCAGATGGGCGAAAACAAACCCAAGGGCGCCTGGGGCATCAAGGTCGTTCCCAATGCGTTTGAGTTGCAGAAGAACGCATATCCGGACATGGTTGCGCTCAAGAACGGTTTCAAGCTGCTGATACAGAGTGGCGCTGGCGCGCGTGGTGCTGTACCGAGGCGGTAAGCTGTGAAGGGTCACAGCTTTCGTAAATCTGAGTTGGAGACAAAGTTGCGTTTGTAATCATACATGGGTCACCGTTCATTGCGCGACTCGAGCGAGCAGAGGCGGAGGTATATGAAGATATCATTGATCATTGGGATATGGCGCAAATTACTCTCGCCCGTTGACCCGGGCATCAAAATTGGCGTAGCATTGCGCAAAAATATCATTCTTGAAATCTCCGTGATCCGGCTTTTGTTGCTGTTACCATCGCTCCTGTTACCTCGAATCCGCGCACGTAGCGCGCCTTTCCGTTTGTGTTAATCCTCACGTCGCCTTGAGTACCTTACAATCGCCCTCCCCCTATGTACGGCCTTCGACATCTACTCGGACGACATCATTGCATACTTCGAGTTTAGTTACCCAAAGTCTCACATCTCTCGTCTCGAGTTCCGCAGCGTAGCTGTACGAAGTACCTTCGTGAAGATGGCGACCAATCGCTTCCGCTCCGCCTGATCAGCCGCGTGAGATGGCGCAGCCTCACTCACCTCGGGGCAAAGCCCGCAACAAAGGGTCAGCACTTCGCGTGATACACTTGCATTGAACGAATTTTAATCTCTGCGAAACATCGAGCATACTGAAGGCAGAACCCATATCATGCGCCTTCTCCAGCCTACGGACGATGGTGACGTCGAGTTCACTGAATACGTGGGCAAAGATACGCCATCTTACGCAATTCTCTCGCACAGATGGGGTAAAACAGGCGACGAAGTCTCTTACGCTGACGTTGTCGGAGCGATACACAGGAGCAAAGTCGGTTACGCAAAGATCCGCTCCTGTGGAGAACAAGCGAAGGAGGACGGATTGCTGCACTTCTGGGTGGACACGTGCTGCATCAACAAAGATTCGAGCGCGGAACTGTCGGAAGCCATCAACTCCATGTATGCATGGTATCAGAACGCGGATATCTGCTACGCGTACTTGAGTGATGTACACGACAGCAAAGAGTATGGCGGAAGTGTCTGGTTTGAAAGAGGCTGGACACTTCAAGAGCTGCTGGCGCCTGCTGATGTACTCTTTTTCAACTCAGCCTGGGTTCCGATAGGATTCAAAACCTCTTTGTCACTGCCGATCTCGCAACGTACCGGCATCAAAGAATCTGTCTTACTAGACGGAAGCGCCCTGAACGAGTGCAGTGTCGCAGAAAGAATATCTTGGGCAGCCAATCGACAAACCTCGCGAGTCGAAGACGAAGCCTACTGCCTCTTGGGGTTGTTTGGCGTCAGTATGCCTTTGATTTACGGAGAAGGTAAAAAGGCTTTTATCCGGTTACAAGAAGAGCTATTGAGACTTTCGGACGATGTCTCCGTATTTGCGTACTTCTCCAATCGACCGTCAGCTCCCGCAGGCCCAAGTACCCTGCGTGTGGCAGTTCGGGAAGGCGACTTCACCGTGACTGAGTCACATAACCGTGATGTGGTCGCCTGCACAGATGAAGAGCCTTGGCTTGGTACAGTCGGGCTCTTTGCTCCTTCTCCTGCCTACTTTTGCGGCACAGCGAAGTTTGCGCCGTATCCAATGATCCACCGCATGGTGAGCTACCACCATCTTCCCGTGCAGGCAAGGTTGCGCGTTCGAAGATGGGGCCATCGCATAAAGCTCGAAGCAGTGTTATGGAACGTACCAGTCAAAGAATTGTCGGCCGGCTGGATGACCAGCGATGTTTCGGTCCAGGAAACTATACTCAGAGTCCACGGGGTCGAGCTGAGCTTATTGAGTGTTCAGAAGCTCCGGAAATGCTCGCTAGCATCTGACATGAGCAACTGGTATGTTGCGTTTCTGGACTGCTGTAACTTGGACGGTGGAATAGTGGGCATACTACTGCGTGAGTCGGTTGACCCGAAGGTATACATTCGACAACACTTCCCATCGATCATCGAGACCAAACACGCGAAGCCATTTCGTGACCTCAACAGGGTCGATATCCGAACAATTCACGTCGAAGCGGATTACCTCAAGGCCACGTACACTAGCTACACACGTCAGACTTTGTTACAACCATCGAGCTTTCTCAAAGAACGCCGCGCAGAGAAGGGAACGTTGCTTCGAACAGTCAACTTTGACAAATTTAAACTAAAGCTCGACGGCTGGGTCCGCAATGGAATCCTCGACACCGTCTTGTACAATTCTTTGCAAGCAGCGATCCCAAGCATTGCACTTATCCCGCAAGAGAGAGACCGTCGAATACCCTCGCCTGCAACACAATGGTCTAAGCAGGGCATCACTTGCATACTTCTTCCTCCGCAATTAGACAAATTGACTCGTCGTAAACAGCTTGACTTTCTGGAGAGGGACCTCCGGCTCGATACTGTGGTCTCGGTGTTCCTGCCCACTGATCGGGGACAAATGACTTCTCTAAGTTTGAACGACAACCTTCAACTTACGCTGAGGACTCAAATGCAGTGGCATCGCAACACAGATTGGCATTCCTACGAGGACATGGAGAAGAGATGTCTGTTGACGCTGACGATTGTCGAGTTGAATCCAACAGCTACACTGAGTGCTCAAGAAGAACGCTAAGGTTTGCGCCGGTAGAGGACTAATCGCATCAGGAGATCGACTACTGTGAATGTAGCGTCGTTTAGTGCAAAACGATTACTTGGGTCGAAACGCGCGTCTGGCAACCAGGCCTGATCGCGCGTAACCGAGCACAAGACCAAGACGAGTTGTCGATTGCTGATGAGAATTCGCTAGAACATTCGTCAAGTTGACCTTCCTCTGGCGTCATGCCGTTCGACAGAAGTGGACAATTGCTGCCGAGCTTCCATTTTTGTGGGGACTGATCTTTGGTGGGGCGCCTCTTTCGGTTGGTTTCGTCTCTTCAGGGCTTGGACAAGAAGTGAGCGCGAGGATAAATAGACGATCGCCAGGAACCCCTGTGCTCGGCCGTACATTGCAACACGATGCAGGGTCCTGCACTATAAGAACAACGACATCGTCCAGTCAACTTGTGTGCCACCACAATCTCGAGCATGTCAGCATCACGACGCTCGATCAACGACTCGAGTGGCTGTGGGGGCGCCCCTTAACAGCCAAGGCTACAGAGCTTCCCGTGTTCCGGGCCGTGCTCTGACACTCAGACTCGCGATGGGCTATCGCGAGTTTTCTAGCGTGCCAAAGAACAACGCTCAGCGTCTCATGGTCAACAAAGGAATTGCGTGCAGCGCTCGTTGTACAATGGGGATACGTTTCATTGTTTGCGGGGAGAACACTTCAGGCGTCTAGTTTGCGCGACTTTGATTTGCCGCACAGCCTTCGAAAAGTATTGATTTCTGATGTGCTGCAGGGCTGACTGCGTCGCACGTTGATGGCGCTTCTCAGCTTTAAAGGCTAGACGCTAAGTCTTATTGACTACCGTGCGCATCCCTCGCACCTGCAACTCCCACGAGTCTCCTTCACGTTCCTGTCGCAATGGCGACCGTCTCAGTTGTAGGCATCGTTGGCGATGTGCTTCATCGGAACGACAGCGCCGCAGACTTCACTAAGGACAAGTACATTCAGATATCGATTGCCCCTGTCGACGATGAGAAGATCAGTACAACAGGGAAAAAAAGTGTCGACAGTTCAAACTCGGAAAGATCACGGCAAAGCATCGAGGAACAAGTCGCCAAACTCCGAGAGGAGATCGCCGTTACAAATAATGTTCTGGAGCTCTGCATCCGCGAGGCTGTCACAGCGAGCACCACTCTCGAGAAGAAAAGGTTGCAGGAGAGGACGAACGCTGCCTATACGGCCTGGGCAGCAAAGGAGCTCATGTTGAGCGATTTGTTGGTATGTGTTCGAATCTTGAATTCTACGATGCTTTTGCTCACACATAACAGAACTCCATGCAAGACTCAGACGACAGCTCAACTTACAGCTCTTCGACCACAAATACTCGGAAACTAAGTGTTCAGCCCTACCCAACAACCAGGATGCACGTGCGCAAGAGTTCACAAGTCCCATCAGAAGAATCAGCATCAGCGACAGCATTCATGAAGCAGATCGGTTGGGTGAGCCCAGAATCACTTATTCAGTACCTGCACAGCGGCATCGATGTGAACGGTCTGGGTCAATTTCCTGGCTACCCACAGCACCCAATCACCCCACTCATGGCTATCATTCGTTCACCCTTTGTTACAGAGTCTACAAAGATCATCGAGCTGTTGCTCGAACAGGATGCTGACCCTTGCATCCGCGATAGCCAAGGCCTTTCTTCATTCGCACATGCCATCTATGCCCGTCGGAAAGATGTCCTCAAGATTTTCATCCAGACTTTCCTCTCCTATGAACGCTCAGGATCTCCTACGGGCAACGCGTCCATTAATTTGGACACCGCCTGGACCGGTGCCAAGCACCTTCGCTGGGAGGCCGCAGAGGCCATTGTCAACAACGATCTGCCCGCGCTTACCAATTTCCTGAGCGATGCATCAGCCCATAACACCATTCTCCATACCGCGTGCCTTCCCCTCGCCATCCTCTTCGACAACATGCCTGCTGTGCAAGCGCTGCTAGCGTACGGCGTGAATTCGTTCCAACTCTTCCGCCGCTCAACTGTGCATCCCAGCCGGCCCTTCACATCACCCATGAGCATGGCGATCTACACACAAAATCTACACATGTCACAGACAATGCTTTTTCATGATCTCGAAATAAGCGAGCGCCGGGGCCGCATATGGTATGCGCAGCTTTTCGCCACGATGCCATCGACCTACCCTGATACCGAGATCATCGACTTCATCCTTGACAACGTTCCGCTGGTAGAGGCCTTTGACCGCGCAATACGCTGCGAGGACACGGTGTGGATACACCGCATCATTATCCGGACCGTAAGCTTGCTTCTCACACCGAGCGACGACCAAACTGGGGCACGGAATATGGCCGCCGAAGCATTTGCGAATTTGTTCGACCGCGCGTGGAATCTGAAGCTGTGCGAGAAGAGAAGCTTGGCGGTGGAGATAGTGGATATGGTTGAGCGCAGCACAGAAAGAGATTTTACATTCGTTGCTTGTGGTGGCACACTTGGCATCAGCCCGAAAATGGTGGATAAATTGCTTATTGCTGCGAAGGAAAGGGAGTGAGATTTTGGGCAACCCCAAGGCGTATTAGGATGCAGAATGACATGGGCGGAGTTTGGCGCAGATGCTAAAGTGTACAGCATCGCGAATATTTCGTGTATTTAGTGTGTTCAGTATGTAATGTATGTAACCAAGACAAGACATTGTCCGGCCAAAAGATGATAGCCGGGCCAAAGTGGGAGTCACTCCGAATGCATGACCACTGCTACAGCCGAAGTACAATGATGACCGTATCTACTGCGAATGCATTTGTCTTGTCTGCCAGTCTTTCCAATGTGGTTGCGTAGATGTGAACTTCTCGCAGTGAAGTGGAAACAGTGTGATTAGATTGACATATTCAGTTCAAGTGTTCTCGAATGAAGGAGTGGTATTAGCTAATTAGATTCTACTTGCCCGTAAAGGAGTGTGCTCGAACGCCTCAAATAAAAATGCTGTGAAAACCCAAATCGCTATGCAAAAGGACCGCAAGTCTTCGACTAAGCTTCCCTCTCATTCTGTCTCTCCTCATTGCCTTGTTGTCCTGTATCGCCTACAAGGGGTTGCACTTGATAGTGAAGGCAGAAACATCAGTCTCAACGGCCTTGTCGGTACCATCGAGATCCAAGAAAGTGAACTGGTTGTTGATGTTGCCAAGGAAGCTTCCGTCTGCCTTGTTGACGACGCAGTTGATGGCAGCGCCACCGGGAGCAACGTTCTGCAGGCTGGTGGCCTTGATGGCGCCGTCCTTCACGAGAACGGTATTGGCGAACACGTTAAGGAATGTGTTTGCGACACCGACAGCGGGCACTGAGCGGATGGCGTTGCGGCCGCTGATATCATTGGCGAGTTGGATGGTGAAGAGAGGCGCGGGGGGTGCGGCGCCGGGGTAGGCCAGGGCGGAGCTGGCGAGGGCAAGGGTGGATGCGATGATTGAGGCCTTCATTGCGATTGTGGAGTGGAGTGTTGTGATGAGTAGGGTAGTGACTACTATAAGGTATATTGAAGATGGGAGTATTGGAAACTGTAGATGCTGGTTTGGATGTTTGGCTGCTGTGTGATGATACTCTGTATTGTGTGAGATGCTTGGTCCTTTATACTGGAGGTTTGTCAAGATGTCGCTAACCACAGCAACAACCTAGGCCAACCTAGGCCAACCTAGCATCACGATCTTTCGTGTTGCTCTGCCTCAATGCTACATTAAGCGGCGATGAACTTGAGACCGCGTTACACAGCCATAGTTGCATACCTGATCGTGTTGGTGGATCCGACTTCCAAAATCGACTTGCGGCTACTCGCTACCAAATGCGAGTGGATCGAACGATCAGCCTGCGGTCAAAATAGCGGCCGAACAAGCGGGTGGTGGCTGCGAACTCCAGCTGAGCGGTTGATGATAGTGGTCAGACCAGTACGCTTGTCCAAGTTTGGCTAGCATTCGAGCTTACATTCATCGTAAGCCACCGCTGGCTCAGCTGAGGCGTACGGCTGATAGGCTCTCAAGCGAGCTTGTAGCACCTATTTTTGGTGTCTTACGGTCAGTCGATCAAATGAGTCTGAGAGCATAGGGCTGAATTCAAGCTACTTAACCTATAGCAGCATACTTTGGTAAACCATACGGTATGGGGTAGGGCTGAAGATGGAGCATGAGAAGCTGCCGCAACCGGTAGTCATCAGTAGCCACCGATGCGACACTTAATTTGTGGCGTCTCACGATATTTCTTTTGGTGTGTAGCTCATCTTACACTACACCCTGTTGGTTACATTTGAGAATACGATCTGTTGTGCCAACGTCTCTCGTAATGTGAAGTCAGGTGCAAATGTCATCCTGATGTCTCAATGAGCACTTTTAGGAATGGGACTTCGTGTGGCTCTGATTCAAACTCGCGGACAAAAAGCTCTAGGCGAGCAATCTTGACCCTGGAGCTGGCAACATCGTCAGCATAGCCGGTCGTACATACTCCAGGCCGGATTCACCATCGAGCAATCACAAGTTGATTGCATCCAGTATTGTTGAAGCTGTACTTATGCAATCATGTAGATCAACCTCATCCATGATCCCTGCCCCTGCCTCTTGTGTATCTCTTATGTGGTGACATTGAAGGACTTTCACTCCTCTTTTGACTGACGTGCTCTGGCAAGTTTCCACCGCCGTTGATTGCGAGCGCAGATCTCCAATGGATTCCCTTACGATCTTCTTCGCTCCGGACCTCGTGGGATTGATCTTCGACAAGCGGAAACAACTTGTGACTTACGACACACGCCGTCATCATGGTCACCCGCTTCGCACTGGCGCACTGTATACTGCTGCGCAAGCGTACTAAAGTAAGGCCGAACATTACGAGGGTCTCGTATGCAAGACACTCTGATCAAGAGATCTCTTGGGGACATGGAAGTAACGATGTGTTCGTGGGTTTCCCATGCTGCGCCGGCCACAGTGGCATGAACAATGTCGCTATCCAGCTGCAGAAGTCTCTATCCTCTGGCAGGTTCCGGATTGCTAGACCAGCAATCGCTAGGTCTAGAAACTCATATTTGAATGAGCAGTTGGTGCTTTGAAGTTCGAGTGGTGATCTGGGTCGTCAGTCTGTTTTCCTCGAGTCTTCTCTCTTTTGCGATTATCGATTAAGGATCGCGGGATGTGATCCGATCTGAAGGCGTTGACGAGAAGTATCGATGATTCTCATATTGCTCAGGACTCCTGTATTTCAGGAAGATATACGCTAGGAGTAGATCCCAGGATTGTAAGTAGCTGAATTTGTACAGGTCAACAGTCCATTCAACATATGCAGGGTAGAGCAGAGGATCTACTATTTCTATCTGCTCGTACTTTTAGCATCATGAGTATAAAGGCATTGTACTAGATCCATGATAATTGTTATACTTGTGTCCACCTTGTCATGCATGTTGTGCCGTGGATGCTTCGCGAAGGTTTATCGCACAGTCATTATGCTGCCGTATGTAGATACGAGGCGGCCAGCAGCAATGCTATTCACAATGGATTGCGCAGAGCGATACAAAAGACTAGACCGCTGGTTGGGCAATAATAGACGAATGTTTGAAAATTGGTCTGGCACGAACGCATCGCGTTTTGCGACCGAAACGCGCTGGCTTACCGAGTCCGTGCGCGTGACGCCCACCATCGCGTAACGCCCCGCTGAGATCCTATCGACTTGTTGAAAAATAAGGTTACTGAGCCACCAACAACAGCAAATATTGTATAATATTGTAGTAGAGTAGTAAATAGACCTATGTGAACTACTTGTGCTACTTGTATTTACTTGGAAGCCTAACGTTGCGTCCGCGGCGAGTAGTGACTGGTGGAGGAGCTGAGGGTGCCTCAGGGGCTTCTTTCGCACCACCAGCATCACCAGCTTGTTTCTGACGCTTATTGCTACCTGAGGTAGCTTTTAAGGCTTTACGCTTACCCTTTTGGGATAATTGGATAGCAGTAGTAGCTTGACGAGCGTCCCTTTGACGCTGCGCTTCAGCTGCCTTCTTAGCCTTCTCCTGCACCCTCACCTCCTTAGCTCTCTCACGCTCTGTACGCTTCTCCTGAGCCTCTCTTGCTCTCTGAAGCTTAATTGCTACTTGCTCTTGCTTCTGACGTAGCTTTTGAAGATGCTGCTCCTCCTGTTCTTGCTCATTGATCTTCCGACGATAGTGTGCCTCTCTGACCTTCCGAGGAGACCAAAATACAGGTTGACTTTGGTACTCCTTCCGCTGTTGGAGACTCAGGGGCTTACTCTTCTTATTGTGCTTCTTCCTGTGTGCAAGAGACTCCTGCAGGCCTTTGTTCTGCTCAGTAAGCAGCTCAACCTGGGCAGTAAGAGAGTGAATTGCCCCTGTCAGCTCCCGCACTGCCTCACTGTCAGGTTCCTTCACATGATCCTTAAGTACCTGCCTTATACGCCTCCAGTCTGTTGGTCTAAGAGCTCCTGATTGTTCTTCTTTGTCTGTATAAGTGTTGTTGACTTGTTTGAGTACAGCAGAGGCGTCAGGGGGCCATATCCCTGTGGCTGCAAAGGAGTTGACGATTGTTGACTCCTGAAATGAGCTCTGCCACGCCGCCCAGAACAGGTGTAAGAAGTTTGATTTAGTGACTGGAGAGGTCCCCTGACTGCTTTGGAGGAACTGCGTAAGCTCATTTGAGTATGCTCGTGCCAGAGGTGAGAACAGGCAAACGTCCAGTGGCTGGAGCCTGTGTGTTGAGTGAGGGGGAAGGATCATCACGAGTATCTTGCGTTGGTTGGCGTACTCAATAAAGTCAGGGGTAACGTGGCTCCCGTGGCCGTCAAGTATCAAAAGACGATACTTTCTCCGTGCTGTGGCCTTAGTAGCGCGATCGAACACCTGTTCAAGCCAGGCAAGAGCTATCTCGTTGTTGCTCCAGCCTGTACTAGATGAGCTGACAAAGACTGAGTGTTCCCCTGGCTTGATATCCTCCACCCAGCCTGAGTATATAGCTTGATTGGCTGCTGGGTATATGAGGCTTGCTGGCAGGGCTTCCCCTGAGGCACTTATGCAAGCAATAAGCGTGATCCACTCCCGTGAGCCGTCTTGGAGAGTACCTCTGACTTGCTTGCTGTCCCACAGTGGCCGGGAGAACACTCGTTTTGCACGTTCAAGTACCCCGATCATGAAGCCCTTCTCATCCATATTGTACATGTGCTGAGGCTCAATGCTGTACTCAGCTATCTTGCTGTGTAGAAGTGTGAAGTAGGCCTCAAAAGAAGCCCCTGAGTCAGCTTGGTGGCGATTGCGATCCTTCCCTGTTGCCCATTTGGTGACCAGTTCAGCTGTGTGACGGTGGAGGAAGCGAGTAACCCAGCTATCAGAGACGCTGCTACCAGCTACTTTAGACGCGTAATTTCGGATTTGAAGCCTGTTAGGAGGGAATCCGTCCTCAGTAAGCTTATTAATAAGCTTAATAAGCTCTTGTTCTTCAGTGTTGTTGAGTTTCCGTTGGTTAACTGCTTTGACCTCCCTAGAAGTTGAAACCCCTTTGTGCCTCCGCGCTAACGTAGACCGATCAACTCCCTTTGCTTTAGCAAACTTTGTGTATGAAAGTTGTTCTTTATGATTGCGCAAATCGAATTCTGTAGCCGCTTCTTGAATTGAGTCCATATTGACTGAGCTATGGGGTGTTGAAGATGGGGTGCGATTTGCTTAGCGGGGCGTTACGCGATGGTGGGCGTCACGCGCACGGACTCGGTACCGTGCCCGTGCACCTCGTGGGCCTGTTCAGCTCACGGGCCACCCCACCTTCTTTGAGCAATACTTTGCACCCCTATAACTCAACACCACAATGCCAGTAAAGGAAGCCCTTGCAGAGTTAGACAGTTTAAGACCAGGAGAACAGTTTTCGTACCGCGCTCTAGCCAAAAAACATGGCTGTTCTCGTACTACGTTGACGCGCCAACACAAGGGTCAAGCACCCCCGCGGGAAGATACTATCAACTCCCAACGTCTATTACACCCACGCGATGAGGCAGAGCTTGTAAAGTACATCAGAGGGCTTACAGAGAGACACTTAATGCCTACAAGGCAGATAATTATTAATTTCGCGACTCCTTTGTGTGCCTGGGAGCCATCTGATAGCTGGGTTACCCGCTTCCTCAGCCGTCACTTCGACACTCTCCTCACTGCCTGGTCCACCCCCATGGAATCTGTGCGTCACCAAGCTGACTCAGGTGAGAGATACAGGTAATAATTTGATCTTCTGCATCAAAAGATGGCTGAATACAAGGTGCTGCCTGAGAACATGTACAATATGGACGAAAAGGGGTTCATGATTGGGGTCATCTCAAGGATGAAGAGATGCTTTGATAGGGTGCTGTATGAGAAGAAGCAGAACAAGCAATCACAGCACGATGGCAATCGAGAGTGGGTGACGGTGCTAGCGACGATATGCGCAGATGGATCAACTCTTCCCCCAGGCATCATCTTTCCAGCAGCTGGTCCTGCAGTGCAGGCAAGCTGGGTACACAATATCGATCTAAGGAAGCACTCTATCCACTTCACAACGTCACCAAATGGATGGACAAACAACGATCTAGGGGTGACGTGGCTAGAGCAGGTCTTTGATCGCTACACTAAGGCCAAAGCACGGAGAAGGTGGAGGTTACTGATCCTTGACGGCCACGGCAGCCACGTAACGAAGGACTTCATCAACTACTGCGACGAACACAAGATTCTGCTGCTTATCTTCCCCCCCTCACGCTACCCACACTCTCCAGCCATTAGACGTAGTCTGCTTCAAGTCACTGAGCCAGAACTACTCAACTGAGCTTGATACACACAACCACAGGACGCTGGGATGGCTGCCTGTTGATAAGGCTGATTTCTTCTCACTGTTCTGGCCTGCCTGGGTTAGCACCTTTACAGAATCGTTGGTGTTGACGGCCTTTGAAGCTACAGGAATACATCCCCCTAACGCCAGGGGAACGAGGCAGCAGACAGATTAGCCAACCTAGAAGCCCAGCATCCCTCACCCCCGACTGGAAAAGCCGCTCTGCCTACACTCTCAGGCATCAAGACGATAGCCCGCAAGACACTGCGACACACACAACAGACCTGGTGGTCTGACAAGAAGACTAAGCTCTCGAAATGGTACAAGAGCTGGGACTTGGACTATGCACCACGCAGCAGTCCAAGGGAACTAGACCTACCAAGGGCCACGTTAGCCAGGCTCCTCTCCATCCAATCTAGGCATGGGGACTTTGCCTGGTATCACCGAATGTACAATCACAAGGATGCAAACCTTAGCTGCTCATGCGGGCGCGACAAGACGCCAGAGCACCTCGTGCTCTGCCGCAAGACCCGCGGGAGCTTTAGCAGATGGCCGCTGCGACCACTAATACTACCATCCAGCCAGGCTGATGGCCTAGCGTACACTGCAGCACTAGTGAAGGAGCCAGAGGCCTTTGACGCCTTTGTCAAACTTACACAGTACTTCACCAAGATCTGCCCCCGCTAGCTCCTGCAGCCCTGCAACAGCAGCAAACACCTGCACCAAGTTCTGCTAGGTCCAGCACAATCGATGCAACACTCTTCACCCCTCCACCCCTCCACCCCTCCACCCCTCCACCCCTCCACCCCTCCACCCCTCCACCCCTCCACCCCTCCACCCCTTCACCCCCTCCACTCACACGATGTCTCTTTCTCTCTCTCCTACGGCACATATATGCCTCAGAATGCAAGGAAATTACCCTAATATACATACATCGCTTAGCCTCCCCAACTGGACGGGGAGCTGTAGTTCTGAAATGGTAACAATACCCGCGCAGGCAGGAAATGCTTTCTAAGGTAGTGTATCAGCACTGTAATTCCATAGCTTAGCACGTCGTACATGCCCTTCGGGAGGCGAGATGGTGGACTTATTCCACATCAACTAGACGAAAAATGAATACCAACCAACCAACCAACCATCCCCCTAACGCCGAATCTGGCTGTGCATAGACAGCACCTCAGTGATATGGTGTCTCAGGGGCGACGCGCCCCCTACCTCCCAATGGGCCTTCCTGGAGTGCCATGGTGCCATGGAGACCCACGACGTTTCAATCAGGTGGGCCCCTGGACACCTAGGCATCGAAGGAAATGAGGCCGCAGACAAACTAGCCAACCTAGAAGCCCAACATCCATCACCCCCAACTGGAGAAGCCGCTCTGCCAACACTCTCAGGCATCAAGACAGTTGCCCGCAAGACACTGCGCCACACGCAGCAGACCTGGTGGTCTGACAGGAAGACCAAGCTCTCAAAGTGGTACAAGAGCTGGGACTTGGACTACGCACCACGCAGCGGCTCGAAGGAGCTCGATCTGCCAAGACCTATCCTAGCCAGACTGCTTTCTATCCGGACTAGACATGGCGATTTCGCCTGGTACCATGGAAAGTACAACCACAAGGATGCGAACCTCACCTGCTCATGCGGGTGCGACAAGACGCCAGAGCACCTCGCGCTCTGCCGCAAGACCCGAGTGACCTTTAGCAGATGGCCACTGCGACCACTAATACCACCATCCAGCCAGGCGGATGGCCTAGCGTACACTGCAGCACTAGTAAGGGAGCCAGAGGCCTTTGAAGCATTTGTCAAACTCACACAGTACTACACCAAGATCTGCCCCCGCTAGCTTTTGCAGCCCTGCAACAGACAGCAGCAATGCAGCACCTGCAGCACCTACTTCTGCTAGGTCCAGCGCAATGGATGCGAATCCCCCCCCCCCCCCCTCTTCCAAATACATATACACACACTCTCTCCCTCTTTCTCTCTTTCGGCACATAGATGCCTCAGAATGCAAGGAAATCACCCTAATGTACATACATCGCTCAGCCTCCCCAACTGGACAGGGAGCTGTAGTTCTGAAATGGTAGCAACACCCGCGCAGGCAAGAAATGCTTTCTAAGGTAGTGTGACAGCACTGTAATTCCATAGCTTAGCACGTCGTATATGCCCTTCGGGAGGCGAGATGGTGGACTTGATCCTCATCAACAGACGTAAAATGAATACCAACCAACCAACCAATCCCCCTAACGCCAACGTTATCCTTGAGCGTTTCAGAACACCAACACCCTCACCTATCAGGACACCTCCAGAGCAAATAAGACCTGCTGCTGCACCTACTGAGCCTAACTGGCTAAAGGCAAAGACGTTGCTTCGAAGTGCAGTAAAGGATTATCGCAGTGCTGAGGCTGGGGCATTAGAACAGGAGATTCACCAGCTCCATGTTCAAAATGAGCTTATTTTACATGAGCTACAAGGTATCAAGCAAAGTATAGAGGATAAGAAGAGGAAGAAGGCAAAGCAGAAAGTACTTCCTCTGTACTCACACACCTTGAATCGGCAGGGGGGCGCTGTGTGGTGGAGTCCTCATTCAAAGCGTGAAGCTGATGTGCGCGACGCTGCAATTGAGGAGTACAACCTAGAACAAGAGGCAGCAAAGAAGACTAGGCAAGAGCTACAGCACCAGGCTAGACTTCTCAAGGAGAAGGAAAAGCAGGAGAAGCGTGTGGCGAGAGAGGAAGCCAAGGAGAGGCGTGAGAAGGAGAAGGCTGAAGAACGCGCAGCAATTGACGCTCGGAAAGCAGAGAGAGCGTCAAAAACAAGCTCGCGACGCTCAGCAAAGTACTCAATTGCCTACCCAAGGCAAGCGTAAGGCTCCACGTCAGTTGCAACTAAAAACAAAGAAGAAGCATTGTAGTACTGCTGGGCGTAGTCAGGGGGTGGCTCATAGGCCTTCCCCAGCATCTCCGGCTACATACAACAGCCGCGGCCGCAAAATTGCTCCACCAAAAAGATATGAGTAGCAGGCATCGTCGCATAGGTATATAGATCACAGCACCAAAAAAATCATATCAATTTAGCTATTGTACGTGGCTCAATAACCTCAATTCTGTGAGTTGCAAAAGATGGTGGGGTGGCCCGTGAGCTGAACAGGCCCACGAGGTGCACGGGCACGGTAGTGTGGCCGAATCGAGAAGCGCTAAATTGTCACCGTTGAAAACGTGATCCTCTGGCACTCCCTCGCGACAGCGTCAATGACAACGTACATCTGCGACGAGACCTCCATGATAAACATTTGTTAGATCCTGAGTATCTCAGAGGGGGTATCATTCCTCTTACAGAGCGCTTCGACACGCATTGGCCGCTGTCAATGCGACCCCGCATCCTACAAGATCCAATCCTGTAAGTAAGGAACGTGATACTGCCCAATATCATGCCATGACCGCTATCGGTTGTGCACTTCCAATGAAACAGTCATCAAAATTTATTGATAAGAATGAAAGATGTATGTACAAAAATAGAGAACTCAAGATTCTCACCGGCACCAAACATGCCGACCGCATCCAAGCCGATGGTGCAGTCGGGCCTGAACATTCGAATTATAGCATCTTAGGATGATATAGATTGGATTCTGCTCGGAAAGCTGTCCCAGCTTAACCGGAGCAGGTACCGGCCTTCTTAGGCTCGCAGCCACCAGCGCAGCCAGTGTACATCTGGCACTTGGTTTTGACGTCCGCGCACACGTTCTTGAGCGTAGCAGTGTCTTTGTAGTTGGAGTTAATACCAGCAAGCTCACCGCCGTTCTTTGCAGTCACGCCCTCGATGTAGACGTTACGCTTGCACTGCTTAGAGCACTGGATCGGCATTAGTACCTTTGCCATATCATTTTGGGCCAATCACTTACGTTGCCGCAGGACCTGTAAAGCTTGCCATAGTCCTCAACATAGAAGTTGATAATGTTGACGGTACCGCAGCCGTTATGCTGGATGATCTTATCCGAGCCGTGGTAAGCACCACCACCAATGACCCAGGTCTGCGTGCCAGCCTTATCGTTCTTGATTGAGAGGGCATCCTCGCAAACATCCTCCCACCAGACGAATTCAAGAGTGCAGTGACCGTTACAGTGGACGCCTGGAGAAGTCAGAATAACAAAGCAAGAAGGTTCATATCGCGGAATGCATACCCTCAGCCTGGTTCTTGCCGATGATGACTGGAAGATGTTAGAAGAACGAAGCATGAATGTAGATGGTGTTGAGTTCTTACCATTCCTGAGAGTGGCGCCCTCATGGAGATAAAAGACAGCGTCTTTGTAGTCTTTAGGGTGTCAGTATTTAACCCAAAACCGGCGTAAACTCTCAAACATACCTCCCTCGCCCTGGCCACCACAGGCACCGCTGCCACGGTCGTACTTGTACCACTGACCATCGAAGACCTGGCCGGCCTTGACCTCAATTACGGCCCTGTTGGTCTTAGTACCAACAGCCTTAGGAAGACCACCGGTGTAACCATTGCAAGCCATGACGGCAGGGACGAAGGCTGCGACAGCAGCAAAGACAGTTGAGAACTTCATATTGGATGGTTGAAGTGAATGTAATCTAAAATAGTGACACTTGGAAAAGAATGGAAGGGAAGTTCGAAGGACTGGATCGAGTGCTCCTGGCTGATACTTCATCGAAAGATGCAGTGCCGTGGATACTTATACTGATGTCTTTTACCATACCTCTCGTGGTTCCCCCATTTCTGGACCATTGGAGCTACACAGCCAAGCTTACCATAGTGCTCTCATCTTATCTTGAAAGGCACGCCCCACAGGCCCGTTCCACACCTTGTTCGCGGAAGTCCACATGGCGTCTTGGCCCTTGGCAGAATAATCTCCGCTACTCAAGAAAGATGTGCCAAGCATTGGGTGTGCTAGCCGTATTCAACTTGGCATTTATGGTCAGTGTTTCACAATGGACATGGGGTGCAGGAGGCAGACATTCTCGCAACAATGTCGTACTTGAAGTGCTTGGTACCCTTCATCGACCCCGGTAGAGGGCACGTATGTACGCCCTCGTCTTCGCCCCCCGGTGAGTGTAGGGCTTAGCGCAGCTTCTCGCATTGACGCATCCTATCAACTCGACGGAGAATTAACTAGGTACTACGCCACCCCATGTCTCGCCAATTTCTTTTATATTCAGTCAGAAGACATGCTATCGGCGTAGTGCCACCATTCTTTACAGCCGCACAAAGTGTCCCGACTCCCGAGGGAGAACATGGCTCACTGAGAACAATACGCCGACGAGGAGGAGAACCCTCACTGAGCCCCTTTGAACCGCCTTCTCTTTTCGCCACAAGCGGGACTGTCATGGCCTACCTGCCAAGAATTACTACAGGCTTAGCAACCGCGAAATTAACCGTCGCAAGCTCAATGCTTGTCGCAACTCGATTCTAAGGAACATCCGTGAAAGAAGCCATGCACTGCAGTACGCACCATTCTCTATCAAATATCGGCCACGAAACATCTCTCCGGGTTGTATGCATCTTTCGCCGTCGCAAATTTACCTCAGGCTGCAACTAGAACTGCAGACAGCTAGGGTATGGTCGTTCTGCTTCCGAAGTAATCTGAGTGCTAATCTGGAAATGTTTGACACATGTCACCCACTGGCGACAAGATCAAGTGGGAGCCCTTAGGAGCCCTTGGCAGGACACCTCAGCGCTGGTATGATCTCCTGTACGATGCGCTTTATCGAATGTACCAGCTCAGCTACCAGGTCGGTCACTGTGGGCTGGAAACCGGCGCTATATCCACTGCACGATCCGGACACTGGCGCGACATTACTCTGTCTAATTTTGCGCCGAAATACCTAGGTTCATGTTATCAGGCATGCATCTCGACTACAAAAAGCTCGCTGTTGTTTCTGTATGTCGATAACAGCTTCCGAATCACCCCTGGTCTTTCTCGAAGTGCTCTTGAGCTGGAGTCCGGGAGGTCATCTCGGCAGCCTTTGGGCGGTGACGAAGCTTCAAATGCAGCAATGATGAACGAGATTTGTTCCAAGATTATGTCACGGAGAGCGCAATGCCGGCGAAGGCTTTCGGTGAAATGTAAAAATATACGATACGAGCCCCTCACACTGCACCAATAACTGCTGTTCCACTAAGACAGGACACTTTCATAGTGCCCTCACTTATGGCTAAACGCAATCTAAAGCCTTCAATGACCTACCTTTTGTGGCAGGTTTTCTCAATTACGGGAGGCTACATTGATTCTGATGTTATGAACGGATAGGCAGTCGCAGCACTCTCCCACACCTTTCCACTTGCAGAACATAGACACGTCTCTACAATCTCTCGTAGCTCGTCTCTCCAATGTTCCCCTTCCACGTGCAACAGACTTTTCAGGCCCTCTCTTTTGAACAACAGTCTATGGGTGCCGTTCCGGCTCTCAGAGAATATTCGCTCAGCATGAAATACTCGCAGTTTCTCAAAACCCCTCTTGTCATCTGCAAAACCGTCAAAAATTCGCTTCCATGCCGTCCGCCCACTCTCCTGCCTACCGTGTTCACCAAGCATGATGTATTTGAGTATTACTTCCTCCAGGCACCTCTTACTCGGCTCGAAGAACTTTACCAAGTCACTACCTTGCCTGACACGGCACAACTCCAGCGTAATATGCTCCAGCCTCTCAAATCTGCACGCTCCGAGCAATTCGCCAAACACATCCCCCTCAAGCGTGCTGTAGAAACTCAAAACCAGCACCTTCACACTCTTACACCTTGCTAGGAAGCGGACACTCAGCGGCACCCTCCCATTTTCCAGCTCAAACCCCTCATCAGGGCTTCTCCAATCGCGCAAATTCAGCTTCAAAACCTGTAGCCCTTCGAACAATCCATCGAGGCCTCTCAAATGCGGGGCAAGCGACTCCAGTCGCCCTACACTGACTGCGCCATAGGTTTTGCCCCTGGCCATCTCCATGCGTTTAACAAGAGTGCCAGACGTGGCAAGCGCGCTCAGTGCAGAAACAAACGGCCGACTCATCTCATGCTGACCCGCTTCACAGTACCGCTGCGCGAACTTCGAATATCGAATCTCCATGCCCTCATACGCAAACACAAGACTGTCTAATCCCTTCACTCGCTCAAACGCCTTTCTTAAACAGCTTACATCAAATCTCGTCTCGTTGAACCACCTCGCTGATCTCTCCGCCTCTTGCTGTAGAATTTGGTATTCTGAATTAAGCCGATGGACTAGCTTAGAACCGTCTTCATCATCAGTGGGAGTTGTCAGATATCCTGCATCCGCGCTCCACCGAGAAATCTTCCACAGCGAGAGCGCATGGTGCGGCGTGCTGTTGATGACTAGATGACGCATAGCATCGCCTAATTCTCGATGCGCTGCTATATCGACAAGCTTTTGGAGAGAATCCTTATTCCACGATATGTACTGCGTGCCAAAGAAGCGGCTTTTAAAGAGTGAAAGCGTGCGGGTGTTGCAGCAGCGGCATGTGAGACGGAGAGAGGCGAAGGAAGGGAGACAAAGGTGTGATGATATGAGCTCTAATAATTCTGTCGGGAGAGCGGCAAGGGACATATGTAGGTGCTTCATCAATGGGTCTGGTATTTGTAGGTAGATGGTCGTGGTGCAGGTCACCTGGATTGAACGTTGCGGGGGATGCGGAGCTGAGGGTACTTTGCCACCGTGGCGATGGTGCTACTGCATGCCATAAATTCAGACTCTCAGCGTCGAAATGATGCATAGAAGAACGTAGAGATAGTGTCTGTTGCAGGTCTTGAGTGTCTGCGAGCTTAAAGCAGCCTGCATGGCGAAGGCCTTGATATCTAATACATGGTACAATTTGTGTAGCAGGTGGTTTAGTCACTCTCGCCCTCACTCTCAGATTCCTCACCCTCGGAACCGGACTCACTTCCACTTCCACTTCCGCTAGACGAGTCGGACCTGGCGTCGTCGTCGTCGTCGCTGTCAGACTCATCACTAGAGCTCTCATCGCTGCTGCTATCTGAGCTGCTCTCATCGCTCGAGATATCAGTTCTTCGCTTCCTTTTTCTCGCTCGATCTTGAGGTGCCAGAATCTGCATCATGGGGTTGACGCTCGTAGTTGGTTTGGGGGCAGGCAGAATTGGTGCAGTACGACCGAGCATTGACAGAAGAGATTCAGCGCGACTACGGCGCATACGGCGGATCTCTGCATCACTATGCGGATGGTCGGCATAAGTCGCCAGATCACCCTCGACCTTCCTGCGTTTCTTCTCTTTGGTCACACGCTCCTGGAGTGCAGCTTCCTTAGCAGCCTTATGAGCATCTGCGTCCATATCTGCATGTGCTTTGGTGTCTTCCACGTCGAGCTCCTTGATCGCTGCTAGTGTTTTCTCTTTGAGACGCTCGATGACACCTGCACCTTTGAGACCCTTGATGTATTCCAGCAGCGCCTTTGAATGCTTGTCTGGAATACGGAAGATATTCAAAGCGTTATCGACAACGTCGTTCTGCTTTGCCTTATTGAACTTCCAGTTTTCGCGGTCGTTATAGTACTGCGTGAGGTAAGAGATGTAGACCGAGGGATCCTTCTTCTTGCCCTTCACTGGAAGGGCTTGTTTGTCGCTGTCTTTCGAGCTGCCTGCTGGTTGCGTGACGGGGTCAGCCTGCTCTTCCTTGGCTGCTGCACTGGCTGCAAAAGCTGCTGCTTCCTTCTCTCTTGCGAAAGCCTTGTCTTTTTGAGTCTTTTTTTCCTTCTTCTCCTTCTTCTCCTTCTTCTCCTTCTCGGACTTGGGTGCTTCCTTGGGCTCGCCAATAGTCGCTGGCGTCGGAGTAAAGGTAGGTTGAGCGATAACTCCTGAATCCTCACCCTTTTGCTCTGCTGCCCACTTCTTGAACCACGTCTGCCCGCTGTCGCCGTCGAGTCTCTTGGTATCTGGGGTAAAAGCGACAGACTTCCGCCGATCAGTCCTTGGTGGTGATCCCGAGGAGTCCTTACTGCGGTCACGGAGAATTGGTTGATGCTTGATCGGTGTTGAGAATGAGGGTGCCGGAGAGTGGTCAATCTCAGTGCAGGCAAGTAAAGTGGCTTTTGTCCTCACAGGTACAGACTCAGCAGGTAAAGGTCCAGCTTCGTCTTGCACGTTCTGCTGCGCCAGCTTCTTGCGATCCTTGGGTGTCAGCTTGGGCTTCTTCTTCTTGCCTTGGCGATAATTTGGGTCTCCTCCTTTCGCAGATGTGCCCGAGGGGGTCTCCCCTATGGTGCTGTCTGCAATGGCATGATCCTCCTGTAAAAAGAGAGGTGCATCGGTAAATGCATTCTCTTTGCTATTGGTCGTCTCCGCTACTATCCGGCTCTTCTTCGTTGATGTTGGTTCGCTCTCTTCTGCGAGCTCATGTTTCCGTTTGCCAAGCTTTGACGATTTGCCGTTTTGGGCCGACTTGGAGGAAGACTCTACGGGTGTTTGGGACTGTTTTGCAGGTTCAGGAGCTGCTACAGGCTTGTTTTCGCCCCCGTGAGATGTCGTGGATTCAGGTACGGCGACTCCGGATTGGGCCTCACTCTGCAGCGCAAGGCCAAGTCTCCGCCAGGCAGGAATCCTCGTTGCCATGATCAGATGTGGAATATGGGGTCGTCTTATCACAGTTATGCTGAGGCTCGACCCATCGCTCTTCTCCGAATCAGCTCTATCAGATTATATGTCAGTCTTTGAATGTCGAATAAGATGCGTGAAACAGAGATTTTGGAGCTGGCCGAGCACGGGCCATCGGGATCGCCAGCGGAAAGGCGCGAGCTCCAGGCCACCAGGAAGGCGCGTCCCAGCACAAACGACGACGACGTCTCGCCTGCCATCACGACCAGCGCCGCTAAAGCTTACATTCGCCTCCAAGAGCTGCACCTGAAGCTGAAACATCCAAACACACATATACATCCGCCGCCATCATGTCTGGTCCGTTGCCATCGCCCCTCTGAGCTTGTGTTTGTCCATTACATATGCTAACAGCTGCCCTCGTCATACAGGAAGTGCAGGCTACGACAGACACATTACCATCTTCTCTGATCAAGGTCGCCTCTACCAAGTCGGTACGAACCCCGCCATACTCGACTCCAGCACAGCCTACCCTGCCTGTAGCTTGGTCGCTCCCTCTCACGAACCCCGCTAACGTGGCGGCAATACAGAATATGCTTTCAAGGCAATCACGGCAGCGAACATCACATCGCTCGGAGTGAGGGGCAAAGGCTGTGCAGTAGTCATCTCGCAAAAGAAGGTCCCCGTAAGTTGCATCAACCACGGCTGGCGGTGACGCGGCACTGACGCCTCAATGTAGGACAAGCTCATTGAACCCTCTTCCGTCTCCCACATCTTCAAGCTATCACCATCTGTTGGCTGTGTTATGACAGGTTCCATCGCCGATGCACGAGCTTCCGTCAGCAGGGCGCGAGGTGAAGCAGCCGAGTTCCGCTACAAGTATGGCTATGAAATGCCCTGTGACGTCCTGGCCAAGAGAATAGCCAACATCAGCCAGGTCTACACACAGCGGGTGAGCAGAAATAGTAGAGACAAAGGCAATGGAACAGCAGTGCTAATATCGAGCAGGCTTACATGCGGCCACTCGGTGTCGCGACGACTCTGATATCGTTAGACTCAGAGCTGGGTCCCCAACTGTACAAATGCGACCCAGCAGGATACTATGTCGGATACAAGGCGACCGCATCGGGGCCCAAGACTCAAGAGGCGCTCAACTTCCTCGAGAAGAAGCTGAAAAATAAGGAGCATGCGGAGGGCAACTGGGAGGAGGTGGTCGAGCTGGCAATCACAGCCCTGAGCACGGTCCTGTCTGTCGATTTCAAGAAGGGAGAGTTGGAGGTCGGCATCGTGGGCGGACCCAGACTGGATGGCAAGGAGGGCACCGATGCCACTTTCAGGGCGCTCACCGAGGAGGAAATCGACGAACGTCTGCAGTCAATTGCCGACAAGGATTGAGGACCACTAGGAACGATTTTCTCAGGGTTGCCTCAGGACGGAAGGGCGGTGGGTCGCTGAGGTAGGCGCAAACACAATGACCATGACGAGCTCCCGATAGCATGAAACGACCTCTCAGACACAAGGAGTGCTACAGAAGCACCAAGAATCCAAGATTTAGACTCACATACGTGCATAAGCGCAACAGTGACTTGGAAACTGGATCCGACTTGAAGAGCTTGGGATTTCAGCCCTCGGCTCCACTTGGTGTGTATGGCCCTCTGTTCTATACTTCAATGACAGCATTCTCCTTAGGTTCCAGCTGCCATGCGCAGCAGCATCTCAGGAACGATGTATCGACGTCATCTGACTGGTCGGAGTCGCCAGCACAGCCGTTTTGTGGCTGACACCGCTTGCTGTGACCTTCGCCCTAAGAGCGTTGTGGAGATGCTCAGGTTGGCCCTACCCGGCGCCATGTTCAGGTTCACTCAGCGAAGAGCATGCGAATGCCGCACCGCTAATTATACATCTGATCCAATCAATGGTGGTGCTGCGGCTGAAGAGCACAGCTTGGCTCCATGCTTTTCCGGATGAGGCCGCGGAAGTAAGCCCGAAGTGGCTTAGTATCTGTGTGGCTTTCCATACCGCTGCTGAGGGCCCAGCGCAAGCACTGACGAACATGCCCACTCCAGCTGCGATGGTTATGGGGCCTGCAAAATAGGACTTCTGCTCCTGTGGTTCCTGCATGGTGGTTTTCTCATGCAGCCTCAGGTTCAGTGCTACTCTTACACTACATCGGAGCTCCATTGGCGCCTTCGCGATGCTCACTGGCCCAGCTATACCAGCTAATGCCAGCTGGACGCTACTCAGGATCCAAATGTGGACACTCGGCAAGACGTAGCGGCGGGAGCAGCCCTCACTACCATCAAGCCTTGCAGTGTACCATCTTTTGGTCTCCTATAAACGCCCAGTCAACCTCCGTTATATAACGGTCGCCACGCCTCTGTTGATCTTCATCACAGCAGGCAAACCTTACTGCAGCGACTCAGTCTCCTCTGATCGGCACTCAATACAACCAGGATCAGATTTTCCCTTCATACGATCTTCCACTCTCGCTGCCAACATGTCTGACGGACGTATGTACCTCTACCTCCAAGGCCTCCAAGATTCCTTGGTAGGCTCGGGCCTGGCCTACGGATCTTATCACACTTCACTGTACCAAGTTCTTGTGCTGACTGTCTTATCCGTAGTGAACGATGCCCGGGCTATGCGGATAGCGGAGATCATGACGGATTTTCGCAATCTGCAGCACTACCTGAGTCAATTGCGCGCTACACCGACCGCAGAGGAATACTACCTAGAAGGGTACTCATTGCTTCGATCCTGTGCAAGCGAAGCGCAGACCATCCTGCAGACACCTTTCTCAGCCAGCACAGGGGCATCCTCAGGGGATTCGGAGCGCGAAAAGCAGCAGCTGAAGACGTGAGTGCGCCTTTCTTACAGCGTTGGCTCCTTTTGTCGTGTATAAGGAGGGCTTTGTCGTTGTGGAGATGACATCAGCGTCAGAAAGCAAAACGCTGACGTCAGAGTATAGAATCATTACAGACGCAGCGGTACGACGCTTCCAGTGTCAACGAGCGTACTTGAGGGCGCATGCAGGCTTGAGGTGGATGAACTCGCGTCAAAGCATCCTGCGAGGACAGAGACCCAACGCAACTCACCACGCAGCGCTCGCCCAAGTAGATGGCACACTACGCAATGTATGTCAAGGGCTCCTGCATCACACTATCCCGTGTCTCCTCCTCTTCTATACTATCGCTCTAGCAGCTACTGACCTACTACGCAGGAGCTCCTCGCGATCACTGACGCCTATGTCGAAAGCACTCTTCGCACCCAGGACGCTGCTCAGGGCAAGTGGCTTACCGAAGATCCTTCACTCCCCCAGATCCAGCAGGCGCTCATGCGCCGATGAAAACCACGACTCAACGATCCAGCGTCCTTCCCGCAAGCTGCACTACTGCATTTGGGCATTCAGCCTCACGGCGCCATGCATTTCCTACTCGATACCCATCTTATACAATGTTACGCGTCATCGAACAGCATGGCTTTCCAGCGACGGCTATTGATTACGCTGTACGACGAAACCAGCCATCCTTCAACCTAATCAATTTACCCAAGACAGCGATGTCTTGTGGTGGGACGCCTCCTCGACATTGTTCCACTCGGCGAGCGCGTCTCGTGGGCTCTCCCGCCCTTTTCCCCTCTCTCCTTCCTTTGTGCTGGTCACACTCTTGAAAAGCATACACATTTTTTTCCCTGGTTCTTGATAACGCTACTACGCGGTCAGGTTTAGCGTTGGCGCTGGTCTCTTTTCACTCCACTACCTCCTAGCTTACGTTTGGTTGCTTGGCTCGCCTTTTATGGCAATGCGACCCGACAAGGGCGCGAACTTCGCACACGGCATGACATAGGGGATTGTAACAGCATGGTACTCCTGGTTTGTTAAGTCTCGCGTGGTGTCAAGCATCCTTTCTAGCCTTCTTCCATTTTCTTTCTTTTTCTGGCCAATTTTCTTCGGCGTTGGGCTCGTATATAGCTATCCTCATCAAACCTTTACTTCACATCATTATCCCCGGACCATGGTATCAGCGTCACTCACTACCTTCCCAACTCATGAAACATCACATCATCGCTGCATCGCGAGTCGTTACATGGTACGCTACCGATCGGCAGCCCCGAATATGTACTAGGGTCGCGAGGGGTAAAGCGGGCAAGATAAGCCTTTTACCGAGGCTATAGCGCGAGCAAGGGTGGATCTTTAGTGTCGCGGGGTGTGCGATGGCTTTTGGGGGATAAGGCGATGCCGGAGCTCTCTGCTACGTGAAGATCTAGTCGGGGAATGCATTGGATGCACTTAAGCGTTGCGATGTGGATCACGATGCTATTCTGAAAGTTGCGATGCGTGTCGCGATCAAGCGACTGCATTGACGTATGCCAAACTCGAGCCATGGGTTCAGCTCGGCCAGTGTACAGATCTCGATTGTTCGATGCCTTCAGCCACATCTTCGATGACATCTGCTCTGGAGATGGCGGGTGCGAACACAGTCAGCATTGCGGCGACATCACGCCGTTTCCTCGTGAGCTCCACGTGCCGGGCTGTCTTAACCGTTCCTCTGGGAGCCGTGGGCTTGTCCGCGGATTCGGATTCGACGCACTTGCAAACCCAGCTGACCTTTTAGGCTGTTGCGCTAGGTCCTGCCGGGCCCACAAGGCGGTCTCGCACCAGAACGTTGCTCGTCTGTTGCGGGTGTACAAGATCTCGAGTCGAACATACGTCACACATTAGCGCGCTCTGGACATGCGTCAAGCTTGCGATTGCGGGTGTTACGATGCGGGTCTAACTGGGTGAGGCATCCGTAGCGAATCGAATGCAGTAGTGATGAGGGGAACAACGAGTTGTGCTGAAACTGTGTGGTAGTGTGGTTCATCCGGGGATGGGTCGAAGAATGCAGCAGTAATGGGAATCTCAGCAAACCAGTTTGGGACTAGGAAGTAAATGCGGTAAATTGCGCGGTCTCTTCGCCGAGACAGACGAGTGCTGTCCGAGATATTTACGTGGAACGTAAATGCGGAATGCATGCCCTTTCAAGTGTGTGGAGCACGCATACTCTAAGACGCGCAATATTGAGGTTTGCGACGCGGTGACACTAATGCATACAATGCATGCCAAAGTCGCCGTGTCTGGGGTATTTTGATAGATGCATGTCTCATGTGTTGCAGTAGGAGACTACGTCATTTCACTTATCGATATGGATTATGTATGTGACTCGACCCCCATCGTCGCACAAGACGATCGTTGCTGAAACCTCGACGAGATAAGCCAAGGCTAGGATTGTGAGTACGGAAGCTCGCCCACTTTACAGTAGCGTTACGCTATGCTAAGGATAGAGCATTCAGCATCCTCTGCCTCAAGAGCAAGAGAGGTATTCAAGTGCTATTCTGGTGCGTCTTGCAATCCCAAAGTGCTCTTGTTGGCAAAATGAGGACGCGCTCACGGAATGATGAACCCCCCCCCCCCCCCCCTGAAAAAACACACACACGTCAATCAGGGCCAAGTTCAGTCCCTTACCACAGATAATCCCAGCTCATCGCTCGGTTGAATGAACTTGGATCCCGAGTGCGCAGCAGCAAGAACCGCGCATAGGACAGATATGTAGAAGCCTATGTCCAGACTGACGCCTGTTGGTCTTGTTCCAAGTGGGAAGAAAGTCAGTGCTCTGGTTTTAGAGTCTTTGGTCGTGATGGTAGTGGCAGAAAATTCTCCGGTGAACCTGCGGTATGTGAACATGATAGGAGATCGGTGATACGTAAATGCAATTTTCGGAGCCAAAAGATTTCTCCGAGCACATTGAGCATGCTTCTCCATGATTGCCCGGTAATTTTCGAACCGTGTGCTGAATTTTAAAACTAGGTCTGGCTTAGCTGAGAGCTGGATCCAAGGCAGTTGATGTTTTGATTCGTGTTGATTTAGAAGAGGTTAAGAGGAATCGTTGGGTAGCAATATGTGTAAAAGGTACTGTCAGAGTCCGAGCCAGATGTAAGACTGTGAGAAGACTCTGAGGATGTTCTCCTTATGGGATATTCAAGAGAGAGGATTGAGATCCGGCATCAAAAGTGAGCGGTGCTTTCGTCAAGGGGTCGAGAATGTTGAGCTGTGTTACCGTCTTGGTGCCGGAAATGTGAGAATGTGATCTAGAACCCCAACTTGGTATTAATGACGGGGTTAGGTAAACTTCACGAGTCTGGCACGGTCTGTCTAGCTGTGTCTTGCTCACATGCAACAATTTAGATAGCGTGTTGAAGATTAAACATTAGTTCATATGCACAGTGGTCACAAGAAGTGCTTTTTGCGCTACAGGACAAGCTGGAAACAGGCTGAGGTTTCAGAAAATATTAAAGATGTTCAACAATCGCCCGTACTAGAGTCGGAGGTGGAAGTCACCTTATTGGCTACGATGATTTTGATGTTGTGTTCGACCTTGTGGTGCAAAGTGCATCAACTGCGGGACACGAAAAGTCCAGGGTCAGACACAAAGTCTCCGAAAAAAGACAGCGACTGCAAGCAAGGGCGTCGAGTCATACAAACAATATTAGCTCAAGTCGAACGGCTGCCACTCAGCATGTCGCGAAGAGTAGAGATGCTGATGATACGTAAAAGACCATGCGTGGATCTCGTGACTGCGGCTCGGCTCATTGATTGGTCACCTGAATCTGCCAGAGAGGCTGCCGGTACGTTTGCTCGTGGTGGATCGATTGGCTGTGTGCCTTGAGACAATCCTTGTGTACTCCGCGCGCGGCGCGCTAGATTGGTTTGGAACCTGGGATACAGGATTGGCGCATGAATTGGATGCCGATGAGCATGTCGATGAGGACGATTCATAAGCGGAGTCTGCGTAGTGACCACCCCAACAGGGGCTGGCGGCGGAGTACGACCATTCAATTCGTCGATGTCAGGAAGCGATGTGTGAGAGGTATTAAGCGGGCCAAATACAGGGATGCTTGTGTCCCGCGGACGATTGTGCCGGATTGTTTGCAAATGATCTCCAAGACCGATAGCGTTGGCCTCTTGCCTCACTCGACTGGAGGGCTGAGGAAGGGCCATGCTCGTTCGGTAGCCGAGCTGAGCTGTAGCCTCTATTTGTGGTCCTAATGTCGATACTAGGGATGCGTTTGTGTCATTCGATTGACTCAAGCGTTCATCACGAGCCACAGTATCCTGAATATAGTCTGCAAAGGGCGACATTGAGGGAGTTCGTGTGCTAGTTGACTGCGGGTATCGCTGTGCAGGTGGATGGGGTTCCGCTAGTGACACGGTGCTAGCTCGAAGGGCGAGGCTTGAATAGAAATACGGACGAGGTACGTTGTCTGATCCAGTCACAGCTGAGCCCTCATGTTGACCCAACGAACCTCCTGTAGTCCTATACGCCACAGCACGCGTTTGTCGACGAAAAATATGATTGGAAGAGACATCCGAAGCCGAGTCATGCCTGGAGAGGAATGCTTGTATTCGGTCTTGCACTTGCTGCAATTGTACCCGTAAATTCTGGTCAAGATGGATTGTCCCCCTGCACTCCAAACCTTCAAGAGCTTCCATGCTCTCGATCAATTCTTCCATCGTCCGGTCTATCGGTGTGTCGAGTCGAAGAAGTGATCTTGGATTAGTGCCCTCTTGTACAGAGGTCCCATGGGAAGCGCCAGCATACAGAACACGCGATGTGTTTGTATCTCTGGGCGTAGGTGGATCTGTTGGCCGGCGGCTGTACCACTTCCTTCGACACACTGGACAGATGTGTCTGGTAGGATTGGTGCTTTCAAGGTAAGCTTCGAGGCATCGACGGCCAAAGACGTGCGCGCACTCTGTGTTGCTCGTGACGCCTACGGGTCGATGTGTGCCGTTATCGTATCGATCGAGGCAAATGCAGCATTCGTCACTGCCACGCCAGAGACTGCCAAGTTCGTGTGAGATGTACGCAGCTCTGAACGTTCTCAGACTCGGGTACCTTCGTGGCATCGTCTGTTGCTGCCATCAGTCTCAAGGTACAGCATATCTGATGGGGATCAGCCAGAAGCAAGGCCGCAGACCTACAATCTTTGCCTAATACAGGCAAATCAGGTCCTTTTTGTAAGCGCAAAGGTGGCAGTCTTCAAGAGAAGCACTGCGTCTGCGGTGTTGCCTCAGCGGAGCTGTTGACGATTCTCCGACGGGTCGTCGTACCCAGACGTGCAGCGGTACGCTAATGCAATGCCGCGTACAACCCGTTGAGCCTCACAAGACCCTCGCGGTAGCCATTGCAGATAAGTAGAGCATCGCCACTCGGACTTCCATCTTGATGCCCACGAGAGCAACCGTCGCGTCTTGCACCACGTTGTCCAGTTCAGCATACGAATACGTCGAGCAGAGAAGAGTTCCAGACGCCAACTCCACAAGAAGCGAGCATGGTCATATTCGTGCTCTATACAAGGTTGATCTAAAATTAGCAATGTACCCAGATCTTGCCATCTGCTCAGTCACGTAATCATCGGCTTGTTTACGCTGGTAACCTGGGACAAGACAACTATGGGTGTCCGTCTCTTCGAGGTTGAGTCGTCGTTTGGTAATGCACCATAATACCCTGATGGCCAAAGCACAAAGGGATCAGACATGCAGGTGTGTATTGAGGTGCGTGCGCACGTGCCCTGGAAACCTTGGAAACCTTGGAAGCGCTCGCTAGCGCAGCTTATGTCATTGCGTGTCTCATGTTGCCGCATTCTCTCGTTATCCAACATCACATCTCAACGCGCTCAAGATGCTCAACTCTCTTCCACTCCAAGTAGTGGAAGCCAATAAGTTTATTGGAAAGGTTTGCTGACTCCTACAAGTTCTGTCCTGGATGGTACATGATGGACGCTGAACCAGTTTTGCACGATGTTTCAGTGGTATTTGGTGCCTGCTCAAAGGCACCTTTGCGAAAACGCCCATTGGTACAGTGCCAACAAACATATAAGGAAAACGGAAACCAATAACCATGCAAGTACGTCATGGTACCTCCAACGCCGGTACTGTGATGGCTCGCCAATATCTGGCAAAACGCTGGAGCAGAAATTCGTTACGACATGTCCGTCCACTGGGGCTCGGCGAGTGTTACACCTGTCCAAAAGCTTCTGAGGAACGTATATTAGGTGAGGTCTCCAGGGAACCAGTCCAGCTGCTCTAGGACTTCATTGCTGGGCTGCAGACCTCGATGACGACCAAGGATGGACTCATTGACTGCGTCGTATCCTCTGGGTAATGGGAATAGGCGCATTTACGAAGACATCATGCTCGCCGGCTATGCGCGATTGCTTCTCTTCGTACTCGCGGGACGACATCTTCAAGTCGTCAATCTGCGCCTGGGAAGGTCAGTAAAATGCAAGCTCCCTGCCATGTATTACATACCTTCGTCAGGGGCGGCCCGATCGTCGAGATGAGAAATCCATCTCGTCCCTGAGACCTGGTCAACTCCTGGTAATTGTAGTTTCGAATATTTGCAAACTTCATACCTGGAATGTGTACGGTCTGACGATTGCATCAGGACCACAATGGTATCTTATCTCATTCTGGATCACGGCACGAGAGATACCATACCCCGGAATGAAATATGAGTTCGGGGTCGCCATTTCGGAAAGGTGGACGGGGGGCAATACTGAATAGAAGGGTGATGATATTGAAGCCAGGTCTACTCTATGCTCAGATGCTGTCGTAGCAAGGTCAAGCTCAGGCCTCGCATGATTTATACATGCTGGGTACTCGGTCTGCAGTCACACAGCCATTGCCGAAAGAGACAAGTATATCGCAAGAGACAGTCTCAGTACGCTTCCGAGAGGGCTAGCGCGGGTTCTCCCGGTTGGGCTTGTATGCGCTGATGCCGCTCGCCTCATTCTGGCCCTATCGGCCCAATGCCGATCGTTGGGCGGCAGTCACCTCAACCAATCCTACACAGCGCCCTGTTTCCCATCTTCGTCTAGCAGGACCTCCGTCGTATTCGCCCACTAAATGTTGCCCCAGAGCCCTAAACGCGCTGTCGTACAGTTATTAATGCGGTCATGCGGTTTTGATGCAGCAGCAGAACTGCCACGTCTTCACCCACCATCCTAGATGCAAGCACTACGCGTATAAGTCGATCTCTTCGCCACCTTATTCTCAAATGGGCTCTTGAACCAAAACTCCTCGTATGCAGCGGTCTGCTGCGTGAACTGGATTACCTAGGTACACTTGCTTTCCTATAGGGCCAACGCTCTTGGCGATTGTGCGCCCTCAATTAACCACCGTTGTCGATCATCACCACATCAAAGCATACACACTCGCAGTTGGGCATTATACGCCGCGGCGTTGGTTTGACAGGTTGCCGGTGTCTCGCATGGGACATTTCCGCCTCACCGCCTCCGCTACCAAGATCTGTCAACCTTGGAAGTTCATGAGGTGTTCGACGATCGCAGGGTCACCCCGACCTAAGCACGCTGGACTTCCGGTCTACTGGGCAGCTCTGCGTTTTTCCACAATACAGGGCAACCTAGATAACGCATACTTGCAAGCATCGTCCATGAACCGTCTGACCAAAAAGAAAGCCTTCCGAGTTTCTTGACAGCGTGCTCTGGTTTACCTGAGTAGCATACTCTGGTGGCGAGTCTACACGGTTTTGATTAAAACGGCTTCTGAAACTATTCCGGACCATGCATGCTTGCTCACTCATGAAAGTGGCTTCGAGTGTCAGCGTGTGTCGAGGAAATTGCACGCCGTGTACAACGAACCTGATTAATCCGAGAACCACGGCGTTCCTACAATTCACCGAGACCCACTCGCTATATGTTTCACTTACCTACGCACCTCGTTCGATCCGGACCAAGTCTGAGGAGGACGCTTGGTACTCATTTCTTCGCTGCGAGCCTGATAAGGTCCCGAGATAGACACGGTATGCACGCAGAGCCGCAGCCCGCTACAGACTGGCTTTGCCAGAAAGCACAGCCGGGGGTCGCAGTTGCCCGCGTAAGAGCTGACCAACGCTACGTTGCGCATTACCAGCATCGTCACAATCATCCGATGTTGCGTAAGCACTCGGGGCCACACGAACATCTGCCCAATGCCCAAAGGCTGAGCCACTAGAAGCGTTCACACAGCGGCATGCCCCGATTTGCTTGATTACGGTGGTAGACACAGTTTACCCCGCACGGATTCACTTGTCGAACCTACTGTCAATGCCAGCGCGTTGTTCAGCGGAATGGCAGGATATGCCCAACGACACGGAGCGCTGACCTGTCAAGTCGCAAATGTTGTCTGCAAGCGAGACGTCATTCCCCTATCGTGAGCCTGTCGACACTCTAATTTGGCCGCTATTAGCTGGCCATCACGTCAGTTCTCACACGGGGGTCGATCACACCGTGAGGACGTGGTGGTTTCGGAGCCCGGGAGCCTCATTCGTTCTAATCTAACTGCCGCAAAGCTCCCGCGGTCGCAGGAACTATCATTGAAAGCGAACAACCTAGAAGTAAATGCTGACAATCGGACGAATTTCTCGGTCGCCCGTGGTCGAGGTTGGCCCTTCTGAGTGGCAGGGCTTTATCCGTATACTACATGTACCAGTCTTGCGCCTGCACATGGGCGACAGCCACATTGTTTGCACCCGAGGGGCCCATTAGACTTGCGCTTGTATCCGCGCTCCGGCTTTGGATATGTTGAAGCACATTCCCCAAGGTGAGGTGACATGCCCCAAAGTCATGTATGAACGAACAAGGGTGGCATAATGCTGGCAGTATTCCAAAGCATAGCTTATTAAGAAAGCCTGTTGAAGGCCCACAAGCACGGAGACTCTGCGATAGGATCAGTCCAAAGATGTCGGCATCGCGACGGCTCCAGCTGAGACCCGTGTCCGCAGGGACGCCTCATTTCTGGAAAACTGCCCTCGAGCGCAGTGAAGCAAGGTCTACAAAGAACCCATTATGCATCCAGAAGTGTCCACTCGGGCGGCTTCCTGACCGGTAACCCACGTTCGAAGACACTTGCTTACACTACCCAGGTCCTCAGTTTGCCTTACGATCACTGCCGTCTTTGTGGCGACCTACGAGACAATCTGACACACCCACGATCCTTTGATAAAAAGCATGGACATCACGTTCCCATACTAAAAAACATGAGGCGAACCGGATCTTCGCTGCCGATCGCGAGCACCTGCATTGAAGCGTCCTCCTAATTGCGCCATCGACCCCACCCGCTATCAGCTCGACGAAGGGTGCTTTACCATTAAACGTTGGTATGGTCTTCAAATACATCCGAACGAGGCTGCCAATCACAAAATTGCTGCTGGACAATGGTGCCATGATAGCCAATCGGACCGAGCGTATTCTGCACATCCCATTGTTGTGTGACAGCCTCACGAACGCGAAGGCAGGACACCGCTCTTATCAGAGATTGAGATACGGAGGAGAATTGACGCATCAACTTGGGTATGTATGGTCAGGACGGGACTCGGACTGCTCTCTTAGGTACCCCATGTGCTCCTGTTGCGCACCTTTTCTTCTTCAAAATTCCCTAGGTATGGGCAGCGCAACGATTTGAAAACGGAGACCACTTCCTTCTGCACCCTTTCAAGCAAAATAATATCGCTATTGAGTATCTCTTGGACTTACTCGAAGTTCATCTTATCTCAGGTGACTATGCGCCTTCTCTGGCCGGGGCATTCTTTCCTTCAACTGCCAGTATACACTCCATACTCGCGCGATGTAGATCTTAGACTTGTACAACTTTCGTGCACCCCGTCTCCCGCAAGGTTGGTGTATCGAGACCGTCTTACTCAATAACTACCGCAGCTTTTCACACTAATGCAACGATCTTTCATGCCAGACTCGTAACGATGTCACTTTGTGACGTTCGCTTCCTTGTTCTCACGGTTACTGATGCGCGATCCTGTTCACTTAGCAGCCCGGGTCTTGCATCTCACACTACGAGTCCGGCGACAACGGTCACGACCGAGCCATGGTCAGGATGGAAAGAGACATCATCGAGATGTCAGCGAGCTAGTCTGAACAATATGGACACTCCTCGACCGTCCTGCTTTCGAAGATACGCCTCACACTCATCGTTTGAGGACAATGCACCGCCCTGTCATCGACCGGTAATACGATAGCCGTGCATCACTCCCAAATATCGGAGTGTAGACGAAAATTTCAGGGAGCGGCTGTGATAGAACACCTCCAAGATTGGCATACAGCCTTGCTGATATGCCTCCGGGAAACAGGAACGTAGAGATCAACTGTCAATGGCCAACGACTGTTGCTGTCATACTTCTGACTATCTTCGAACACTCAGTTCCGTTTTACACTCTACAGATCACGACCCCAGAGGGTCAGCGTCAAGGTTTCAAGAGATTGTGCATCATAAGCTCTGCAGCAAGGCCTTGGAAGCTTACAAGAATCCATGAAATGGCTTGCGTTTCGCACAGTATGCTCACCTAAAACATCGACCTGGAATAACAACTAGCTTTTACTTCTGCGTTGGTTCATTGTCTGCGCTCTTTATGCAGGTGGTCGCGTGAGGGCTTACAAGGCTCATGCATGACGTCAAGCGTCGCTTCTCCAGAACTTCTTCTCCTCCACAGAACGCATGGATTTCTAGCCTTACAGCCTCGACGTCAAACTTGTCAGAGGATTACACCGGAATCTGCGCAGTGTCCGCTTCTTTGAAAACCAACGCAGTGACCTTTGCTGAACGCTGGTCCACCTCGTCAGGACCCTTCCCCGCATTTCAACCACTTCATCCAGCACCTCGGTACCGCGCTAGTCCAGGGGTGTAAACAAGACCGATAGGCAACACGCGACATTAGGTCAACATAGACAGAAGTAAGATTCAACGCATTGTATCCAGGCCAGGAAGACATTTGCCTCACTCACAATCGACCATGATGGACGAATGGCAAGACCATGCCCTCTCCACGCGACACATGCACAACCGCAACAGTCGGCGTGCATCCGGAAAGGGCAAGAAGGGCGTTGCTTTCGACGTGCGCAAGACCTTCGGCGAGTACGAAGTCAAGTGCGCCTCCTGGGAACGCGCACTAGGCGAGCTCGAGGACAACGACCGCAGTGACGCGGAAGCGAGCCTCGAACTGCTCCGTCTGACTGAAGACGGGCAAGGCGTGCTGGGCGAACTCGTACTCCCAGGCGTGCTGCGCGCTGCAATAGTGCTGGCTGCGAGCCGCAAGACACTAACCATCATCACGCGACACCTGAGCGGCGAGGACGAGGACGACGCGGAAGAAGCCTCGGACTCGGAAGCTGACGACGGTGACGACGACGAAGAGGAAGAAACACCAACCCGCTTCGCCACCTTCGAAAAGAACTCCTTCCGCTCCCCCAAATTCTGGCTCGCATGGAACGGCACCCTCACCACACCCAGACAAGACTCCCCTCCCCCCTCCCCCTCACTCCCTCGCAAACCCACTCTCCGCTCCGACTCCCCACCCCCAAGCCCAACGCTCCACCGCACCGGCTCCTCATTCCCCCCTCCAAAACCGACGTCTGGTTCCACCCAGCACACCGCAGCCGAGGGCCTGGGCTACGTGTTGTTCACGGGCAACGACTGCCGGAAATTCAAGGGCACGTTGAACAGCAAGGAGCTTGG
Organism: Didymella arachidicola; assembly: GCA_016630955.3. Lineage (NCBI taxonomy): Eukaryota > Fungi > Ascomycota > Dothideomycetes > Pleosporales > Didymellaceae > Didymella > Didymella arachidicola. Next base: position 2,560,838 of record CM049987.1, read on the forward strand.
GTGGAAGGACGTTGCGTTTTCTGGGTTCAAGGCGGTGTCGCGGAGCGAGAGCGATAGGCAGGTGCTGTGGGGTGGGCGCGATGCGGAGACTGGGTGGGTGGAGGAAGAGGATGGGGATCGGGGTGCGAGGCTGGATTCGAGACGGCGTGTGGTGTTTGACTGAGAGGTAGTCTGCTTCGTGGTCCTGCTGTGTTGTTTGTTGGAGGCGGGGAGCTTAGGCGCCTGAGGAAAGTAGGTGATGTCCCCGGGGTCGGTACGTTGGGTTTTCAACTGTGGAATAGCAGTCGAGAATCGCTATTCGCACCGGTAGATTTGGCAGACTGGCGGTCGAAGGCCGGCTGGAGGAAATGACTTTTACGATCCTTGCTGACGCCTCGCTTCGAGACATGCACCGCTTTGTGACCATCAGTTTTCCCGTTGATCGTTGTTGCTATTTATTATGTGTCCAATGAAGCGCCAGGCCTCTCTGAAGCGCACTCACTTTGAGCAATTCGTCGCGACTATGTGCGGATAATATGATGATCTGTGCCCGTCACATTATGCCATAGTCCTAGTAAACTTGTTCCCGCACAGTACTCTCCTTCTCCTCCAACCTCTCAATCTCTTTCTCACCGATCTTCTCCTCGCCTTGTGTCGCAGCTTCAGTCCCGTTCTCGACCTCCATGTTGCCCTTGAGGGTCTCCCTCAGAATCGATTCACCATTGCCTTCCTCCTGCCTCACCTTGACCTCCTCACCACTCAACTCCTTGACCGGCTCACCGTTGTTCGCCTCCTTCCCACTCCCACCCTCCGTCTCCTCATCCCCGTCCCCAAGCGCATCCGCCCGTCTCCCACTCCCCATGCCACTCTCCTCCTTCCAGCTCTCCGTCTGCTTGCGTGCCAGCTTCCGCTCCTTACTCTGCTGCCGCTGGCGTGAGCTTGCGCGTAGTTTGCTTTTGCCAAGCATACTCGTGCCCAAGTGCTGCATGCCCGGAAAGTAATCCGAGTCATCACTGAACCCTTCGCCGGGTGTGACACGCTGCAGATGCCGTAAAACAGCGTTGGCGCGCAGGTTTGAATTTCTTGGTTCGTCGTCGCTGGTAGCGTCGTTTGAGGCGTCGTTAGGACTCGCGGGGGTCATGGGGAGCTTGGAGGTGTGTTTACGGACCAGCTTGTGCGGGCTGGGTTCGTCGATGACGGGGATGTTTGCGTCTTGTTGTGCAGCGACGGGATGGTCTTCTGCTTCGCCAGAGGCTTCGGAGATGGGAGGGTGGTCCGTTAGTGCTGAGGCAGGCTCGAGCGAGGGCGCGCCGAGGTACTCCATTGTGCTCTTTCTCATGGGGCGTTTTGGCCAGGGCTGCTTGTCGTGGTTGCAGCCGTTCACGCAGCCGCCCCAGCGCCGTATGGGTATGGTGGGCGATGCTGTGAGGGCTGTCTGTGAGTGTGTTCTGCTTGGTGTGGCGGACTTTGGCTCGCCCCCGTTTGCTACTGCGGCGCGACGCTTCAATTCTGACCACGTGCGTAGCTCGTTCTGAAGGATGTACTTTTTGTTTGTTTCATTCTGTTTCATAACGATGAACTCGCAGTGGTTGACGTTGCGGAGGTCTTCGAAGTACTCGACCGACCAGTGGTACCTTGGCCTGTCAGTACGCCGAATGCATGAGCCAATATGGGCAAACTCACCACTTCATGAGGAAGACTCGCGACATCAGGCCATGTGTGACCAGCACACATACGCTCGGAAAGTCCTCGTCGCCGAATTGTCTCCACAAGCTCTCGTTGAAGCCACTGACGCGGTCATAGGCGTCGGCGGCGCTCTCGCCATCCGGAATGCGGTAGAAGAAGTGGCCGTAGTCGGCGCGCTCCTGCCACATCCTCTCCATTTCAGCCGAGCATGGCTGGAAGTTGCCAAAGTCCTGCTCTCTCAGGCGCGGCTCCTCGAAGACGGTGATCTTGTGGCGCGGGAAGGGCGACGGGGTCGGATCGTCCGAGGTCAGGGTGCGCAGGATGCCTTCTGTGGTCTCGCGGGTGCGGCGGTACGGCGATGTATAGAACTGCAGCGTGTCGTCAGGCCGGAGCAGGGAGCGTAGCTGGCGGCCTGCCTCCTCTGCCTAGTTATGAGGGTTAGCTCTCGTCCGGTGCGAGATGAGACGGTAACGGTACCTGTGTCCAGCCATGCTGAGTCAGCTTTACGCGGTGGTCGGGGATGAACTGGTGGATGTCGCGGTTCTTGTTGCCCTCGGACTGCGCATGGCGGATCAATATGATCATCTGCGAATGTCAGCAGGTACTTGGACCTCACGATATCTCGACGATATCCTAACGGTTACACGACGCTCTACCTACGCGGGGTTTCCCCATCTTTGGCCTCGACTCTTCGAAGTTGTGTGAAGCTCTGATGTGTGAGGGGTACAGCAAGTTTCTGCTTTTCTGACTGTGTCAAAAGTCAAGTGTCAAGTGTCAAAGAGCCACAGCCAATATGAAACAGCCTGGCTCGAGGCGACATTTCTCATCAACCTAAGACGCCATGTTGCGGCAGTGGCACAGCTGCCCCGCCGTAAGAACCGCGGCCCAGTCGCAAAAGGCCAGGAACCACCCGCGCGTCATCCCAAAGCCCCTAGCGCTGTCAACCTCACTCTCGCACGCGCTTTGAAAGCACGCTCAGGCACCGCTGCAGTCACACCCAAGCACTCAACGGTCCGCTTTAGCCAGGACAAGCCATCTCGAATTGTGGGTCCGAATTCTTGTCGATCTAGATCCAAAGACAAGCTCCACCCTCACCGGACCCTGTCTGCACGCACGCAAAACATTCGCAACTTCTTCACGCAAAAACATTCGCAGCTGTTCCACGGCTTAAGCAGGACCTTCTCATCACGTGTACAACCCTTCACTCCACCCAGCCTCCCACAATGTCCGAGCCCATCCCCGAGTCCATCCCCACAAGCGCAGATCCGCGCTCGCACCGCCCAACAAAGCGGCGCGCCCTCACACCCCGCGCAGCACTGGCAAACGACGTCGAAGCCCTCTTCGCAAAGCCTGACAAAGTCGTCCTCCCCGAATCCAAGACGTCCTCTCTCTCCGCACCCCCTGAAATCGTCGCCAACGTCCAAGGCTCGAGTGCCGGCGCAGGCAGCGGCGAGTTTCATGTGTACAAAGCGAGTCGCCGGCGCGAGTATGAGCGCCTGAGGGCCATGGACGAGGAGGTGCAGAAGGAAGTCGACGAAAAGGAGTTCCTTGCAAGGAAAGCCGAGCAGGAGAAAAAGGACGCCGAGAAGACAGAGAAGAATAGGGCCAAGAGGGCGAAGGCGCTGGCAAGGAAACAGGGGAAGAAAGGTGGGAAAGATGGTGGGGCAAATAACGGGGCTGCGGACGGTACAAAGAGGAAGCTGGTGCCGAATGCGAATGGAGTCAAGACTGGGGAGGACGAAGATAAGGCGGATGACGCCGTGGAGGTCAGGAACGCTGAAGAGATCGGATTGGTCATCGAGGACGACGACTGATTTTTTTTCTGGATCGAAGCAGAAGCACCGACGGCCTTGTCAAGTGCTGATTACGCCCTCTCTACGCTTCTGCTTTCACAGCACCCGCAACCAGTATAACACCCAATTCATTATTAACAGAACACAGCTTCCCATCTCTCGCTTTTCTCTCCTAACTAACCAAACAATCTTCGCCCCACTCACTTCTTCTCCTGCTTGTCCCGAGGCGAAGGCAGCACACTCCACCCCTCAAACTTCGTCTTCTGATCGCCCTCCGCCCTCCGCCCAGTCGCCGAGTACATCGCGCCGTCAGCCGGCTTCGGCGCCACAGTACCATCCAGCTTCCTCTGCGCCTCCCGTCTCTGACGCTCCTTCTTCTCCCTCTGAAAAGCTCGCTTACCCTCTGCTGCTCGAACCTCGCCTTCCAGCCGAGCAAACTCTGCGCCGGTTGCTGTGTCGCGCTCTTCAGCAAGCCGGCGCAGCTCGTCGTCGGTAAGTTCGTACTCGTGCGGGTCAGGCGCTGGAGGATCCTGGACGGCGGGTTCTTTCGATGCCTCGGCCATGGAGATGGTGTTCTTGGTGGGTTTCTTGGTTCTTGGGTGACGCTGCTATCTGTACGAAGGTGCTAATCACAGAAGAGGCCCGGTGAAGCAGTGCTTGCGAGCTATAAGAATGTGGGTTTGCTGCCGCGATTGCCTTTGCCAGAGACTCCGTGGAACAGGCACTTTGTGATTGGACGAACAATCGCTTGGCCAATTCGTAGGCGCGTAGTGATCGAGTATATGCAGATTGACAAGACTAGAGACCGATATTGATACGCTCATCTCCAGCGGCAACAGCTGTTCCGGTTCAGGACGCGCAACTGATCCCACGACTTCGACTGCGGCAGACTCTCATCCTGTGGATATCACGAATGCCGATCCGTATAGAGCAACGCATGATCCTCTTCCATTCGCAACAGCTATGTCTTCCCATGTCGTGCTCCAGATATCCGTCAGTGACACGCGGGATCCAGCTCAGCGCCTCACCCAGCTGAAAGTTATTCTGGTTGTACATCCCAGAGCGCCACGATAGATCCCGCTCTTGCTGGTATCGTTCGGTGTCAATTCTGTGCAATCGAAGCGTGATTCAGAACGAGCCCGGTATCTGCTACGACAAGGACGCACCAGAGACAGTGAGTGTTTTATCCGGCCAACAGCGGACGAACTTTGACTAAGGAATATGTTATAAGGCAACAGATGAACGCCTTCGCTGCTGCCGAAGACAGAGAAGACGAAGGGAAATGAGAAGATGAGGCTGACCAACATACAGCAGTTGCTACTTCAATGCTTCCTGCCCAGGCGAAGGGAACTGACAGCAGGTAGGGCGCCATGTTTCGTGGGAACAGCGTGGGCAACACTCAGGAGAATCTTCGACTCTCGAATGGGATAATTGCATGCAACACGGGGTAGCGAACAGGAACGGGACGACCTCGAGCTGGACTTCACGTTGAAAATCAACGGTACGCACCCATGCATGAACGGAGTGGACAAAGCTTTGAGATTATGTAAAGAGGCATAGGAGACACAGTTTGACCGTTGCATAGCAGGGTCGCGGATGCGCGAATGCTCATCGTTTAAGGTAGAAGGGGTATCATACAAATTCAGCCAAGCATGAAAGAAAGGCCAGGTAGCAATCTGCTCTAACAGCAGTACGCCGATCGCCCACGCGACTAGTTGAGCTTCTTGTTACCGACCTTGACAGTCTTGCCCTGATTGCGCTGGTACTGGAGGAAACCAAAGATGGCAACAGCGAGCACGCCGAGCATGAGGATGTTGCCTGTTGTGAAGTATCAGTATTCATCATTGTATCAGGGGAAGCAAACGGAGATGTACCAAGCATGAAGCCAACAACGCCTCCAGCGAGATCGATGAGCCCGCGGAAGAAGTTGACGAATAGATCGACAACCTCTGAGGCGAATTTGAGCGCGAAAGAAGCGGTCTTCTGCACAAGCTCGCCGGCGGTCGTGAAGAAAGACCAGACGAGCTCCAAGAGGGAGGTGAACACGTCGGAGAGGGACTTGATGATGGAAGACATGGTAGCGGTTGGTCAAAGGTAGGTGGTTGCAAGTTCGAGTAAGATGTAAAGTGAGTCAGTAGAGTGTTTCGTGCTGATGTGAGTGTCGCGTGGTGAAAGTGTTAGCGTTGTTGATGTCTGCAAACGGCGAAGGCAGGCACAACTTGAGGTGAAGAGAGATGACGCTGTAACTACGTGCGATGCAAACAGGGGTCACGAGTGGACTGAGATTCTTGTTTCGACGAGTGCTTCCTGGCGTCGATCAGGGACGTCTGCAAACGAGAAGAGGCGTTTCTGGGGGTGGCTGGTTGGCTGTAAGGATGAAGGCTGCAGTGTGCTGATTGGTGAGATGACGTGGCACGCGGGAATGGTTCAGCACGACACAGATCTCGAACGAAACTCATTGTATTGACCAATCCTGTCCAGTCTGGGTTTTGAGAATGATATGGGTGCTGATGGTGGAAAATGCGATATCCATGTATGTGGATGAGGTGTCGTGTGAGATGGCGTTGGAGGTTTCATCTTTCATGCTGGCTTAGTCATGGTGTGGCTTGGCTGCTGTGGCTGGAACCCGACCAGCCTACGTCATCTCATCATCACACATTCCACGGCAACAGCGATCAACCATGTCTTCTTTCGACAAGCTTCTTGCAAAGGGCAAAGCCAAGGTGAAGGAGCTTCAAGCTCAACATCTGGGAGGGCAGTCGCAGCACCAGCAAGCCTATCCAGGCCAACAATCACAACAAGGCTATCCGCAGCAGCCGCAGCAGGGCTATAACCAGCAAGCACAGTACTCGCAGTCGCAGTACTCAGGTGCCCACTATCCGCCACAAGGGCAGTACGGACAGACTCAGCAGCAATGGCAGCAGCCTCAACAGCAGCAATGGGGTGCTTCACAGAACCAGAATCAATGGCAGCAACCTCAGCAACACCAGAACTGGGGTCCACCATCACCTCAGCAGCAGGGCTTCGCACCACCAATTCCGCAGAATAAGCCGCATTCACCGGTACCGCCGCCAATACCGCAAAATAGACCTACCTCTGCCCAGCCACCACCACCGCAGAATATCCCACCGCCTTATAGCGAGAGGGTCTACTGGAAGCCATCGTTCGATACGGCGACGCCCGTATCGCAGAACTTCCGTCACGAACTCGGTGACCATGGATGGGGCAATGACGAGAAGCAGAACTATACCGACTCGCCTGCAAACTCTTTCCACCACGACAACCGTCTTGTCGTGCGCGGGCTTGTACAAAACGGGACTTACACTTCTGCGCGATTGACGTCTCATCAGACATTGTCCAGGCCACGCGGCTACATCGAAGCCACCACACTGCCACCCAGCGCACCTGGCATCTGGCCTGCATACTGGATGTTGCCCTGTGAGCCCTTCAATTGGCCTGGCGACGGCGAGGTCGACATCATGGAGAACTGGAATGACGAGAAGACAAACCACTCATGTCTGCACTGGGGACACTACAGCGGCGAAGATGCGCAGAAGCATAGGGTTGTGCAGACGCCACTGCCAGATCTTACCACAAGACCGCATACGTACGGCTTCGCGTGGCTCGAGGAGGAGGGCATACCAGAGTGGCGCGGTCGATTGATCTGGTACATTGACGGCAGGCCAGTCATGAGAGGTAATATCCCAGCTGGATCAAGGCGTATGGAGGACTACCGTATTCTGATCAACATCGCCATGGGCGGAACCTGCAACAAGGGCAAGCTGCCCGACGACGGGTACTACGACCTTGTTGTCAGCGATCTAAAGATGTGTGAGGAGCCAGTGGGCGGGTGGCATGCTTTCGAGCAGGCGTGGAACGCTACACCTGAGGGTAAAGTCATGTAAACCTTGACCTTTTCAAGCATTTCCGGTACGTCACTATCAATCAATGCTGATCTGCGATCGATCATGAGTCTCGAGAAATTCCGAATCAAGACTGCCTTCGAGCGGGACCCAATTTGCTTAATGAGCATGAGCAGCGCCTCGTGAATCTTATACCCCGCTTTAGGCGTCAATCTAATGAAGTTGCCAAGAACACTCTGCAACGGGGCCGTCAACTCCGAGAAGAACAAGTATCGTTATACATCACCTTTGCCAGACAGTTGCACCCAACAGTTCATCTCTACCACAGATCCGACTTCTCGAAATGTACGAGCAGAGGTCTCCTGACTAGTCACCCCACGTATCCATCCATTGTACCTTGAACGAAGACACGCCAGCTGACCAAGCAATGTCCTACCCGTGGAGGGACAAGTGACCAAGAATATACATATACGTCGAGCATGCCTACAGCTCGTGGTGTAACGCCACCGAAGGAGAGCTCTTAGTCTGTGATGGCCATATGATGGTACGAATCAATCGTATAGACATCTTGCACCAACTCGAGCATCTGGAGATCTCTGGAGCAATGCTATTTGCTACCCAAGACGGGATGGAAGAGAAGACTATTTAGTTTGTTTGAATGGGTGATACCTCCAAACAAGCTGTGGATATTTTGACCTGCATTGACGTGCACGATGCCAACAGCACATTTGCTGCAGCAATGCTACGCAAGTTCGAAGACTTTTTCGCAGTCAGAATCATTGCTGGACAGCTCAAAAGTCAAGATCTCGTGATGCATATCACCAGTTTGTGCTAGTCTTTCCAGTCTGGATCTTCACATCAGGTGCCAGGTCATGGTTAGAAATGGCGTGTTTTTAGCAGCGCTCTCATGTTCGATGGTCATCGGCGTCTTGCATGGTATTCACGTTGGCTGCTCGACTCGAAGGTGGTTTCCTGCTAGACTAACCACGGAAGAGCGAGACGAGAAGATATTTCGCTAGCGTAGCATCCGTTTCTGTTTCCTGGACTATATCGTGGTCATCTTGTGTGCATACCTGGGACATGACTAGGTAGGTTATCAACTTGTTTCGCGCTTCGAAGTAAACCCTAGGACCTATAAGGACATCCCGTATAATGATACCGAGGAGCTATGCTGGGGCAAGAGTCTCGATGTGGAGCTCTTTGTCTGCGATTTTACGCCAGGGATGTCGACCTGGTCGTAACAAGACGCGTAGCAAGTCTCTCTTGCGGTGCCCAGTGGAGTCGTGTGCTCCATCCTGGCGTGCTGCGTGTTTGAAGAGACGTATGATATCACGACCTTGAAGAGCATACCGTTTTTTGTTAGCTTTCCTTGGCTTGGAGATCCTCGCGAACGTTGTAGGAGGTCGCAATGTTCGGTCACTGGACCTGGAAGAGACCGCCGCAGCAAAGCCAAAGGCACACGACCATCTGGCTCAGAAGGCCGTGAAATCCTTGACTTCACATCCGGCCAGATGAGCTCGCTGCTCGGCCACTCGCATCTAGAAGTCGTTGAAGTGGTCCGCGATTATGTCGCAAGCTCGATCATCTCCTTAGCGACATGATCACCCAGCCCGTCGTCGATCTCGCTGAACGATGCGCAATATGCTCTTCATTATGGACGAGGCACAGACTGGTATCGGCCCCACAGGGGCGGATGTTTGCGTAATGTTTGCGTTTGAGCGCGACGGCATTGTGTCTGACATCCTCTGCCTGAGCAAAACGTTGTGATGCAGGCTTCCGCTTACCTGTGTCAGTACAACTGCTGAAGCTGAAAAGGGTTGCAGAGAGGCGAAGTTCTTGTGGCTCACCACGCATCTCAACGATCCCTTGACTGCCGCTGTGGGAACTAACGTGCTTGAGATCGTCGAGCGCGACAACATCTACCAAAAAGCAAGAGAGGAAAGTACACAGCTGCGCTCAGGTTTGGACAAATTGAAGGAGAAATACTGGTGCATTGGGGATGTCAGGAGTCGTGGCATTTTCAAGAAGTTGAGATCATCTCAGATGCTGGGACCAAGTCACCAGGTCTTGAATTTGGTCATACAGTGGCGAACAGGGCTATGAGCTGTGGTCTCAGTTGTAACGTAGTCAACCTTCCGGGTATTGGGGGGGGGGGGGGGGGGTTCCGGGCCGCACCTCCTGTGACTGTGTCGACAGATGAGATCGAGGAAGGATTGCGCATACTCGATGGGGCGTTCGAATATGTTCTGCAAAGCAATGGGCCGAAACCTGAGACTAAGGGACTAGTAGTACCAGCTGTAGGCTGAAAGTATCGCTCTACGTATTTCACAATTGAGTCTTTCTATACTTCCACGACTTGCTGTAGCATGCCGGGGGTTATTTCGTTATAGCGCCAAATCAGCTGCGGCTTTACTCCAGATACGCGTCTTCTCCGAGCGCGCCATTCTCTGTCAGCGCGTCTTGTAATCGACCGTCACCTTCTCGTAGATACCAATATGTTATCACGGATGCTCTGGGTGCTTGGAGAATCGTGATTGGAATACGTATGCGAGTGATGGTGTCGGGTCTCGGAAAGGCAAGGAGACTCCAGTTTCCGCGTTATCGCGGCCCACAATCACGTCATTACTTGATTGGTCAGCGTTAGCTCCAAATAACACCTCTTCCGCTGTCGCGGTCGATAACCATTGACATAATCATCAGCAGGAGACGATGGCTACACATCGCGACATAGAACATGGCTCTTCGCCTGGTGAACGTGAGCCTCTGCTCAGACCACAGCAGAGCGAAGGGAACGCAACTGCACCACTGCAGGACAATTCGGCGCCAGAACCCCAATCGGAAGCCTCCAAGCGGAGAGAGTACGGCTGGAGAGGTTTCTGGATCGTCGTTGCAATTCTCATTGTCGCGGTCTTTGTAAAGGGTTGGATCGAGTCTGACGATGTCGATGTGAGTATCACTGCCAAGACCATGTGTCCTCAAGGCCGTTCTAATGCGTTGTCGCAGTTTGACCTCAAGGGAGCTTTGAAGCGTGCTCTGGGTGGAGGCCTGAGTGGTGCGGCAGCAATGGTATTGCAAGTCTTGTTGTTGATGCCCATTCGCACCATCATGAACTACCAGTACCGTCATGGTACATCATTGACTACTGCAACAAAGACTCTCTATCAGGACGGCGGATATGGCAGGTACTATGCAGGTATGGGGGCAGCACTGTTTCAAGGTACGATTATTCATCTTTTGAGACTAAATCATTCCGGGCTTATCATCGTTCAGGTCCCATCGCACGCTTTGGTGACACAGCTGCCAACGCTGGTATTCTGGCTTTGCTGCAGTCGAACGGCTATCTGGCTGGCTTACCGTCGCCCATCAAGACTATATTTGCTTCCTTATGCGCCGCTGCATTCAGGATGATTCTTACTCCGATTGATACTTTGAAGACGACTCTGCAGGCGGAAGGATCCCGTGGAACAGCCCTGCTCCGTCAACGCATCAAGACCGATGGCATTGGTAGCCTCTGGTGGGGTTCTTTTGCGACAGCTGCTGCCACCTTTGTCGGACATTATCCTTGGTTTGCTACGTACAATTTTCTCTCCGAGAACATCACGGAGCCACCAAGGAGCAACATCGTCCCCTGGCTTCTGAGAGCAGCGTTCATCGGCTTCTGTGCTTCCGTCGTGTCAGACACGATCTCGAACTCGTTACGGGTAGTGAAGACGTATCGACAGGTTCACGAAGCTCAAGTATCTTACACTGAAGCTGCGAGGCGCATTATCCGTCAGGACGGTCGTCGAGGTTTATTCGGGCGCGGATTAAAGACAAGGATCATCGCCAATGGCTTGCAGGGTATTATTTTCTCCATTCTATGGAAGCTGTTCCTAAAGATATGGGAGGACAAGACGGGTGACAGCAAGAACGTACACTAAGGCATTTTGGCTTGTTTTCGATTGTATAGCAATACCTTACAGGGCATAGATGGCGTCCGGGGAGACAGATACCGGTACCGCACGGGTGAACATTATACGGCACTTGAATTGCAAAGCTATTCAAGCAGGCCCTATCCCGTTCAAGTCTCCAATCTCAAGCTGCGACAGAATCTGCGTCTCCAGAGTCCATCATATGGTATGCGCGCAACGCTATCGGCTTGGTCAGACCCCCGCACTTCGAACGCCATTGCCAAGCCAATATGTGGAGATCTCGCCGGTGTCGGAATTGACTGTCGCGGTTAGGCTCAGCTCTGGCGCCTTGGTCGTCGTTCGAGCTTCCTCTTATGATACTGATTTGCAAGCACCCAAGTCGTGCATCCAGTTATGTAATCGGCGGAAGATCAGTTGGCCATGACAGAATCACACATTCTCAGATAGCGGCAGTGAATAACCGATATATCGGCAAGTGGGATGGTGTTGCGCAGGGAGTATAAAAGCAATGGACGGCTGATACCGTCCAGCTCGGCTGGCACCACAGTCACGATCAAGTGATCCACCTTCAATAGTCATGTGGTCGAAATTGTATACTGTATCATTACTTGCAAGCACTCTAATCCCCTCGATTACTGCAACTCCCTTGCAGGCCAACACATCACCAAACGTGTTCCCAAATACCGACCAATGGCCTATCGCGACTGTTGGCAGGGCACTACAGCAACAGCTCCCTGATACCGATCTGCAAGCTATTCTAGGTCAGATCTCGCGAGCAAACATCGAAGCAACCGTCCGAAAGCTCGCTTCTTTTGGCACCAGACATACTCTTTCTAACCAGACTGACCCCAAACGCGGCATTGGTGCCGCCCGAACCTGGCTTACAGAGCAATTCAAAGCTGCAGCTGCAGTCAGCAATGGCTCGATGAGCGTGTCGTGAAATAGCTTCATCAAGTATCCTGGCAACAACGAGCGCATCATCTTTCCTGTTAATATCACGACGGTGGTTGCAACTTTGACAGGGAGTGAAGACCCGGAGCGACTCTATGTCGTTGGTGGGCACTACGACTCAAGGAACAGTGATCCCGTAGACTATGAGGGTGATGCACCTGGAGCCGTTGATGAGTAAGTATCGAGTCGCTGCATTGTGGGTTTGATCTGACTTGTTGTAGCGCATCTGGCGTGGCTGTGTCTCTGGAGCTTGCTCGTATATTTGCGACTTACAAGCCAAAAGCCTCGATCGCCTTCACTGCTTTTGCAGGAGAGGAGCAGGGGCTTCTCGGTGCAGAGAACCTCGCTCAGACCTACAAGAACAGCTCGACCAACGTCGCGGCGATGATTAATCTTGATATGGTCGGTAACTCGAAAGCTCAAGATGGAACAACCGACCCGTACAACATTCGTCTATTCTGTCAAGGCACGCCTTCGACCGAGAACTCTACAACAACGACCTCTATGCTTAGCATTGGCGGAGAGAATGACAGCCCCTCCCGCAACTTGGGACGCCACATCTACGAAGTCGCTTCAAATGTATTCACTGAAATGACTGTACGCCTTATCTACCGTCTAGATCGCTACAGTCGTGGTGGTGATCATCGTCCTTTCCTAGAGGCTGGATTCAACGGCGTGCGCTTTGTACAAGCCAACGAGGATTACACACAACAACACCAGGACGTTCGAATCCAGAACGGAAAGCGGTATGGTGATCTCGTCGAATTCCTGGACTTCGAGTACAACACTCGTGCAGCCAAGGTCGTTGCGAGTACCATGTGGAGTCTTGCGAATGCGCCGGGCGAGCCAACGAATGTCGGCATCAATGTCACGGCAAGCGACAACTACAGTCAGTTCCGCTGGACAACTCCCAAAGGCTTGAAGCCGGAAGGCTATGAGATCGTGTACAGAGAGACTATCAAACCGCACTGGACAGCTGTGATCGAGGTTGGCGATGTAAGCTGCTACAATCTGACAAACGCAACCATTCACAAGGACAACGTCGTCTTTGGTCTCAGGAGCGTGGGGAAAGGCGGTTATAGGAGCCCGGCTGTGCTGCCATTTCCATTTGGGTGCTCAAGGAACTGTTGATACTCATGAAACCATGTAGAAGTGTGTACACACATTTTGGAGACGAACCCTCAAATACTTACACAGTGTTTATTAAGACCTACAGTTACGGGCGGCTTTTTAAGTGGTGTGCTGACTCAGCTTGCTTCGAGAATCTGTTGCCCCGCGCTTCGTTTGCCCTATGTACGTTCATTAGACAAACGTTGAACCCCCCCTACACCTCGCTGTGTATCAGATCTTGCCAGATTTGATACGATATACTTCCGCCGAGATCGCTGGTTTTCTGCTGAGTGGCAACAAGGAGTGGCTGTAACATTGCCACTGCGGCCGTACTTGCAGAAGAAGACTTACGGATGGCCCTGCCCCGTTCCAAACTTTCAGCTACCAAGGGCAGCACGCCCGAACATTACAGCGCGCATTTCGAATATTCTACGCTATCTAATCCTGCAGAAGACGTTCGGTTGATAGCAGTAGATTCATGGGATGGCCTATCTCAGATGCCCTCCATCTCTATCTTCGACACAAGAATCAAACCCCCCTTCGGCGAGACCAGTGACGAAGATGGACGACATGTACCGCCTTATGATGCTATATCATACACCTGGGGAGATACAGGAGATGAGGAGTGCATCATGATGCGGTATCGAAATGCCCAAGAAAACAAAACACCGCGGTTTCTTCGTGTACGAAAGAATTGCGCTGATGTGTTGCGGCAACTGGCCTACTTCACAACGTCAAGGTTCTATTGGATCGATGCGATCTGCATTAATCAAGCCGATAAAAAAGAGCGAGAGCAACAGGTTCTACTCATGAGCAACATCTTCGGGATGGCCCAGTGCGTACTCGCCTGTGTTGGGATGCATCAGGATGACAGTGAGTTCTTGGCACGGACACTAGACAACTTCGATCAATCTTTAGCATCTCATCATACTTCGATTGATGTCCTGACAATAGGGGCCACTGAAAGCGGTATCGTGCCATGGATCACAACAAGCATACCTGAGCATTCCCCAGAAGCTACCTGTGCGCAATACTACTTCGAATGGGTCAGATGCCTGGACGCACCGTTCACCAAGCGCTTGTTCAAAGCACTTGATCGATTCGGAAGGCGGCCGTATTTCTGGCGAATCTGGATCCTGCAAGAGCTATGTCTAGCAGACCGAGTGCGTTTTTTCTGTGGCCGTAGCGAGTTGAGACTGCCTACCCTGCTTTTCTGGTGGAGGGATGTAAGAGCAATGACCGTGAACCACCGCGATCGGGTCGATCCGCAGCTAAAAAAAACTTCAACGATGGCCCGCTTGGTGTTAAACAGACTTGGCCCTGAGTATCTCGGCTCAGCTCTTTGGCGAAATAAGCATTACTTCCACAAACACGGGGGTTCCGGTCTCGGATCCTCATTTGAAGACACGCTTTACAATCGTCAGACTCGTAGGCGAGGCGGTCAGAGTCTTAACAGACGCTTAATGGCAATTCCAGACATTCTCACAATGTACGAGTATCGGCAATGTCAGGACCCGCGCGACTGCGTCTTTGGCACACTAGCTCTTGGTAACTGGCGGCCGAGCATCTCTTTATGCAAAAGTGGAAGTCATGTTCACACTGGTGATATCATCCAGCCGGACTACTCAATAGAAGCTTTCAGTCTCGCACTTATGCTCCTACTCGGCTTCCATGATACACCGCAGATGAATCGGCTGGTCATGGGCATGTTAGGAATCGAATATATATATACATCATGCTGTGCAGGAAGGTCTCAAAGAACGTTACGGTAGACCGCTTGACACCAGAAACTTGGCAAAGGTACCGCTTCGCCAGATTAACAACGATGCGCAGCAACTCGTTCATATGGTGGAAGGCGGCATCCAATTGGCACTCGACTCGACGTGGTCATATGCTAGCCGAATAGCTGGGTCATCCACATACACACAAATCTTTGATTCGGAAGGTCGATGTCGTGCAATCACGACAGCCTTAATAAGTCCAGGAGACTGGTTGGTACCAACCTATTACGGTCGGGGTTTTGTGCTACGACGGTGTGGTACGCTCTACTCGGTGATCGGCAAAGCATACTGTCCGCGAGAATTCCAGCTCGACGATCTCGAGATGACAGCATTTATGATGTGGTACAATCCTGAAGATCTACTTGTTCACCTTGTTGGAGGCCTCTGAGGGTTGAGGAGTACCGACATCGATCCTCCCTCTCCTGAGATGCTCGACCAGCTCCAGGTGGGCTTGTGCACAACCGAAAATTCTTCATTCGCTCAGCTACCAATCCGGCAACGGAAATGGCCAGACTCAGAATTTGGCTATAATCCGCTGAATATATGTGAGGCTCTTGTACGAGACTGTTACGAAGACAACGATTACTATTGGTTCTGCTGATCAAGATTCACGCCCCACGATCGCTCGGGATTTATCATACACTCTAATAAAACTACAATCCAAGTACTTGCAACAGCCTAGAAGTGCGGGGGTTTCAGTGCCATAGCGACCAATAGACCTGAGATTAGCCCGTGATGATCCAGGACGAGAAGATGAAAGCACTTTACTTCCAATTGACAGCACGAACATCGAAGTTGTACAGCGCAACACCTATAGTCGCGCCAGTCAGGCGTCCTAGCGCATTCTTATGAGGAAGAGCTGCTAAGGTGGAAACGTTGTCTGGAGCGGGAACATTCGTTTGCTTCGTTTGTAAAGGTGCCTTGTCAAATCTTGTCCTTTTAAGCGTTACCAAGTCGGATTTTTTCTTCTAGAGTCGCATTTTCACTTTACTGGAAACACGCATCGTTCGGGAGAGCGGTTGCTTGCTGCATTGCGACGGCCTGATCATCGTGATTATCTATCCCATGCAGTATCATGAGCCTCTGGTTTCACGGAAAGGCTGCATCCTCCGAGCAGGTCACGACAAACAGCAACTATATTTTGATATTCCATACGGGAGTCTAAAACGATCACAACTGCGTTTATGGTGCTTTCGAATTTGCGAAATCTTCATGTGCGTACTTCAGATTCACGTTTTCAGCATGCCGGAGATGTCGACCCAGCTGCGTCTGGTCAGACAAGCTCTACTTGAGTTGGTGTGACTCACTTTGGTTGCTCTTTCATCTTCTGTCGAAGAACTTGCTTCTGTTATTCGGGCGTTTTCATCAACTCTTCAAGCCGCTCTTTAGGCAGAGGTGAAGGAAGTATGCCTTCGGCTGGCTTGTACCATGTGCTCTTCTCAGCTTTGCTTCCGTCCACACCATCGCCGATCATCCGGTGACTCGGTGGCACTCGCAACTCGAAGGCGTGTATCTGATCAGGAGCTAAACTGTCAGTCTTGTCGTGTATCGATGCAGCAAGGGGAAGACCTTACTGAGGCCCTGAGCATCGATTACTGTGCGATCTGCCGTCAAAGAGCGCAAGACACCATCTTTCCCTATCGATATGATGCCCATAATGTCCATCTTGAAGTTTTTGAGAATACGGGAGACCTCTTGTTGGTGGGGGTCGTTCCTATCCCAGCTACAGCAGCTGAAATCCTCCTCTGGCGTCTCTGGATTGGCAATTTCCGCCATTAAAGCATCGTATTGCAAAACCACTTGAATTCTGTCTCTAGAGCGTTGATATACAGATTAGAACTTATCTGAAAGACAGTGAAGGTCGGAAGAGGTAAGCATCGTACCATGGCTATGACATCGACGTCAGCTTACACGAGGCTTGGTGGCAGCCTAATATGCTTGGGTGCCTCTCAGCTATGATCACATGATGGCGCAAGTTGAGTATCAGCATGATTATCTTAGGGTAAGACAAAAAGTTCCTCGTGTCGTACATTGATTACTACCGTGGTGTTAGAAGGTCGAAGACTCCGTAGATCATACACCATGAGTCACATGACTGCTCCTTGGCACTAGGTGCTCTACCTACCATAGTACGAACTCCGGCTCATCCTAACGCGGATACATCATGCTTGCATACTGCCGGTTCTGTTCCATGACACTCAGTTCTATATCCATGCTTCTTAATTAACATTGCTAAGTAGGGCAAAGTAAAGAACAGATGTACACGACAAGTGCAGTGTAATACTTGAGATATGTTTTTTTGTTGTGCTGCAAGAGTCATACAGAGACGCTTTCCACCAGACTTCCGTCGCAAACTATGCAAAACCATGTTTGTTGGGTATCTCAGAACTTTCGCGTACATCGCAATTGCTTTCATACCGATCGCGTCCATCCACCCTCCTTCTCGAAGATCTCACCAACTTTCTTGCTGACTGCAAGCAGACGGCGGTCATGGTAACGAGGAGCAACAAGCGACAATCCGATTGGCAGACCGTTCCCGCCCTTGAACCCTGGCACGTTGACAACAGGCGTATGCAATGCTGTCCATATCAAACAGAAAGCTGCGCTACCTGTCTTCTCAATGCCTAAGGGCGCCTCGTCCGGCACGCTCGGTGTAATGACGGCGTCATAGTTGCTCAAAATCTCATCTACAAGAGGTCGCGCCGCAGAGATATTATCGAAAGCTTCCACCTGCGCCTTGCGCGAGATATTGTCGCTATTTTCCACGTGTCCAACCAGCTGCTGCGAGATCTTGTCTTTGGCGACAGCGTACTCAGGCAAAAACGCAGTCCGTCCTTCAGAAGCGAGAACTGTAGCATGCCATGCAGGAAGATCGTCTAGATGATCTGGCAGACTAATCTCTTCAACGTTTGCACCGTGCTCTTGGAGTAAGGTCATTGCTTTTTCGATCGCTGCTGAGGTTCCCGCACCAACGCTGGGCCAGACCATGGTCTTCAAGATCGCGAACTTTGCGCCTTCGACGGAGAACTCCCTCGGGGCTGGTTCGTCATCAAATATCTTGAACGTATCAGCCAGAAGCTCGAGATCCTCTATGCTACGCGCATAGAGGCCGAGCGTGTCTAGAATCAGAGAGTAGATCTTCTGGCCTTCCCGAGTAATTGCGTTCCAGGTAGGCTTGAGCGCGTAGATGCCATTGTAGGACCCCGGCCGAATGGTACTACCGCCAGTCTGTGTACCGAGACCAATGGGCGCCTGAAAGTCACCAACAGCAGCACCAGAGCCGGATGATGAGCCCCCAGGCGTTCGCTTCGAATCGTGTGGGTTCCGTGTCTTGGGGCCTACGGTTGTTGCTGCAAATTCAGTCGTTGTTGTCTTGCCCAGGATCAGGGCGCCAGCTTGGCGAAGAATCATGATGGATCCTGCATCGACTTTTGGAGCATGATCTGTGTAGATTGGCGAGTTGAACTGCGTTGGCATATCTAGCCGCGAGTTTAGTTGGGCCAATTGCCAGTCTTATGCGTTAACTGACCCTTTGTGAAGATGACATCCTTGACTGCGATGGCAACGCCATGAAGAGGCCCCCTTTGGGACTCTGGGATAGCGTCCAATGCTTTCGCTTGTTCGATCACGTACGCTGGATTAAGATATGCCCAAGCCTGGACAGTGTCGTCTCGAGCTTCAATACGTTTCAAAAGTGATGAAGCATAGTCCTCCACAGAGACCTCGCCATCTTTGATCTTAGTCAGAATCTCAGTCGCAGTCAATTTGTACAGATCGGCGCCCATGGTAGCTAGTTCTGATTGTTGGTCCTCTGCAATTGGCGCGGTGTATAATTAAGATTCTTGCGAAGGTGAAAGGGCAAGGTGGGCGCTCTTCAGACAAGGCAACAACGGAGTCAGCGTTCAACCGCAGGGATAGCAAGCTGATGCGAGAGAGCACTGACATCATAGCGGTTGACCGTCGGGCAAGATGCAACGTGTTGTAGTCGTGCCATTGCCTTTCCAGACCTTTCCGCTATCGGCCATTGCCGCATGCGGCCTTAGTGTGAGACTAGTCGTAGCGGGGTTGACACGCCTGCTTGCTGCCGATGAGCCCATCTCCACACATACGCACCCTTATCTGACTGAGCTCCCTATTCGAATACATGCGGATGTTTTTGTCCCGATCTCTCTCAATTGGAATGGCGCCTGATGCTTCCCTTCCCTGTCTGCCCGCGATAGCGGCCCGCTTTCTGCAGGATAACGAGCGGAGGTAAGTTTACGATGAGTAGTAATGTGATGCACGGCAAGATAAGCGACACTGCCGAAGGCACGTTGTCAAAGCGGTTCCTGTTAGCCGAAATGCGTTGGACATACAGGATTAAAGGGACAGTTTCCAGGATGGGGAACTGCCATTCTTTTATACAAAACGGTCTATGAGCCACGCGACTTCCTTTATGATAACTTCTCCACGTCGTCAACGATTCTATACGACCATTTCTGTCACATCGTCATGCCTGAAGTATACGCAGCACCCCCAGACTTTGCCTTCCCTCGGAATTTCAAGGGGTATGGTGAAAAAGGCCTGGAGGGATTGAAATGGCCAAACGGAGCCAAGATCGCCGTTTCTTTCGTTATTAACTATGAAGAAGTAAGTTAATCACCAAAGTTGAGGGTAAGCTGACAGGCATCTAATCATATGACAACTAGGGTGGTGAACGCTCTGTCATGAAAGGAGATGGTGTCTCAGAAATCAGTCTCCGCGAGTACCCCGCTCAGCACAGGATCAACGAGCGAGACTATAGTGGCGAGTCTGAGTTTGAGTATGGGTCACGTCGTGGCTGGTGGCGAATCTTCAAACTCTTCAACGACTACAAGATGAAGTTCACACTGTACGCCGTTGGTTCAGCAGTTGAAGAGCAGCCCGAGGTCGTATCGCGCTGTGTCGAGGAAGGCCATGATGTCGCATCGCACGCATATCGCTGGATTGACCACGCCAATCTCTCTGTCGAGGCCGAGAAGCAACACATCAGGGACGGCATCACAGCGCTGAAGAGACTTACCGGATATGCACCCAAGGGCTGGTACTACGGGCGACCTTCGCCCCAAAGCAGAGCACTAATCCCTCTCGTATATGAAGAGATGGGTGAAGAGCTTCTCTGGGCCAGTGACGCCTACGCTGATGATGTTCCCTACTGGACGGACCTTCCACAAGAGCGTGGTAGCGCCAACCCCAAGGGTTGTCTCATGGTTCCCTACAGCTACGACTGCAACGACTTCAAGTTCCACACACAAGGGACTGGTTTCCGCAGTCCTGGTGGTTTCTACGAGCACATCAAGAACGCCTTCGATGTTCTGTACGAGGAGGGCGAGGATGGTGCTCCTAAGATGATGACTATTGGACTACATTGCCGCATCATCGGTCGCCCGGGACGTTTCAAGGCTCTGCAGGACTTTGTTAAATACATCTCAGAGAAGGAGGGTGTTTGGATTGCAACTAGGACAGAGATTGCGGAGTCTTTCAGAGAACAGTTCCCGTACAAGAAGGGTGAGCTAGCATAATCTTACTAATAGAAATGAAAAGCTCCACCAGTGTTACATCACAGCGATATGAGATGCTCGAGCAGATGACTCGACAACAATATGATCACCGGAGAAACGTTGCTTGATAGGCCTGTGCTATGTCGAAGGCCTAATCTTTGAGTAGTAAAGATCTCAACGTTCGGCACCAGCGTATGACAGGGATATCGATTATACGCAATTCCGACTACACTCACAATATAATGTGAATACAGGTTGCAAAGTTGGACGACCAATGTGATTTTCTTTGCAAACGAAATTGATGTGTATTGACTTATTTCATCTATACCCAGACAAACTCCATTGATCCTGCTGCATCATGACAAAGGAACCCATTTGCATCGCTGCGTCTTGAACAGGGTCCGTGCCGTAAATTGCGGAGCCCGTTTGGTTCCAATCAGCTTCCAAGGCCTCATGCCCAACAGGACCTAGTCCGGACGCTGACGTTCCATCGTCAGTTACCATCTCATTCCACATTCTCCATCCTTGCCATCCACCTGGTGCCTCTTCGTCCACTTCCATGAAAGCCTCCTTGACCGCGTCAGTGACGAGATGTGACATTGTAGGTCGACTGGCTTGCGCTGGCTCGAGTGGCACAGATGCGAGGCTTTCTTGAGCCAGACCCATCGTATGGGCCGAGGGCTTCGGTTGTGCTTCAAGGTTCAAGTGGAGCGATGTAGGGCTGCTCACAATCGATGCCGGATCCGCTTGTCTCATGGTGAGCCTGAACAGGCTTTGCGATAGTGCATCGAAAATATCGCGGTATTTTACAGCCCCTGGCCATTTTTCGCCGAAAATGGTCAAGATTTGCGAGCAGCTTTGCGTTGCTTCGATAACCTCGTATGAGAATAGCTTACGATCTCGCCAGATGCAATATACAAGGGTCAGGCCGGCTACAAAACACGAATGCAAGGATATCATCGTGTACGTCAAAGTCTTGTTCTGGCTCAAGCGTTTGTAGGCATTACAAACGCTGGCAGCAGAGCGGGCACAAGTGATGAAGCGTTCGTCTGAAGTTTCAAGAACCGGGAGGAAGATAGTGAAGAGAAATAAGACCGCCTTGTGGTACTGCCTACAAAGAAGTTAGCTCGGGACGCGTAAATTTGTTTCGCAGAGGCGCTTACACGCCGTAAAAGTCGCGTGCGTCTAGATATGCACTCTCAGGATCGTACATCCATGTGCTCTTGCTGTCGTTTTTCGGTGTCTGGGGAAATGTTCTGACCCATCCGTCGAGATCTGCTCTGATCTTGGTCATCTTCTGATCAAGCTTGGCTCGCTCGGCAGGTAAACATCGCACAACATCCTTGTCGACACGGAAGACAGTCTTGTGAATTTGTGACTGGATTTGATCCAGTCTGATGATGTGAATGAATGGCTGTACATTTGACCACTGACCCTTACGAGGATCATACTCATCGCGGTGGGTCAAATTCCAGTACTCCGGACTGGCGCTCGGAAGCTACGAGACCATTAGCACTACTCGTGTCAAACGTTCGTCAATCGCACCTCTACGTTTATGTCTCGGTCTGCAATCGCAAAAGCTCTACCGAGTACGATGCTTGTCACTCGATCAAGACAATAACATGCCCAAAATGCTCGACGTCGGATCTCGGCATCCCGTCGTTGCGTGGGGGTGCCAGACTGGCCCCGCCTTCTATGGAGTCCCATTTCGATACAAACACAGGTGGCGTATCGAATCTGCGCCCACGCTCCAGCGCCATATGGAGATCGTTGGCCGTGAACGCCGAGAAGTATCAAATATTGCACAGTTACAAGATCATGCTGTTTCAAGATGCGTTCCATGGGCTCGGTTGCTGCAGTGAGCTGAGCCTAGTCGATGTTAGCAAGGCATCGCAGAATAAGCAGGTGACGCTTGCCTCGTCATCAACACCGCAAGGCTTCTTCGTAACTGCCAAGAATCGAGCTGTGATAGCATAAATAAGATGCAATATGCTACGTTCTGCAATCGACAATGCGCCAGACAAGTACTGCCGTTCGAAAATCACCTCGTAGACTGCTTGATCCAGTAAAGGCCAACGAGGGTGGATCCTTTCGAAGAAGAAGTCGAACAAAGCACGGGCTTGTGCTTCAGTCGGTAATGTATCTATGGAAGGACTCGCTATGGGCTCTGTGGGCAGAGCAGGTAGTATTGGAGTTGACGGTGACGGAGCTTGGGGATCTCGACCGGGTGTTGCCAGAGATGGTTGACGGCCCGAACCTCGATAGATCGAAGACTGAATGACTCGAGCTATTGTGGCTCCAGAACTTGACCCAACATAGTACGGCTCATGGTCAGTATCGGTGGTACCAGAGGCGCACAAAGAAAGATAGGCCACGCCGTTGACTAATGAGTTCGAATCGTCGAGGTCAAACTCGTCTGAAAGGGAGCCTGCAGGAGACTCACGGCACGATTCGCCTCGAGCTTGGGGACTCGAGATGATTGTCTCTTCAGACTCACGGTGGTCATGGCGAACACTTCCACAGGTGTTATTGAAGTGATCTTGGGCGTGGTCTGGTAAACGAGCTTCGAGGAACGCGATGCGCTCTTCTAAGGCATTGATGTATCTGCATTTTGTTAGACTTCGTAACGCATGTTACTGGGTGCAACCCACAGTGCTTTACCGCCAGGGTACTGAGGTCGAGCGACTCTCTCGTAAGTACAAGCTTCTTTCGCCCTCACACAAGCTTGGCAGCTGGGATGCCCACCATCACACTGCGAACATAATCATTAGTATAAAGTACATCCCTCTACACATCTCATGTGCTACTTGTAGCGAACTCACCCTCTGCTTTCGGCGCTTGCATCTTTTGCAGGCCAGAGTGATGCGAGACTTCCGACTGGGCGTCCTCTGATGATGCACGCCGTTAGCATATGGAGCTCCTGTCGTGGCTACCGGCCTCTCGGGTTCTGCGTAATTTGACGCCTCGTGCACCTGCAGCGAACCTCGCTGGGTTTCGTTCTCCAGTTGCAGCATGACAATTCTGATGAGAGTGTAGAGCTTGTCGGGGGCAACGTCGCCGCAGAGCTAGGCCATTGCTCGCAGATCATGGCTGCAGGGTTGCGTCCCATGGGGATGACTTCGGCAGCGGGCAGCCGACAATGATAATCCAAGTGAAGTGGGCCTTGGAGCTGTGCCGGCCAATAATCTCGTTAGGATGGAACGACGAGCATACCAGAGTAGGGTTGTCGTTCGCAACAGGCCACGAAAGTCTAACTCGGCCTTGGCGTGCCGCTAATTTGTTATCTTCGAAGGAAGCAGGGATATGTTATCGACGCCAAACCGCCGCCAACGAGCATCAAAGGTAACTCTTCTTATCGTCTACGATGATCGGACTAACAAGTTGCGACTAGCCACTCGGCTCTTCGTCCATTTCGCGCATCCAAAGAAGCGCCATGTGGCACGTCGGTCAAAAACGCGCCGATGAGGTTACAACGAGGCGCCTAGTGAATCTGGTCAACATGTGTGATGTGCGGTATGAGATACTGATTCTGGGGTTTGAATCATGAACCTATCGAGAGACATATGAACGACTAGAGACCTGGAAGCAATCCAGATCGCACTCAACTGAAGCATTCACGTCGACAATTGCTCGTTCGCTAACATGGGTCGAGTCACGCTCCCTTCGAAGCAAAAGGTTACAGCACCGTTCAGGTCAAAAGCTGCCTTCGTTGATTTTATTCGATCTCCGCAAGGCAACGAGGGCCAAGCTACCGTAGGCGACGCCAGATGGTCCAACAAAGATCTTGAACCAACACCCGAGAAAGATAGGACATGGACATGGTAAGCGACCTTGAACGTCGCCTCTGGCTCAATTACTGATGATCGTAGGTATAACCTTCCGTTGTACTGGTTCTCAAATCAGTTCTCTTTGGTCGGCTGGAACACTGGTTCTGCACTGGTCACAGTTGGTCTGGTGAGCCCCTCTCGCCATACCATAGACCTGAGATGCAAGGCTGACAGACCCTAGACATGGCAACAATCCTTCGTCTCAGCATGCATTGGATCGTTTCTCGCTGCTGTTGTAGTCGTACTCATGGCGCGTCCGGGTGTTAAGTATCACATTGGATTGTCAGGTCTTCGTTCCCTTATCAAGTATTGTGACTAACAGCGTATAGCCCGGTGCTCGTCCGCTCGACCATGGGAATGTATGGCGGATACTTCTTCGTCTTCATTCGAGCCATTGTATGCATCATCTGGTACGGTATCCAGACATTCTACGCTGGTAACATTCTCTCCGTGATGCTGCGCTGCATCTTCGGTAGCTCGTGGGAGAATTTCCCCAATGCACTTCCTGCCAGCGCAAATGTTACCTCGAAACAGTTATTAACATTCTTCATGGCTTGGCTCATGGAATTCCCATTTGTGAGTATCCCAATTTCCATAAGGTGCTTGTTTGCTAGAACACTGCTGATGGTAACAGATGTGGGTACATCCCAAGAACATCCATTACATCTTCACTGTGAAGGGTGTTGTCATGCCTGTCGCTGCTTTCGCTGTGTTTGGCTGGTGCATGACGAATGGAGGCGGACTCGGCTCGATGAGCCTCGCGTCAGCAGGTCAATTCTCGACGACACCCCTAGGCTGGAGAATCATGGCTGGCATCAATACTATCTTCGGCTCTCTCTCGCCCATGCTGGTCAACCAGCCTGACCTTGCGCGCTACTGCAAGAAGCCTCGCGACGCTGGTCCAATCCAAGGCGTCAGTGTCTTCGTTGCCTCGGTCATCGTTTTCTTCCTCGGCATGGCATCGACTACCTCGATCCAGGCTAAGTGGGGCGAAGCGTACTGGAACGTCTGGGATCTTTTCGAGGCTATCCTTGACCACTACTCGAACTCTGGAGCACGCGCTGGCATCTTCTTCGCTGCTCTTGCGTTCTACCTCGGCGTCTTTGCAACCAACTTTGGCGCCAATTCGATTCCGTTCGGCTCTGACATGACCGGTCTCTTCCCGAAATGGCTGACAATCCGCCGAGGGCAGATCTTGTGCGCGGTTCTTGGTGTGGTCGTTCAGCCCTGGCAACTCATGGCTAATGCAACTGCCTTCCTCAGGTAAGTATCGAGACGCATATTCCATAGGCCAAACTGACTCTGCCCCAGCTTTCTTGGCTCTTACAGTATCTTCATGGCGCCTTTGTGCGCTGTCATTATTATCGACTACTTCATTGCGCGCAGAGGGAATGTGCACGTCCCATCCTGCTATGTTGGCAACAAGAGTGGCCTATACTGGTTTTGGTCGGGGTTCAATTGGATCGGTGCTGCGGCATGGTTGTTTGGCACTACTATGGGCATCCCGGGCTTGATAGGCCAGTACCAACCGCAGATGATCAGCAATGCGGCAAAGTACATGTACATGATGGGATGGCTTCTGACATTCTTCACGTCCGCTATTTTGTACTACATCGCAACTACGATCGTCAAACCGCGGATCTTTCCTGCCGGATTTGAGACTACTCCGCTGAGGTGGGAATGGCTTGCTGAAGATGGTCGAGAGGGATTCTTCGATGGCGAGAGGGAAGGTGGAGAACTCTACTGTCCTTCTACTCCACCGACGACGGATATTGAGGAGATTGACATGGGTGAGAAGCAAAGCAAAGCGCCTTACTAGAGTGTATATAGTTTCTATCGCGTTGGATAATGCTCGGTGTGTACCTGTCTGTCGTTACTTTGATAGACTTTGTTCTCGCTTCATAATAACCAGGATCATTTCGTCAGACGATATGCCATTCAGAAGCCGTTTGATATTCGTAGTTGACCGAAGGCTGTGCGACTCTCTGCCAAGGGAATCTCGCGACTCGGCTGGGATTGTTCCACACATCTTTCGCCAATTCTTAGTAAAGGGGAGACAAATTGGATTACACGCCTCAACATCAGGCTTTTGAACCTTTGTGTGTTCTAGTAATTTCATTGCATCGATGTATAGGATGCCTCGGCTGACTGCACCTGATCTACGACTTCCCCAATCATCTTGTGATATTGGAGAAAAATTCCGCTATGATGACGAAGGCTTATTGTCTTCATCACCGATGTGAAATCCTTTCTCTGCAGTAGAGATAATTTCTGTATCAGTGTCCTGTCCATCAATGATATGTGATTGGAGCACATCAACATTGTCCGCTGTGCCTTCGTCGCTGTCCGCGGTTGGTTTGGGGGCCTTTATGCTAGTGTTGCCAACCCAGCAGGTCAGAATCAAGCTCAACCCTGAGCAAACTGTGAAAAACACAAATATATAGTGTAGCCCTTGCATATACATGTCCAGTATATGGTCTTGCTGGCCCTGCGTGAGGTCTAAGCTGTCGAGAGCATATGTAGAGGAAGTGAGCTCAGACAATAAGCCGTTAGACACGTAGGGTTCGGCTACCAGGCTCTGACGGAGCGTGTTCGAGAGTATCACTCCAGCGACAACAAGGCCAAACGAACCACCAATAGTGCGTATAAAGTTACGTAATCCTGTTGTGACCGCTCGATCTTCAGTGCGGCTGTTGGCATACATGCCTACAAGGGTCGGTTGTAGGGTCAGGCCAATGCCAGCGCCTTCCACGATGAGCGCGGGAATCAGGAGACCAAGACTTGTGGTGCGGCCGAGCATCAAGGTCAGTCCATTTCCAATTGTCCAGAGTGCGAAGCCGATTAAGATGCAGTGCATGTAGCTACCTATCCGTGTCATGTACTGCCCACTTGCAATGGACGCGAATGACGAGGTGACTACGACCGGAAGGATGAGAGCGCCCGATAACAGTGGAGAGTATCGTAGTATCGATTGGAAGTAAATTGGTAAGTAGAAGAAGTTTCCGAAATAGGCCAGACCAGTGAGGAAAGCTTGCAGATATAGGGCCCAACAATGTGGAGCATGATAGAGTCGTAGAGGCATAATCGGCAAGGGTGCAAGCATCCACTCGTAAAGTACGAACAAGACCATGAGAACCACGCCGATTACGGTCGCGCAGATGAAGAATGCGGACGACCAGGCGTATGTGACTCCGCCGCCAGAGAGGGGAATAAGAAGCAAGAGTGTCGACGCAATGTTCAGCACTATGCCGCCATAGTCGATCTTCTTCATCTGCTCCATGGTATCGCTGGATACATGTTTCAGTGGCAGGAAGAATACGAGCACCAGTGTGGTCGGAATTGTCATGATGGGGATCATCCAGAACACCCATCTCCAGGATCCGCCTTCAACGACAGCGCCCCCAAGGAATGGACCAATACCGTTGCCGAGAGCAATGACAGCACCGAGCCAACCTAGGTGTTGATGTTAGTCACATCGTTATCATGCCATAAGGCCAGGCGCGACCCACCTTGGTATTTTCCACGATTCTGCAGTGTCGTGATATCGCTCACGATGATCATGACAAGACTATTGATGCCTCCACCACCAATGCCTGCGATAGCACGAAGCACGAATAACTGCTCCGAGGTCTGCGAAAACCCGCAGCCCAAGTCACCCATTGCCAGGAGAAACAGGCAGACGAGCAATAGGCCCTTTCGACCGAATATGTCGGATAATCTCCCAATGATCAGCTGAAATGCTGTAGACGCGATCAGGAAAGACGTGCCAATCCATGATGTCGCAGTTCCAGTATTGAGGTCTCCAGCTATCGCAGGTGTTGCTGTCGACACACTCGTCTGGTCAACGAAGGACACAAAGAGGCATACAGACAACGTCGGTATTGCTATTCGGAGCTGTCTTGCAGTCATGGTGTTACGCTGTCCGCTGATGGAGTGTGTATCACTAGTATCGTCACCATCGTTATAGGAGCTCCCATCCCTCGTCGATGTCGATGCTGGACGGGTAACGTCGTTGTTTGGGGCAGATGCCGTCACGACCTGCGAGTTGTGGTTTTGATGTCTCTCATCAGGCTCTTTCTTCTCGTTGTAATGCAGAGTAGAGTTTGACATGCTTCGACAAAAGGTATGGTAGGTCACCGATATGGCTGAAATAAATCATGGATAATACCGAGCAACATCATATATTCAAACAAAGTTTACTTGAGGAATCGTCAATCAAATTATGCGAAGAAGGCTGCGAAGCGAATTGTGGAGAAGCTGTCCCCACTGTACAGCAATTTGTTTTGCTCATCGGTAAGGTAGCTTGCGCAATAACGATGGAGACGCCAGTACTGGCTGCGATGCATTCAATGACGGCAAAGATGGTAAATCCGTGATGGGAATTAAGGACGGAAGACGGCAGCCGCAGTTGCGAAGCGGGAGTGGATTTCGCGCCTTGGCATCGGTAATTTTGAGCCGATGCGGGACGCTGCTTCCTCGGATCCACTGCTGCCATGTCTCGAGTCACCGACACGATACAGCATTACCTGACACTACGCGCGGGTACTATCAACGCGATGATAGAGTACTCGACAAAATATGTCGGCCGCGAAGCTTCAGGGAAGACCCTTGCCGCTTGTGGGGACACCACAATGGAACCGCGATGATAAACATCAAGCCTTTGGCTAGGTATGAAGCCTCAGCAGAGCCTATCAATTACTGAGATTCATCGACTCTGCACCGCGTCACCACTTGGTTCAATCAGCTTCTTCACACGCAACGAGTATATAATCTACCAGAATGTCACGACTTTTCCAGCCTCTGGCACTCGGGACGACGAAGATAGGACATCGGGTCGCAATGGCTCCATTGACCCGATATCGCATGGACGACGACTGGAATGCGACAGCTCTGAGCGAAGGTACTTCCGAGAATATACAGGCAACGAGGTTGTCTCTTTTACTGACACAGCTTTCAGAGTACTACGAGCAAAGAGCATGTGTTCCGGGCACACTCATCATCAGCGAGGCTACAGTCATTTCCAGGAGTGCCGCTGGTTGCCACAATGCGCCTGGCATTTGGTCAGATTCGCAGGTTGCAGCTTGGAAGAAGGTAACGGCAGCTGTTCATGCAAAAGGCTGTGTCATCTTCTGCCAGCTTTGGCACCAAGGACGAGCCGCTCATGCAAATGTTTTGGAATCGCAAGGGTTTAGACTCTTGTCTTCCAGTGCTGTACCCATCAGTCTGCAAGACCAAACACCAGACGCCATGACAGAGGAAGAGATACTACAAACCATCGTTGACTACGTGACAGCGGCCAAGCACGCAATCGCTGCGGGGTTCGATGGTGTCGAGATACACGGCGCCAACGGCTACCTACCAGACCAGTTCCTACAGACAACCTGCAACAAGCGCGTGGACAGTTGGGGTGGAAGTTTGGAGAACCGAGCAGGATTCCACTTGGAAGTGACCAAGGCGGTCGTTGCTGCGGTTGGCGCAAACAGAACGGCAATGCGCCTGAGCCCTTATAGTGATTTCAATGGTATGCTCATGCACGAGCCAGAGCCAACATTCGAGTATCTCCTCACTCAAATGAAACCTCTTGGTCTCGCATATCTCCACTTGATCGAAGCAAGAATCAAAGGCAACGATGACGCTGAGTGCGGAGGCCAGAAGAATGTCTCGTGGATGGTGAAGCAGTGGGGCAACGCAAGTCCTGTCGTGCTGGCTGGAGGCTTCAAGCCCTTATCTGCCAGGCGAATCGTCGATGACACATACGAAAAGCACGATGTGATCATTGCGTTTGGTCGGTTCTTCGTTTCGAATCCGGATCTTGTGTTTCGTATCAGAGAAGGAGTACCACTGACTGAGTATGATCGTTCGGTGTTCTATACCCCGAAGCTACCGAAAGGGTATATCGACTACCCTCACTGTCAGCAGTATCTACAAGCAGCAGCACAAGCATGAATCGTAATAACTTCGAGTCGACCGGCTACCATGCCCCGTGATGTGCACGTGTCGCCGTCGAACGCACAACAGCCTCGCCTCGGTGAACTTGAAGACTTGCTTCAGAATCACCCAAAGATGAAGAGGTTTCAGAAGCCTTTGCATCATCAGGGATGCAACATCTTCACACTCGGTGCAAGACCTCTTAATATGATCCACCCGAGGCGAAGCCACGTCCAACTTCTCGCTGTCCATCCTGCACCGCTTACTGTCATTGTCCAGATACGACACTAGCAAAGGTCCGTGATGCTGACCACAGGCGCTCGATCTTAATCGTCCAGAGCTAGGCGGCCGGGCTTATCGAAGGGGGCCTCGGTGACTCGGTGACTGCGTCTGGTGTCGAAGGGATTTACACAAGACTGCGTCAATGGCTGTAGTTCGGTTAACGCTCTCGGTAAAGATCACTGCGTACAGGTGGCAGCCTCATGACAGAGTGACCAATACCGTCCACATTTATGAGAATCGTGCCCACAGACGTCGATGATCACCACTGCCAGACAGCTGCAGCACGCAGCACGTCCCCCGGGGCTCCCTTCCAAACAGCCACGACCGCAGCAATGTAACAGAGTCGTTGGCGGCGGACATAAGCAAAGCAAGCCACTTACATTAACTTACCTACACGAAGGCGCGTGCCTAGCTTGCCATCTAGAAAGCTTGTGCGGCGCCCCCAGAAAGGTCCAACCAGGTGCATGCGCCAATACCCAACGTCCCGGTTTGTGTGCGCCGAATCACATGCAGTATTTATAGCGGGCATCGAACGATATCATGACCGTCAGCCGTGTTCCAACTGTTTTGGCATCCCAAAGCGATGAAGCATGACAGTCCTTCAAGGCTACCGATGATAGTGGCGCACTGATCAACCGCTCTTAAGCGCTCTGCCGCACGCAGCGTGTGAGAATTCCGAGTGACAGGGACGGCCGCTACCGACTAGCCACCAATTCTCCAAGACAAAGCCAGTCGCAGCACTTATCATCCAAACGTAATGGTGGAAGTCGCGACCGAAGCCATTGGTTCGTGGAGGATCCGCAAGTTTCGACACTACCACGGCGCATCTACTCAACCATATCGAGCTACTGTCGCAGGTGGCCGCGGTGATGGACGACAAAATATGGTGTTGACTAGCCGGAGCGGGGTCCGGACGCTTTGGAGATGGTCGAAACTGGATCGAAGGTGTGTATTCTACGACTAGCCCTACACCGTTAGCTCCGCCGAAGGTAAGCATTCTGGCCAGCGCCACGGCTTGTTTTGGCGCGCTGTTTTAGGAAGGAGCAAGAAAATACGGGCGGAGCGTAATGATGCCAAGACACCTGTTCCGCATCCTTCAAGGTTGCATTATTGTTGCGTTGGGGATGCTGATGGCTGTTCGCAGATGAGAGCAGTGCGTGGAATGCAGGCTGCGATGATTTGCGGGTGAAAGAGAAGGCAGAAGCAGCAGCGGGCGACCGCTACGGCGATTTACACTGCTCTTGGCAGTAAAAAGCTTTCCAAGACATCTCATCCGCTGCTTGGTGGGTCTTGTCTTTCCCCTTGGATTGTATCTTACCGAGGCTTGTGCATCGACTCATTCCTAGGCGGTGATTGGCGCGCGCGGAGGAGGTTGCAGCAGTTATCGCGCACGCGCCTGGGTGTATTGGGGAAAATGAATGGCGGTGGCAATGCGATTGACAATGTAGACCTGCCGTATCAAAGCTAGGTTACGGCGTCTATCTGTTACTGTTACGACCTCCTTCCTGATCGGCTGCTCTCAGGCGGCCAATCCGGCACACAACACACGAGCTACCATTGCGTGCTTTCACTTCAAATACCCATAAACCAGGGCTCCCCAAAGATCTTCTCTTCGTTGTCGCTCCCCACTACACCACCCCACCTCACGAAGTCTACTTAGTAGCACGACCATCACCATGCCTGTTGGTGACAACGACGCCGTTGTAAGTCATAGTGCCACATATATCCTCGCATGCTTTTACTTACACTCGTTCAGACCGCCGTAGGCTTGGACCCGGCTCTCATCGACGCCTCTGGTGATCCTCAGCGCAAGAACCCTGCCCTGCACAGCAATGAGGCACCACCATTCCTCTTCTCTGAGGGCAAGGCTACCCTCCAAGAGAGCTACCTGAGCGACAACGACAGCCTTCCCACCGAGGAGGAGCTCGCGACGCTCGAGCGCGTCGGTGCTGGTATCCCGTGGAGAATCTACACCATCGCCTTCGTCGAACTTGTGGAGCGTATGTCCTACTATGGATGCGTTCAAGTCTACTCCAACTTCATCGCTAAGCCCAGGCCCACACCCACTGGTGCCGCTCTCAATCCCAGTGATCCGGATGCCCAGCCTGGTGCCCTCGGTCTTGGAAAGCAGGTCGCTTTCTCCCTTACCACCTTCAACGCTTTCTGGGTCTACTGCTGCCCTCTTCTCGGAGCTTGGATCGCCGATACCTACCTCGGACGTTACAAGACTATCCTCTACTCAGTCATCATTGCTGAAATCGGTCACATTATCCTCGTCGTCTCTGCTATTCCCTCAGTCATGGACAGCTCCAAGGGCGGCCTTGCCTGCTTCATCATCGGTCTTCTCGTCATGGGTCTCGGAACCGGTACCTTCAAGCCCAACATTTCACCTCTGATTGTCGAGCAGCTTGAGACGGACAAGCTTCAGGTCGTCGAGCGCAACGGCAAGCGCGTCATCATCGATCCTGCCATCACTGTCACCCGTGTGTACAACTACTTCTACCTGTTCATCAACATCGGTGCTCTGGCTGGTCAGCTTGGCATGGTCTACGCCGAACGCTACGTCGGCTTCTACCTGTCCTACTTGATTCCCACTGTCTTCTTCCTGTTGGCTCTTCCCGTCTTGATTGTGTGCAAGAAGCACTACATCCTCCGTCCCCCGAGCGGTAGCGTCATGGGACCTGCTTTCAAGCTCCTTGCTAAAGCTCTCGGCACGAGAAACTTGAAGAACTGGAATGATGGCAAGATGTGGGAGTCTATCAGGCCCTCTGCCCTCGGCGCCAACAAGCCCTCTTGGTACAACTTCGACGACGCCTGGGTTGATGAGGTTGCTCGTGGTTTCCGTGCCTGCGGTGTCTTCTTCTGGGTTCCCATCTTCTGGCTCGCTTACCGCCAGATGGATTCCAACTTGACCCAGATGTGCTCTACCATGGCTCTGCACGGTGTTCCCAACGATCTGTTAGCCAACTTGGATCCTATTTCCATCATCATCCTCGTTCCCAGTAAGTTTTAGTCTTCCACCAAACTGACGCTGTGTTGCTGACATGTTCTGTAGTTCTCGACACAATTGTGTACCCCTTCCTACGCAGGAGGGGCATCAGATTCACTCCTCTCAAGAAGATTTGCGCCGGTTTCATCGTTGCGTCCTTCTCCATGGTCTGGGCTTCGGTTCTTCAGTACTACGTGTACAAGACCTCCGACTTCTACAACCTGACCGCGGCCGAGATCAAGAAGGGCTACAAGTCTCCCATCAACGTTTGGGCTGTCACTGGTGTCTACATTCTCATCGCCATCTCCGAGATTTTCGCTTCCGTTACAACACTCGAGTATGCTTTCACCAAGGCGCCTAAGAACATGAGGTCTCTGGTTATGGCTGTACAGCTGTTTACCACTGCCTTCTCTGCTGCTCTTGCTCAGGCCTTTACCCCCTTGACCGCCGATCCTCTCGTCGTATGGAACTACGGTGCCGTCGCCATCATCTCGTTCGTCACTGGTGTCCTCTTCTGGATTGCCTACCGCAAGATGGACAAGGAGGAGGATCAGCTCAACATGCTGCCTACCGGTCACCTTGGCAACTCTGAGCAGGCTGCCGACGTCGAGAGGCGCATCAGCGTCAGCGCCGTTGATGAGAAGAAGGCTTAAGCGTTGGCACCAACGAACAACACGTTGCGCGCAAACTCGCTGAAGTCTCATTTGCGGATGTTGTCAGATTTGAGATCGCTCGTTTAAATCACGACGTTATGGTGTGCGCTCGCCAGGAGCTGCGACGATCTGTGATGTCATAGTAATACTTATACCCAATTTACGACCAAAGGTCACTTCACAAACAACTCTTATCTTTCTGTGTGAAATCACGTCTGTGAATGTTGAGGCTCAGCGGTAAACCTTCTCTGTTAGTTTTAGCACACCACCGATTATGATAGTCACGCCTCGGCCCATCACCGACCGTGCCGCCGCCTCGACTTTGCTTGATCTTCGCCAGCTCCTGCCTTTCTCGGTCGTCTTTAGCCTGTATACTTCGCACCCGCGCCACGCTCAGTGCAACACAACGTGTACGAAACTCCACATCTAAACTTGCTCCAGCCAAAGAGACGTCATTCCGATCCGCGCGCTGATCACTCCCCATTCTTACCCCACACAGCACACGCCTACCCCAGAGCATCCCACAAGGCCCCACACCACGACAACTGATCGCTATCCTTATTCGCTCGTTGCAGCGCGCGCGCACGTTGAGATGCCAGGGAGAACAATGGATGCCGAAGACGGCTAGCCATCGTCGTTCAGCTCGGAGGTAGAATGCGCCGCGCTGGTTCTTAAGAGTGGGTGACTGCCGTGGAAGCCTTGAGGGCTACCTCGAACCGAAGTTGCCATCTCACCCTCAACAGGATGGCGTCTAGTGGCATTGATGAGAAGCGCGTGGAGCTCAGCGGTGAGCAACGTATTGAGAATCTGACAGAGAAGGGGTCGACGAGCTCGGGAGAAATTGAGGCCCAGCGCGTTCAGCTCGATGAGGCGGAAGCCAACCGCGTATTGAGAAAGGTAGATTATCGACTTGTACCTATGCTGGCGCTACTTTATCTTGTTGCTTTCATCGATCGTTCGAACAGTGAGTATCTAAGCTTGCACAGATCGTCTTGATCCGCTACTAATCGATCGCAGTTGGCAACGCCAAAATTGCAGGCATGGACAAGGACCTTGGCCTAAAAGGTCTCCAGTACAACACGGCAGTGACGCTGTTCTTCGTTCCATATACGCTGCTCGAAATACCCTCGAACATTGTCCTCAAGATGATGAAGCCGAGTCACTGGATGGCGATCTTGATGTTCTCGTGGGGACTGGTGATGACCTTGATGGGTCTCGTCAACAGCTATGGAGGCCTGCTCGCTGGACGTTTCTTCCTCGGCGTGACCGAGAGCGGTTTCTTCCCTGCGGCGACGTTCTTGCTCACGCTTTGGTATCGTCGATTCGAGCTCCAGCGCCGTATGGCTGTCTTCTACGTGGCTGCGTCTCTGGCAGGGGCTTTCTCCGGCCTCCTCGCTTTTGGCATCGAGAAGCTAGATGGACGATCTGGCATTGCGGGATGGCAGTGGATCTTCCTGATTGAAGGTCTGATTCCAGTGGCGCTTGCCCTAATCATCTGGAAAATTCTGCCTGATAGCCCTGAGACAGCCAGGTTCCTCACACAGCCAGAGAGAGATCTTCTAGTTCGCCGACTTCAGGATGACTCTGGTAGTGGGCAGGGCAAGGCTACCAACAACGACAAGATGGGCAAGCAGCACATCATTGCTGGTCTCTCGGACTGGAAGATTTGGGCTGGCGTCGTCATCTTCTGGGGCAACACCGTTGGCGTCTATGGGTAAGTGTTCGATCTTGAAGAGAGAGGACAGAATATCTAACTTGCACAGCTTTACCGCCACGGTCCCGACCGTCATCAACGGTCTTGGCTACTCAAGCGCAAATGCCCAACTTCTCACCATCCCCATCTACGTTTTCGCTGCCATCATCACGATCATCTGGGCCTGGGGCTCCGACCTATCGCAGAAACGCTCGCCCTGGATCATCGGCGGCTACAGTATTGCCATCGTAGGCTTCATCGCACAACTCGCAATCCCACACCCCAAATACCCAGGTGTCACCTACGGTTTCCTCTTCCCCGTCGCAGCTGGCTTGTACTGCCCATTCACATGCCTGGTATCCTGGG
Organism: Didymella arachidicola; assembly: GCA_016630955.3. Lineage (NCBI taxonomy): Eukaryota > Fungi > Ascomycota > Dothideomycetes > Pleosporales > Didymellaceae > Didymella > Didymella arachidicola. The sequence goes on from CM049987.1 coordinate 2,597,169, forward strand.
TTGCCAATTCGCTTGCGCCCAGCTCGAAACGCGCTGTGGGTATGGCGCTGCTCATCTCGGTCGGTAATATGGGGGGCATCATGGGCAGCAACATCTACCTTGCACGAGAGAAGCCAAAGTACACCACTGGCTTTGCGGCTAGTTTGGCAATGTGCTGTGCTGCTGTTGCTATGACGTTTGTTTTGCGATGGGCGTACGCCAGGGAGAACAGGAAGAGGGATCGGTTGATTCAGGAGCATGGAGAGGAGGCTATCAGGGCGAGATACACGGAGGATGATTTGTTGATGTTGGGTGATAAGAGTCCATTCTTCAGGTATACGTTGTAGGTTGAATTGGGGAAGTGTCGCTCTGCTTCTTTATGATCAAAAGCATGTGTAGCTGCCTTGATGCTGAACTGTTTATCTTTACATCCGTCCCAGTCCTCTCGAGTTCATCAACGACGACGTGTAGGTTCAACGACTACTGACCACATGGAAGCACAGAGCTAGCCCTTTTTCGATGGCCGAATGTACTCAATCGTATCACCCCCTTCCCCAGCGCCCTCGATTTGTCAAACCAATCGCCCACGTCCGCCTTGCACACGAAACCCCCTCAACCCAGCAAACTTCAATGTTTCTAATATTTGCAGACCCCCTGGAATATTATCTGGTACAGGCTTTCCACCTACATACATGGCAGCACGGGAGCAGAATGGATATACGTAGTCAAAGCCCAGCTTCCGCGTTAATGTTGCATAGTGACTAGACTGTCATGCAGCCACTTACCTACACACCCAGGATTTCTTTTTTAATCACGGACCGTGTGTTCCTGAGCTCTCGGCAGAATACTTGAATCACCGCTTGCCAGCGAGAACTGCGCGAGTCTGAGGAAGTACCACGCACAAACGATAGCGAGCGAGCGATCTTGTATCCTCCCCCCCACTGCCGGGGTTCGTGGAAACGTAGTACCCAACAATGCGTGTCTGAGAGACTCGACGACTACGGTGGTCCTGGTTCGCAAACCATGCATTCGAAATACGGGGGACGTGGCAACGCGATAAACCCGTGAACTACAGCACAACACAGACCCTTCCTACAGTATCTGCGACAGCGTCCAGCTTAGTCCAGCCTAGCAGTGTAACGCACCGAGGGAGGTGCCTGGATCCGATTACATGGTGTAGAGCGGCGGATCTGCGTCTGGAGTCGCGCAGGAGCGGGGTGCTGGCCGATGCTGATGAGCTGGGGTGTGGCTAAGAGGAGGGGTGCTGGGAGGGGGTGGATGAGTGGTTTGTGCGCGATGGGGGAGGGTGGTCAAGTAGCAAAGTGGTATTGAGATGCGAGGACTAAGCCAGCAACGCTACGTAGAGGGTTTGTATTGTGGATTCATGGGTATAGACTACGGAACATTGTATGTAGAATCGAAGAGAAGAGAAAGCAGAGCCTTGTTTTCTCGCAGGAGGAGTAAGGGTTTGGAAATATTGCGGGAGGAGGTGATGGGTGAGTGAGTAGTATAGATAGGACAGGTCTGGGGATTACGCGACGAAGCGCTTGGCAACAGCGTTCGACGCAGATGCAGAGCCAGTGCCTTGGGTACCAGATGAGCCCTTGGTATTTCCCTTCGCAGCAGAGGTGCTCGAGGAGGAGCCAGCTCCCGCACCTTTTGCCGCGGCAGTGCCTGTGGCGCTGGCTGTCGAATTCGTCGCTCCAGCACCAGCCATCTGGAACGCGATGACGCCTCCAAAGGGACCCGCCCTGTTGCTATTCGCAATCTTCATGAAGCACACGTTCTGCTGTCCTGCCGCGGTGCCCGAGCACGTCGTTCCAGCGGGTACCTGGATCGCAACAGGGAAGTCCTGGTTGACGTTTGCTGCGCGCTTGACGATGCTGCGCGCTTGCAGGGCCCAGTAGCCCAGGCTCCGCGGCACCTGGCCGTTGGCTTTGATGTTGCCCTTGTTGCCGGGCACGTCTTGCATGACAGTGGCTTTTACGCCCGTGCTGAAGGCACCTGTGCCTGTGGGGTCGATCATGGCGGAGACGGGGCCTGCGCCGTCGGTCGTTACAATGTGGAAGGTGCCGGTGATCATGCCGCCGTCGGTGACTTGGGGGAGGGTGGAGCCGCTCTGGGCCATGGTGTCGGCGAGCATGGCTACAGTGTTCTGGCCCTGGCCTTTGGTCTTACCGAGGCCGTCGGTGGCGATGTTTGTCTTGCCGAAGACGGTGGTGTCGGGCTCTGTGATCTTGTTCTTGCCTGCGCCGGGGATGACGCCGCCCTGGATACCGATGGCAGTGCCGTTGCCACCGGCATCACCTTGAACAACGGCAACCTTGCCGTGGGCAGTGATGAGGGTGGGTGCTACTGAGCCGATGAGAAGGGCGGAGAAGCGCATGTTGATTGATGAAAGTGGTAAGGATCGGTAAAAGTAGGGAAATACTAGGAATAGAAAGTAGGATACAGAAACGAACCAGTCGCTTTGATTATAGATTGAAGAGAAGTAAGAAATGCTTGAAGTCGTGAGCTGATGGAGTCACCTACAGGCAGAGCATCGCCTTCTTATACACCTCTAGTCTGGCTGTCGTGAAAGCAGCCGCGGAGTTCTGCTCAGCTCCTCACACGGCATGAAGTCGCACAGCAGGCCTTTCCCTCACCAACTGCGGACTGCTCCGCACGTGAGTCTCAAGCCCTAGATCTGCGGCGGCAAGGCTAGCTGATGCTGGAGTGTAGACAATCCTCCTCGAACTGGGGCACGACAAGATGGGATAGGTGTGACAAGCTCAGACAAGCTTTAGGTGGGCGCTTGGTGGGCCGTAGCCTTCAGACCTTGTTCAGAGAAGGCAGCAGTCTTTTCTGTCTTGGCTATTTTCACTTGGTGGGCCCATACCATTCAGTGGAGGCATGTGTCAAAACAGTTCTCGGCGTTCTGAAACCCGATGCTTGTTGAAGCCAACAACAGCGTGCAACAATACCGATGTGTAGATGCGTGAGGTTGTGCATAGCGGGTACTGAAACGGGCGAGACGCCTCTCTGCCGAAACCGCTGGGGAGCCGAGGGTGAGACAAGCCGCGCATGGCGGGCTGGATAGGTGTCAGATCTCTCACACGGTTACATCTGAAGGGTAGTCTGTGCGCTTCGAGTAGACCTCGGCACGAGTTGCAGACAATGCGGTCGTTGGGTTTCGAGAAGTCGTGGTGGGGAGTTGTGGTGTTCACGGCGGAAGGTGGTGCCGCGGTCGAGTTTGGGACCTGTTGTTAGACGGTCGCGTTGACAGCTGACTAGTTTTTGACAGCAGTCTGTCAGCACCTGACAAACAGATGCTGACATGTTGGCGTTTCCTCTTCTACACAACATGTGTTAAGGCTCTTGGACACTCACGAGGCTTGCACCAGGACGTGTGTACTGTGTCCTTTCTCACTCAGATAAATCGACATAATTGTACCTAAACGTGCGTTATTGGTACCGAGTGAATTCATCGATTGTTGCAGCCATGGTGGTCGAAGGCGTCAATCGCAGCTACTGATTTGGACGAGTGTGGCTTGTACTAGAGAAAAACCGGGCGTCAAGACCAAAATCATTGCAGCATTCGTAGGTAATTAGCATCACAAATACCCTCTTGCTGCTGCCCATCATTTCAGAAGTGATCCAGCGGCCAGCCTGACCTCTGCGATGCAACGAGATAGTGAGAAGACCTGGTAATAGTGATGGTACAATTGGGCTCAGATATCGTTCAAGCAGACTGGGCAGGCGTGTTAGATAGATAGAATGCGATCTTCGGGCCGTGGCCCTTTAAATTTGGTTCATAACGGGCGCCGCTGGGGGAGGGCGAACGGGTGCGGGACGCGTCATTTAGAGCGAGCGAAAAGAGGAAGGTTGGTGTTGAGGTTCCTGGCTTGGAGGGATCGACAGCGATAGAGGGAGCGAGGGGCACGTCATCGGTGACCTGCACGTGGACGCAAGGTCGAGTGCATGAGAACAGCTTCGAGCCCAACACTTTGCTTGTTTGCCCTGCTGGACACGATAAGCTGCGAGGTCACCTGGACGCACACGATTTTTCTTCACGCAAAATTACTCGAGTCATTTTCAAGCGCCCGCAGACAAGCCTGGTAGCTTGCAGCTTGCAGCTTGCAGCCCGCAGCCCGCACTGAGACCCTGAGCGCGAACCCACATCTGCAGCATCCTTGGAAGCGCATCGGCCTGTGAGGATAATTCGACCGCGGTGACGGCATTGATCGCGGCGCATAACAACACACGCCCTCCAAGACTCGGCCTCCAGCACCACGCCCAGCCTGCCCGCGCGACCTTATCTGCTTGCCTCGACATCCGCGCAGTACCGCACCCCTGAGCACAGCAACCATAGCACAGCAACCACAGCACCGCACCGCACCACCAACACCATGTCCCCGCAACAGACCCCGCCCAACCCCAGCGCACCCCTGGCCCGACTGGCCGACGACACTGCGACGACAGATGGAGAGAGCCTCCTTGTAAAAGGGAAGAAGCTGCTGGGGCTCGGCGGCCCCCAGGAGGGCATCGGACAGGCTGAGAAGGACGCGTTTGCCATGGCTGGAGAAGTCGCGCCCACACGAACACTGTCGCCGACGTCCCACTCGACCTTGACCTCAGCACCGGTCGCTGCATCGACGCCCTCTGCGCCCTCGCTGCTGCCTTCGCCGCCCTTGACTGCGTCGGCGTTCGATCGACGAGCCTCTCCCCGTGGCAGCCCGCGCATTGCGCCCATTGGCATCGGCGCGTCGCCCAACCGCCGCAGTCTTCACCGCACCTCGTCGCCAGGGCTGCAGTCGCCGGCGTCGGCGCAGATATTCGAGCGCAACGTGCAGGAGCCGGAACCGTCGCCGGCGATCCCCAGCCACGTCAAGACCGAGGACATGATCCCGCCTGCGCTGGACGCTTCTGCGCTGGCCATCACAGACGACCACCTCAGCCCAGAGAAGGTGGAGATTGTCACGCATTCGGCGCACCAGCCGGCTGCTGCGAACGTGTCGGCCAGCATGGCGGATTCGGTGTACTCGCCCTCGCTGGCGCCCGAAGACGCAGCTGTGTCTGGGCACACGAGCATCACAGAGACGAGCGAGGCGGCGCCCAACTACGGGTCCCTGGACAGCGAGGACGTCAAGCGGCTCAGCTTCATCTCGTTTGCGGACGTGGTGCAGGCGGAGCACGTGGAGAACGACAGGGAGTCGTTTGGGCCCGCAGAGGGCATCCAGTTCATGAGCCTGAACTCGACGTCGGCCAACCGCTCGCCGTCTCCTGTGCGGTCGCCGCTGTCGTCGCAGGGCAGAACGGCATCGCCGCCCACCAGCGGGGCGGCGTCGGAAAAGGGCGTCGAGCACTCGCGCGCACGCTCCCCGGGCAGCCCGTCGACATCACACGTGGCACACAAGGCGCCGCTGAGCGAGGAGCTGCCTCTGCAGGTCGAGACGATGCGGCAGGCGATGCGCAAGCCAGGCACGGCTGCTGGGACGGCGACACCGCCGCTGAGCCAGCCGCTCTCGCCAGTCAGTCTGGAGGACGAGCGTCCGTTCAGATGAAGATGAGGGCAGGTTTGATTAGGTGGTGGGCGGGGGTGCAGGTGTTTGGGTGTGGCAGGGGTGGGTTTATGCAGGGGCAGATTTCGTGTTCATCTCTTTCGTGTGTTGTGTGTGTGTGCTCTCCTGGCCAGTAATTATGATATCCTCGAGCTAAGCTGTGCGGCAGAATATACAAGCTTTTTACTGTGCGGCAGAACATATGCTCGTTTCGATTGTGTGCTGCACTTGACGGCAGGAAATGTTCCTATTGATGAGGGCATTTGGCTTGTGCAGACAGACGGCGATGGCGGCACGAGCTGGGCGCAACCGTCCGGTGCAGGGAAGCGGATGGCTGGGTCGGTGCTAGAGCGCGAGATAGATGAGGCCTCGTCGACTCAGGCTGCGCGGGCTGCTCGGGCTGCTCGGGCTGGTGCGCGAGTCGCAGGGTGCCAAGCGGGCCATGGCTGGGCTTAGTGCTGCGACACAGCCAGCGCGCGACTGGCGTCGGGTCGCTGGCGGCTGAAGGCTAAGGCGGCGAAGCCAACTGTCCCGCGCGAGCGATTGGCCGATTAGTCGATTGTCGATTACGGCTGGGTGCGCCACTGAGCTGGAACACCGTCTCCATTCTCTGCCCGCGGTGCCCTCGTTGCAGGCTGTCAGCAGGAGCAGCACCACGAGCTTTGCAGCAGCAGCCGGTCCATGCCCGCCCGCCGCAGAAGGCGTCGCTAGGCACGTACGGCCTGCCCTCCAGCTGCTTGTCGCACGCATGGATCCGCGCGCGAGCCACAGGAGCGGCAGTGGGAGTGGGCGGCGCATCAGGAGCTCGACGACGGCCGACGCCCAGCGCGACGACTTCGAGTACGCCACCTTTACAACGACGGTCGAGACGCGGACGGGCACCACGACGAGCACCTCGAGCCGCTCGCTGCAGACGATCCGGCCTGTGACGCCCGAGGGCCGCGCGAGGGACGACGGCGGTGCGCCCATAGTGTATGCCTCGCCGCCGCAGAGCCCGAGGGAGGCAGCCAGCGCAGCCAGCAACGCAGCCAGCACACTCAGCGGAGGGAACGCAGCCAGCACCATTGCCCCCTCGCGGGCGGCCAGCAGCGACAGCTACGCCCGCCACCACGCCCACGCCCACGCCCACGCCCGCGCCGCCGCAGAGAGCAGCCGCCCGCGCACCCGCACCCTCGAGGAGCGCACCACCCGCGACCGCTCGCCCCCCAGCCTGTTCCTCGCCGGCAGCCCCGCTGCCTTCCAGAGCCTCGAGGAGGGCCTCGTCAGCAGCATCGGCCACCCCTCGACCATCCCCGCGCCCGCCCTGCAGCCGCCCCTGCGCGCCGCCAGCAGCAACAGCCGCCGCCCGGGGAAGCCCTCGCAGTCGCCCTCGCAGGTCCAGTCGCCCTCGCACCCGCACCCGCACCCACACCCACACCCACACTCCCCCTCGCACTCGCATCCGCAGGCGCCCTCGCCCGCGCCCTCACCCTCGCTCTCGCAGCCGCACTCGCACCCGCACTCGCACCCACAGCACCCGCAGCACCCACACCAACAACCACAGCATGCCAGCCAGCCCGAGTCCTGGGTCGCCCCCGTGCCGGCCTCCGACATCCGCAGGCTCAAGGCCCTCATGCGCACCACCTGCGGCAAGATGCAGGGCTTGCTGGCCTTCCGCCGCGGCGAGGCCAACGCCTGGGCCCTGTCCTACTGCTACATCAACGACGAGGCTGGCTCGCTGCTCTACGAGTCCAAAAACGACCCCGCCCTCAGCCGCACCCTCGTCCCCGACCTGCGCGGCTGCGTCGTCAAGAGCGCCTACGACGGCGAGGCCTACACCGCCTACCTGCACGTCACCGTCCACAACTCCAAGATCGAGGTCCACCTGCGCCCCCCGACCCAGGACGAGTTCGACTCGTGGTTCGCCGCCCTGCTGTGCTGGCAGCCCATGCGCCCCAAGGGCATCCAGAACCGCATGGCCAAGCCCCAGGCCCCCGTCGTCATCGAGCGCAGGCTGGCCGACAGCCGGCGCCACTCCGAGGTCTCGCTGCTCAAGGAGACGCCCAAGAAGGAGGCCCCCATCATCAAGGTCGGCAAGATGATCTACTGGGACACGAGCGTCACCTACAGCAACACAGGCACCCCCAAGTCCACCACCGGCCGCCCCCAGGCCTACCGCGTCCAGAGCCACGGCTCGCGCCGCTGGAGACGCGTCTCTTGCACCCTGCGCGAGAACGGCGAGCTCAAGCTGTACTCCGACACCGACGTCACCCTCGTATCCACCGTCCAGCTCTCCCACCTGTCGCGCTGTGCCGTCCAGCGTCTCGATCCTTCCGTCTTGGACAACGAGTTCTGCATAGCCGTGTACCCCCAGTATACCGCCGCCTCTTCGTCCATCCCGCTGACACGCCCCGTCTTTCTGTCGCTCGAGTCTCGAGTCTTGTACGAGGTCTGGATCGTCCTCCTCCGCGCATTCACCGTCCCCCAGCTCTACGGGCCCAAGTCGGATACCCTGAACGAAGAAGGTCCTCTGTCGCCATCCTATGAAACCCAAGACATGTTTCGCATGGAAAAATCCCTCTTTGTAAGGGTCATGGAGGCGCGCTTGGTCCCCCCCGTCAGCCCCAAGGTCGCTGCTGGGGAAGGTCCCACACCGATACGGCCGACTTCATCCGCCACGACGAACCCAGGCGGATACCTCATCGAGGTCTTGTTGGATGGAGAGGCGCGCGCGCGGACCACTGCGAAGAACGAAGGCACCACGCCGTTCTGGAGAGAGGAGTTTGAATTCCTGGATCTGCCCGCACTTCACACAGCTTCCTTGCTGCTGAAGAAACGGCCGCCGAGCTTCAACCGGAACGACAAGAACATGTTCGAGAACGTCACGGGAAGCGACAACCCGTACGCTTCCGAAGGCGGATACGCTGGGATTTCGTTCGACCAGACCTTGGGCAAGACGGACATCTACCTCGACGACCTGGGGCCGAATCAAGAGCTGGAGAAGTGGTGGCCCTTGGTGAACATGTACGGTAACAGCGTCGGCGAGGTGCTTGTGCGCGTCAGCAGCGAGGAGTGTGCCATCCTGATGGCCCGCGACTACTACCCCCTCTCAGAGCTGCTACATCGCTTCTCCAACAGTCTGACCTTGCAGATTGCCCACATGGTACCCAACGAGCTCAAGAAGCTGTCCGAGTATCTGCTGAACATCTTCCAAGTATCTGGAGCAGCGTCCGACTGGCTCTGCGCGCTTGTTGAAGAGGAGATTGACGGCACGCTGAAAGATTCGCGAGCAAGTCGGCTTCGGTTCAGCAAACGACTTGGATCAAGCGACTCGAACGAATCAGCGCTTGGCGTCCCATTTGGCTCCGCAAGCGATCGGGAAGTTTTTGTTCGTGATATGGGCGTCAACGCCAAGCTGGAGGCTAACCTGCTCTTCCGCGGCAACACTCTCCTTACTAAGTCTCTGGACTTACACATGAAGAGGCTGGGCAAGGAGTACCTGGAGGAGACGCTCTGCGAAAAGCTGCGGGAGATTAACGAAAAGGACCCCGACTGCGAAGTCGATCCCAATCGAGTCTCATCCCAGCACGAGCTGGACCGCAACTGGAGGCGGCTTATCAATTGCACCGAAGAGGTCTGGCGAGTCATCTACAATTCGGTCCAGCGATGTCCCCAGGAGCTGCGAGTCATCTTCAGGCACATCAAGGCTTGTGCCGAAGACAGATACGGTGATTTTCTTCGTACTGTCAAGTATAGCAGTGTATCTGGATTCCTGTTCCTGCGATTTTTCGTACCGGCTGTGCTGAACCCGAAGTTGTTTGGCCTGCTCAGAGGTGCGTTCCCCTAACCTATCGCATCTCTCATGCTAATGTGCCACAGATCACCCCAAGGCAAAAGCGCGACGGACATTCACGTTGATTGCAAAGTCGCTGCAGGGCTTGGCAAACATGTCTTCTTTCGGCACAAAAGAAGCCTGGATGGAGCCCATGAACGCATTTCTCACCTCACATCGAACAGAGTTCAAGAAGTATCTGGACGACATTTGCTCGATATCGACCGCAAACACGCCAGCGCCGCCGATACCGCCGTCCTACAGCACGCCTATCGCCATCTTGCACCGCCTCCCTCCTACGTTCAAAGAAGGCTTCCCATCGCTCCCGTACTTGATCGATCATTCGCGCAACTTTGCCATGTTGATCAACCTGTGGCTTGAGAACACCACCAAGACCGCTCACGAGATTCAAGCAAGTGACGGCGATCTTCTCCGATTTCATAACATTTGCGTGTCGCTCAGCGAGCGCACTAAAGACTGCTTGAATCGCGCTGAGCCTGCGGAACGTCCATCTTCTTCCCTGAGCGTCAAATGGGAGGAGTTGATCGAACAGCTCAATGGCGCGAACCTCGATGCTACCCGTGGTGCGATGACGAGGAGTCGCGGCGCCATCAAAGAAGAAGAGCTAGACGATATGCCGATCTCACCAGGAAATGGCACCAGCCATGAAGACTACTCCTCGTCGTCGGCTGCTACGACGCCGATCACCATGAGGCCACCACCGAAAACAAGACACCAACAGAACTCCAGCATATCAGCCTCTCACGCATCTCAGAGCTCGCTCAAGAGCAACAGCTCCCAGCAAATCTCCTACATCAACCCCTTTGCTAGCCGCGGAGGATACGCCCCGTCAGCCAACGACTCCATGACCACCTCCCAGTCCGCATCAGCATCCGCAAGCGCCTCCGCCTCGGCCGGCGAAGAGACACCCCCGGGGTCGAGCGACGGTCTGCACATGGCCCCTGCCCCCTCCTACCCACAGACGTACACCACTCCCTCCGGCTCGACCACCTCGTTCGGCCGCAGCAATCCCGCAGCCCCGATCAACACGTCGCGCCCCGAACTCATGTCCCCCCACGACTCGCACACGCGCACCGTGCGCCCAGAGCGCGACGAAAACAACGTCGCCGACATCACCAAAGAAGCCACCAACACCAGCGAGAACGGCAGCATGCACGAAGAATACACAATAGCCCTCCCCGCATTCAACTCCAGCTTGCCCGAAAAACTAAAAGACAAGGAGCGCAAAGAGCGCGGGCTGCGCGGCGTGCTGCCCTTCCAGCGCAAAAAGAAAGACAGGGACAAGGATAAAGACCTTCGCGACGCCCAAAAAGACAAGGACAAAGACGACCGCAAGTCCAAACACCGCGCCCGCGACGAAAAGGGACTTATCGACCTCGTTGAGAAAGAGCGCAGGGGCGAGTACTCGATGGCTGGCGTGAGGAAAAAGGACAGGGATAAGGATGAGGAGTTCTGACTACATGGCTGGTTTAAAGAGCAGGCGAGGGATAGACATGAGAGAGAGGGTCAGGAGGTTAGGAGGAGGAAGAGTGAGGGCGAGCTGCTTAGTAGTGTGGGGAGGGAGAAGTGACGAGTTACTCATCAAATGCCATACCGGCATCTACACGGCGGTGGGTCCCGCGCATAAAGCGCAAAAAGTGGCCCACGAAAAAGCGCGCCGCTGCCTTGACGCTAGCTAGCTCCCCCTTCCTCGCAGTTCACATCTACATGTGCCGTGGGTGGGTGTTTGGATACCATACCATATTTCTTTTCTCTACTTGGATAGATCACGACGGTCGGGCGGCATTTTGGCAGGATTTCATGCATGGTTGCACTGCATTTCCATGGCGGAGGGAGGCAAGGAAGGAAGTGTAGCATTTATAGCGTAACATCACATTACCATGAGATTGACATGGCGTATCGTATTGGTGATTATTGCTTTGGGATGGACGGATCAATGCTCTGGGGTTCCGCGGGGCCGGACGCAGAGAAGGCGTGGTCTTTGCTTCAAGACTGAAAGATGGAAAGAGTCCATGTGCTCGATTCTTGCGCTCGAGTCCCAACCATGTCAACCCGGCGCGAACACACGTCCGTCTTGCTCCCGGAAATCGCTGCGTCGGAGCATGGTGCACACAGACCCTGGGTATCTATCATACACTCCCTAGAGGCAACACACCACATACCCACACCCATACGTAAACCATTCCCCCCCCCCCCCCCTCGCATCATCTCACCGACACAAACACCCACACAAACACCCCCAACAACATACAAAATCACTCCACCGCATCACCCAATCACACACCCCGCCCTGGCAGCTACACCTCGGAACCCGCCAAGCGCACCACGAATCCTCCTTTCTCGCGTGCTTGACATCCTGCTCCGTCTCTGCGATCTGCGTGTGCCACGCCATCGGGTGCTGGGGCTGGGGCTGTGATGCGGAGGCTGGGTGTGTTAGATGGGACGTAGCAAAGCGCTTGGGTGAAGAGCGGAGAGATGCGTCGAAGGGGGGGGGGCGTACGCTGTTGTGCGGGGTAAAAAGTGTCCAGATCCTGGCCGACGGGCGCGTACTGTCCTGCCATTGTCTCTCTATAGTAGGTATGAATTGACTCTGTGGATTTCTGGTAGGAGCTTGGCTCTCAGCTTTCGAGTCGAGTGACCCAAGTGCGGTGGTGCAGTTTTGAGTTTCGACGAAATGAAGGGACCTGCAGAAACAGGCGTGAACGCTTTCTGGTGTTATTATAGTCGAGCTTGTGTCATGAGATGCATTTTCGATTTCGTGGAATTGAGGCTTGGTTCAAGGCGTCCAGCCCACCCCCGGTGAGGCTGCGAGCACGGCCATGGATGTGGGCACGCAGGCTGTAGGAGTGGAGCCCGGGCGTTTGCCGAATCCTTCGGGCCTTGGGTACACCATAATTAGCTGGAAAGAAGCATTGACATTCATGGGCCCATTGTAGGCTGAATCTGATGTTTTGGAGTCATGAAGGGTCAAAATACAAATCGTCGTCAAATGGCGTCCTCGATGTAACACGCCGCCGGCATCCCGCTCACTTCCAGGAAAGTTAAGCCCTAGAAGTTGAATGCGTTTGCGTAGGCCTTCTTCTCCTTCTCTTTCCTTGCCTGCACCTTCTTCTTGACCAAGTCTAGCTCCTTCACGATGGCTGCATCGCCTGGTGCATACTTGATCGCCTCGTTCAGATCCGCCAACGCATCTTCCTCGTTCTTCTTGCCAACCTTCGCAGTGGCTCTCCTGAAATATGCCTTGGCAAGATCCTTTTCTGTGATGCCCTCGATCTCAAGCGCCTTTGTTGCGCTCTCAGCCGCCTCGTTGTACTGGCTCGTCTTGTTCTGGAGTAGAGCAAGATTGGAGTAGACGGTGATCTTGAGCGCCTGAAGGCCCTTCCAAATCTCAGGAGGGTCGTTGTCCTGCGGCGCAGGGATCTCGTGTAGGTAGCGGAGCGACTTTTCGTACTTCTTGATGCCGAGGTTCAGGTCCTGCTTCTTGAAGGCGGTATTGCCCATATCCTTGAGCTCGGTCGCGATCTTCAAGATTTGTGCACCCTGCCACTCCTCCTCTCCCTGCAACTGATCCTCAGGGAAGTCTTCGTACGGGTCGCCGGTGACGTCGGGGGTCTTCTCGGTCGCCTTCTGGTAGTCGTCGCCCGTGAGCTCACCGCAGTCTGCTCCTGATTAGCTCACGATCCAGCTTCGGTCCCATATTGGCAGCTTACCAATGATAGTAGCGTCGTGCCATGGCTTGTCGCCGCTCTGAGTCTTCAGATTCTCGATCTGACGCACGATGCTCTTGCCGTTGATGACCTCACCGTAGACTACGTGCTTCTTGTCGAGATGGGGTGTGGGAACGGTGGTGACGAAGAACTGCGAGCCGTTTGTGCCTGTCTCGTTTTAGTGGACATTGCGCAAGAATCCGCTTCATTGGCCTCACCTGGTCCCGCGTTGGCCATACTCAGCAGGAACGGCTTGTCGTGGATCTTCTCAAAGTTCTCGTCCTCGAACTTCTCGCCGTAGATGCTCTCACCACCCGTGCCGTTGCCTTCTGTGAAATCACCGCCTTGAATCATGAAGCCCTTAATAACGCGGTGGAAGCCCGAGCCCTTGTAGTGCAGAGGCTTGCCAGCCTTGCCGACGCCTTTCTCGCCCGTGCATAGTGCGCGAAAGTTCTCGGCGGTCTTGGGGACGATGTCGTTGTACTGAGTAATCAGTGGTTGTCTGCGTGTGAATGACTAGTAGAAGCTTACGAGCTCAAAAGCAATGCGACCAGCTTTCACGCCGCCAATGGCAATGTCGAAGAAGCAGCGAGTGCGCTCTGGAAAGTGTCAACGCAATTGTGTCTGAAAGCGGTGACGATTGCTTACTGTCAGCCATGCTGATTTCTCAATCGCAAGAATAGGTATAGGAAGTCAGAAGGTATGCAATCGAAAGAGTGCGGCAGTGGCAATTGCAAACTTTGAAATTGTCAAGTAGATATGTTGTGCTGGGTGAGGGTGAAGAAAAGCTCCGGTCAAGGAAGCTCTAGAAAGTTCGACGAAGCTGTGCAGCCTTCCCGCCCCGCGCAAGCGCGTGCTGCCTTGCAGCAGGTGCGACCGTCCATTGAAACCAGCAGGGCGGTAAGTCCAAGCTGAAGCTCATCTGTGCGTATTGCAGGGATTAGTATTAGCTTTCTATCCATAAAAGGTTGTCTATTATTTCCTGTAAACAACAACATTCATTTGGTGAGGGGCAACGAGGGGCATCAACAAAGTGACCGTGCTCAGCAAGGCTGACGGGGATCTTTTCAGGTGATCGTAACACAGGGGATGCTGCTCCCCTTTTGGGGAAGGCTGTTTTCGTAATACAATGAGGAATGATTAATGCGGACGCCAATGCTAACCAGGTATATATATGCAAAACCAACAGACCATAGGCGATATCCCTACAACACAACTCGTCGCTCACCAGCTCTTACCCCTGCCCATAGAGAAAGGCAAGGCTGACGATACAACTTCATTCTGCTCATAGTGATACGCAAAACCTCCTTGAAGTGTCCTGCGAAGTGCATTGAGGCGCAAGAGCTTCCACCACTTATCGATCGGGACTTCAAGATTGCGGTTGATTCTGACCTTCATGCGGCCAGCGCCATATGCTCGTCCGCTTTCTTGGTCGATCGCCGTGGAATACCCAGGTCCGCGTGACGGCTTCTCGACCGAATTGCGGATCTCTGTGAAACCAGAATGCAATGTCTTGCGGTCCTTTTTCGAGATTCTTCTGGAAGAAACCTTCGCCAGTTCGTCCAGTATCTGCAGCAGCTTGGGCTGGTTGCGGTAGACTTGGTAACGCTTGATGAGCTTCTCGCCGCCTTTCGTGTACTCCGGATCATCCTCATCTTCAGGTTGCTGATCGACCGCTTCATCTTCCTCTTGCTCTGTATATGACTTCTCGTACAGCAGAGCAATGTTCTCACCCGCAGCGATCTGCACATTCGCATCGGAGCTCTCGAGCTGGTCCACAAAAGCTTCTACAGCAGCCTCTGTCTCTTCTTCGAGGTCGTCGATGTCTGTTGCGAGCAACCCCCAATTCTCGAGTGCGGCTGTGACGATATTGCCGTTGTCCTGCGCGTCTACTGAGGCGCCATCTGAATCTACAATTTCCAGGAAGAACGTCATGTTGTCCTTGATCTCATCTTCGCCTGCGCCACCAAAGAACGTTGCCAGTCCAAGACAGTGTATCGCGTTGACCTGGATCTCAACAGATTCCGATTGAATTGCTCTTTTCAGTTCGGTTGAGACATCTTCGTAGACGTCTCCAGTGTCGAGAGTAACAACAGTCGCAGCAAGTGCTATGAAGGATTAATGAGTTGGTCTGCCAAGGGGGTCCTACGTTCGTACCTTTAAGTGCTTTTACAGCTTCGCGCTCAGTAGTCTCCTGTCTAACGCTACGGAGCATAGACTGCAGCAGCTCTCTGATATGAGGCTCGATCTCCTCGTTCGCGTAGCGCGCCATGAGGATATGCGCATATGCGGCGAAGCTCTCGGTGCGGCCCTCGGTCGTGCTGCGCTTCAGATTGGTAATCTGTTCGATGCGAACGTTGAGTTCAGACCTCCACTGCTCCTCAGATATATGCACATCTTCGCCGTTGAGTAGCTCGTCAATCGAGTTGGTGCTAGGAACGGCAATGTTAGCGCGTTGTGCACGTAGCGGGCAATGATGTCACTCTGCGAACGGCCATGTGGGGAAACAACAAAAAGCTGTGGGAACGGTCAAAACTCACCTCCAGGCGGTGTCATCGCTGAGATAGCCGGTGTCGTCACCGTCGTCTGAAGGTGCTCGGCTTGCGGTGCGGCTGGCAGTGCGCGAGCCGGCAACTGAGGAGGCGCCCGACTGGATCTTTGTGCGCGCTTTGCGCGACATAGTTTTGTGGCTTTCGAGAGCCTGCTTGCGAAGGTCGCGCATGGTTGCTGAAGAGACTGCTGTAAGAGCAGATTTCGGTGGATATGTGGGTATAGGTGCTGTCGTCAGCACTCTTGCTGAGTTGGGGATTGGGTGGCTCGACTATGCGGGGGACCGGAGGTAAGGTGGGAGGAATTATTGCAAGGGTAGGTCAGTCGAGTATTGATATATGTGAGGTTTATACGACATGAGTCACAGCCGTGGCGATAACTGCAGGAGGAATATTCGTAGGAGCAATGATAGGTTGCACGATGTTGAAGAGGCCTCCGTCCGTGGTTGCGCTGCCTGGAGGGCATGTGGCGCTAGTGTGAATAACTCTCACCTGCACACGTCATCGGCCGTTCATGCTCGACAAACCTCCGCAAGTGACAGTTTCGTGTCTCCGGGTTGCTTTAACGTATGTTTCGTGGAGATGCCTCGGTTTGTCTTGCTGTACCCAAGGTGACTGTTGTCTGAGTCGCCTGCTGGGTCCCCATGGAATTCCCCTCCATATGTCATTCATGCCGGTTTACGATGTATGCAGTACGACTTCGATTGAACTCATACAATGACGGTTCTTGGGATAGCTCAACTAGGCTAAGAGATGCTATTCCGATATCCTTTACTGATCCCTCGTATCATGGGCGTCACATAGCTACCTGAGCTCTATATAACATGTCTCGCATGCTTATACAGCCCGGATTGAAATGTTGGCCCGGATACGATGGCTGTAGTTGTAGCCACTGTGTAGGAACCAGACTGAATTTGATTTTGCATAGCCTCCAGGACGACAAGAGGGCATCTAAAAGCCTTTGTGAAGACAAAAGTAACGGATGATGCAGAAAAAGCAGTGCGCTTTGAAGCAAAAACAGGCGGATAAACAAACAGCACCGCAATATGATAGCGAATCCGAAAGCGACTGACCTAGCCTTATGCCCTAATTCCAGCCCCGGACTTTCACCAGCCCATCTCTTGCTCCACTCCCGCCGCACCTCACTCCGTCAAAACCTACCACACCACCGTTGACCTTCTACTATGTACTGCCGGCGCACACAGCAGACCTAAGTCTCGAACACAGCGATATGGTATTGCTCGTCTTCAAACATAAGAAGCAAACTCAATCGGAAGAGATTATCGAAGTCCTGCGTGCACGCGGTCCTACACCCGCAGTTCCGATGCACGTCAGATTGCAAATCTCGGCCGTCTTCCACGTCGCATAATGGGACAAAATTGCTCACGGTGAATTTCCGGCGCTTCAACAAGGCCTCGGACCGCCGTCTGCCAGCCAGCCTTATCAATACAGTGCAGCTTGTCGCTGTTCACAGCCGGGCAATTGTGCCGTGGCTCAAAGACTATTTTCGTAGCAACCCGTGGTGCCAAGGTGAAATCGTTGTGTACGGCGGAAAATGAAATCTGCGATTGGTTTGTGATCCGCGGAAGGGAAGCCCGAGGGTGGCGATGGCATTGTAATATTGAGGGATGAGGAGATCATGGAGCAATCGTGCGAATCACACGGACTGCGGACACAGCAAATTTCTAATCATGTATTAGGTGCAAGTGGAGTGCTGACAGAAGCGCAGGGTCAAAGTCTATGATGATCTGTCTTGGTAAGCATGTCTGAAGTCGAATGCACGTTAGTTTGCATAGGCACGAAAATGAAAGTGACAAGCATGTATGTACGCTTTTGGTCAGCACCGAACGCTGGCCAGAAGGGCAGAGTATCCGAAGATATAGGAGGTGGTGAAACTTCAGCTGTGCCCTAGCTGTGATAGCACTGTGACTCTGGAGCTGAATATATTTCGAAGCGGGGCCGGCTTTTGCAAGGTGAGGGACAAAGTTGACAATCACTACAAGGGGTTTGAGCTTGGTTTCTTGATCCTACCTAAATTCTCTCTGCCAGCAAAGAAATTCATCCGCTCTTTCTCCAACTTCCTTCCCCTCCTATATCTTCCGGCCACCCATATGGGAAAGCACTTCTCTCGCCCGCCTTCCGTTTCGGCACATCAATCTTATGAAAGTTCCGTAAATGCTCCGTGAGATGGTCTCTCCTCGTGAAGCCTTTGTCTCCAACTCGTGAGCAGTGCGGTATCGTGCAGGGATACTCGGGAGTGCCCAATCCGTGAACAGTAGCTTGGTGCCGCTGCAGATCGGCTAGTCGGGTAAAATGTGCGGATGAAGTGCAGTGGGCGACATCGCAGGTCCATGTCCTGGAGGTAGTTAGTGACTATGATTGGACAATGAGCATTACATGAGGGATACTCGTTGGCAGTGGGAGTGGTGTGTACTTGGTTCTACTGCTGCCTCTGCTCAAGGTTAGTGATTGCCTTCGAAATGAGCCTGCGCACGTTGCATGGTCCTAGCTACTTACGTCGTTGGACTCTGATTTTGATCTTGGGGGTGATACTGCGCTGGACTTTGAGGTAGTTCATAGGCAATCGATCGCGCTGGCCACTGGGTCGCAGGGTCCTTGTAGCCGAGGGATACATCGAAGCTTTGTTGGTAAGTGTCCCGGAGTATTGTGATGGGTTGGGGAATAGCTTGTGGCGACGATCGTATCACTGGCGGAGCAACCGGCTGTGGGTAGAACTCTGACACGATTTGATACGGCTGAGGTGGGTAGAAGTGGTGCCGCGCAAAGTACTGATTCAACTGTGTCTGTGTGTATTGTGGCACTGCAGGGTGGGCCGTCGTCTGTGCTGAATTTTCGCTTTGCTCTGAGTAGAATGACGGATACTGAGGGCACAGTCAGCCGGCTTTCAGGCGTCGCGATGCGCGGTGAGGGTCATACCCCGTAGACAGACATGGTATGGGTAGAAGGTTGCTCGACAAAGTGGGGTGAGGCTGTAGGGTGCAGAACGTTCAGATACCCAGCAGAACGGTACGCGCAGACGGCAGGGGTGTCTCTGTGCGTCCTGGACGTAAGTCGTTGAGGAAGGTCGCCTGTGTTGGAGACGACATTGGGCTTTGTTGACTATAGATCATAAATCAGTGTCAAGCACAGTGGTTCATGCCATTGCTGCGAACTCCCTCTTGGTCTTTGTGCGATGCGGCTACTAGTCCGGGATCATCTCAATCGTACTTGGGGTCTGACAGACGTCCTGAGAGCTTCCAAATGTACACTGTACAGCGATTTTCTTACCGCCACGCCTCAGTACGTCGAGTGTCGTAGCAAGATTCAGCAAAGTAGCAGAGCTCAAAAGACCGTCAACAAAGTCCGGAGTAGTGATAGACGAGAAGAATCGATAGTCATCATTTGTGATTAGATGACGGCCAATGTCAGTGAGAGGCCCGATATGAAAACCGGAGAAGTTTAAGACCAGAGAGTCCTGACCAGGTGAGAACCCCACACGTGCAAACGTGTAGGGCTGACACTTGGTGACTTCTGGCGTCTGGGCAACAGCAAGAGGGGTAGAGCAAGGTTCATCCACGACACGACTTAGCCTGCAATGAAGTACAACGTAGCCTTACTGGGCAAGCTGTGCGAAACCGAAGATTAGAACGCGTCTTCTGTGCATGGTAGGCGAATTTAAGGTTGCGTACGTACTCATCTGTCTGACTGACAATAGTCAGAGCTTCCATGAAGTTGTGCATATTCATCCTCAACGATTCGTTGGTCAGTGTAGATCTGAAGGCAAATGAAGGCAAATGAGGGCAAGTCGCAGAAAGTTCCGGCGTAACACCTGGATGCTGTAATTGGGTGCGCGGAACAAGCGATGATCAAGACTCGTTTGTAGCTGTTAGGCGCAGTGACCGATGCAGACCGCTGCGACCTCTTGCTATGGGTCCTGATGCGCATGAATCACAGCAGCGTTCAACCGCGGACCTTGTCGAGAACGCCGGTCGCGATCATGCCCAGAATTGTAGTATAGATAAGATAATTGTGTAGGCCAAGTTTCCATCTGCGGAGGACTCGGTCCACGGAAATTGTCTTCCGCCCTGCGAGATGTCCGGAATATCGCCAAGGGCGGCAGGTCCTGTCGATACGGTCAGACACTTGCTCAAGTCAGTAATCAGCGCTTGCGCGTTGGAGATGGCCGAGGCAGATGCTGCTCAAAGTTTACCGGAGCCGCGGTTCCTAATCGCCGCACGCGGAAGGGACTCCTCAGCCGTCCACCAACAAAACGCGTGCATTCGTAACGCATCGTCCAAACATCTAAATCGGCGAATCATGAATACCACGTTTGGCGCATTAGCCAGCCACGAGCAAGTCGATTCTGCGGTATAGGCACCACTGGCTTAGGAAAGCCTAAGGCTAGTACCGTCTGCAGGTCAGCCTCTTGTGGGGGGACAAAAAAGCGGTCTTAGGCGACATGCGACCTTAGGCGATGCTACTCTCCGCTTGCTACGTGTCAGATGCATTTGATGCTACAGTGGCGACTTGCTCGGCGTCGCCGCAAGCTCAAAGACATCAACTTGCTATGGAGATTGATGGTGCATGATCGTCCGGCAAGCTCTGATCTCAGCTTGACCGCTTAGCCTATCAGTACCGGTGAGATGTGCAACGACTGTGCAGATGGAGCTATCCGTGAGAAGCGAACAATAAGTTCCCCACTGGAACCCAATTCCTGAACTACCTATACTCATTACAGAACGACACTGTCGTGACCTTGCCAGCAATCGCTGAAGCCGGGGTGAGTATGATCATAGATCGTCTTCCAAGAACTTATAGGCAAACCGGAAATCTGCCTTTCTGCGGTTCATCCTGATATTCGTTAGCAAAATTATGTAAAGAACAACACGCAGAGATGGTGTGCTGAAATCACTACCTCCAAGACTGGCTTCTTCGCTGCAGGCAACAGCTTTTCAAAGGCAGTTCTGACGTTCACAAACGTAATAAAGTCCGAACTTGCTTCGCAAGCTCATCCTCTACCAGGTCCGCTGCGTCACATAGCAATTGAAGAGCGTTACGTTGCTGTCCTCAAGTCTCGGTGTCGGCAGAGTCGTTCGACATCGATAGCGTGCGATCAAGGGCGGGGAATACTGACCATGTGCTCTCGTAATCAAAAAACCTGTACGTTCCCTGTTCATAGTCTTCGGTGATCGCCTTGGGCTCTTCGTGGCGTTGAAACCAGGTTTGGTACTGCTTGTGGAACCTCCAGCTCTGCGACTTCAGAGCCTTAGCCGCAAGGTACTGCTGATATGTGTTTTGGCGGTAGTAGAACGCGTAGAACAGAGCGTCCGTCTCAATCCGTGAGTACAACCTAGGATCGTCGAATATCGGGAGTGGCTCTTGCGGATAGTGTGCAGGCGTAAATGGGTAGGGGTTCTGTGGGCGGTAGTGGCGGGGCGCGTCGGTGTCTGCTGAGTCAGGCGCGGTGGCCATCGATGCAGCAAGCATTTGCTCGTCTGGAGGCTTCGTTGTGCCGGCACTGATGTCGTTTTTCGTAGCCTCGAACGAGTCAAGCAGGTCTTGCAAACTAGATGGCAGGTGGTAAACCGACTCCTCCTCCTCTTCATCAGCATGTGATTCACCGTTAGTAAGTGGCGGTGTGGTTGTTTGCGACTCTTCCTCTTCCTCAGCTGCGGTCTCTGGCACAGGAGTCTTCTTCCTGCTTGCAGCCTTCGTGTCCTCAGCTGATGCTGCGCGCGAGAGGCCTTGTTTCTCTGCGGCGGGTGTTGCTGGTAAACTTGGGGTAGCAGCTGGCGACTTGGAGAGCGGTGGTTGCGCTGATGCTGGTGCCTCAGTGGATGGCTGAGCTCGCGATGCAGGCTGCGCATTTGTGATCGCTGGGGAAGCTGTAGCACTTGAACGTCCTGGTGCCAAGTTCGAGGTCAACCCTGGTGGCGGTGGTAGAGGCGCTATCCCTACACCATTCTTGTCGCTTGCAGCAGCAGCTGCTGCCGCCGATGCATACTTCAGCGGCTCGCCTGGCGTTCTCGTCGGTATCGGCGCTGGTTTCATCGAGCTTGCTGCTGTAGTTGACGCGCCAGGTAGGGGTGTATGTAACGTTGCCAACACGGGTAATGGCGACTTGAGTTGCGTCGATGGCCGTCGCGCGCCTGCTGCTTCGCCAGATTTTGCCTTTGTTACTGTCGGTCGTACTTCTGAGTCCGGCTCCTCTGCTATCGATTGTGTATCTTGTGATGAGACGCGGTCTGCTTCGTTGCCCATACCGTAGATAGCCTCCTCTTCATCTAAGTTGAAATCGTCATATATCGTGTCATCCTCCATGAAGTCCGGACTCTGATTCTCTTCGACGTAGTACTTGATGCTGTCTTCGATCTCCTTGACCTGCTCGGTGTCGACGTTGCTGTTCTCCAGCGCTCGTTGCAGCAAGTCCAGCTTGCCCTGGTGCCATTTGTGTCGTTCTGCTACCTCTTCAAGCTCCGCTATCCGCTCGGCCTTCGCGTTGTCCGACTTCTTGCCCTTCTTCATTCCAGCGTGCATGATCTCCACATCAGCCTCAATCTTCTCCACTTGCTGCTCCAGCTCTTCATTCATATGTTGGAGGAACTCGACCATATCCAATCGTTCTCGATCTTTGGGATCAATCTTCGTTGCTAATGATAGCCCCTCTTTCGAGTATGCCTTGGTCTTCATCTCCTTCTCGACAGCCTTGAATTTCTCCATTTGCTGCGCTTCATTAGCATGGCATCATCTCAGTGGTGATCAGCCGCCTACTGTCTCAATCAGCTTCCGGTGGTCCAGCAATGGCTTCTTATCCTTGATCTCGCTCATGGCGGCCCATGTCTTGATCTGGTCGCGCGACCGTTGCAGCTTCTTGATTTCCTTCTTCAGCTGATCTTCCAGCTTCTCTTTCTGCGAAGGATTGGACGTCTGGATAATCTTGTCATATATGCTCTCGAAGGTTGCGACGCCTTCTGCGACCTTCTTGAAGCATTTGTCGATCTCCTGCTGGAGCTTGCGAGCTGCCATTGCGTTTGTGTAGCCTCGCGCGAGGGCTTGGGTGACGGAGTTCGGCGCGTCTGATTCGTAGGAAAGATATACAGTGGCGACGTTGGTGGCGAGCGCGAGTATGTCTGCTCGGGCGCAATGGTCGGGGGATGTTCGTCACGGGCGTTTGGCAGGCGTGAAGGTCGAATGCGTCTCCAGATGGAGGTAATCGCGATTGGGGCTAGCATGCCAAGACGCGCTAGCCGCATCTCCACCAGCTTCGACCAGTGCGCGTCCACGCGTCGTGGTCAATTGAACATCATTATACCGATCTAGGCAATTCAATCCATGGTAAATTGACGTATAAATTCTTTCACTTGCCAGAGACAACCATAGATAACGTCTTTATTTTGCTCGGACTTCAAAACGCTCCAAGCTACCCCGCCACCATGAGGAGTACGTCTATTGCAACCCATCGAGGGCCAGGCCATTGACCTATGCACAGCCGTGCTGCAAAGAGTCAAGTCTGCTTCAGTCACAGTCGACGGAAAAATAATATCATCTATCGGGAGAGGTGTCTTGATACTCGCCGCTGTCTCTAGAGATGACTCCGAGAAAGAGATAGAGTCCATGGCTGCCAAGATCCTGAAAACCAAGCTCTGGGACGATGAGTCTACGGATCCCGTGAGCCGATGGAAGCACAACGTGAAAGAGATCGATGGGGAGATTTTATGCGGTACGGGATACCTGCTGTGACTACACTGCGCAATGCGCTGACTGCATCCATAGTCTCTCAATTCACCTTGTTTGCAACCACGAAGAAGGGTAACAAGCCCGATTTTCATGCTTCCGCAAGCGGCGAGAAGGCCAAAGCACTTTACGATCATTTCTACGGGCAGATACAAACCCTGTACGGGGAAGACAAGGTGAAGAACGGGCAATTTGCTGCAATGATGGACGTTGCGCTGGTCAATGATGGTCCAGTGAGTACGGGTGCTCTTCTGATTACGTGCACTAAATATTGTGACAGGTCACTATACAGATTGACAACACTCCGCCAAAGGCGGAGAAGGCAGCCAACGGCAGTGCATAATGAGATACCACAGTGTCGGGATGGAGCTGATGTCCCATAGATATCAGTATAAGATGACACACCAGGAGGCTTCCACGACGAATGAGGGGCTGCAGCTGTTGAAACCAGGACGGTCGTTGCGGTCCAGATGAATACTCTATAAGACCTGTTAGACTTATAGATGAAATCTGCATTTCGATATGAAATTATTGTCTTCATACTTTGCGTCTCCCTGTGTACAGAGATCTTGGAAAGGATGCAACGCCAACTTTTGTGCACAGATGAGAGGTCGTTCCCTCAGTCTGGAGGCTGCCACAGCAACCGAACCAAAGAGCTATTTGACGCTCGGCAGTGGTCCGGCGTTGGCAGACATCAGAAAAGTGATTCTCAGGCTCGAAGGAATTTAGGGTGCGCTCCTAGTAAGGTGTACGGAGTAATAATCATCAGAGCATGGGACTGCAGTACATTTTGCGGACCACGCGGTTGTCCCTCGACCTGCGAACTTCCTCATTGTAGTATTTGCTCTTCGAAGGGCCGGTTGTACTGACAAGATTGCTCACCGCGAACCTCAATCGCCGATTGACGATCCTGCCCACATCCTACGAAACATGCAACATCCGACCTCATCGTCAGGGTCAGCGACCTGGAACGGACGGTGGGATCAACAGCGTAGAGCTAAAAAGATAAGGTCCGCCCAGATGTGGTTATGGTAACGCTCATGGGGCTGAACCCCTTTTCCAGCCTTCTGATTCGCTATTCGTCTCGTCCAAAACGGTTCTGTGGGATGACATTTGGTTCGCCGACGTGCGGCAACGCCGTCATTCGTGGTACGGAATGCAAATTCACCGCAAGGTATCCCCACTTGGAGTGAAGAACGTACAGAGGGAATCCGAGGGTCATTTGCGAGGTTGCGATCGCATGGCGGTTGTGTTCGGCGTGCAAGGCGAAGGCGCAATGGAGACAGGCCCCGGAGCCCTGCATAGACAAACAACATGCGGTTTAGCGCGTGTCAAGCTAGAGATACATGTCTAGGACTTTTCGACCTTGACTGTATCAACAACCTTAAATTGATACTGCGCACGGTGTGCTCATGGCCTTGACGGCCTCCTCTTTCTTTCCACCTCTCCTTTGGGTTTCGACTGTATTTGCAAGCATTGCACGAAGATGTTTGTTGCCCTCGCCACCTGGGCGCTTGGCGCAGGAGCTCGAAGGTACTTTGCGGATCAACAACTGGCGACAGACTGCTCGATCTTTGGCCTTATTGCAGCATGGCTGGCAAGAGAGCAGCTGGCAGAGTTGTTGCGAAATAGCTGGCATGCATCTGGCGCGGCTGTGGAATCCTTGATGGTGGCCTTTGCTCTCATCACAGGCCCACTTGCCGTCCTGAGATTCCAATCGCAACACGGATCGAAGAACAACGCGAGTGCAGACAAAAACGCGAAAGGGATCAGCAGGTGGACGCTCCCATATCCAAAAGCTCGGATCTTCCCGTGTGAGACGAAACATGCGCGCCTGTTTCCGAAACGTCACGCTTTCGAATACTCGTACCTGCAATGCGGGTTCCCAATTGTTCCCGGCGGTATAGACGCGGATGGACAAGACGTTGCTACCGGGACAGATCAGATACTAGGCAGCTGGTGGTCGCACATCAGAGCTGCTGATTACCTCACGCGAGGCAATGGCAAGGCTGGCTTCTATGGAAAGTTGCAAACGTTCTTGAAGGAGCAGAATGTCGACGATAATGATTGGTCATACGCCTATCTAGTCACAGCTCCCCGCTTCCTGGGATACTCTTTCAATCCAGTATCGTTCTGGTACGTATACGATCGAGAACACCAGCTCAGGAAAATGATCCTTGAGGTCAACAATACGTTCGGGGAGCGCAGGATATACCTCCTCAACGGCACCAGTCCCTCATCTACACCACACACTCCAGACTCTACCCATGAGACAGACACCTCACCAGAAATGTCAATTAGGACAAAGTCTCGGTTCAACGATTTGTGGATAAAAGACTTCCACGTCTCACCGTTCAATTCCCGCAAAGGTTCCTATGCGCTCAAGGCCCAGAACCCATTTCCGTACGTAGGTTTTGAATCGCCTATGATTGATAACACTATCACGTTGAAGTCATCGAAAGACCATGCGAAAGTAGTGGCGCGCCTCAACTGTGTCGGAGAGCCACTCGACCCGGACGAGCTCGGCCTCCTCGGTGCAGCGTGGTTCATATCGAGATGGTGGTGGGTCGGTCTTGTTACCTTTCCACGAATTGTAAAGGAAGCAGGCAATCTGTTCTATAAGCGAAGTCTACATGTCTGGTTCCGCCCGGAAGTTCTCACACCTAGCTTGGGCCGACTTCCAACCTCACAGGAAGTGTAAGTGACGCAGCGAGACCGCGAAGCTTATGAACACTAACTTGTACAGCACGATTCAACAGGAGTTCCATCACTACCTGACTCACCTCGTTAATACGGTGCAAGATGACTTCCGCATCCTACTGCATACCGCAATACCGGAGATTCCAAAGCAAAAGATCGATTTCACTCGGCCCTCAAGAGGTGATGCGGTCAAAGAGCTTGAGATTCGCGTCCTGACGCCGGCTTTCTATTCGCGATTCGTACACTACGCCTACACATCAGAGGCCTTTGACCGTGAATGTGTCTTCACCGACGAAAAGAATCGGACGTGTTGGATCTCTCGTCCTGAGCTGCTGGCGCAGCTGCTTATGCAAGCTACGCCTAAAGCTTCGCAGAGGAAGGTACAGAGAGGTGGCTTGAATGAAGCAAAGTGGTGGGTACTGAAGAAGTTGCGATGTGCACCGGCGGAGCCTGCATACAATGCGACCCCAAAAGACACCGAGTATCGTTTGGAGGATATTCGAGGTTCGAGGTACTCAGAGATGGAAGCTTTCGTCAGGTCTCACCGACCAAAGTATGCCGGCAAGTTTCGAAGAATAGTCACCAAGCTCTTTCTGGCTCAGAGCTTCTGCTTTGGATTCCCTCCAGTCGTCACCTTAATAGATTGGACGTTGAGACTCTTGCTGGGCTATGTTGCGGCAAAGCAGTCGTTCATTTTGGATGCCTCGGGCCATGATTGGCGGTCGTTGTCAAGAAGTGTCATGGTAGCCGCTGCTTGTAATGCGTATGCATTACTGAAAGGCTACCATTAACATTTTTATTAATTATAATAACATGCTCAATACATGAATGAAGAATAAGAGCCCAAGGACATCTTGTCGAATTGTTAACGGATAAGTGGCGCTTTTCCGGAAACACGCCAATATCTTGGATATCCTCAGCCCTGTGCGGCATTTCTCTGGAGACATCGTTGGATGTCGCCAGGTGCGTTTCGAATTCTATCCAATCCACAGCTCCGAAACCAGGCCTGAGTCATCTTTCAGCTCATGCCAAATCCCATATGCGTGCCATCATCGTGATGCTCCAGAGAAGTGTCTGGCCATGCCGGATTCGACAACCGAGGTTATGCAGCGTCTTCGGTTGAGGCATAGCGCAACCGAGCGTAGAATCTGGGGTCGAGGACCTGCACCTTCACATGTCATGCAGCGAACAAAAGAACGCACTCGCATCAGCATGTGAAACTGCACGAAGGTCGCGTGCCACCAGCTTCATACCTCACCATAAGCAATAGCGCTCTTGAGGAATGACAATCGAGCAGATGTTGCCGTGTAAAGTTGAGATCAAGCCCCAAGCAATTGGCACACAACGTCATCCTTGTCAAAGCTCCTGTCCGATGTCCCCTCTCCACCGGATCTGCGCCAGTCACGCATTCAGTCGCGCGGTCGTCCTTTCAGCCGAGGGAACTTTTTATAACGCTCCAGCGTTAGCTGCGCGTGCTGAATGCTGATTCAATGTGCCAGCTTCCTCGGGTTCAGTGGTCGGACCAATGGTGCCTTCAGCCGGACCTTCCCGAGCTTTGTGACTGGAACTTAGAGCGTACTAATGAACCTGGGCAGCTGTGAGATCTGCGGTTCTACTTAATAGACTTGGCTGCCCGGCTATTCGAAATTGAAACTAAGGAAGTGTCATCATTACTTGTCGTTATTCAAAGACGGTCTTGGTCTGCTTCTCTGTTCTCTTTTTCCTCCGTAGCAAAGACTGTGGCTCGAAAGCGTTGTTGATACCCTACGTCACAATTGATCACCATTGAACATCTACACAATGTCTCATGCCGACGCCGAAGAGGCGCAGTATCAGAAGGAGGTTGAGGAGGTTAAGCAGTGGTGGACTGACTCAAGATGGAGGTACACGAAGAGGCCATTCACAGCTGAGCAGATCGTTGCGAAGCGAGGAAACATCAAGATTCAGTACCCAGGAAACACTCTATCAAAGAAGCTGTGGCAGACGATAGAGGATCGCTTCAAGGTATGTCGAAACTTGCTACTAAAGGAAAGAAAGTGCTAACTTCACGAAGAACAAAGACACCAGCTTTACCTATGGGTGTCTCGACCCTGTGATGGTCACACAAATGGCGAAGTACTTGGACACAGTTTATGTGTCTGGCTGGCAATGTTCCTCAACAGCTTCATCAACCGACGAGCCCGGACCAGATCTGGCAGACTATCCCTACGTGAGTCTAAAGATCCTGTTTCAGGAATGTCTAACTAATCAACACAGACCACTGTGCCTAATAAGGTAGGACACCTTTTCCAGGCGCAGCTGTTCCACGACCGAAAGCAGCGCGAGGAACGCGTCACCACGCCGAAGGCCGATCGCGAGAAGCTGCAAAAGATCGACTACCTGCGGCCCATCGTTGCTGATGCGGACACCGGTCACGGTGGTTTGACAGCCATCATGAAACTCACAAAACTCTTCGTCGAGAAGGGTGCTGCTGGTATTCATATCGAAGACCAGGCACCAGGAACGAAGAAGTGCGGACATATGGCAGGAAAGGTCCTAGTACCGATCAGCGAGCACATCAACCGCTTAGTCGCTATCCGAGCGCAGGCCGATATCATGGGCAGTGACCTCTTGGCCGTTGCCCGTACAGACTCGGAAGCCGCGACCCTCATCACATCCACCATTGACCCTCGCGATCACCATTACATTCTCGGTGTTACAAACCCCGCTATCCAGCCCCTGAGCGATCTCATGTACGCGGCGGAACAGGCTGGGAAATCTGGCCCAGAGCTGCAAGCAATTGAGGATGCTTGGATGAAGGAAGCTCACCTGAAGCTTTTCCATGAGGCTGTTGCAGACACCGTCAACGCTGGCGTCCACGTCAATAAGCAAGAGCTGATAGTCAAGTTCAACGAGCAGAGTAAGGGTAAGAGCAACACTGAGGCTCGTGCGATCGCAAAGGGCCTGACTGGCGTTGATGTCTTCTTCAACTGGGAGGCTGCACGGACACGTGAGGGCTACTACAGGTACCAGGGCGGATGCCAGACCGCCATCAATCGTGCTATTGCGTTTGCGCCGTACTCCGATATGATCTGGATGGAGTCGGCGAAGCCCGACTACGCCCAGGCTAAGGAGTTCGCTGACGGCGTTCACGCGGTTTGGCCCGAGCAGAAGTAAGTCCTTCCGCACCTTGACACTTGACACCTTGCTAATCACACGATAGGCTTTCATACAACCTTTCGCCGTCATTCAACTGGAAGGCTGCTATGCCCCGCGATGAGCAAGAAACCTACATCAAGCGCCTCGGCGCTCTCGGTTACTGCTGGCAGTTCATCACCCTCGCCGGATTGCACCAAACGGCTCTCATGGCTGATACCTTCTCAAAGGCATACGCTAAGCAGGGCATGCGCGCTTACGGCGAGATCATCCAGGAGCCTGAGGCTGAAAACAAAGTCGAGGTTCTCACACATCAAAAGTGGAGTGGTGCCAACTACGTCGATGGCTTGTTGAAGATGGTATCGGGTGGTGTGAGCTCAACGGCAGCGATGGGCAAGGGTGTAACGGAAGACCAGTTCAAGTAAATTGCAGAACAATGTATGCTATTGTAGGACGAACCTGATCATCTTGGTTCCAAGAACAATCATGTGGTGTTGGATTGTAACTGCGCTAAATACTGCATCTGCCGCGGTGGCAATGCATTCAGTTTTTACTTAGTCCAGCATAGAATAGCCTTCCAAACGTCCCGAGCGGCTACTCTTTTGCTCACTTGCACCCAATGCACTGCTACGTAGACGGGCGTTTGAATGCATATGACTACCTGTGTAACGCACATCTTGAGGAGCATCCTGCACCTTCACAATTAGGTATCGTTTTTGCTTGCTCATCGCATTCGCACGAGTAGCATCAACGTAGATAACTACCTTGCCGTCATCACCCCAATCATCACACCCAGTATAATAGCAGGCAACACACACACGACCAGCACCGCCCAGAACAGAACCATCCCGCGACTCTTGTGACTCAAGCCCACATACATCGCAAACACAATCGCGAGCGGCAGCGCGACAAAAGCCCACACATCCCCGCGCAATCCGTATCTCACGAATGAGTTGATCAAACACCCGTCCACGACGATCGACACAGCAAGTGCAAGCAACCACCAGGCCTCCCTTTTCGCCCAAGCCCTAAACAACCATTTTTCTGCACTCCTACCATCCACTTCAAAACCCAGCACCTGGTCGTACGCGATCGCACCGCCGCGGAGATCCTTTGCGATGCGTTTCCTCAGCGCCGACTCAGTGATGAGGCGGACATCTTTCGCGTCCTCGGTCTCCTGCTGCACGATCTGCTCGCGCATAGCGTCTGCAAGCTCGAATACGGCTTTGTACTCGCCGGCTACATCTGTTCTGCTGCGCTGAAGACGCGTGAACTTCGAGGTCGTGTACATGGTTAGGATGCCTGAGGTCCAGAGCCAGAGCAGTAGGACCATGATGTTGAGTTGGATGAAGGAGAAGCCCCATTGGTAGGTCTGATGGAGTTAGTGGGTAGAGAAAGGGGGTGGGAGGGGGCGTGGACCTTCTCGGCTTGGCATGTGCCGTCTCGCTCGATGCGAGCTTGGGTGTATAGTTGATCGCCCTGGAGAAACATGAAGTTATTGCCGACATTGGTGTTTTGGGGGTACTGTGAATGACTGATGGTTTTGTTGAGTAAGCTGGGTACCTCGTAGGCTGTGATGTTCAATGTCGTCGAATTCAAGACTTGGTCTGCGAAAACCGAGGATACATTGTCGCGTGGGTCGGTGCCGTACTGCCCAACGTCTAGTGGTCAGTGTTAGCAGAAGCGATGGGAGATTGTGTGAATTACGCACACATTGATACATTCCTTGCCCTGGTCTCCGAGGTGCATTGTAAGCGCTCGTAAGGGTATGGAAGGCCCTCGCAGTATTCGGGCTTCCCGTAAACTCCTTTCAGATTGTAATGATAGGACCAGTCCGTCACATCCGTCAGGACAGGATCATCTACAAATGTCAGGCTCGAAAGAGATGGCATATCTGAAGATCGGTACCTACTGGAAGAATCTTGACCTTTGAACACGGTAACATGATACTCGTCGCTGAGACCGACCCGCGCACCATCATGGATTGTATACATGACGATACTGAAGTTATTGAAGGGTATGTAATTGCCAGAATTATCAGGCACACGTGGCACGACGTTGCCACTATATCCGGTCATTGCGCTGCCGAGCGTCGGAAAGATTAATATGAAGAGCATCGAAAGGATGATGAAAACCATGGCAAAGCGGGAATGCAGACCTCGTCTTTTGCAAAAGTCGCGGATGATGCGCGGTATCCCTATGATGAGAGATTCATTTTGTAGGAAGACCGTGCGATACGTGTTGAACGTCACTGGCTGCACCTCCATCGACGTTGTCACATATCGCGCGATGGTCTGCCATGAGATATAGGCAAGAAGCCCCTGACCTCCACGACCGATAGCCTGGAGATTGTTACCGACAAATCCATTGTCGCAAGGCGACGCTATGATAGACTTACTATATCCCAGATGACGTCTATGGCCTTCGCTTGAGTGAACGTCAAACGACCAGAGCCAAGGGTGATCTCAAAGAAGCCCGAATTCGACCAGTATTGATAAGTCTCAGGTTGAAGACTGAAGGAGTCATCCGGTAGACACGTGGAGAGATAGCTGTCTCTCCTGGACGACGAGGCGTGACTCGCCCAAGCAAACAAAACGACCAAACCAGCCGTCAGGCCACCGAACCAGAGGAGCGTCAGAACCCACAGACATCCACGCCCGGAGCGAGCCTTGAAGTCGGTACGTGCTTGGCGTTGGCTATCGAGCCAGAATGTCTTAACTGTCGAGGGCGATCGTTTCAGCGTCGATTGTGTACGCGCGCCAACCCAGGACATGTAGCTGGAGGTGCGTGTCTGGAAAACAGGTTTGTCATCCATCGTGTCGCACAAGCGTGCCGTAGGGCGGCTATGTGAAATTCATGAAGTACGTGTCGATTATCTGGCGATGTAGATGAGCTCCATAAAGGATTACATGAGAAGTATATGGAGTCGCAGTGCTATGTAATGAGTAGGGCGGTACATTAGGCGTAGATGCTGTGCAGCTTAAAATGAGGTGCGATGGACGCCTGAAATTAGACTTCATGGTAGAGATCAGCGCTCTCTCCGTAAGAGCCGTCGAACCTTTACCTATCCCGAGCGTGGCTGGGGGGAGCCGCGGCTGGAGAGTGGACAGAGGTTGACGGTCGTCCCCACTTCATCAGGCGCACAGCCCTAATATCAAAGGCTAGCGCAAGCGCATGTCAGCTTTGCGCCATCACAATTCATCAAAGATCGTTACAAGAGGTTTGAAGTTTCGCAAGATCGGGTTTCAAAGTTGCCATCTAGGGTAATTAGACGCATGGTCGAATCGCGACCGCGAACATTGGTTTGTGGAATGCTTTGTCTTCAGCGCTCCAGGAGGAACCAGCCCATGATCAGCGGTTTTCGTAACGGTTTCACTGCTGGAATACTTTGATTCGTTCGCGCTGAGGCTTCCTTGGTGCCTAGCTTCGATGGCACACTTGGAACATCAGGTAGTGTGTAGGTGTCGATATGTGTAGACCTTCAGCGGATACCATTTTCCCACCTGGCCATTCCGCTAGCCTTTCGACTCCCCTCCTTACTCTGCCCAGGAGTGAAGAGCTCCGCACTCAGTACCAGTACAGCAGGCACCACAGCCAGAGCATCAATTGTACCGCTCCGTGTTCGCTTGCTTTGGTGGTCGAGATTCATCGCGGCGGCGATTTCCCTGTTTTTCACCTCCTTCTTGATCCTAGGCCATTCCTCGCTTGCCCTTCCTGACGATGAGATAGACGAGCTTCTGCGACGGAATGGCGATAACGATGACAGCGATACTGCTCTTGAGCGTGCCTTGACTGGCGGTGAGAGGGATTGCTGTGATCGTTGCGATTGCTGAGACGCCCTCGACTGGGCCGGTATAGCGGGTAGTGGTATGTTGATCTCGGTGTAGAGAGGGCTCTCGTTATCGCCTGGTGATGCAATAGGGACAATAAACGGCGACGCTGTTGGCTCAGGTGCGGCGTCTGGTGTTGTGACGGCAGAAGTTGTTGAACTGAAGTCATGGAAGGGGTCGACATGAGAGGTAACAACCTCGCAGCACATGTTGCCAGTGTCCATAGCCCTGAGAGAAGTCGATTGTAATTTGGTTGGTATGCTGATAGCTTGATCGCGGTTTGACGCTGCTGATGTGCTTCTCACGCAGCTGCCCAAAATCAAAACACAGCCACTTCAGGCCCCCTCTCGTTTGATTGACAGTGACAGCGTCGCGATCGAACAAAGACGGAACGAAAATCGGAATCAGAGTTTGGGAGTTCGATCTAATGTCAAAACTCTGCTCAAACTCTTCAAAGATCGCTGCGGCGTCCAGCAAGATCCTCGTTTACTCGTTCGTCGT
Source organism: Didymella arachidicola (assembly GCA_016630955.3). Classification (NCBI taxonomy): domain Eukaryota; kingdom Fungi; phylum Ascomycota; class Dothideomycetes; order Pleosporales; family Didymellaceae; genus Didymella; species Didymella arachidicola. The sequence goes on from CM049987.1 coordinate 2,630,676, forward strand.
ATGCGTATTTGGGAATCGGGCGGGAGAAGTGCGCTGCTGGAGAGAAAGTGACGCTGACAACACAGCGCAGGCGCGCGTCATGCCTTCAAATACCATTGCGTCTTATGACTGTCCAGCTGACCGTCATTTCGATACAGCCACCGGCGTTTGCTCAGCCTCAGCTACCATAAGCTGGGTGTCGCAATCTCGCTTGCCGTTGCCAGACCTGACGGTGAGTTCAGTGGGGCGTAGCAACAACGACCGCTGTAAGACAACTTGGGGGCCAAAGACACACCCTCGGCATAGATGCCTGTCCGTGCGTGAGGGTGAAAATTATGCTATCACCGGCTTGAGAGCGTGAAAGAATGCCAGGGATAAGATGTGTTTTTGGGATGTTGGTGTGGCAGCAGGTGGGGCAACGCGCGACTTCTTTTCAGTGTATTCAGGATCTCCCTCATCAAACAAGCAACTCTCTAATCGACCCGTCCCCGGCTTCGCTACTATGTTGACACTGCTCTTCGCAAGCTCTCTAGAACCTGAACATCGACTACCTGCTTCCATGCCCATATCCGTACTGAGGTCGAGCAGCAAATCAGTATTGCTGGCCACGACAAAGCCTTACTTCATGAAGTTCGAATCCAAACATAGCACAATATGTAGTCGTGTCGAATCTATAACTATCACGCCAAAAGCGGCGCTCAGATACGACATATCAGCATGCTAAGCCCTTCAATCGCATCCCCGTCTATGTCTTGCGTGTTATCAATCCATGCTCCTATCCCATCTTTGACCGAGATGTGCTCCAACGCATTACTCTCCGCTCAGCTGCAGAATCAACGTGCTCGCGACATCCAAGAACGGGAACGGCGACGTGCATACTTTCTCGCCCTCCATGCGCCCGGCACCAATCTCCTCGGTGCGCTCGCGCAACACGCCGCGCCCGCCTTTCAGCTCGCTCTTGACGTCTTCGGGCAACGGCTCGCCGTCATCGAGGCGGCGCCAGACGCCCTGCTCGTCGTCCCAGCCGTCTTCGTGCTGGTGTTTACTGCGGTGGGATGAGGAGAAGTCGGCGTCTGTCGAGACGGATGGATTGGCTTTGATCTCGCGGACGAGGTTGCTAACAAGGCGCTCGTAGCCCGCGCACTTGAAATCGACGACGAAGAAGTCGCGGTCGATGCTGTATAGCTGGATGCTCATGTAGATCCAGACGGCCTCGTCGGGCTCGGGGTACGGATCGTCATCGCCGCTTTTGCCTGCACTGCCATCAAAGGCGTGGCTGCTTGTACTCGTTGTCGTCGAGCTTCGGCGCCGCGCATCGGGGTGTGCGTGCAGGTCTACGCGGCTTGAGTGCGTAGAGGATGGATGCGCTACGCCAGGTGGAAACATGCCGTCTTTCCTGAAGCGGGCATTAATTACCCACGGATCCTCTGGGATGCGGTAGCCCCAGTCGTTGGTATGGTTGTAGTGGCGTTTTGTGCGGCCACGGGGTTCGTCTGTGTCGGTATTGCGGACTGTGAGCGGTTTGCGGTCAGGTGAGTGCTCGTCAGCTGAGTGCACCGCGCCTTCAGACGAATGCGAGGATATGGACGAGCTCTGGGAATGTGTCCGTGAGCGCGAGCCGGGAGCATTGCGAGAGCCGCGCGAGGCGCTGCGTGAGCGGCTTCCGCTTTGCTCGCCGCTCTTGCGGGGTTCGGGGATTTCCCAGTCAGCGCCCATGGCTTTGAGGGCTTTGAAGATGGCGAGCATGGCCTCGGCGGGCTGATTCCGTGACCGGATGCCAAACTGCCATTTGGTTGGTCTGGCCTTCTTGGCCGGTAGAGCTGTCATGGGCTCTGGTCGTGGTCGCTGAGGGTCTGGGAGTGTTCGAAAGTTAGGCTTTAGTCGTCGAGCATTAGCTGCGCGTTGCTCCTCGGTCTGATCAGATGGTGAACCATCTGTGCCTTGGGATGCCGGTGGCGGTCTTGGATGACCCTTCATGTAAGCCGTATGGTACTCTGTGAGACTGCTGGGTAGAATAGCAATTGTGCTGACGGGGCTGCGCACGCTTGCGAGCTGACTGCTTGCGTTCGAGCCCTGTCGGGCGCGTTCATGATCGGCTGAAGGGGCTGGTATGATCTGAGGTCGAGTACCGCTGGCCATGACCTGTGGTATAGACTGACTCAGGTAGTCATGACCGGTCGGGGGTGACGATGCCAGAAAAGGTTGTAGGTTTTGTTCATTTGTCAGAAGTGCTAGAACAAGGTCAGCATATTGTTGCTTTGATCGCGAAGTCATGTTGACCATGGTCCACAAAGCCCGCACGACCGGGGTACGTATGCACCCCACAAAATGGTTTGAGCCGGAGAGATCCACTTACGATTTGCCTTCATCATCTGATTTTCACGGACAATCAGATAGGCGTCCTTGATAGCGCTAGGTTCGTCGCGCGCCAAAGCTTCCTGAACATCATGCTTTGCGTAACCCATTGTCTTGCCGAGCTTCGAGACCACAGTTTCATGCAACTTTTGAACGACCGGGGCCGGCTGTGACGGCGCAACAGCTTTGGGATCAATAGCCTTATTAGGATCGATGCCCGTGTCGAAGAACTCCTGGATGGGCGGCTCGAGGTAGGCAGGGAGGTCTTTGGTGAACCACGGATCCATGCGAATCTCGCCGATGGTGATGCGGTGTACAGGATTGACCATGAGCATTTTCTTTATCAGCGAGACGGCGCCGGGCGACAGGTAGTTTGGTATGCTGTAATTTCCCGCGGCAATTTTCTTAAACAGCGTGGGAATGTATTCGTCGTCGAAAGGCAGTCTCCCTACGAGCAAGACATACAGGATGACACCGCAACTCCACACATCGACTTCAGGGCCAGCGTACAGCTTTCCAGAGATGACCTCGGGAGCAGCGTAGTTGGGACTTCCACAGCTCGTCTTCAGGAAGTTCCCATCGGTCATGATGTTGCTGAGACCGAAGTCGGCAATCTTGACGTTGTACTGATCGTCCAGGAGCAGGTTCTCGGGCTTCAGGTCTCGATGCACGATCTTATGTCGGTGACAGTACTCAACGGCACAGACGATCTGCTGAAAAAATTTGCGAGCTTTGTCCTCCTGTAGCCTGCCGTTGTTGACAATGTAGTCGAAAAGCTCTCCCCCCGCATACTCGAGGACCATGATGATCTCGGTGGGCGTGGTTATGACGGTGTACAGTTTGATGATGTGGGGGTGCCGCAGCAGCTGCAGATACTGGATCTCGCGCTCTATCCTGCCGGCCATGTCGCGAGTGACCAGTCTCTTGCGGTTGATGATTTTCAGGGCGACCTTCTGGCCACTGACCTGGTGCGTTGCCAGCTTGACCTTGCCGAAGGAGCCCTCGCCCAGCGTCTTGACAATGGTGTATTGTCCCAGACGCTGGCTCGCCTTGGAGTCTCGCGCCTTGTTCGGTTCGACGGCGGGCGCGGGCAGGACAGGCTCGGTGCTCTTCTGGAAGTCGACCGTCTTGGTGGTACTCGCGCCTCCCCGCCGCGGCGCGGGCATGCTCAGGGAGAGCTCCTCCAGGTCTTCGTTCTCGATGGCGGCCGACATGGTGTTGTGCGCCGAGGGCGTGGGGATGCGCAGCTAGTCGCCGTCAGCCGTGGACGTCCTTCACCAGCCGCAAGCAGCTCCTCGTCCCTTGGCTGTGACGGCGGGCAGTGATGAGAGACAGCAGGGGACAGCAATTGCTGTGAGGGCTCAATTCGGGAACAAAACTTACGTCAGAGCGTGGTTGCGCCTCGAACGTGCTGGACGTGCTGTTGACCCCGCTCACGGCCCTAGAGGGGAGACCATCGAAGTGTGGCGCGCGTAAGAGAAGGTCCTGCTGCTCGTGCGACAACTATGTGCGTATGTGACGGAGCCGCCGCTAAGCTGCGTGCTGCTGATCGGTGTGAGCGTGAGCGTGCGCGACCGTCTGCGCGTGCAGCCTGTGGCCGGAAGCAGTCGACGTTGGATCGCTGGAGTGGGGCGCTGGGGTGACTCGACAGGCTGCAGCAAGCCGAGACGGTGGTCGGCCAGCAAAAGGTGGACAGACACGCACGATATTGGAAGCTGGGGCAGCGCAAATTTGGGCGACGTGCAAGGTCAAAGCCACGACGCGGTGCCAAATCACTTGCGTCAAGCGAGCAGAGGAGGGGCATCGTGAGAACCATGCGAGGAGGCTTTTGGACCACCGCTCCGCCGCAAGCCCGCTATCGGCTGCGAGTCTGCATGCACAAGCTCGTCTCTACACCATGCACCAGGACTTTGTAGATCTGCAGCCGTTGCGGGCCCATTTCTGACAGCTACCCCCGGTCAGAGCTATGGAGCAGTTCGCATGTCGTCAGCCCGATGGATCGCGACTCCCGCAGCACGCGACGCCAGACGGCCCCTCTTGTGACCATCCACATGGGCTTTTGCGCAGCTGCCCGGCATTTCAACTTCGCCATTTGGATTACGTGAACAATGAATGCTTCCCATTCCGCCATCCTGGGGCCGCCTCCGCCCGCAGTAGGGTCCACATCTCATCTGAATCTATCGAACATGCGTCCCAGGCCTCGCTGCTGAACCTCGCGTCGTGCAGCCCCGTCCAAGTAGACAGCCTCGCCCTCGCTGGTCAGGCTTGCGCTGCTGCCCTGCTTACCCTTGTTGGTGCCGAAGACCCTCAGCAACACCACCATGAGTGCCGCTGACAGGATGCTGATGCACAGGATGCCAATCATAACCAGATTGCTCTTGCGATACTTGTTCACACCCACAGAGTCGGCAGGCCATCCCGTATAGAGCGCATACGTGGTGAGGATACTGCCCAGGTTGCCCAATCCAGAAACGAGCGCGCTAGCTGCTGCAACGCCCACCTCGCCGTGCCGCGACTGGAAGATTTCGTTGGTCATGGCCATGCAGATGGGCACGGTCGGCCCCAGCCCAAAGCCCACCATCAAGAGACCGCCGTACCGCGCCCATGAATTCAGACCTCCTGCAAACGTGGTGACCAGCAAGCCCGTGATCTGGACCAAGACTGCGGCGCTGAAGAACAGCGCACGGTGGTGGTGGAAGCGATCTGAGAGTGGCGTGACTATCAAGATGGCGATCAGGTCCATCTGCAAGAGTCAGCAAACGTTCGTCCGGTTCGTATTTGGATACTAACAATCCAGATTGGGGCAGTAAGCAAACTCAGGTCGATGCCGCTCAGTCCCGGGTTGATGCCCCGAATGATGACCGATGCATAGTTCTGCGCACCAATACCAACGCCCACCACACCAAAGTACATCATGACCAACGGCCACAGCCTCCAGTCAATGAGAATGTGCCAGATGTCCTTCATGTCCCACTGACGGCGGTTGTAGACTCGGGTCAGGTCCTCATAGTGGATCCTTGCATCCTCACCCGTCAACGCAGGCTTGCTGGCAGGAAGGAAGCGCTCCAAGCCCGTTCGGACACGAGTTTCGCCAGGAGGTAGCGGCCGGTCAGGCAGCCACCAGAGCAGCGAGACGCCGACGATGAAGCCAACGACACCGTACAGGAGGAACATCCACTGAAAGCCCACAAGTCCGCCCATACCGTCCATTTCCTGGAATCCGGCTGAGACCAATCCAACAACGGCTGCCGAGACTTGTGACGCAGTGAAGTAGCGCCCGATTCGCTTTCCCGTCCGGGACGGAGGATAGAATAGAGTCAAGTAGTACGACATGCCCGGCCACATGCCTGCAATGACGATTCCCAGCAGTAAACGGAGAAGGCTGTGTGTGTCAGTGATTCACCCTCCCACATCATGAAGGCACGTACTAGAAGCTCCACGCAGCTTTCACCGCGGTGAAGCACATCCCAATGATCGCTACCGAGATGACAATCCTACTCATCCACGCATGCGGGCTGACCCTAGACATGACCAGGTTCGAAGGCAAGTCAAAGAGGACGTAGCACACATAGAACAGCGCCAGACCAGTCGATACTTGCTTAGGCGTTAGGTTGAGCTCAGAAGCAAGATCGTGGCCTTGCTTGATGTTCATCGTCTGCGCCAGCCCGATGTTCGACCTGATGGCCGAGCACACGAAATACAACACCCAGAATGCAGGCAGGATTCTGCGATCGAGTTTGCTGGATGGGCTGATTAGTTGCAAGAACTTGCTAGAAAATACCAGGATACGAGACTCACGCATAGACTTTCTCGATCCTGGCTATGTCCGTGGCTTCAGCGCCCACTTCGACATCCTGATGCAAGTCTCCATGCTTCGGCGCAGTGGTCTCGTCAATTTGCTTGCTGAGCGCAGCGTCGTCAATCGTCGCACCTGCCATGTCCTCAGCGACTCGATATACGTGGTGGGAATAAAGACACGGTCAAAAACAAAAGACGAAAAGATCACATAAACCGCTGCCAAGAGATGTGAGTAACAGCGGTTGTATCAGCAACTAAACCGATAGCGGCTGGCGAATCTTGGTCTATTTGATGATACGCCTAGGGCCCACGGCAAGCTTTTCTTCGTGCTCGCTAACGGGTGTTGGGAAACCTCTTGAAGCATAGCGGGTGAGCCGCGCACGGCAATGGCAATCATGCTCAGCAGCTCGCAAAGTTTCGTCGAATTCGTTGCCGATGGCGACAGCCTCGGAGTGAGGGGCCTGCAGAGAGACCCTTGACACCCTTGCTGAAGTGGGTGCGGATCGGCGGTGATGTGGGAGCTTGGACGCGAAATGATTTACATCATCGATGGAGCTTGAAGTTTGAAGGTTGACTGCAATTGAGCCACGTCCAAAGCACTCCATTGGTATTGCATACTACAACCGCAATCAGCATGTTATCAAGTACATTCGCACGCTCAGCGCGCTGCACTCGCCCCATCACAAGGGCACCTACACTCTACCTCAAAGCCTCTCGCGCCATCTCAACACTACCAGAGAACCCCCAAATCGTACGCCCCCATACCCACCCACCCCAAACCCTCCCCTTTACTAAACCCCACCCAGTTCGTCCACAAAGACCCCTTCGACCCCAACAAATCCATTCTCTCCCTCCTCCCCACCACGCCCCCAACACCCCAGCTCGCAATCGGCACCACCTCCGCCCTCCCGGTGACACCGCAGTCCTTCACGCCAAACCCTCACTTCGTCCCCCTTCTCTCAAGCGTGTTCGCCGAGCACGCGCCTCACGACGCAATGGTGCAAGGCCAAGCCGCCGCCTTCGCATCACCCGGTGGGTTCAACCTCTCGCGTCCCAACGACGGCGCGGGGGGCGCGTCGCACCAAGGGGGTGCGGGGGGTGGGAATACAGGAGGATGGATTCACGTGAGCGATACGAGGAATCCGCCGGATTTTGGGAGAATTGCGTGGCCGGAGGATATTTTTGGGAGTCTGGAGGTGACTGGGCAGGGGAGGATTGTAGAGGGGAGTTGGCAGGATAGCGGGAGTTATCGGATCGTTACGAGGGAAGGGGTGTTGGGTTTGACTGAGTTTATGCGTGGGAAGGTTGTGCAGAGGTTGAGGGAGTTGGAGGAGCGGATGCAGAGGGATTCGTGAGTGGTGTGGAGATGGAGAGAATTCGGGAGAGGCCTGAGTGGATTGTTTGAGTGATAGTGGGGATGGAGTGGTGTATGTGAGTCCTATGTAGAATAATGTATCAACGCTTATCAACGATCTATGGGTATCAAATCCAGCCACAGGCCGCCTGGGTCTGCCGTCTCGTTCCACCGCTCTTTTCTGACTGGTGTCGTCCTAGCTGAGCTCGCCCTTCTCAAGCCTCTCAAGAAACACCGTCGAGAACCGGACAGCCTGCTCATACGCCGTCTCAAACCCATCATCCGCACCGTAGTACGGATCCTGGACCTGCTCCCCACGCCCTCCCCTCCTCGTCTTCCCTCCAAACTCGCCAAACAGCATCACCTTCCCTTTTGCCTGCTCGCTTTCGCCCTTCTTCTTACTATACACTCTCTTCCGCAAGTCGTTCAGGTCTTCCAAGTTGCTGTCGTCCATGGCCAAGATGTAGTCGAACGTCTCGAAGTCGCTGGGGTGGAACTTGCGCGCTTTGTGGCGGTAAGTCGTAATGTTGTGTGCTTTGAGCGTCGCCATGGTACGCGGGTCTGGGCTGTCGCCGACGTGGTATGCGCCCGTGCCGCACGAGTCGATGTGCGAGATGAGCGCTGAGGTGCTGCTGGGCGCGGCAGAGACGAGTGATTGGAAAACGCCTTCGGCCATGGTCGAGCGGCCTAATACAATTAGTACGAGAAGGTGGAGGAGTGATAATCCATCTGCTGTAGGTAGAGGGCGTGGGTGTAGTTGTATGCCAGCGAGTACGGACTGCGGGGGAGGGGTACTGACATATGTTGCCTAGGCAGACGAAGAGGACTGATACGGGCTTGGGGGATGTTGAATCACTCATCGTGAGGTCTGGGGGAGCAAGTGTATTGTTGGGAATTTGGACTTGCGATGTTCAAATGTTCTGCATCGAGACATGGAATAGTGGCGGAGATAAGTGACTGGAAGTTTTTGAAGTGCCAAGCCAGATGACGGATGATCGACAGGTACGAGGACCAGCGGGGGTTGGGTGGGCACTGGGCACGCTTCAAAGTAGGGACTTCTCAATTTCTCAGGAACTGTATTGTACTGGCTCCCGACGGGCTCTCTGGTCGTCTACAATGATCATGAAGAGGCTGCTTCGGCTGGCAGGTACAACCGTGCAAGCAAGCACTTCGCGTAAGCTCGCTGATTGACGCAGTCAGCCTCGCATTCTCCACAAGGCTGTGAATAAGTCGCAACGCTAGTCTCTTTCAGTTCGCTGCTCGCTTGAAAGGCCTCAACGCGGTCAGGATATGCACCGCAGCTGTCAGCAGAGCTCAGCCGCATGCTGGATGCGACTCCACCGCGGACACTCCAGAGTTTTGTAAGAGAACGCTGTCTCCAATCATACGGGATCTTGCTGTAAAGTACTGTGTAGTTGGAAGCAAGCATTTCTCCGCCACAGCGGCTCAAGCAGAGACTCGGGCGTTTGATAAACGTTGCCGTGCGGGTCGTCTCATGCTTGTCCTGAAATAGACGAGGCTTCGTCAGAAAGACGCGGCTAAGCAGCAGCGCCACAGGCACAGTTCCAGGGATGCAGCGCTGTTCAGGTGGGCTGCACGAGAAGCGCAGCACAGCAAAGCCAGCTAGCTGTCAGGCTGAACGCTGCTTTTGACAGCTGTGGGTAGCGGTATTTGTTGAAGAGCAGAAGTTCCCTGTCTGCGGAGCCAAACTTGTTTCCCGCGCACTTTGTACCTCGACAGGACCCGCAGCAGCGTCACTTCACAACGGCGTTGCTAGGTAAACATCGCTGCCGTGCACCCTCCATCCCCGCCAAACGCAGCAGGTTTCATATTGCCGCGATACGTCTTTTGCATTTGCGCGATCAACAAAGTCACGTTTGACTTGCTGGGCAATCCCTATTCACGCATTTTCACGCGTGTTTGGGCAGTGGAGTCGGTGTTCGCAGCATCCGCAAGTACAGTGAAGGCGCAGCAACGCTCCCGGCATCATGAGTGGCTACAATCGGTTAGGTGAGTACTTCTATCTGAGAACCCAAGCATCCGAGGATCCCAGCCTGTGCATATTAATTACGATTGCGTCGCACGCATAGCCGGCTACTGCGCTCAGAGGCCATTTCCCGAGCCTCCCTGTCGCTTCCTCTTGGGCTACCAGATCTTACATATCGCGGCCTGGACCTGCGCCCTTTGCATTCCTCGTCACCCGCGCATTCATTCGCTGCATATCACTATCGCTATTGCTCTGCCACGCTGCGCTCAGTCCGCTAATCGAGCACACACACAGACGAGGACCATCCGTACGAGATGGATCCACGACGCCCAGGGCCAGGGCGCACACCTTCGCCGGGGCATCCGCTCGCGGGCTACCAGCTCGAAGACAACTATGGCTCGCACGCAGGGCCGCTCGAGATCCCCATGGGACCAAACATGACGCATCCCGCGGCTTCAGGAGACAGACTGCCCCTGCAGCCCAGCGTCAGTGTTCAAGTGGGCAGTAGGAGCGCTAGAGCTGACATACGCAGTACTCCGTTGAAAACATCCCATATGCCGGAGGCGCCTATCACGACGACTACGATCCACGACCGCAACGACACGACAGCGACTACTCGCTCGATCCGCAGGCACACCACGATGCGTACTACAACCAGCCATACGAGCCCACACCGCACGACGAGAGCCCGCACCAGGGCTACGGCACGCAGCCAGACCACTACTGGCAAGATGAGCAGGACGGCAGGCCGATGCTGGGAGGCGCCAACTCGTACGGGCCAGATCCTCACGACCTGGATGACCAGATGGATCCCGAGAACCCTTTCCACGACGAGCCTATCCAACACAGCCCTAGTCCGACGCCAATCAAGAGGTGGAAGACAGTCAAGGAAGTGCAATTGTTCAAGGGCAACCTGGTCCTCGATTGCCCAATCCCTCCGCGACTACTAAATCAGGTTCCACATGCACAGCCCCCAGAACGTGACGAGTTCACACATATGCGCTATTCGGCCGCCACCTGCGATCCTGCCGATTTCGATGCAGAACGTTTCACTCTGCGCCAGAAGTTGTTCGCGAAGCCGAGGCATACAGAGTTGTTCGTCGTTGTGACTATGTACAACGAAGAAGACGAGCTGTTTGCACGGACCATGATGGGTGTCATCAAGAACATCGAGTACATGAATTCGCGAACCAACAGCAAAACGTGGGGCAAGGACGCGTGGAAGAAGATCGTAGTGTGCGTCGTCAGCGACGGACGTGCGAAGATCAACCCGCGAACCAGAGCCGTTCTTGCAGGTCTTGGTGTGTATCAGGATGGCATTGCCAAGCAACAAGTCAACGGGAAGGATGTAACGGCACATATTTACGAAGTACGTGATGCAAAGTGGCTGTGTTCGGGACAATGACTAACGAGATTGACTAGTACACTACGCAAATGACACTTGACATCAAAAAGGGCGTAGTCGGTGTTAAGAAGGGTAACACACCCGTCCAGATGCTCTTCTGTCTGAAAGAAAAGAACCAGAAGAAGATCAACTCGCATCGATGGTTTTTCCAAGCGTTCGGTACCGTCCTGGACCCCAACATCTGTGTCTTGATCGATGCTGGTACCAAGCCTGGCAAAGACTCAATTTACCAGCTTTGGAAGGCATTCGACCTTGAGCCCATGTGCGCAGGCGCTTGTGGAGAAATCAAAGCTATGCTAGTCAACGGGAAGAAGCTTCTGAATCCACTTGTAGCCACCCAAAACTTCGAGTACAAGATGTCCAACATCTTGGATAAGCCAATGGAATCTGCCTTTGGGTTTATCACTGTGCTTCCTGGTGCCTTCTCGGCCTACCGCTATGTCGCGCTCCAGAATGACAAGACCGGCCAGGGACCACTGGAGAAGTACTTTGCGGGTGAGAAGATGCACGGTGCGAATGCTGGTATTTTCACGGCCAACATGTACCTTGCCGAAGACCGTATTCTGTGTTTCGAGCTCGTCTCCAAGAGGAACTGTCATTGGATCCTGCAGTACGTCAAATCTTCCAACGGCGAGACTGATGTCCCCACGACAATGGCCGAATTCATCAGCCAGCGTCGTCGTTGGTTGAATGGTTCCTTCTTCGCTGCAGTCTACGCCTTGGCCCACTCTTTCGACATCTTCCGCAGTGATCACTCGGCGATCCGCAAGACAATGTTCCTCATCGAGTTCTTTTACCAGACTATCAGCATGATCTTCGCTTGGTTTGCCCTCGGTAACTTCTACTTGGTCTTCCACATCCTCACTAATTCCCTAGCAACATATATCGGTGTCGCTGGCAAGGTCCTGTTCATCTTGTTTGAATGGCTGTACATTGCAGTCCTGATAACGTGTTTCATCCTTTCGCTCGGCAATCGACCCCAGGGCTCCAACAAGTGGTACATGTCCATGGTGTATTTCTGGTGTATTATCATGACATACCTCATGTTCGCATCAGTGTTCATCACGGTCAAGTCTATCCAGAGCGTAGTCAACGACAAAGACGGCTTCACCTTTTCAGACGTCTTCGAGAACAAAACCTTTTTCAACTTGATCGTCTCGCTGGGATCGACGTACGTCATGTGGTTCATCGTCTCGTTCCTCTTCCTGGACCCATGGCACATGTTCACTTGTTTCATCCAGTACCTGCTGATGACACCGACATACACCAACATCCTCAACGTCTACGCTTTCTGTAATACGCACGACATCACTTGGGGTACAAAGGGTGACGACAAGCCCGAGAAGCTGCCTTCGGTCACGACCAAGGCTGATGGAAAGGCTGATATTCAGGCTCCCACCGACGATGCTGATCTGAACACTATGTACGAGAAAGAGTTGCAGACATTCAGCGCCAAGTGGAAGGAAGAGAAGAAGGTGCCTTCGCCCCAGGACAAGCAAGAGGATTACTACAAGGGTTTCCGATCTGGTGTCGTCTTGTTTTGGATGCTCTGCAATCTTGGCCTTACCGCGCTCGTACTTCAGTCTGGTGGCCTGGAGCTCACTGTCGCGGACGACAAGCAGTCCGAGCAACAAACCCGCGTGGCAAACATCTACCTCGGTGTCGTGCTGTGGAGTGTTGCGGGTCTTGCAGCATTCCGCTTCATTGGAGCCGTGTGGTTCCTGATTGTCCGCATGGTAAGTCTACGCTCTATCTCCTTGCTCAGGTCCAGACAGCTAACGTCAAAAACAGTTCCGAGGTGTTTAGAGATACGTTGTCGCAGGCAACTTTGTAGGTACTTGGCGCATGTTTGGGTATGTACAGTACACGACCTCAGGCCTGACACGCGCATTGCGCGGCCGGCACGATCTGATGCTTTGATGGCGCTTTTGGATCTTGCGTGCGAGCTTTACGACTCTTTACCAGTATTATACCTCTACAGTAAGTTGTCTCGTATCGAATGGTATAACCTCCTGGTTCAACAAACATTCTATTGTCTTCCAATCTGAAGGTCACCAGCTTCGCACTCGCGCCCCGCCCTTTGTTCTCGTCGTGCGATCGAAATGTTGTTGTGATGTTACTGCATGATCTAGTGACGCAGCCGCTAGTTGCTCATTCGGAGGCTGCACATCGCTGTTCTTCTCCCTTCTTTCGCTATGGAGATGACTGCATTCGTCAAGCTTCACTTACCCTCACCTTCGTCAGTGTTCTTTTGTCGTCGCCCCGCACAGACCGCTGGTCGCGGTCGCCCCTGCTGTATACAAACAGACCCCACTCCCCAACTCTGTCTCTCAGCTCGCACTCCTTCAACGCGACTCTACTTCCGCGGCCCATCCTGCATCTCCAATTGCTACCTTTCTGTCAGCTTCAACCACAGTCACGCTACTTTCAACGCCGAGTTTCGTTGGCCCTGTGAGTCTCTCTCACCACGCCTTCCTCAGTGGGCTCGCGTACTGCGATCCTCCCCCTCGACCGAAAAGCTGACCTTTGCTTCCTCGTAGACTCAAACTACACATACACAACTCTTGGCGCTTATTCTCGTATCTAGCTTTGTCGACACAGCTATGAGCTGGAACGCAGGTGCTGACAGTGAGTCACCTCATCCCTTTGCTGTATACACCTTACTGATTACCTCCAGGCGGCGATGCATGGGGAGCTGCTGCCACTGGTGGTGATTCTCGGGGCGGTGCTGGTACCTCTGGTGGTGACGCTGGAGGCTCATGGGGCGGCAGTGGTGAAGCTGGCGCTGGCGCTGGCGGCGCTGGCGGCGGTGCTTGCCGACAGTAAGTTCCCATTCCTACCCCAATATCCCAAAATTGTGAGATAGTCGCAGTGGCTCTGAGCGTCATCCAAAAACTGAGATATCCTTGTCGGCTGCAATGCGCCCTGACGCTATGCTAATGTTCTTCACAGCTGCGGCCAGGAAGGCCACTTCGCCCGCGAGTGCCCCGACGCACCACCCGGAGGCGGTCTCACTGGCGAATGCTACAACTGCGGTGAGATTGGCCATAACAAGGCGGATTGCACCAACCCTCGCGTCGAGCGCGAGTTCACCGGCACGTGCAATGCGTGCGGCGTTGAGGGACATGCTGCACGCAGCTGCCCGACCAACCCGATGAAGTGTAAGCTTTGTGACAAGGAGGGCCACAAGGCTCTCGAGTGCAAAGAACGTCGTCTTGTCGACTGGACCGGTGTTCCTGAGCTCGAAGCTAACGAGGCCTGGATGAAAGTCGTCGAGGCCGGTAACAAAAAGGATCTGGACGGCTTCCGTACCTGCCTCAAGGCTTACGCCCGCGCTCTCGTCGACGAATTTTCCCTTCCCGAAGTTGAAGTCGCCCTTCGCGCCGATGATATTCCTATCTATCTCATTGCTCTCCGGCAGGAAATCGCCCCCAACATGACCGTGGTCGACATGATCGGCAACCCAGAACGTGAGTTCGTTCTCACCATCCAACTCCTTGCGAAGCCTCGCCGGGCAAAGATGGCTGTAGGTTGGCCCAAGGATCAAGATGAGAACCTCCTACGTCTTGCATCCGCCGGATTCGTTCAGGATCGTGGTGTCCCTCTCTGCAGTAACTGCGGTGAGCTCGGTCACATCAAGAAGGCAAGTGATCATAGTACTAAAGGTCGAATCTTGCTAACACATCCCAGCACTGTAAGGAAGAGCAGCCCGAGCACACATCGATGACACCTGCCGTTCAATGTGTCTACTGTTCCGAGGAAGGTCACCGTGCTCGTGACTGCCCGAAGGAGCGTGTCAACCCACATGCCTGCAGAAACTGCAAACAGGAGGGACACAACTCTAAGGATTGTGACCAGCCTCGTTCTGCCGAAGGTGTAGAGTGCCGCAAGTGCAATGAGATGGGTCATTTCTCCAAGGACGTAAGTTTGCTTCCATTTCCTGAGCTTTGCAGTCACTGACTACGTCCACAGTGCCCCAACGTCGAGGCTCGTCCACCTAGGACCTGCCGCAACTGCGGCTCTGAGGACCACATCGCGAAGGAGTGTGACCAGCCCCGTAACCCGGATAACGTTACTTGCCGCAACTGCGAGAAGCAAGGTCACTTTTCTCGCGACTGTCCGGAGCCCAAGGACTGGTCGAAGGTTCAGTGCCAAAACTGTCAGGAGTTCGGACACACCATTAAGCGCTGCAAGGCCCCTCTTGCTGAGGGAGATGCCATGGGCTCAGGTGGTGCCGTAGAGACCTCCGGTGGCTGGGGAGCTGGAGACGCCACCGCTCCAGCTGGTGGTGGATGGGAGGCAGGCGGTGGAAGTGGAGGCTGGTAGAGCGCTGTCTCACGCCTACTATAACATGGTGATGAGCATTATAGCGCGTATGTGATGTCCTGAAGGCGTCCCGCTGTCACTTTAATGGCTCAGTCGGGGCAGCTCTAAGCTGCACGTTTTCGGGCCAAATGAAAAGTCCATCTAATTGACTTGCTTTGCCTCCATACTCTAACTGCCTTTATACAATCGATCCCAAATGTGCATGGTGGGCATTCCATGTCCGCGTAGCCAAACGAGCTCCGCGTCTAAGGTTAACCCCGCATTCTGGTCACTGGGCGCCACGACAGGCGGATCTTCCTCCACTCCGCCAGGGAGCTTCCAAGAGCCGCAACCACACTTCTGGCATGGCGACTCGACTGCCACATCGTATTCGCGCTCTGCTTCCATCACGCTTCGCGGAACACTTCATGACCATCGGCAAGTACCGAAGGCCTGGTCAGCTGCCAATACTACTGACATGCTTGGCTGAAGTCGTCCGCGTGCTTTCTGTTGGAAAGAGCACTGTACTAGCGTTGTTTACGCGCTAGTTGGATGAGTACTTGGGCTTCCCGTCCATAGTCACGAACAATCAATCATACTTCAACATTTTCGAGCCTCGTGGTCAGCGGCCATTGCTCTTTTTGGAAACTTCTCCTTTTAACCAAGACCCGGGTCTTGGTTAGCATTCACACTTCAGCTACGATGCTGCTGATCAGCGCTACAAAATGCAGTTCGACGACAGAAGCAGATTGATGAGAGAACGACCAGAAGAAGGGAAGACGTAGTTTTATGTAATACAGACTGTAATGCTCGGTCAATAGACATTGGGACTTGACCAACGATTCCGTTTCTGCGATCGAATGAAGGACAAAGAACCATGCCTCCGCATTCCAAGATCCCGGTTCTTGGTTTGCACGAACTAAATGCCCGCTCTCAGCTTGGTACCCCACGATTCCGACTGGTCTCATCTCCGCACCAATACGACACCAAGAAATGCTGAGCCCACTACCTATCGGTCAAGAAGTTTTCAATAGCCATATGAGTGTTTGCATTGCTAGAAGCATGCTTGGAAGCCAAGGCACTGTTGACGAAAAATGCCGCGGCCAGCGTTCGCAAGTACAGATATAACTCTGGTCCATGGCCTGATCATCGCTTGGAGTTAACAAGGAGTACCTATACACGTCTCTCCGTACACAGCCAAGCAAAATTCAAACAAAGCGCATCATGACGAACAGTAGCAGCCGCGACGAATCCAAGCCCAGCGCAGTTCACCAGGAGAAATTCGACTTACCACCTACCCACTCCGACACCGACGTCGACGGCATCGAAGAGAAGCGGATCATCCGCAAGATCGACTGGAGACTTTTACCTATCCTCGGCGCCTTATACTCAATCTCCCTCGTAAGCCCACCCCTTACTCGCCATCTCATCCACCTCACACACCACAGATCGACCGCACAAACATCGCCAACGCGCGCGTCGCCGGCATGGGCGCAGACCTCGCGCTCAACGTCGGCGACAGATACACGATTGCGCTTGTGATGTTCTTCCCGACGTATTTTCTCTTCGAGCTGCCGTCTAATATTGTGCTGAGGAGAGTTGGTAGTGCGAATTGGCTTGCTTTTATTGCGCTGGCGTGGGGTGCGGTTATGGTTGGCCAGGGATTCGCTACGAGCTGGCAGACTCTGACAGTGTGCCGTGCGTTGCTTGGTTTCTTCGAAGCGGGTTTTTTTCCTGGGTGTAGGTATACTCAGCGTTGTGCGGGATGGGATTTCGTGGCAGGTGCTGACTAGTTCAGGTGTCTATCTGATAACATGTTGGTACAAGCGAAGAGAGATGCAGAAGCGGTTCGTAGTCTCTATCCAGTAGTATCATGGTCGTCACTGACAGACACAGTTTGGGTGGATTCTACCTCGTCGCCGTCGGTGTCGGCGGCATCGCCAACATCCTCGCCTACGGCATCATGCAGATGGAAGGCGTCGGCGGTATCCGCGGCTGGCAATGGATCTTCATCCTCGAAGGCATCCTAACCTGCATCGTCGCCATCGGCGCCTGGTTCGTCATTCTCGACTTCCCCGACAGAGCAGCGCAGCAGGGCTTCCTGAACGAGCGCGAGGCCGCCTTCGTCCTGCACCGCATCGAACACGATCGAGGCGATTCCGAAGCCGACCCTCTCACCTGGTCCAAATTCCTCACCCACCTAACCGATCTAAAACTCTGGGCTTTCTGCACCCTCTTCATGAGCACCACAGTGCCCGTCTACGCCTTCGCGTACTCCCCCCTCCCATTCGAAATCCTCTACAGTCCTAACCTTACCCAGATACTTCACCCCCGTCATCCTCGTCGGCCTCGGCTACTCCGCCGGCCTCGCAAACGCCCTCTCCGCTCCCCCCGCCATCGCCGCCATGATCACCGCCTTCGGCTTCGCCTGGCTCGGCGACAAATTTAACCTGCGCGCCCCCCTCATCGCTATCCAGAGCATCATCTGCCTGGTTGGCCTGATGATCGTCGCGTACGCGGAGGACGGCGGCGTGCGCTACTTCGGCATTTTCCTGGGTATTATGGGCGGGCAGGGCAATGTGCCTGCTATCCTGACGTATCAGGCGAATAATATTAGGATGCAGAGTAAGAGGAGTACGGCGAGTGCGCTGCAGATTGGGTGAGTGGTGACGAGTGGAGATGTGTGATGGGAGCTGATCTTTTGATAGGTTCGGGGCGATAGGAGGGATTGTTGCGTCGACTGTGTTTAGGCAGAGGGATGCGCCGAGGTATGTAGTTGGGTTGTGGGTTAGTGCTGGGTTGCAGTTTTATACGCTCGTGGTGCTTTGTGTGACGAGTTGGTATTTTTGGCGCACGAATAAGGAAGCTGATCGTCGGGTTGCGGATGGTGAGGTCCCGGATCCGATCGAGGGCCAGGTTGGGTTCAGGTATACGATCTAGGCTGCAGACTTGTGCACTTTGGGTCCAGCGAGGAGGTTGAGAGCAGGGATCCAGTGGTTGTCGTTGCTGATGGTAGCATACCGCAAGACACTGCGGCGACTGTTATTTATCGATACGAAAGATGAGGTTCCGCGCCCCGATGTGTAGTGTCGCACGGGCTGATATACATTCAACTGAGCCTGCTTTGCGCTCTTCTTCGCACAGACTGCAACACAGCGCTCTCCAACCCGTCTCCAGCCTACCTCACCACCCTCCCCCACCCAAAGCCCCTCACCCCATTGCTCACCCACACACCTTCGCCCACCTCCACAGTGTCAATAGAAATCGGCTCCTCCATACAATACCCCTTCCCCAACGCCCACCTCCTACTCGTACCCCGCTGCCCTCCCGCACCAACCTTTGCGCTCCTCACACTATGACCCCAGCGCCCTGCAAACGGCTTTCTCAGCTCGCCCTCGTCGCGCTGAAAGTCATCTCCAGGCGCGCCATCGCCTTCATCGCTCTTCACCTTGAAAGCCTCGGGCACACCCACCGGTGGCGTGACCCATCTCCCTCCCCTCCAGAAATACAAGCTCGTCAGCGTGCCTTCGGTGATCTCATTGACGGTGCTGTACAAAATGACCTCGCGATGGACGGGGGACGAGGCGTTGGAGGGAAGTGCGCGGCCCCGGCTGGCATCGTACATGTCCCGCGCGGTGGTTTTGAGGAGCGTAAAGGGTGAGCTGGGCGTTGGGTGGGTGTCGAGACGGAGTGTCCATTCTGGTGGAGGGGGGATGGTAGAACGGTCCTGTGATGATGGGCCTTCGGACGGTGAGTCTTGGATCCAATTGGGATCTTGGTTCCCTGCTGGGAGGGTGACGCCGGTGCCGAGATCCAACGCACCACCGGTCAATGGTGAGGGCTTGAATTCTTTGGGTTGAGGCGGTTGAGCGGATTGACTCGAGTCGCCGGCGGGCAGCGAGTCCGTGGGTCCGAGTGTCAGGGCGCCACCGGTCAGTGGGGAGGGCTTGAAAGGTTTCTGCTCCTGCTGTTGGGCGGGATGCTTCGTCGAGGCTGCATCTGGAGGATCGAAGGATGTGGGGTACAGCGTGGTCACGGGCACAGCCGGGATTGGTAGAAAGTCGACGTTCATGTTCGCAGAAGCGTCGAAGAGGATGCGGATTTTTAATGGCCCATCCTCTTTGCTTTCTTCTGCTTGCCATTCTCTGACTTTAGACAGCAACGTCGAGTGTAATGCTGAACCATCTGCAAGAGTTTCTGTTACAGCGTTGAAATCAAAGTGTTGCGCAGCTTCTACCATACGGTCGCGGTGGTAGGTCAGCATGTAGAACGGCGACGGAGTTACGAAGTTTAGACCCGGTCTCGAGTTCTCGTTACTCGTCAAAAGGAGCGGATCGTAACGGATTGAGGTGAAGAGCTGGAAGTTTGGCGATGTCGACATGATGGCTGGTGATATGAGGGGCTGTCTGCAGGTTGTCCAGGGAAGAATGCTTGTGATGTGAATTGTTATGGAAATCAGTGCTAGTAACTTCCCCACCAAGAATGCTTGTGATGCGAACTGGTGTTGGAATCAGTGATGGCTAGAGGTGATGCTATGCGAGGCTCGATGCTGGTCGCTGGATGCTGAACGCTGAACGCTGGATGCTCGTGTTTCTGACGTGGTCGAATGAGGCGGACCAGTACATGGCGTCTGAACTCCGACGACGCCGGTCGACTGCCGGCAAGACCTGCTCATGGCGGTGATGTCGAAGCAACGGCCTTCAAGACCATGTAAAGCTCTCTGAAGCCCTTGCCAATATTTGCATCGGTTGCATCAGTCAAGACGCAGCAATTCGAGATTGTGCATAGTCACCAAGACGAACGTCAAGAGACGGCTGTCACGTGCAAGACGGCCATCGATTTTGGTGCAAGGCGTCGAGTCGAGGACATGGTGATTTGGGTACACACTGCTCAGAACACTGCCGGCCAGTCAGAGGGCGTGCACAGTGAAAGGCAGAGACATGTACGGTGGGGACTGTGTTGACGTGTTTTGTGTTTGCAAGGACGACCATGAAGTCATCCGATGCATGGGCCACTTGACTTGGAATCTTTCTGACGCGCAGCTTCTGCAGCTCCGTCCATCACCACCGCCATTGAACGCCCTCCCCTTTTACTTTTACTTGTTCATTTCGTGCCTTCCGTATTCTGTTCTTCACCATGGCCAACGTATCCGGCAACGCACCCGCGCCGGTGCTGAGCGCGCCCGGGCCGTTCCCCGTAGGCATCCCCGAGCCAGGCACAAGCTCGCTGTGGGACCGGTTATCGAGCTGGGCGTCGGAGAACAAGGGCGTCGTCTACACCATCGCGGGCGTGACGCTCGTCGTCGGCGCAGGCGGCGCCATCTACTACCTCAACTCGGCCGACTCGAGCGGCGACGCATCGGGGCCCGGCACAGCAGCGAACAAGCGCAAGAAGCAGCGCGAGCGGCGGCGCGAGAAGGAGCGGGCCGCGAAGCAACAGGACCCCGAGGCGCCCAAGCCCGCCGACAAGGAGAAGAAGGCGTCGGTCGCGGCCGAGGCGGCGGATGAGCTGCCGGACGTTAGCGAGGAGTCGGTGGGCGCGCTGTCGGACGAGGAGCGCAGGGAGTACGCGGCCAAGCTGAAGGCGGCAGGCAACAAGGCGTACGGCTCCAAGGACTACAACCGTGCCATCGAGCTGTACGGCAAGGCCATCCTGTGCCGGCAGGACCCCGTCTTCTACTCGAACCGCGCCGCCTGCTACAACGCCATGTCCGACTGGGACCGCGTCATCGACGACACGACGGCCGCCATCAACCTCGACAACGAGTACGTCAAGGCGCTCAACCGCCGCGCCAACGCCTACGAGCAGGTCGAGCGCAACAGCGAGGCCCTGCTCGACTACACGGCCAGCTGCATCATCGACGGCTTCCGCAACGAGAGCAGCGCCCAGAGCGTCGAGCGCCTGCTGAAGAAGGTCGCCGAGCAGAAGGGCAAGGCCATCCTCGCCTCCAAGGAGAAGAAGCTGCCGAGCCCCACCTTCGTCACCAACTACCTGCAGAGCTTCCGCCCCAAGGACGCCCCTGCCGGGCTCGACGACGACGCGGAGCTCGACGAGGACTCGGCCAAGGGCCAGCTGCGCAAGGGACTCAAGGCCATGGCCACCAAGACGGCCGAGGGCTACGCAGAGGCGGCCGCCGCCTTCGACCGCGCCCTCGAGCTGGGCGACCTCGGCGAGCACGAGGCCTTTGCCTACAACATGCGCGGCACCTTCCGCTACCTCAAGGGCGACAACGAGGACGCCCTGCACGACATGGACAAGAGCGTCGAGCTGCAGCCGTCGCTGACGCAGAGCTTCATCAAGCGCGCCAGCATGCACCTCGAGCTGGGTACGTCTTGCACCAATCCACACTGACTAAGCATTCACTGACACGCATCCCGCAGCCAACCCAGAGGCCGCCGAAGCCGACTTCGCGACCGCCCTCGCCCAGAACGAAAAGGACCCCGACATCTTCTACCACCGCGCCCAGCTGCACTTCATCAAGTCCGAGTTCGGCGAGGCCGCAAAGGACTACCAGCGCTCCATCGACCTGGACGAAACCTTCATCTTCTCCCACATCCAGCTCGGCGTCACACAATACAAGATGGGCTCCATCGCCTCGTCCATGGCCACCTTCCGCCGCTGCATGAAGAACTTCTCCCAGGTGCCCGACGTCTACAACTACTACGGCGAGCTCCTCCTCGACCAGCAAAAGTACCAAGAAGCCATCGAGAAATTCGACACCGCCGTCGAAATGGAAAAGTCCTCCAAGCCCCTGGGCATGAACGTCCTGCCCCTCATCAACAAAGCCCTCGCCCTTTTCCAGTGGAAAAACGACTTCAACGACGCCGAGAAACTCTGCGAAAAAGCACTCATCATCGACCCCGAGTGCGACATCGCCGTCGCTACCATGGCGCAGCTGCTCCTCCAGCAGGGCAAGGTCACAGAGGCCCTCAAATACTTTGAGCGCGCCGCCGAGCTCAGCAGAACAGAGGGCGAGATTGTAAACGCACTCAGCTACGCTGAGGCGACCCGCACACAGCTCGAGGTCCAGGAGAAGTACCCCAAGCTTGCGAGCAGGTTGGGCGCCATGGGCGCTGCGGCCGGCGCGGGCGGGTTCGGTATGAGGTAGAGAGGCTGCTAATGTGCATGTTGGACGTTCGAATCTTGTAATTACTACTACTACTACTACTACTACTGCGACCGACGGCGTGCTTTGATCGTTGTCTCCCCTGGATCGGCGTTGTAAAATGTACGTGTACGACTGGAATGGAAACAATCTCTTCATGCTCACCGTTCGATATCGATGGTTTTCAGCGTTGTTGATGTAGCAGGCTCTATTTCCAGCCGATGCCGTCAAGACTCATGCGCTGAGGGTGCCTGGGCAGAAACATGTGTGTTCTGCAAAGACTCGTCAGATACATCGTAGAATGCAAAGGCAGAAGGGTTTCCAAGCTCTATCAGAGCTAGTATATTATCGTGTATCGCGAGTACTACGTAGTCTTTTGGCAATTCCCCGCCCCGAACCGTAACGCCAGAAGGGTATCTCAAAAGAAGTAGGTACAGGAAGTAAAAAGCAACTGCCGCAGGAGACAAGATGCTGTGTGTCCGAGGGAGTCAGAGACACTGACGAAGAACATCGAGCTCATGTTCTCATGCGCGGTGCTCAGAGGTACGTGCTGTTCGTAGCATTGCCGAAACAAGCATGGCGTCCAGGGCACGCCAGCGAGCAGTTGAGCGGCCCAACACCCTAGGTTAGGACGTTGTACCCGGTCTTGGGGCCATAGATCCAGTCTAGACACTCGCATTAGCCACATATCGACAGAACTATAGGGAGAGACAACTTACACTGCGCGCTGTACTTGACCTCGAAGGTCTGCTTCTGGCCCTTGCAAGTCGCGGGCTTGTTGCCGCCTGCAGTCTCGATACGGTAGACGGTATCGATACCGCCGTGGCTGAGACCCTTATTGTCCTTGAGAAGAAGCCACTTGATCGCGCCCTCCTTGCCGGTGCCGGGGCACGAGGTGACAGGAGCGTCGGTCTCATTGAGCTTGGCGAGGATGGTCATGGGGTAGGGTGAGGCGAGCTGGTCCAAGGCGAAGACGGGCGAGGCGCCAGAGAAGAAGTGGTGGCCGACCATGTGCTCGTAGCCCAGCGACTGCAGGTTCTGCGTGAAGCGAGCGGGTGCGGTGGAGAGGGAGAGGGCGAGGGGCGAGATGGAAGGGATGGTCCAGCGGGCGAGGGGGTCGGTGGAGAGGTGAGTGCCGATGTCGTAGAGTTGGGCTATGGTGCGTCAGTATGCTTGTCCACTGTGCTGATAGAGGGACTCACCAGTGGCGCCAGTGGTGCCGGGAGCAGCGTTCTCATCGCCGGTCACGCAGGTGTAGTTCTGCGTGCCGATTCCGAGGAGCACGTACTTGAGCTGCAGGCCATCGGGAGCTGGCAGCGCGCTCTTAGGCATGAGAGCTTGGAGCTTGGCGAGGTTCTGCTCGTTGGTGGAGGGAGTGTACACCTGCTTGCCCGGAAGAGCAAGACAAGTGACAGACCCAGTCAAGAGGGTGATGGCCGAGGCCGCAGCTGCGAATGTGAAGCGCATGCTGACAAGGCTTGAGAGGCTTCAGAAAGCTGTGAGGAAGACGATGGTATAGGAAGGTAGAATGAGGAAGTGGGAGGTGAAGATTCACATAAGGTGACGAGAAATTTTCCCCACACTGATTCTGCATTCACCGTGAGTCCGAGGGAATGTGCAGTCAGTGAAGTCGGCGTACAGCAACTCTCCGTCACCTGGCGGTTAACTTTCTTATACCCTTTCCCCGTTCATCTGATCCCTGCGCTTCGACGTTGGACAGACCGCGCCGGCATGCTCGCCCACGCGCCATGTGCATGCAAGCAAGTGGAGCCGACCATGTTCGCGACTGGAGGCCCTCTGCTACCCGTGAGGCGACATGCGTCTTGCAGCTGGTGCGACCTGGAGATGCTGCTAGTGCAAGTGTGTTAGATGGCGCTTTGCCCGGAGTAGCAGGCAGGTCCTATACCTTGTTTCGCTGTAAGCGCTGATACGTCAAAGAGGGACGTCAGTGCAAGGACCCTGGGCGTTACGGCGGGAGTGCAAGTGCATGTTCATTGCCTGCCTGAGCCGCATGGCCATGGCTTTGCTTTTCGTGTTCAGCCTCCACTCGCACAGCTTGTTCTTGTTAGTGTTGGACATTTGACAGCACCTCCACAATCTTGCGGCAAAGCAACCAAGTCGGCCTCACGCAGGTTGACCATGACAAGGTCCAACAACGACCCTAAAGACATCCTGTCAAAGAACCAACAACTTCGTGACTACTCGACGGAGCCAATTCGAGGCTGGACCATTGTGTCTTTCCCTAACGAACAAGAGGTTGGGCGTGGTCATAGCTTCGTGCAGGCGCCATGCAGTACAACGACTAGTAAATGCCCAGGAGAAGTCGAAAAGGCCGCAAATGACCTGAGAATAGCATGCATGAGCTATTGGATAGCCCCGCTTTTGGCTTGAATGTGAGCTAAATGTTGGGGGCGCGTACAGACATTAGATTGCGGAGTCGTATGCTACGGCGGGATCAGCACACGCGGCACAGCGTAATGCGGCCGACTTGTTCGTGCCCTGTTGGTATATCTCACTGTCGTGGTGCTTGCAATGAGGCTGTGTTGTCAGCGATGAATTTGGTGGCAGCAGCGTCTTGCGTTGAGGTTTGCAGCTTCGAGCCTTGGAACCTCGATGCGGATCACGCGCAGGCAATCTCCACACGCACTTGAGCAAAATACCTCAAAACCATGTTCGATGCCTTCTCTTGCCGGAGAAGCAAATTGCTGGACTTGCATTAGTGTCATGCATGTCAGCGAAAGGAGTCATTTAGCATGCTTTTCTCAACATATGTGGAGATTTGGTGACTCGCACACGAGCATGCACTGTCGGTTATGCGGCTTCACGCTGCTCGCCGACATATCCAATGCATTGGCAATCGCGAGCATCGATAGCGGAATCCTCTGTCGGCTCCTCTGGCTGATGCTGCGAAGGATGGTTGACTAGCGGCCACTAGACGGCAAGTGGGTCACCCGGAGACCCTAGGGCCGGACGTTACCAAGGTCGTGCAATACTTCCAGTGACGTTGCGCTAGCCACTGCAGGAAAGACAGTACCGAGTCAAACTGGCACCATTCCAGTCTCACATCTCCCACAGCGGTCGCCAGATACGCCTAGATTAATTCTTTATAGGAAGAGACGGGTGTCTGGATGTCTAGCTAAGCATCTACCAGTTGACTAATTCCATTGACCTCTGAGTTTTGTCAAACGCTGTCGGTGAAAAGGACCTTTTTGGAGATGCGATTCTTGGCTTGGTGGATCCTGACCTCGATCACGGAACCGGTGGTTCGCAAATCTGCAAAACCCTCGACGTTCGGCCCTTGATTGACCTTCAGAGCAGATTCATGATCGTTGTATGGTTATGTAGGATCCAGCTTTCGCATACAAGGTCCTGTGACGTGACTGGTCCAACCTCAAAACAAGATGGGAACAATCTCAAAGTACACGGATATCATAATTTTGTAGAGGTACAGGCTGGCGACGACACTGTTTGATTCGCCAATCCTAGAACCCGACCATAACTCTAGTTGTTACCTTATAGCTTGATACTCAGTGAATCTCGCATAATTAGCTCACAATTTGCCCTTCAATAATCAGTGCTGGCTGGAGCAAGAACCACATTCAACGGTCTCTTCTCCCAGAAGATGTACGTCTCCTGCACGCCCCAGTCAAATCTATCCGTCTCATCTGCCAGACTCAGATCGAACGCGAAGACAAGCCTCGCGATGATGATCCTCATCTCCGCATATGCCAGCTTCATGCCGATACACTGATGTCTGCCCACGCTAAAAGGGTTGAAGCTTGCCATATCGTCCTTGATGTTCCTGTGAGACGCCAGAAAGCGCTCAGGCAGGAATGTGTTGGGAAGGTGGAAGTTGTAGTGTTGTCGGTTGCTGGCGAATTGATTGTAGGCTACATACGTCTAACAGATCGTTAGCAGGTTGACCTTTTTCTAGGGCTCACTAAGTGGACATCAGTGCAGTGTTATGAGAAGAGAGTGCGACTCACATTAGCCGGAACGAAACGACTACATATTGTATCTCCACCTGCGGGCACGACTCTCGGTGGCGCTCCTATCGCCACCGGTGGGTTGAGTCGTAGGCCTTCATTAATAACTGCGTTCAGGTAAGGTAGGTGGGTTGTCGAAGCGATGCTGATCTCTTCCTCTGCAGAGAACGAGGACCGTATCTCTGCTGTCAGATGCTGGAGAACACCTGGATGCTGAACAAGCTCGCGGAAGATGCCTGTCAAAGACGAGGCTATCGTCTCGCTCGACGCGAAGACAAGGATCATGAGGTTGATGTCCCATTCCCTGGCTTCTATGCCTCCCTTTGCGTCCACATACTTTTTGGTAGGAGTGACAAAGTCTGGTCGTTCGGTTTCTGTGGCCAGGCGTTTTTGCGACATGGCGCTACTCAACATCGCGTGGTCCTTCATCTTCACGAGAACTTGCTTCGGAATGACGAAGCGCAAAAGTTGATCGATCGGTGGGTACTGGTTGATCGACGCAATGAGCGCAAGGCCTTTGCCGAAGGTCTTCGCTACATCAACCCAAGGATGTGTCTTTCCAGTCTCGATTGAGCCAAAGGACTCGCCAAATGAAAGATCACTGCCAATATCGAAGGCGAGAGACTGGAATACATCCTCCAGGTCGGCTGTCCTCGACGTCGACTGTCGCAACTTCGATATAAGCAAGTTGACGTAACCCTCTACAATTGGCGCTTGATCTCTCAAACTCTTGTCAGAGAACGCATTCGCAAATGCGCGTCGATATCGTGCATGGGAGGGTTCATCAAACCCCATGATTGAATGAGGCTCATCTGGCGTCCGTTTCTTGAACCATGTGTTGGTCCTCTGGAAGACTTGATGCCCGGGCCGATTCGCGTAGATGTCTCTCCACGCCCTACCGTCTGCGTACGAGAGTTCATTGGGAGCAATCCTAACGATAGGTCCATAGATGGTATGGAAGTCTTTTAGACGCTTATGTAGTTGCCCCTTATGCGTAGAGACTACATAGGGTAACCGGAAAGCTCGCCACAAGATCGGTCCAGGGTACTGGCGTAAGGGGTGCAAGTAGACATTGTACACCCCGAAAAGGAAGACAGCCTAGATGAGCAAGTCAGCACACCTGCGCTTGCGAGTCGATGCGTACTAACCAGTGACACAAGTAGAGGATATGCCCACAGACCGAGCGCGCTGGTACTTGATGGCAGCATGTTTAGCATTATCAGCCGAGCTCGGGCTGCGTCTCGCCTTCACTGTGCGTTCACAAGAGACCCAATCGCCGGACGAGGATATCACTCATCAATGTTAAAACGTCTTTGAATACGACCTCCAACACGATGAGCGCATTACCGGTGCCTCTCTGGTCAAGCGCATGCACCTAGCTGTTGGGGCCAGTGAACAAGATGATGTTGTCAGCACCTCGGTTCGGAGACCCACATCGCGTCCGTCAGCCGCTCGTGAACAACGACCACTGACCAAACGATGAGAAACGCATCGCAGAGCGCAAGATGATATGATGGCATACCGAGTTCGGCCTCGTGATGCACACGGCGCGTGATGCACACCCCACCAACTTTCGCACCCCAGAATAAGTGAGGTTATTGATCGACACCACAACGCTACTATCGCGAGATAAGTTGGTGGATTACTATATAGACTATTGCGAAACTTTTGGCTACCACAGTTTTTTTGGAGGACGCGTGGTGCGGCCAGTAGACGTTGTTGTGGGTGAAGGTGGTAAGGGCGCCTTATGGGCAGCCACCTGCCTTCGCACAGCACCACCACCACGATTCTTTGTTACTTTTGACTGAG
Organism: Didymella arachidicola; assembly: GCA_016630955.3. Lineage (NCBI taxonomy): Eukaryota > Fungi > Ascomycota > Dothideomycetes > Pleosporales > Didymellaceae > Didymella > Didymella arachidicola. The sequence continues at coordinate 2,658,759 of CM049987.1, forward strand.
ATCTCTGTGAGGCCTTACTCTTAGCCTGTTTAGGCAATTGGGTACTTTTTTCTGCGTTGCTCTTGCGCTGAGCCTCTTCTTTACAAGCCTCAATTTGAGCGCGCTTTGCAGCCTGTGCCTTAGCTGTCAATACCTTCTTCTTCTCTCGCTCAACACGCTTATCTTCCTTCTCCTTCGCTTGAATAAGCTTCTTCTGGTGTTGAAGCTCCTTCTTAGTAGCTTTTGCTGCCTCCGCAGCGCGCTCTAGGTCCTCTTTTGCCTGGAGTTCTTGCTTCGCGCGCTCAATGCGTGAAGGACTCCACAAGACTGCACCACCACTGTCATTACCGTCAATAGGTTGCAAAGGTAGTACCCTCCGCTTTCTCTTCTTATTCTTATTAGCCTTTAGAGCCTCTTCTAGGCCTTCAATCCGAGCTTCTTGGACTTCTAATCGCACGTGGAGTTGGTGAAGGGCTTGATCAACTGCCTCATCAGCACTGGACCTATCCTCTTCTCTTGCACGCTTAAGTAGCCGCTGCGTCTTGCGCCAACTAGGTGAACCTGGTGCAGGCTGAGGCCCTGTAGGCTCTGAGGTCGTGCTAGGCGTCCTTGGTGTTGGTATTCTGAACTTCTTGAGCACGACGTCGGCATCTGGTGGGTGGATTCCAGTACACTTAAAGGCCTGTACAACGAGGTCTTTGGTGAAGGTCTTCTTCCAAGCTGCCCAAAAGAGCGGGAAGAAGTCAGCTTGACCTACAGGCACCCACCCCTCTGTGGTATGGCCGCGGTGAAGGAGTTCCATGGAGTAGCTCTGTGCCAACGGCCCAAAGCACGCTACATCAAGCGGCTGAAGCGCGTGGGTTGCGTGCGGAGGGAATATAAGTAGGAGAATCTTGTTAGCATGAGCGTATTCGATGAAGGCCTGGGTAACGTGACTGCCGTGGCCATCAAGGATCAAGAGCCTGTACTTCCCTCGCGCTCTTACTCTTGTATAGCGATCAAACACCTGCTTCAGCCAGGCAACACCAAGAGCATCATTTATCCAGCCATTTACTGAGGTACCAAAGTGTATATCGTGTTTCCCTGCGTCGACGCGCTGCACCCAGCTCTCTTGGAGCTGGAGAGACGATGAAGGATAGATGACTGCGGGCGGCAACGCATAACCATCAGCTCCTACTGCTCCTACTACTGTCACCCACTTCCTGTTGCCATCATGAGATGCTAGCTTGTATTTCCGGCGCCCAAAGAGTCGCTTATCGAAGATTCTGACGCCCTTTGACATCACTCCAATCATGAATCCCTTCTCATCCATATTGTACGTGTTTTCAGGCTCTATTGAATGCTGCTTGATTGTACTGTGCAGCAGGTCAAAATAAGAGCTAAAGGATTCATATGAAGCAGCATCGTGACGTGATTTTTCCATAGGCGTGGTCCAGGCTGTGAGAAGGTCGTCGGGGTAGCGATGAAGGAAGCGCGATACCCATCGATCGGAGGGCTCCCATTGACACAGCGACTTCACGATTCTCCGCAGGATCTTTCTTGTAGGCATAAGGTGTCTCTCGGTAAGTGATTTGACGTATTGTACAACCTCTATTTCATCGCGTGGGTGGAGAACTAGCTGGTGTTTTGATTTGACCTCATTTGACGCGCATACACCTTGGTGCCTTCGGCTCAACGTAGTGCGACAACAACCGTGTTTCTGGGCAAGATCTTTATACGTAAAATGTTCTCCATACTTCAAAGTAGCTAGCTCTGCGAGGGCTTCTTTTAACGGCATCGTGGGGTTGAGTTATGGGGGGGTGCGCAGTATAGGTCAATGTTGGTGGGGTGTGCATCACGCGCCGCGTGCATCACGAGGCCGAACACGCTATTATAGTCTGAAGCGAAGCAGTGCCCCCCCCCCCCCCCCCCCCCCGTGATTCATTTTGTGTCTCCTCTCGAAAAACTGGGATGGCTGGAGACGCAAGAGCGACACGCTAGCGACAGCGGTGCGGGCAGCACTAACGCGTCGTAGGATCTACCACTGACATTTCAAGCATAAAGGAGGCGGCAGTTCTCACGGTCTCACCTGTACTTGCACTCATGATAGACGTCTCGTCTTCGCAGCCCATTGCTTGTGCAGATGGCATCCGATGCCGGTTCCTTGATCTCCCTGGCGGTAAGTGCAATTCATGCGAGAATTAGCTGCTACTAATGCGCACGCAGAATTGAGAAACCGTATATATGATTGCCTCCGGGTTAATATGTGCAACAGGCCGAAAGACACACTTCTACTCAAGCGCACTGCGACCAAGCAAACATGGGAAGAAAAACGCTTTTGCGCTCTGCCGCCAGGTCTCCTTGCTCTGACCCAAGTCTGCCGTTGCATACGATCGGAAGTTCTACCACTGTATCGTGGCTGTTTGTCACAGACCACGGTATCATGCAAAGCAGATGATATCTATGACTACATCAATACGTGGGTCATACCTAGGGGCACCAAGAACAAGGATGTCACCGGTCGCGTGGTGCTCGATCTCGGGCGCAGCTACGATGACATTGACTGGGTTACACTGGATATCAGGCCACTATTACAGCTCAGCAGACAGTCTCCAGGTCTTTGTATGGACATAAACGATCTTGACGACCCAAGATATGTGAGGCAATCACCAAAGCATGCGCGCATTGAGCACACCTTAATCGATATGCTAGCCATTGATAATATCGATACATTCTACAACTATGTGGAAACTGCGACAAAAAAGCTGATATGGCACGACAACCGTGGAGGACCCGCGCTGGTCTTTGACATGAAGCCAGGTTATTGGGAAGAGTGGATGGCTGAGAAGAACCGTGGAGATGAGCTTGACTGGGTTTTGACCACTGAATGGGAAGTCAATACCGTAGCCTGGGCACGACGGTGTGGACTGGCGTTTATGGAAGACGACGAAAATGACATTCTCTGTAGCCCCGAAAACATCGCATTTCAGCGGGCAGGACAGGTTGAGATACAGGACGGCATGCGTTCACGTACATACCATCGGCGGAAGCGAATGGACTCCCCTCCGGGCGATTCATGACCATATCCTTGAACTGAATGTTTACTCTCTGTCATAAACTAACACGGGCATGTGTTGTTGAAGAATGTGCTGTTCGACGCGAGCATGACCTTCTTCGGCCCATCATCCAACGCTTGACCAACGAAGACGACCTGAACAGCGGCAAAACTAGTTTTCGTCAGAGATCAATAACAAGACATCATCTCGATTGTACCTACGCTGCTGTCACAGAGAACACGTCCGTCCTCCGTGCATCAGTGAAAATTGACAGACACAATGAGATGAGTACATTGAACCCTGCAATAGTCCCAAGCCTGGCACTCAGCGACTTGACCGTTGTCAACACAGCAATCGAAGCGACTGGAATTGCGCAAGCGATCGCGCTTGTCAACCAAAAGGTGAGCTTGAAGATCTTCTGGTCGTTGAACGATATGACTCCCAGTTTTGGGTTTGGTTTACGCCCGTTCAGAAAGTTGAGCTTGTCTAGCACATTGAGCGCATGGTTACCCAGCATTCTGGAGAAAGAGTCTGCGTCGCGTCGTGCTCGGAGAACAACAAGCTCCGGGTTGTGCGAATGTGGCTGCGAGACGTTGCCGTAAATGTTAGAGTCGGGCCCGCATAAGCAGGAGCGCATTGTTTCGCCCGCCAGAAAATGCTGAATATCAGTCAGATCGAATTTGTCTGGCTCCTTGAGTTGTAAGATGGTCGCTTGTTGGATGAGCGCGTGGTCTTTGCAGATGTACTTGTCAGCGTTGTGGCGGTGCCTGTAGTTCAGGTGACGCACTGTACTCATTCAGGATTTGCCTTATCTGCAAGAACAGGTCTCGCTGCTTTGTGTCACCGTCCCCCAGGCTACCATCTTTTTGCTTCCTGTACGCGGAGTTGAGCCAGTATGCGTTGACGGCGTAATCCTTCTTCATCCCTACGGGACTTAGACTATCCTTTTGCTCCAACTCTACCAAGTCTTTTTCGAGACATATCAGCTCGTTCTGGAGGTATAGCAGATTTCGCGCGTTCAGAGCGCCGAAGCGTCGGAACATGCCAATCTCTGGCAGGACTCCCATACGGCCAGCGAGCATAGGATAGCCTTTGACAAGATGGCTGAACGCATCAAGGGCTTTTGGGGGTTCGGCGACCGTCGAAGGTTTTCGTATGGAGGACTTTTCTGAGCTCATATCTGACGCCATGGCAGAAGTGGGATAGATGTTGGAAGGCGCTGAGGAGACGGCGGGGCTTAGAATCTTATTCAAGTCTATCATGCATCGTACACAGTGGTGCAAGGTCGCTTCGGGTGCCCGGCATATGTCATGCTGTTGCACGAGCGCCTTTGCTTTCGCCTCGCATATCACCTGATGTAACATCTGCCTAAGTGGTCGCCGCGCCCCGGCCTTGGTGATAACCGTAGCACGAACACTTGCGACGCAACAACGTGCGAGCTTGGATTGCAAGATAGGCCCCAGTATGTATTCAAATCGAATTTCTAACGTCTTCGTTCTAGTTCTTTTCTCAGTTCCAGTGAGCAAAATCTGGTCTAGAGGCGTGGAGGCCTTGACTAAAGCAGGAGGATGCGGTTCGAAAAGGTCTATCGGCCTATATCACCATGTATTCTTTTCGACACGGTTGTATGAACGAAGGCTAATGTCGTGGTATAAGCTACATGTACGAAGATGGACGGAATTTTCCAAAGAAACTCAGACATGGGATAGAAGAAGAAGTTCCATCGAGTTCGCTGTTGGGTGGGTTCGTAAATGTCTTCCCTCAAGTTTAGCAGACTGGAGTCAGTTTACGTCTCTAATGCCGTGGCGCCCAGATTTTGCATCGTTTCGACTATTTGCAGAGTCTCAAGCGTGACAGCAAATAAGTGACAATGCACCAGTGAGGTCACTCGTTATGTGACGAGCTCAACGTACACTAGGTCCCAATACGCTGAAAAGCTCCTACGTCACCACTAAAGCAGCTTCTTCCAGAGTCTAGATCGTGGTCAGGTGGATGTCAGTCTGTTTGCCACGGTAAAGCACTCTATGAAGGCATGCGCCGCTGCGCTATAAATTCGCTAGTGAATGTGAATGGTACGTACCTCCAATACTTCGCGCATACTGCATCTTCCTTTCAATCCATAGACTGCAAGATGACACGTCCTCAGAAGACACGGCTCCGTATGTTTTCCCCGGGGGACGACTGAACAGTGTCTGATGTACTGTGTAGCAAAAAACTTAAATGCAAATATAGAACGCCAAACTAATAAGTGCGTGAACCAAGTAAGTCACGTCTGATATTGGAAAAGCTCGTGCGTAGTGTACTGAAGTATGCAAGGAGGCGATGAGGCAGGAGGCGATGAGGCGTCGCGATGGTGGCGGCGAAGGTCCCGGTGGAGGTGAGGTTCCTGACTACAGCGATTTGCCTGCTAACGATGACACTGAGACCGCTCGTGGCGACCACCAGAGCGAGCGCCCAGCGAAGGAACCGAGCTGTCCTCGCTGCATCCTCCAATAGAGCCTCCAAACCAGCGTTTGGGCCGTCTCTTTACCCACAAGGAAAAGGAAATGCCTCCAAGACAGGTAAAGAGTCATCACAATAGTACTCATTGTGCTCAAAAGCCTCCTGAGCGTGCCACATGTGACGCCGAGGCGCAGATGCGCAGTCCGAGGTTTTGAACAATTACACACCGTGCATCTGTGAGATATAGATGATCTTAAACAATGAGCCTGCCTTCAGAGAAATGCAGGAGACCAAGGTGAGGAGTCCAGGAACACGTGTGGACACTAGGTAGCATGGCACCGACGTGCAGTGGAGGCAATGTCGGTTTGCAGCGGATACAGCAGGCTTTTGCATCAGGATCAAATAGTTGGGTTGACGCCTGTTCAACACCTCATGGTCATCCTCAGTATTTGCAAACGTCGGCGGTGAATGCACCGAAAGGCTCCAGGCTGAGGTTCTACATCGTAAATAGCGATGCTGAATTCTCAGGTGGCCTCCAGGATGTAAGTCTTCTAGGTGATCCTGGTAGATCATATTTCGATCCGTCTTTTGGTAACGACTGTGCGAAAAAGCGTCGCAAATTCATCCAGACGCCTTCCTGGCCTCAACAGCTTTTTCATAGGCACTCAGATTGATGTTGCCAGCACTCCAGATGGTGACGGCCTGCACGAACACTCCACTCTCTTTGCGTCGTTCGACATAGCCGATCACATTAATCCAGGTTCCGGTCTCTAGATCAGACCTGTTCACACGCTCCAGGACATGGACAACATCGACATTGGCGACTACTACGGCGCTGGCGGCGGGGTAACTGTGCTTGAGCTTGAGAGTAGCTGTTGGGACCACATATTCGTCAACACTGCCGTAATCAGCTTTAGCTCACCAAGATACCATGGGAGTTCGTACCAGCCCAGAAAGCGAACTTTTGTCCCCTGTGCCGATGTCTTGAGGTCGTTGAGCAGGACGAGATTCGATGCAACAGGTCCAGACATGTCGTCTGATGTGGTGTTCAGAAGCTGAGCAACATCCTGGTCACTGGAGCCGAGGCCAAGCAAGCACGTGCCAAGCTTAGCGCGGGTGATCTCATAGCACCTCTTGATTCATGCGCATGCCCGATACTGACTTGCAACCTCCAGGCAGAAACAAAACATACCACAAAACCACCGCGCACACCGCCAACCGCTTCCGATACTTCTCTCCTCAGCCCTCCCCAACTAACCCTTCAGCTAACCCAAGGTAAGCGCCTCTCGCAATCGACTGCCCCGCCATCTCCACGCTTGATAACCCACTTCGGCCTCCGCCGTGTCTCATGCTTCAAGCATTATTCGCCAAGAGCACGCGTCCATACTGACTTCCAATCCACAGAATCTAACACTGTCATGTCTGGCTGGGGTCTCGGTTGGTTTGGCGGCGGCCAAGCCAAGAAGGAGGCGCCGAAGAAGGCCATTCTCCAGCTTCGCGGGCAGCTTGAGATGCTGAACAAGCGCGAGAAGCACCTACAGAATCAGATGGATGAGCAAGATGCACTTGCACGGAAACACGTCTCATCAAACAAAGCTGGTAAGCCGACTCGGACGCCCTCGAACGTCGTCTCAGGGAAACATCACACTGACGCCTGAGCAGCGGCGAAGGCAGCACTTCGACGAAAGAAGCAGTTCGAGCACTCCCTCGAACAGACATCCGCACAAATCATGACGCTCGAGCGCGAGATATATTCGATCGAGACAGCAAACATCAATAAAGAGACACTAGACGCTATGAAGAACGCAGGCACAGCCATGAAACAGATACATGCCGGTCTTACAATCGACAAGGTCGACAATGTCATGTACGATTCCCTAAGACATTCACTTCGAACGGCTCTGTCCCGATTTCTTGGAATTAGGTCTCGAACATCACGCTGACTTACTGAACAGGGAAGACCTCCGCGAGCAGCACGCTATCGGCGAGGAAATCAGCGAGGCAATAACCTCGGGCGTAACAACCGGCGGCATCGACGAAGACGAGCTGGACGAGGAGTTGGCCGAGCTACAACAGGAGAAGCTGGACGAGGACATGCTGAAGACAGGCAACGTGCCCGTGAACGACAAGATCGCGAAAGGAAGACTGCCTGCGGCGCCGTCGACAGAGGTGCGCGGCAAGGCACAGCGAATCGAAGAAGAAGACGAGGAGGAGGAGCTCAGGAAGCTGCAAGCCGAGATGGCCATGTGAGCGAAGAAGTTGTGTGCACAATTCACTAGCATAGAAGGCTGGAGGAAGGAAGTCTTGAACGGCGTCTGGCGATTCTGAGGGATCTTGTGTATTCTCCTTCCGCTTGGATCTTTAGGGCTACGTGCCCGCACTTCCTCCATGGGATGTGCGAAACGATATACCTTGCAAATTCTGATATTCAGAGTTCAATTCTCGCCTTAAGGTCCTCGTCCACAAGCCACATGCATGGGACGAACTTGGGTGCCTTGTTCACCATCCTGCAGGCAACGACACACTCAAATCAGATCTGGATTCCCCTGTCAAGCTTAAATGTCCTGCAGAGTGTACAAAATCCAGAGGTCACTGGAACGCAAGCGCCCAAGGGAGTATTGTGAATATCCATTTAGTTGTAAGCTCAAATATCTGATTCCGCATTGAGCCGATTCTCGAGGCGCTCAAAGGCAACTCCCTGCGCCTTGGCTATGTGACGCCCCATTATGCATGCAGCGCAAGAGCGTCGAGTATTGCGGAAAACACTTTTGAAGGCCCAGGCCACCATCGGGCCATCGCAGGGTATCAACGTCGCAGTATGAGATCGAGTGTGCAGCCATAACGCCGAAGGTCGTCACCGTATCCATACCCATGTCGTGAAGCTGAAAATAAGTAGATCAAAGTGCAAAAAAGTATGTGCAGAAGAATAGAAGAGCAATCATCGCCGCTCGAAGTTACTGTTCCACAACCAGGGCCATCGCCGACATCTTGCTGGATGAGAGTACTACTCTGCCTGTTGGAGTATCTGGTCGTCCTTTCTTGCATGTTCACCTTTCTTGGCAGTCAGGTCATCAGCAGTGATTTCGGTAACAGATCGCTTGATCAGCGGCGTGCTAGTCTGCACCGCTGGCGAGCCGGGTACGGGTGTGAGCGGCTCTACACTTGGTCGATGCGAGGTTGGCAGAGACGCAACAGGAGCCGAAGGCGCTTCCGTAGAGGCAATCGTCATATTGGGTGTGAACTTGTGCGGTTCACCGGCTGGATCCACAGGTGTGGCCAATACAGCCGCTGTAGGCGCAGGTACGGCCGAAGACGACACAGATGTGAGGTTTGTTGGCTGCGGGGCCTGAGGAGGTGCCTGTGAGGGAGCATACGCAGGGCCTTGCTGGGACGTCTGCTGCGGCGTTGCTTGTTGTGCTTGCTGAGGTGCTTGCGGTGATATTTGCTGATGATGAGTGCTTGGAGGTGCACTTGGGAGTGTGCTGGCAGCCCCAGCTGCCGCGATGACAGCTGCATCACCACCGGTCGCACTACTCGGGGCGGGAGGCTCGGTCGTCGTGGCGGTTGGCCTATAATCTCTCAGGTTGGGAACCTTCCGAAACGAATCCCATAACTTCTGTTCGAGTTCGTTGAGGCTGGACCGAGGGATGTCAGGATTGGCGAAAGCCCTGATTACTTTGTCGATCTTCGTGGCTTCTTCTGGCTCGTTCCTAATCTTTGTGTATTGAAACCTGAAGACTTCCAAGTTCCTAATGATCCCATGGTCGATGTTTGAGGGATAGCGCGATAGCATCTCGGGCGTGATGTCGATGTGGGGAACAACTAGGTTAGTTGCAGGGCCCTGGTTTGGCTGGTTCTGCGTAGGAGGCTGCGCAGGTGGTGCTGGGCTCTGCGATGGAGGACCTGCGGGCGAACCACTCTGGGGTGAAGGGCCCTGGGGCCGAACAGGATGGCCAGACTGTGGATAGCCTTGAGGTGGATATGGAGCATAGGGGCGGTTTGGCGCAGCAGCGTATGGGCTCGCACCTGCACCAGCATACGGCCCGCCGTATGGACTTGAGTTCGCATGGCCAATGTGGGCCGGTGGAGCACTTGTGGGATAAAGCACACCGTACTGGCCGCTTGAACCTGCAGCTGCTGAGCTGGCCGGTGGAGCCCCGTGAGGTGCTTGCGGATACGGGCGAGGCGGCATGGGTGCAGAGGGGCTGCCAGCTGTGTTGCCACCGGCCCATGGCGAGGCATACGGCGATGGTGGAGGAGCGCCCTGTGATGCCGCAGGGGTTGCTACGTTTGCATCTCGCGCCATACTGGGCGGTAGACGAGGCGTCATACCTGCAGGAAGTCGAGGTGCAGACGGCATCGCAGGCGGCATACCAGGCGGAGGCATTCCTGGATGGTACGGATAGCCAGGTTGAGGAGGGTATGGGGGATAGCCGTTTGGCGGTGGGTAGTACTGCGGTCGCTGAGCGTGATTGACCACTGGACTGTTTTGCCTCTTCCTACGCTCCTTCTCGATGGACACCTCCGGGTTGATGCGCCAATTGAAGCCTTTGCCTTCCTTATCGCCCTTGACGAAAGCATCGTGCTGTCCGAGATTGTGCCTGACACTAGACTGCCAACCACTAGTTGTGGTCTTGAACTTGTACCAGGGATATTTCTTCTCGATGTAAGTGTAGATCTGTTGTAGGTTCATCTGGCCTGTAGGCGAAGAGGAGATGGCCTCGTGGATGAGTACTACGTAGTTGGCCGATGGACGTTGCAACTGCTCCTCGCTGTAGTCCTCGATGCGCATCTCTGGGGATGGGGTACGAGGGGGCTTGATGGGCTGCTTCTGCTTTGACTTATCCATCGTGGTACCGTCGCCCAGCTCAGTCGACTCAAGTATATCATCGCCGTCCACCTCTCCCGCGTTGGACTCTTTACGCTTCGTGATCTTTGGCTTGATGGATGGCGCCGGAATGTCGGCAGGGTCGATACCAGCAGCCTTAGCTCTTTCTATTTCCTTGGCTTGCTTAATGAGTTGCGAGCGTTGTCGTTTCGACATGATGCCATCCTTTGGCGGCCGCCCAGGACCCTTGCGCTTCTCTACAACATGGCCGACAAGACTTGCGGGCAAGTTGTGTTGGCGGGCCATTTCCTCCGTGATGAGGCCTTCGATCTCTCCACCGGCTTCGATTTCAGCCTCAAGCGGTTTGCGTAGGAGCGGCGGGCTATCATTGGGCACTGATTTGACCGGCGCAAGCTGCTCCCTGGCAGGTGTCTCTTTCTGGACAGCGTCTGGTGTCGCATCGTCCAATGCAGGTGCCTTCGAAGGTGCCTTTGCTGCACCTTTCCCTTTCTCCTTCACTTCCTTCGATTCCTTGGTCTCCTTGACCTCTTTCGCTGTCTCCGTGTCCTTTTCCTTGCTCTCTTTGGCCTTGGCTTGTTTGGTCTCTTTGATCGCTTTGGCTTCTTTCGTAGGAGAAGCCCTGATAGGCTCTTCTGGAGGAGGCTTCATTTTCTTGGCTTTCTTGACAGGCGATCCGAACGAAGAGTGATCGTCCTCTTCACGTTCACGCCGCCTCTCTCTTTCTTCACGCTTCCGCTTCTTCTTCTTCTTCTCCAGTATCCTCTGCTTCTTCGACAACTTTGGCGGTGGAGTCGGTTCTCGCGGTCGTGGCGCATGAATCTTTAGTTTGATTTTTTGCTTCTTAGGTGCAGGCTCTTCGTACTCATCCACGTCGTCATTTACATCGTCTTCAGAATCCCGATCGATGTCGATGGGATGATAGTAGACTTGACGAGGGTTGATGCTCATCTGTCCTTCGCTGTCGGAGCTCTTCTCTTCGTCGCTCTCCATCTCTCCATTCCCATTCTCGAAAGAGAAACTCATAGGTCGAGATCCGGATTCTTGCCGCTGCCTCTGCTGTTCAGTGAGGGCGACGTCAGGAAGGAAGAACTGAATGTTGACAGCTCCAATGGCAAGACGATCACCATGCTCAAGAGGGACGACTGAACCTTGCGGGCAGAAATCACCCTCGTGGTGCAGTCCGTTGTTTCCAAGCACCTCGATGCAGAAGCCTCCTTCTTCGAAATTGTAAAAGATCTTGGCGTGGCGACGTGAGATGCCCTTTGGTCCCGCATTGCCGGTCTTAGCGGTTACGTGCTCGGGGTGGATGGGAACTAGCGGGCAATCGTTGGGGTCTTCCGGGACGTGGCCATCGAAATGGTCAGGTCGCTCAGGAAAAGTCTGCATGAGCACTTCCTGAGGTGCGCGTGTAGCAGGCTTCTCCTCGGCAGCTTCGCCGTTCTGATGAGAGCCCGAGCTCGCAGATTGGGAAGGCTGGCGATGCTGCTGATACTCGAGAGGCATGGCATCCAGACGTGCGCTAACAATGCCTCCCTTCTCACTGATGACGCTGGGTGCGCCTCGTCCGTTGCGCTTTTGTTTCTTCTTGTGCAGCAGTGCATGGGCGCCAGCATGATCGCCTGTCCTTTCCAGGAGGTCGACTTTGGCAAGGCGCTTCATGTCCTTGCGCGCGAGGTCGAGGTTGCGTCCAAGGATGATCGAATAGGTGTGCATGTAATAAGAGCCATCGTCGAAGCGCAGACGGGCAAAGGCGTTGACGCGCTCGTCGCTGACGAGTTTCTCTTCTTGATAGTCCATGGGCATCAAGTCAGGTATCATGACCATGTCATTCATGCTTAGATCCATGGGCATGGGCGTCGTGTTTGACATGTCCATGCCAAGACCCATGTTGAAGGGCTGGGCGAGCGAGATGGGCGCATCTAGGGTGGGCAGATTGTTTGCTGCGGTGACATCCGGATTCAGGTCTGCGGCGGGCTGCGCGCCCTCCCCTGGCGTGAGGTCGGGGAGGGCAGGTGGTGTTGTTGTTGCGGCAGGCGCATCCGGAGTCGCTGGCTGGGTGGAGGCGGCGCCTTCCATGTCGGCAGCAGCTGTTGGCACGGGCGAGAGGGGACCGTCGCTGGGTGCATGGTGGGGACGATCATGGTCGAAGGGCGAGGGCTGGGACGCGCCGGTTACTGCGAGCATGACGGCGTCTCCATCTTCGAGAGGCAGGCGCTGTTGTTGTTGTTGTTGTTGTTGTTGTTGTTGTTGGGTTCTCAAGAAGTCGATCTCGGTGGACTCTGCGCGGAACGTTAGCACTGGCTTCGGCGGCGTCCCCGGCAGTTTTCATTGCCGCGGGAAGCGCTCAGCGTGTCGCGCAGACTCACCAAAGCGTGGAAGGGTCAGCGCGTGGTCGTGAGAGGTCCAGGCGTTAGTCAGCGCGTCCTCAAGGTGCAGAGAGGCGTTGCGCGTTTGAGTGAGGTCTTGCAGCTGCGAAGGCGGTCGGCCCTGCCTGTGAGAGGCTTGCAGGGACGCTAGGAAAGGTTGTTGCTGATTGGACCCGCCGTCGGGGAAGGAACTGTCCATAGCGCCGTCTCCATCTTGGGAAGTGGTGAAGCTGCTCTCGACGTCTTCTTCATCGCCAAGATCGAGATAATCGGAGAGGTCGATGGTCTCTCCTAGTAAGGAGCCCGGGCCATAGTCTAAGACTCGCCAGCTATTGACGTCCTTGGTACTGCTGACCCGGTTGCGCGTTGCTGTCGCCATCTTCGCGACTCAAATAGCCCGATTATCAAGGCCGAAAGACATACAAGAGTTGGCGACACTGGAAGCTATAGAGGTGCAGAATTGGTCCAAGAAGGAGGGTCGAGTTAGTGCCTGGCGTTGCCCGGTATTCGACATTCGAGGCCGACGTCACGATACCAATATTCAAGGGTGAAGCGCACCCAAAGGAGCTCTCAACAACATCATCCACAGTGAGACCAGGTAGAGCGCATCACCGCTCAGATCACCCAGATAATTGTCAACCTCTCTCAGCTATGGCGCCCAAGAAGAAGGAGAAACCTGAGGCGGCAGCATCGAAGGGCGCAGCGACCCGGCAGGCAGCTCAGCAGACACCGAACTGGCCTGCCTTCACACCTTTGGTTCCCGAAACAGATCTTTCGCTGCAGGAGTCCCTCCCCGGTCAGATTGTTACGATACCAAATCTCTTTACAGCAACCTTGTGCAAGAAGTATGTGTCGTTCCTTTCCAGTCTGCCGCTGACTACGACGCCTGGCAAGCCAAAGAAAGGTGACGCAGTGCGAGTCAACGATCGCTACCAGATTTATGACCCCGATTTTGCTGAGAGGTTGTGGAGCGGCACTGCCCTCAAGAATTTGGTCACAGGCGTTGTGGCTGGCGAGCGGCTCAGCCTCTCCGAGGAAGAACAGGAAAAGCTATGGGACGGCGAGGTCATCGGCCTCAATCCAAACATCCGCATCTATCGATACTCAAAAGGTCAGTTCTTTGACCAGCATTACGATGACTTCAACAACGTGATTGTACCGGGCTCGCCGCCGATCTCTGGACGCACTACGTGGACGCTTCTGCTGTATCTCACATCCCCTGCAACAGGATGCATCGGAGGTGAAACCGTTTTCTATCCAGATCCTCCAAAGAAGAAGAGCAGAGAGCCGCAGCCGGAGCCGTTTGTCGTTGAACTTGAGACTGGCCTTGCGCTCTTGCACAAACACGGCGCAGACTGCATGCTTCACGAAGGCCGCGAGGTACTGCAGGGAGAGAAGTGGGTCATCAGAAGCGACCTCTGCGTCAGGCGCTGATACTTGTACCCCCAACTGCTGTATCGCTGTATTTGAACAACGGCAAGGACCGGAGGCTTGCGGCTGGATGCTCGATATCCACCACCTTCCTGTCAGGTTACAACTACAACCCCCGCCTTTGGCTGCCGCCCTGCTCACCATTTCGCGCGTCCTCACGCCTAGGTATGCTGCTCCATCACTCAGAAAAACGTCAAAATCCCAGCTTGGAAACATCTAGAAAAGCTTCCTTACAACATCGCAGACTGCAAGCTTTGTGGCGTTTGGCAAGCTGTTGACTAGGAACATGTCTGCGTGGCAGTGCACAACGCCTCTCAACAGTCTGAGCGCTCAGCATTGGTAACGCCACGGATGTCGTCTTCGTGCCTTAAGACAAGCTGCTGTATCTACTTGCAGTAGGTGCGCATTTTCGCTTTGAGTCGACGTTGACTTTGACACCCGTCAGGGATAGTTGGCCCTTGTACTGCGCATGCTCGCGACCATAGTGCAGTAATGTTGCAATCGGCTAGACACCACAACGCACATTTCAAAATTACCACTTTTTTGAACGAGCAGCGTAGCCTCGACTCGTCATGTTACATCAACTTCGCTGCTCCCCTTAACAAGAACTCGTTCTCGCTGATCACTCAATCCCCTCTTCGCCGATACCAAGCACCTTCATCGCCACACACCGCTGACACCTCATTGCAGGTCGATGCCGACCTTGGAGCGCTTCCAAACAGTCTGCCAAGGATGCAACCCGCGGCGTACCCAGCTCGCGATCGACCTTATGTATTTCCATGCTCGTTCGGAGGCTCCACCCACGGAGCTGGGACGTACGCAACGCTAGATATCAGATGCCTTCCACACAGCCTAACAATCACGCAGAGAACAGTTAAGGATTCGCAGTTCTTTAGCGACGTTCAACGTGGGTTCCGCACCATGCTCGCTTGTGCGGGAGGCGGATTTAGGCTCTCACGCTTGGCGGTTCACGACGTGTTTCACCACAAATAGCTAACGCTTGTTGGCTAGACAACATCTGTGATGCTTCCAAAACTGTCTCAGAACATCTGTTCCATACCCAAAGGGTCATTCAATTCTCAAGATAAGGCCAAGCGCTCTATGGATACCTGAGCGGCAGTCGATGTCAAACATGCCCGGTCGCAACGCGACAAGGAGGGTCGACCCGCAGGCGTTAACTACTTACTCTCGCAGACGCCCTGCTGCCTTTGGCTCTCTAGCTGTGCTCACTTTCTCTTCTTCACATCCTGTTGCATTGGCCCGGTGTCAGTTCTAGTCTCACATCATGCCTCACAAACATCAATATACCGACGTCCGGCCACAGGACCACCACGATGACGACTCATCGACTGAAGTCGAATCCCTAGTTGATGGAGAGAAGGGTTGGGCAGTAAATGACTACACAAGGCCGACCAGATCACGGAGGGACGTTTTCTGCCCGTCCTGCCTCTCTGCGCTACGATGGTTCATCGTGATCGCCCTCCAACTCGTCATCGTTGGGCTACTAGCACGCGAGCAAGGCCTACTCATGGACTCAAAGTGGACACGGGCAGCCACAACGAGTGAAAAAGAAGTCGGCGGTGACATGACCGGCTGGGGGCCGCACAGTACGTCTCTTCACACGTCCTAAACCCTCCTATAAACACTGACACCATGCAGTTCCGACCAAAGTCACAACCTTCGCGATCAATCAAACCTTCGCACCCTACAACACCTCCGACTTCTTCAAGCCCGAAACTCTCGAGGCCTGGAACGAGCTCATCCCCGTCGGTATGGGCTTCCAGCACATCAAGCGGCCGGAGCTGTACCACGACCTGCCCACCCCCATCGTATGGGATCAGAACAAGACCGTCTTCACGACCTCCATGACACACCAACTCCACTGCTTGTACGCCGTTGTCGAAGTATACTCCGGCCTGAAGAGCAACATCGAGTTGCCTGAGGACCACCATTGGCACATGATTCACTGCTTCGATTACATGAGGCAGGCGATTATGTGCTCTGCGGATCTGGCGCTGGAGGGACTGGAGACTACTTTCCCCGACCACAACGGAGGGAGTGATGGATGGGACAGCAAGCATGTGTGCCGAGACTATTCGCAAGTTAAGGCGCATTTGGAGAAGGTGCGAGTGTATGATGATCAGCAGATTTTCTAGATGAGCGTGATGGAGCGTAGAGACAATGATATAATGAGTGTCCTCGGCAGACTCTACACTTCTGATGATGCGCAGGTGTCTCGTTTCGTCTTATCTGGATCTCTCGCAGCTCGGACATTAATCATATCTAATATTCTACCGCTATCAGTATCCCGCGCCCACACCCATCTCAGCTCTGAATCTCACCGTCGTCATGGATGCGAGGTGACGATTGATAATTACAAACTCGACATAATCCAGTTGCAGAAACTCAGCCCGGTTGGGGGTTCACTTGTACCACTACCTTACTCAGCTCCGTCAATGTCTCAAACCCAAAAGTGCTCGTGGAACCTATGCAAACATCATTACCAAGTGACCGCTGGAGGCTGAGGACCTGCCTGTTTCTTTCAACGTCGAATAGAAGCGAGAGGACTAGGAAGACTAGGTGTTCAGGTGGACACTGGATACCGTCTCTGAACCCTTTGGCGACGCCGGTTCTGATAACATCCTTGCTAAGTGTAGACGTGTGGAGATGGATGTGAAAAGAAACAAGCATTGGAGGATTATATGTCGCCAATGTGAATGTAATAGAGGATAGAGATGGATCTTCAAGCGAGTCATGTATTGATCAGATGTCAGAACCATGATTCTTCGGCCGCTGTTCACTTTGACCATCTTCATTTGGGTTAGAGCGAAAGCAGTAGAGCACTGCCACAAACACGGAGACAAGATATGCATACCACAGAGAGTTAGTCTGCCTCCGCTATCACTCGGGAATTGATCCGTGGCTCGCGTAAGTTGTGCCGAAAGGTTATAAGCTGGATCTGGGCGTCTTTCGTCGAGTTTGAGAATCCGAGCTTGATTCGTGCGCCCCGGTGTATGGAAGAGGTCTGACGTGTCGATGACATCTCAGACAAGTAAGTTGGAAAACCAAGACGAAGTACATCTAAGTAGCGCTGAGCATCCAAGAACTTAGCCTCACGAGTGCAATCGTCGACGTCCACAGCGTGGCCTTGGCGGGAGCTCTGGGACGCGTCACGCCAGCAGAGGGTGTCAGTAGTGTAGGCTGGTTGATGTTTTTCAAGGCTTTGAAGATGTCAACGCGGTAGCGAGATCATGCCATGGCTTTTCGCTGATACCTCTAATGCCGGTGAACTTGCAGGAAGTGGGTTCTCGAGACTGCCGGCGGGAGCAGAACGGAAAAGGAAATAACGTGTGTCCTCGGCATTCATAGCACGTCACACGATGGCAGCGGAGCCATGTGTTCTTCCACAGATCGGTTGGGCGCAGTAAGTGTATGCACAGTCGTATTGGGAGGCAGGGCGGTCTTACGCTGCTTGATAAATACTTCACGCTTAGATCACGATTGCAGCTCGCGCGAGACCCACTGAGCTCTTCGCGTTTCCGAACGTGGACAAGTGATCTTCAGCCTGGCTTAACTACCCGAAAAGTCCGAAGGACTTAGTTTGAAGAACCGCTGGACCTTTCTTGGTATCGCACCGTCATGCTGGCACTGGTGAGCATTGGGTTTGAAGCTCGTGCTAAAGAATTAGGCGAGGTCGATCGTCACTCGATCTTCGCGCCGCAGGAGCGGGATGACGATGCCATAATTCTCTTTTGAGCCGCTTTCTTTCCCAAGCGGTCGACGACGCTCATAAAATAGGCTCATCTAACCTCTTTTGGATGCAGCCTCATGTCGGAAAATTATGCGATGCGAGCGTATTGGTAGCGTGGCGTTGTTGATCCCAATCCCAATCTCGGTACGTGCCCTGATCGAATTGTGAGTTCCGCATCGTGACGCTTCTCCCTTCCCGATCGCAGCCTTGCATAAGTCAAGCGTCCTCAAGATTCAGGAATGTCAGAACACAAGTTTACCTTCAGAAAGCTGAACAGATTGGTCCCCGGGTGGCAATGGCTTCTCTTAAGGTGGTCCGTCTGTATCTCAAGCACTTCAGCACCGGCAATGAAGGTTCAAACTTGACCAAAGCCTCGAAAGACTGTGATCGTGGGCTATTACTGCTAAAGACGGGTTCAGGGTTTCCGGGTGGATACTGCGCCCGCTTCCTTCGAGATGAGAGTAAGCATCATTGCGGAGTTCCCGCCTTGATGCTTTGGACGCCTTGAAGTTCTCATAGACAGCTGCGAATGAGCACGCCTCTGTTGTCATCGACGATGCTGTCTCCATTTTTCTATGCTTATTCCCCAATACAAACTGGTCCAGTGGGCCACACCTTGCTCGCATTCAGCGCGTCACCCTGGCCAAAGACCGTGCTCAAACTAGTAACGTGGGGATACCGGTCGGAGAAGGGGGTTGAATCTATAACCCTAGCTGCTTGATCATATCCCGTTCCACCAGTCCGAGACCTGAGACTGTGCTCAGCAATGTCAAGAGCGTTGGCAGATCAGTTACGATGACGACCATGCACGACTTGCCGAAGCAAAGCTTAGCACGAATCTCGCAGTCGGCGACTGTACACCGTCGATCATGTCCTCAGTGGTTGTTTCTTAGTATGCTCAGCTTAGTTGCGATATCAGCCTGCACTTTAGGGGTTGAGCGTTCTCTATAAGATCTACTCCGCCATGTTGATCAATATGACCGATCCATTCAACTGCCTCCTCTTGGTCTTTCGTCGACATCTTTTCAGTTGTCAACATGAAAGTCAACGCAGTCCTCGCCCTTGCCCTTCCGGCGGTTGCATCCGCCTACCCTGGTATGATAGGTGCTTCATCACGATCTGAGCTTGAAAACGCCTTGAAGGAGGCGTACAAGCGTGAAGCTGCCGCTGAGGCTGATCCTCAGGGTCTCGGTGGCCTTCTATCTGGTGTTGGTCAGACGGTCAAAGGTCTCGGCGACCTGGTTGGTGGATTGATCAACTCTGTTGGCAACGCTCTGGTCGTTGCGGACAACAAACGGCCTGAGCCTGGCTACGAGTTCCAGGCACCTGGTCCCAGTGACTCTCGTGGTCCCTGCCCTGGTCTGAACTTGCTTGCCAACTGTAAGTGTGACTCCTGCCATGATCTTAGAATGCTGCTGACTTGATGTGACAGACGGCTACCTTCCCCGTGATGGCTACGTAAACTTCGGTCAAGTTCTTGATGCTACATCCAGGGGGTTCAATATGGGTACGGACCTTGCAACGGTCCTCGCTACCTTTGCTGTGCTGGCGAACGGCGATATCGATACAACATCATTTTACCTTGGAGCAGGCAAGAATGGTGTTGGCGGTCTCAACAGACACTCTACTGTCGAGGCCGACGTATCTCCTACCCGCGAGGACTACTACCTTGGCTGCGGTGACAACCACCAGTTGTCTTCACGTCTCGTCAAGCAGTTGGTCAAGTACGCCGCCCAGGACCCCAAGCAGGAGTTTTCAATGAACGTCATGGCCAGCTCTTACGGCGAGAGCGCTGGCTTCTCTAAGAACTACAACCCCTACCTCTACTACTTTCCCTTTCCCCAGATCGTTTCTTTGGGTGCCTTTGCTTTCTACCCTCAGTTCTTCTCTAATGGTACATACGGCGCTGGCGGCGTTCCCAACGCGAAGTCTATCTTCAGCATCATCGGGGCTGAATACCAGAAGGACACTGGCGAGTTTAAGTACGTTCCCGAGAGGTGGCCCGAGAACTGGCACCGCCGCGCTACTCCCTACGGCGCCGTTCAGGCCCTCACAGACGGCTTCCTCCAGATCTACCCTCGCAATATCATCGTCCCCGGTGCTTCCCAGGTCGGCACACCCAACCTCAGCATCCAGACTCTGCTATGCGATATCTACCAAGGCATTGGCTCTATTACTCCTCTCGCTATTGGCGGAACAGAAGAGGAGGTTGCTAAGCGCGTCAGCTGGGCTCTCAGCGTTCTTGACCCTGTTATCGGCGGCACTGCTCTCGGCTGTCCTGACAACACTATCTCGCCCAACTTCTTGTACCCTCAATCTGCCAAGTCGGGTGGCCCTACCACCCCCCCTCCAGTCAAGGCTGATGGAAACACCGGAGATAACGTCTACAACAAGACCTACTTCGGTGGAAACACTGCTCCTACCAGCCCTCAGTGCAAAGCTTAGATCTGTATATTACTTTAAGACAGTACCATTGTATGTAGCATTATTTATGACCAACGATATAATGACTAGTAATACAACTTCATATAGCGATCCGACTAAACGTTGCTCCCCTCTTAAACAAGTGCAATCGTGAGCGTTCTGGAGACACATTCACCTGGACAGGAGCGAGCTGAAGAAAGAAGAAACATATTTCGAGCTGCTAATTAATCCCAGACTAGTCTATCGCGCGTAGAAGGCATAGACTATGCGTCAAACTCGACTCTTTTGAAGGATCATGTCACAGGACATCGATCGCTTACAGTTTTGCAACATTCTCAAAGCGCTCCTCCTCTTCCATACCCTTCTCACGCCTGAGATCGGCGAGGGTCTCCTCGCCTGAGAAGAGCTTGTCGACATCTTCGAGCTCGAGACCTTTTGTCTCAGGGAAGAAGAGGTAGATGATAGGCACCCAAGTCGCGTTGAGGACGGCGAAGACGATGTATGTGCGCCAGCCAATGTTGTTGATCGCAGGGGGGGTGATTTGAACGATTATCTATCGAATGATTAGCTTCTGCCCGGAGGATTGACTGCTGAGAGGTACTTACGTAGTTGCAGATCCAGTTTGCTGCAGTCGAGATGGACGAACCACGCTGTCGCAGACGCAGAGGCAGGATCTCAGAGGGGTAAACCCACACAGTGGCCTGGAAACCGATGGTGAAGGCACCCTGGAAGATAAAGAGCATCGCAGCTGCGGCAATACCAGCACTCTTTGCAATGGAGGTGTTGTTCTGCACTTGGAAGATGAGTGCAGCCTGTACGGCCATGACGGCGGCCATGACACTGATCATTGACAACAGTAGAGGTCGACGACCAATGCGGTCGATCAAGAACCAGGGGATGAAGGAGGCGACGAAGAACCAAGTCTGGAGGAATCCACTCATGAGCGAAGCCATGTGAGTATCGAAGCCAATGCTCTTCTCGAAGAGAGTACCGGAGTAGTCTGGGAAAGTTAGCGCATGCGCAAAGTTATCGATTGTATAGGCCTACAGATGATGGCGTTGATGCCTCCGAGCTGCTGGAATATCTGAACACCGCAAGCAATGAGGAAGCGTCTCCTCGACTTGATGGGATCGCTTCGAACAATGTCCTTCCATCCTGCCTGGCGAGAATTCTCATAGGCAACCGTCTCCGTGATGACGGTGTGCAGGCGTTGTATCTCAGGGTCATTCAAGTCGCTAGTCCCCTTGATCTGTGCCAACACAGCGAGGCACTCCTCGGGACGGTCGTGTGCAGCGAGCCAACGTGGTGTCTCTGGGATCACAAACAGCAAACCCAGGATGGCGGCGAGGATGATGACCTGCAAAATGGTCGGAATTCTCCAAGCGTAGCTCGCGGTGTGGCTGACGAAGGCATAATCGATCCAGTACACGAGGAGGATACCGAAGTTCAACGTCGACAGCTGCGCGCAGACGTACATACCGCGGCTTGCCTTGGGACTGAACTCAGCCTGCAGAACTGGCACTGTCGAGTTGATGAAGCCCAGACCAACTCCAGAAATTACACGGCCAACAATGAGGTGTGCGCGACTGAACGCAGTCGCTTGGAGGATGGCGCCGATCATACTAATGATGGCTCCGATGCCGATGCTCTTGCGGCGACCTAGCTTCTCGCCAACGAATGCAGTAGTCATGGCACCGATGAAGCAACCGACTGGGAAGACCGTTAGTATTGTCTCCACTGAGATCCTGAGTTGACCTACTTTCGAAAATGGCAACGATTGTGCCAATCATGTTCGCGGACGGATTGTTAAAGGTATCCTGGAATGCGGGAGCATTGACAAGTCCACCCATGAGGCCATTGTCATATCCGATCAACATGAAGCCCAGCGAGGTCATCAAGCTGACCGTCAGCATGAGAGACCTGCCCTGTAGTTGAGGCATGATGGCTGATCGAGGAGACAATTGAGGTTCGAGTCAGTTCGAGTAGATCTCCTTCGTCTAGATAATGGGACTGTAGAGTAACGCTTAGAGAATTATATACGCAGCGCCTTCATACCCCAGATTTGCGGCTAGTTGCAGATGAGCCGACCTCGTACCCCGGACTCGAGGGCTAGGCGCGCATGGCAATGGGGACAGCCATGCATACACCGCGGGCTCTGCATTCATGCGCAACGATTCGCTCGTTGGGACCTCCGGCATACTCGAATGCCGACGTATCGCGAGATGTGCACATAAACGTGATCGGTTTGCGGTTGATTTGAGTAAATCTCAGACAGGTCCAGACAAAGACGAGGCCTGATTGTGGCTAGTGACGCGCCACCCGTACTATGGTCTGAGTTGACGGGTGCGGAGCAGCCTCCGAGCTGCGATTGGTCGGTCTCGGCCCTTCTTTCGCGTAGTGCATTCACACACGAATCGCCGCTAGCAGTCATCGGCCCAGTAAGCTCTTTCGGCGACTGTGATCGGGGTACGCGTCCATTTCAAGGGGTCCTCATACACAGTTACTGAAGCCGCGGTCGGTCGGCATCTGAGTACGATACAGCTCGAGAATATCAACAAGCTTTACAGATTATCCATTGGGCATCGATCGTGGCCATCATCCAATCTGCAGCTCAACTTCACCCCGCCATCATGCCCGACTACCCCTCAGCGTTCAAAGTTTACGACGAGGCTGCACGTACGGTATTAGGTGATAGCCCTAAGCTCGAGCTCCTTCTGGAGAACAGTGATCGTCCATGGGCTCATGAAGCTGGTGTCTTCATCGCAGAATCGAATACCCTTTTCATTACCAGCAACCAGTACCCACACTCAGAGACCAACCAGAAGCATATTCATATCAGTCGCGTCACCCTCCCATATTCGGTCGATAGCACAGAAACAACGTGCACCGAGATTGTAACGGACAATGTCCCTTTGGCCAATGGCGGTGTCAATTACAAAGCCGGCATCCTGTTCTGTGCGCAAGGATCACTCACAACGCCCGGCGGCCTGGCATACATGCCGCTCCCTTCAAACCACACCTCATCGACGTCCTACTCATCTGAGCTTCTCATTGCATCTTATCATGACCGGCCTTTCAACTCGCCTAACGATGTCGTGATCCACAGTGATGGCAGTATCTGGTTCACGGATCCTATCTATGGGTCAGAGCAAGGTATTCGTCCACCACCTCAGCTGCCGAACCAAGTCTACCGCTTCGATCCCAGAACAAAAGGTGTAAGGGCGGTCGCAGATGGGTTCGGGAGACCAAATGGCATCTGCTTCAGCCCCGATGAGCAGACTTGCTACATCACGGACACTGACTGGATTCATGGCGATGGAACGACGGACGGAACAAGAGCGTCGCACATGCAAGTTCTCATATGACGTATAAGGACAACTGGATGTAGCTGACAATTTCAGATATGCATTCGATGTAAAGATATACTCGGGCCAGCCGTTCCTGATTAACAGACGGCTTTTCGCCATGGCTGACGTTGGCATCCCAGATGGCATAAAGTGTGATGTGCATGGGAACGTGTACAGTGGCTGTGGTGATGGCGTCAACATCTGGTCACCTGGTGGGGTTTTGCTGGCGAAGATTCTTGTCGACGGTGGTGTTGCCAATTTCTGCTTTGGAAGAGATGGGCAGCTCTTTCTGCTGAACGAGACGAGACTCTGGCGAGCACAAATCGCAGACAGCCACAAGGGTGCTTTATTGGGACTCTGAGAGCTGTAGTATTGTACAAAGCTGTCACAATCCAACCGAAGTCAAGCAACGTCGTCCTCGACGTATGTGCGCTGACGTGGATGGCGAGGCTATCCAAGCAAAATGCGAAGAACTTCCACTCTGCTGCAGCTTGCATCATTTACGAAACTTGCCCGCAAGTGACTCAGACACCTAGACCGTTGACATATATCTCGACCATGCCCCAAACCTCTGCCAGAAGTGGTCGTAGAGTGCTGACATCGGTCCATGTTGCGTGCAGTGTCGGCTATGATAAAAGGAAAAGGTTCCTTGGAGGTCCGTAAACAGGAAATCATGGGGCTACTGATGCTATCCTTTGGTGAAGCCATTCCTGATACCTTGGTACCAGAGAGTCCCGAATCGATCACTCAAGTGTCTTCCCCAGAAGTTGCATTGGCGAATCCGCTGCATCCAGACTGTGACCGCACGAAGCTTGGCTGTCGGGAGTCTACTGCTGTTTGCAAAAGATGGAGAGGAAGACACTGAAGCCCTCTGGAAGGCTCAAACCCTACAAAGAGCAGGTGAAGCTTACGAAACACGTAAAATTTAAGGATTCAGTACCCCAGCTCCATCGGTGCCATCAGAAATCCCAACATCCTTCTTGAACCGCCACAGCCATTCAGGGTGGTCTGCGGCAGTTTGGTTCCATGGGTCGTCAGACTCGTACATAATCCAGCGCGCATGGTGCTGAATCTCAGCATCAGTAGGAATATGACAACCGGGGTTCGAAGGAGACATTGTTGCGAGTACCCAGCGCCTAAGATCGCCAGTGAAGAGGCGGAAGAAGTTCGGGCCCATTGAGCGATGACTCTGTGAGTACTTGTCAGGCGCAACGATGCCTGGGACGGCTACAGATAATGCATCCATGTCCTCAGGTGTTGTGTAAGACTCGACGGACGGGCAGGGACCAATAGCGCTTGAAGTAGACGTGCAATTACGATCAAAAGACTCCATCGAGAACAATGCTGCTAGATCTATGTCGGCCGTCTGATCCTGATTGTTTGTGAGCAATCCTGCTCGTGACTTGAAGGCGGACAGCCAATGATCGTTGGATCCAATGGTCCAGACAACCCAGTCTGAGAATCCTTCCAGCGTTGTGTTGGATACCTCAGTACGGCGGATGATCTCTCGAGCTTCCTGCTGTATCTGCCAGTCTGGCAGAGTCAGCAACATATCAGTCCGCGCTTGTACGAAAGCACGGAGTTGTTTCTCGAGTGGACATTGTTCGAAGAGGTGGGCGCGGCCATAGATGCGTAGCGTTGAGACTCCTTCGGAAGCTGTTCGGAGCGGTCCGAACAGGGCTTCTGTTGTGGTGTCTGTATTAGACATGATCAAGTCTCGCAGCCAAGACTCATTGCCATCTCCGTGCGGCATAGACGCATCTTTATCTGACAGTACGTCTGATGCGAATATAATACGGCATGCTTCGAACTGGATAGTACGGTAATCTGGCGGTTCACCGTTGGCATCAATGTAGTTCTGCCGGAAGAAGTTCACTTCAAGCTTAAGCAGCTCATAAGCATCGATGGGCGTGGCGGTCGGCGTGTCGCTTGCGCGCAAGGGCCACGGTGTGCTCCTCTCATGGTGGTTGAAGTCTGGTCTTAGGGTTAGGTCGTAGTTGCATTGTTTGGAAAAGTCCTCACTTACACGGCGGCACACTGTCTTCGACGCGCCTCAGAATGTGGTCCTCAAATCCCCAATCACCTTGCCATTGCGACATCGTTGCACCTGCTTTGAAGTGGTCTGCCAAATGATCCACTCTATCCGACCAGGTATTCATGACTAAGTTGCAAAATCCACATCGTGACCTTATAGATACCATGGAGACCTTCCATCGATCGAAAGGTACTTGTTTGAGATCGACCTTATGCACGAGCTTCAGGTGTTGCACGAGATGATCTTTCCGAGCGAAACTGCGCTCTGGCTCACCTCGAGCTTGACACGTAGAGTATTGATGTGTCTCCAAATGCGCGTCATTGGGAGATATTTCACCGCAAAATACGCAACACAGCTCTCCGGGCGCAACTGGGAGTGAGACCTTGGGGCCATCTGGTGCACATGTCCATTGCTCCAATGAAAGATGCAAAGCCTTTTCGTGACGCTGCCAATCGTACTTAGTCTTGAACGTCTCAACGCAAAAGGTGCACTGGAACGGCAGGTCAGTAGTGACTAATGATCTCTTGGAGCGGCGAGTTTTTCTCCAACGCCGATTGCGCAATTTTCGAATCGGCGCATTGGATCCTTGAGAACCAGAGGAATTGCAATCGGATTGTGCGTTGGAGTAGGGTGTGCCGACACTGCTAGCCGAGGATGAGGAGCACAATGTTCTTGAGTTGTAACCGTCGTCTGTCAGAGATGTTAACGGTTTTGCACATGTCAACGCAATTATGACCGTACCGATAAGCTGGTCGGCGCCAGTAGCTACAGCTCGAACAATATCGCCGAAGAACGCAGCTTCATGCTCTGGTGGGGATTCTACCCATCTTTGCAAAGGATCTGTGTGATGGGTTCCAGGCTGCACCGCAGGAGTCCCAGGCCTTGCGATGATGTCCACGGGGTCTGCACGAGTATTTGGTGTGTGTGCGGATTGCGGTCGGGCATCGCAAACATGACTGCGTCTCCGAGCGTTCGCAAACCAAGTGGTAATTTGTTTGGAGTCTAATCCGGTCTGCTGCTGCAAAATCTGCACATCGTCAGGGCGAGGATAAGGTCTGTTCACGTGTGTGCTGAGCCAGGTTTTCAGGATGCGGATCGCATCTCTGTTGAAGCGTCCGCTTTGCTTCGGCGGTATGGCAGGTATGGCAGGTATGGCTGAAGGAGACGCAGTGGAAGTGCTAGGATAGCTGCTGAGGTTGAAGTTCGGGAGATGGAAGTCTGATGACGCCAGTGTTGAATCCTCCAACATCAATTCGGAAAGTGTGACACAGCCTGCATCGTCAGAGGGGCCATCTGCATTCGAATGTTCCATGATGCATGAGAAAGTTGGTTCAACGGGGTATGTCAATGGGACAGTTGGATCACTCGATGGGGTGTATCAATGAGAAAGTCGATACACTCGACACTATGTCTAGGAAACATGGGTTGACTGAATAATACAGGTGCCTTACTCTTCTCGTGCCCATCGCCGCTAGCACCAAAACGGTAAGGCGAGATTGTCATCCACGCCTTTCGCCCGATCGCGCTTAGCAGAGCCATAAACGATTCCATCACCAAAAGCTTGAATTCGGCTCTGCTGAAGTACAATGATTTCTGAGATGGCGAGAGCGTGCATTGGAACCTCCCCCATGAGTTCTTTGTACAACTGCAGATCTTCATCCAACGGCGGGAACAACGCCCATGTGCATTGTGCACTGGATTAGACCGACGTTCGACGTCCACATGAACCGGCACGGCGCCCAACAGCGAGCCTGATTTGGGTGTTGATGGAGGGCAATCCGATGGATACCAGGGGGGCGCCCCGAAGATATGTTCATGTCATCCTCGACGGAGACTGATATTCTTCCTCAAGAACTGTTGGTCCTGGTCCTGCATGAATACTGCAAGAATGACTGTGTTGCCGGTATGGTTCCTTGATCTTGGCCTCGTCGTGTGATAGTTGGGCATATCCTTCTTGGTTCCTTCCTTGAACCAACAGTAGAAGTGCTGAAAGAGCCTAACACAGTAGCTTTATTCGATAATACCGGTGGTACTTTGGCTCCACTCAGGCTTCCACCCCGCAAACGTATCTTTGCGAGGTCTCTATAAGAGACATCAGTTGAGAAACAAGGTCTTGACAAATGTCTGGATTTCTTCTAGGCGTACAGGCTGGATCTCGAATTGACGTCTACGGCCCAAGCCTCCTCGCCCCATTTGCGATACTTTCGACCGGGAGTTTTCGCAACTTCCTGACCGAATGCGCAGAGCACTGGCATCTTCTCCTATATCCGGACATTCTTGGGAGTCAGCCCCAGGCTGCGGGTGGCGGGACCTTGATTATGACTTGCATTAGCAAGCACTTCACAAGGCGAAAAGGCCCGGCAACGGCCCGGCAACGGCCCGGCAACGGGACTTGCTTTATCTAGATTTAGCTTGAGCGGTGTCGTAGATCCAATCACATTACGCAAGTTGCATTTGTCCTTGGGATCAAAGCGAGCATTTCGCGATATAACGGCGACTGGACTGGTAATCCTAGCTATCTTCTACCTCCGGCTGTTTCCGCAGTCGCAAAGACGACAGAGCGAGCTAGCTACTACCAACACCACCGAGAGGCAAAAGAACGATGCATCCCTTAGGCTGAGTGCATTATGTCCGTACCATTCTCGTCTATTGCAGGATGCATGTTTTTGGTGGAGTCTGCCGTCATTTAGAATCAGCTACAGGATCCGCGCTTTCGCTACTGTGACAAGCTTCACCAGCAGTAAACTATAGCCTTGTTGCGATTCTGCAAATATCTTTCTCGACTACAAATTATACGGCCATATCTACGTACTAGCCATGCTACTGCCACGTCATCATGAACCACAGGACGTTATACTGAGTCACTTGGCCTTGGTCCGAGGGTCCATTGTTCCCTATTTGAGCTTCTTTGGTTACAACATCTCGGTCACGCACAAACCACATACTGCGGCAAATTTGAGTGGCCAACGATAGTATTGACGGGAGTGGTATGATGAGCATCTGTTATGAAGGACACACCATAGCACGTGAGGTCTGCTGAGTTGATCGGCTCGCAACGGCCGTGGGCCCATGGCGGAGTATTCTCAGGTAAGCTGCTCTTGATGGAGGTACCTGCAAAACTGCAAGAGGAACGCAAACATGGTTGGTGCACGTGGAATAGAGCACTTGCAAGTAACGCTACGATCTCTCGGTTTCATTCATGCCCATGAGTCGGTTGGCTCTATCTACAACACTAGTAGCTGGAACCAGGATCAGGGAATTGACTCTAGCTTGCCTGAACGACACCAAGTATCACCGCCACTTTACCTTGGATGCCCCTCAGCATCCTGTTCTTTCCATCACCATAGAAAGGCCAAGTCCTGCAACAATGACCTTTGCTGCAATCTGAGTCGTGGTCGTTTCACTTCAAGTTGTTGAAATCGAAATCGACCCACTCCTGCTCTAGGTGATTGTCATCGTGGTGTACCCATTTGAAGGCCAGCGAGTCCCCTCTGTGCATCAGATCATAGATGCGGATGATGTCATTGTCGATGCGCCTCTCAGTGCGAGGACCGTTCGGGTACCTGCTTTCGTTACTGTCCCACTGCCACTATATGTTATTGTTTGAGTTGTCTTTGAGCGCTCCGATGAATGTCGACGCGCACCGGCCAGCTTTGCTACCACCGCGGGGAAAGTGCTCGACCAGGCCGATATTAAGGTAGCAGATACCAGTGATGCAGTCGCATGTGAAGATGCCGGTGGAGGGAGCAGTAGCGCCCTTGATGGCTTGAGTGGTAGTAAGGTCAGCCGGATCGATGAAGGCAACCGTGTGGGCGAGGGCCTGGACTGCAAAATCCCCAGAGCCGGCGGGCAGCGCGTAGACGAAGTTGAGGAGAGCTGTAAAGAGCAGCCTAATGATGCCATATAGCTTCATAGTGGCGTACACACTTCAAAGTTGAGAGAGCACCAGTATTGGGTCGTTTGCATACGCCGGAGCCGACATGAAAGGCCTTATGGTGAGCAAGCAAACGGCGCAAGGATCCAATGAGGCCAGGGAAAACGCAAACAAGTGAGAGAACGCAGCATTCTCTCCTGACCTCAGGTCTGGGTTAGCTTTCTCGGCGTTCTTGGTGGAGTTGTAGGCATCTTGTTCACGCTCATTACGGGCGCATCAGCAAGTTTTCTCGGTGCTCCGTGCACCCTAGGCTCATTGTTCTCATACTCGTACCACACGCCTCTGATCCTTCTATTGAGTTTGCGTGGCGCGGGATTGATCTTCGAGAGGTCCGAAGTTGTCGTACTAGGGGATGGTGGAGCAGGAGCTAGAGTGACACTGGGCTGGTGAAAAGACGAGGCAAGATCCGAAATGCTACGCATCATGGCTTTGCATGTTTGTGCTAGCTGCTCTTGACTTCCGCTCAGACTCTGGATCTGCGCGGTCGTAGTTTGCAAGACGTCTTTGACTTGTTCGTGAGACTTGAAGGATGTGTTTGAAAGCGCGATGTAGTGCGACGCATTCTGATCGACGAGGGACTGAAGCTTGGCCTGCGACTCGGCGAGCTGCTTGATCTGAGTGCTATTACTCTCGTTGATCTCCTGCATGCGCTGGAGACCTGCAGATTGCGCTACAGAAAGCGCATGAATGTGCTCTGCACTGCTCTCCACTACTGAGCTCAGCCTCTCCAGCTTCTCTGCCAAGTCGTCCACTGAGGTGCGGGCTGGCTTCTCCACAGCCGGCTGTGCCTGTGGCAGGGGCGCACGTGCGATGAGATGTCCAGTCGCGCCTTGAAGGGGGATGACTGGAGTTGCGCAGTTCGAGCGGTCCTGAGAGGTGAAGAACCACTTGTTGCGCAGCGAGATAAACCTGGGGTTATCTTGTATCGCCTGCATATCATCTGTCGTAAGGACGAAGAGCTGAGCGCCGGGGCGTGAGGACTGAGAGTACTCCTGCTGTACGAGCTCCCACCACTGTGTGCAGATGTCCGAGGTCGCAAAGGTGATGAGGTACGGAGGCGAGTTCGCATAGTCGCTCTGCCATGCCAAAATTAGCAGTGTCTTGATTAGGAAGGCAACGAACATACCTTCAGCGCATACGCGTAAAACAAACTCTCTTCGCCGTTCTCGCCTCCGCTCGACCCACCATCCTGGCTGCCTCTGCTATGTGTCTGTCTGTACGGTGACTTGGGCGGATACAGCTCGCCGTTGATGATCAAGCCTTGCGCCAGAGACATGCTTGGCTTCTTGCGCGACCCTGCTGCCCTCTCTCCCCTCTCCCCCCCCTCTGGTGACTTCCTCTCTGGTGAAGTGCTCCTCCTGGCATTCGTCTTGCTTTCGAAGAGCGGCATAGAGGCGTCCATGAGTGCTGTGAAATCGGTCATGCTTTTAGGCCTGTTCGACATGATCGACTCTGATCGTGTGCGACTCAAATTGGCGTGGGTGTTGGCACTGTTGGCGCTGTGAGCAGTGACGAATTGGCTCAAGGCTGATCCTAAGGTTGAGGACTTCGGTGATATAGTTGTAGTCGAAGCGAATGACACGCGACGTGAATAAGGGTCTGTCTGAGACATAATTTGTATAGTCGCCGTTGGGCTAAAAACAGCAGTCGCAGGG
Organism: Didymella arachidicola; assembly: GCA_016630955.3. Taxonomy (NCBI): domain Eukaryota; kingdom Fungi; phylum Ascomycota; class Dothideomycetes; order Pleosporales; family Didymellaceae; genus Didymella; species Didymella arachidicola. Next base: position 2,690,007 of record CM049987.1, read on the forward strand.
TGCGGACGGCCAACTGGTTGCGATCCTTGTCAATGACCTCACGCTGGTGGAGATGAGCCGAGATGTGCGCTGTTCATGCTCAAAACTAGCAGTCTCAAAACAGGGCTGGTTTGAATCAGTATGAAGGATCCAACGGTGGCAAGACAGTGCGGTGGCAGCATCTATACGTGTCGCCATATAAGGGTAGCATGTTGTGGAGGTCGAAATGTGTTGGCGCTAGGAGACGGGACGGTCATAACAATTCGATGACAGTGCATGACCTGAGTACGCGTGCTGCAGCTAGAAGCGCGCCACAGGAGCCCGCGGTTAAGTTGTACAGCAACAAAATGCACAAGCAAAGCAACTGCCAGACCTTGACAACAAGCTTGGGAGACTGTAACATGCCTGCAAACTGAGCGTTATCGGAGTCGGTATCAGCTGCCAACTTGAGGAATGATGAATGGAGGATGACGTCGCATGGTGGAGATTCTGTCGCGTTGAAGCAGATCACGCTAAAATTGGACCCTGTTCCCGTCCCCACCTCATCTTAACGATTCGTGTTCGTCTCCATCGGCAACGCTCTGGACTTCCTTCCCAGATCTATCTACAATTTCATGCCGTACATGCATCATGTATTCAGCTCCTCTATATGACATGAAGAAACGGCCTTGTTGGACAGGAAAGACCGGATGGGTTGAGAATGGAGGTATTGATTGAACGATGCAGCAAGAAGAAATCATGAGAGACGGCAGAGTCGAGATATCCCCAGCGAGAAAACCCCATCAACCAGCAAAACGGGGAAGCTGTTAACCCGAGCCTCCAGCCTGCACCGAATTCACGCGTGACGATGGGTGCCGACGAAGCGGCAACATGTCGGTATCAACTACGCTTTGCGCGGCCTTGTTGTAAGCGTCAACAATTATTATGCCCTGAGACATGCCGAAGAAAGCTAGTAACAAGCGTTGTGAGAGAGAGGCATGTAGAGCGTGGTATATCTATGCAATCGTTATAGGAGCGACGCCAACCTTGATGTCAAAGTGCTCCATAGCATCAAAACCACGCTCTGAAAGCCAACCTTGAGGCACTGGAGCGTCGACCTTCGTCATCCAAGCTTCTGCCTCTTCCTTCCTGAAGAGGAGATGGATATAGGGCCGGGGGCCAGGAGCAACGGGGCGGACGATTCCGGTAGGGCGAGCTGTGGGGTCCGAAGTTTGCGCAAAAGAACCTGCTGGTTGACGATGGATTTGCACAGAGGCAAGTGAGCGAGTACGGAGGATGGAACGCCAAAGAACGTTCATAGGTGAGCAGCGACGATCTGGCTGGACGCGACGTCCGAACAGACGATACCTGCGGATTGTTAGTGCTTCTTCCTAGGTCATTAAAAATACGATTGTGGTCTTACATGTCCTTAGCTTCACCATCAGCTGTGGCATCGTAAAGGGCTTGCATGTAACGTCCAAAGCCAGCTTCAATCTTAAAAGAATTTGCCCAGAGGTCCAGAAGAGGGAAGACGTCAACGCCATCCTTGACCGCCTCCACGTCCTTGATCTTGTCACCGACCGCGATGGTAAGGTTACCTGTGAACGGCATATCTAGCTTCCGGTCGTTGGCGGTTGACAGGGCCTTAAGGTGATCTGCGGCTTCAGGGTAGAAGACTCCAAGGTAATCAACGACATCAACAAAGTCCATACCGATTTCCTGCCTGTGCATGAAGATTGGCCGGAATTCCTGGCGGAGAAGGCGACATACTTGCGTTAATCCGAAGAACGGGCGGTTTGTCTCGCGTGCGAGCGTGCCGGACTTTTGCTTGCGCGCATGAGCACGTCGAGCATCCCCTGAAAGTGCAGCATCCTGCTCTTGTTCAACTATGTCGGATGGCAGAGTGCGGTGTCGGTCGAGCTTAGTACGAGAACGTAGTGATGCCAATCGGGGACGATGGACAAGGAGAGCTTGTTGTGAGTTGGAGCCGGTGAACGTGAACGAGTAGATCAGATTACGAATCTCTGTCCCCTGTCAGTATGTTCGCTGAGCCTAGTCGCGTAATAAGCAGACGTACCACCTGGGAGATCCATCAAGCCGGTGGTCTTCTTCCCGTCAATGCCTTTTTCGTCCGTAGCTACAACCTTGACCTTGGTCTTCGCAACCTTACTTGCCAGCTTCCTGATACCCACTGTTAAGCTTCGCTTGATACCGGGAGGAGGAGCACGAATGCCGGCTGGCCGCTTAGCACTACCTGATGCGAGAATGTCGAGACGAGGGCCTCCGGGAGATGGGGGAATGACAGTACGCGGAAGAGGTGCTCCAGGTGTCAGCGGAGGCGCCATCAACTGCTGCTGGCGATCGTCTGAGGGCGGAGGTGTAGATGCTCGCTTGAATCTGTTTGCGTCAACATCATAACTCTTCTAAGCTCAAGGAGCACATAGAAGGGTTACTGACTCCATCATCGCTGTTGTTTGATGTCAATGCTGTGCGGCTATGGTCGTGAGTCGGAGCTAGAGTTGGCGGAACCAAAACGTTGATAGAGTGTTGAAGACGCCACGAAGAGGTGGGGGCACCTTGTCTTTATATGCTTGCCAGTCAACCCTCACAGAGAGGGTGAAGGCAGCTTCTCAGCTCCATTCCCAGCGCAAATTGGACCCTTGCGGGCCAGGAAGCTCGCCGTCACCTAGGGTTACCTGGGTACTTGGTGAGCAGCTCGTGGCAGTGGGTCCAAGGTCTGGCGCAGACCAGTAAGGAAGAGATAATCATTTTGAAGCTGTCGCAGAATGATGCTTGGCACGAGACACAGTTTCAAAACTGAGAGGTGAGAGACGTTGAAACATTGAGAGGTAAGAGACACTGAAGGAAGTGGTGTCGTGGTGAGTCATCAATACCGCTGGTGGAGTTTCTGCGAAAAGCGCTACCGCATTGAGACGCTACGGATGGCAAGCAAGTCATGTGTCAGTCCGCCTTCAAATAAAGACAGATACAACGAGTTGATATCAAAATGATGCCAGCTAGAGAGCGTTCTTGGTTGATGCTGTAAATGCGTAGATGGAGGCTCGATGCCTTCAGCTCCAGCTTGGAGCGTTTGCTGTGAGCTATCGCCTTTATTGAAGGCACATGAACATAACTTTGGCTGAATGCCGGAAACTACGTATCTGCAAGACGAGCGCGCGTCAGAAGGCAGAATCGTAGTCAGTGAGAACGAAGATGCCTTCTTCGCGACCAAGCCGATCATCTCAGTATTGGCTGCCGATCTACGCTACAGCAGGTATAATAAAGAGCGACCCATTCAAGCTTATGGACTGCCGCGCATGTAGCCTGCCCAGGTGTGAAACTGTGGACGGAGGCACCTACTGGAGGCTCATCTCCAGACCCGTTGCAACCTGAGTGATCTCGTCCTGTCAAGAGTGTATCCTATCAGAGCAAAGCTTCGATTCTTCTGCGCCTCGGCGAGCACTAGATTGCGCTGAGCAAACATCGCTGCCTGTCGATCACAATTTCAAGCACTGGTGCAATGTAGAAGATATGTGGCATACTTTTTTAGTCGGCAAATCCGTCTTTTAGCTTAACCCCGGGCAGAAATCACCACAATTCGTAGGTCTCTCGCGTTTCTATCTTTTCTCGGTCTCACAACATGTTCAAACTCAGGAACCTTATTCATTACCACGAGCCGGACGTGAATGGGGTTGAAGTCGATTTTCATGTCCTTCGTATGATATTTCCCAGATTGAAGGACGTAGCTGCCTATTTGATATGACAATAAAGAATTGGAGCGACTCCCCGTCTGGTAGGGCCGAAGTTGGTGGTATAATGATGTCAGAGCTCCTTGGGAGCTGTCTTCGATAGCGTCTGTTGAACATCGTGGAGGGTTTACAGACCAAAGTTTTCATATTGTGAATACTCCCTCGCTACCATTTAATCTCTCTAGACCCTCTTGAAATACCGAAAGCTCGCGCTCAAGAAGCCAGTACAACATCGTCACAGAATGTTTGCCTATACATATTTACTAACTTGCAGAGCAGGTAGATTGACCTATTTTGCTCTGCGAGAAATATTCAACCACTACCAGTTACGACCGAAAATTTTTTCATTTGGGCAAGTGATGTTGAGTGAGGCGGCCCTGCAGCTTTGGTTATTCTCATGAGCAACACCAAGACCTCATATTTTAGCACCCAAACATTTTAGGCGGCACACAGCCATGAGAGTATGGTATGCGGGGTTACATTTCAGAAAAGACTGGCTTTGACCCCAGATTTTCTTTATCATTTAGATCTCAGAAATACGTCATAGACATCATAAAGCCGGCGTACTATTGACATCTGAAGCGTCTGTCTCATGAATAGCGCCTTGCGAGTTGACGAGGTAGCTTTCGTATTCGGAACATTATTCTTGAATTTGCAAGCATAATTATGGATGTCAGAGCTGCTTGTCTCTCTTTTGGCTGCGCCTAACTGTATTGAAGTCCCTGCTGTCTTGCTTTGGGTCTATGACCCGTGCCAGGTCTGTTGCATCATCCCTTATCGCTCGCTGCTGGTTCCCGACAATTTTGAATCAAACATGGAACCTAATACTCACGAATGATTGATAATATTGAGCAGGTGTGCAACAAGGGTGTCTCACAGCAGAGCAATGACTACTGTTTGGAGTACCGAAAGGAAATGCTTGTTTGTGGTCATGCAGAGCTGAACTTGAGATCGAGGAGCAAACCTGAAGATAGCTATGATGAGGCAACTGTCAACTCGATATGAGATTCACCGCTACACTTTGATCTCTCCAGCATTCTTTTGACGTTGAAGAAATTGTAGGTCACGATACGCGCCCAAACTGCCAGACCCATTACCAGCGACCGTAGTCATCGGACACAGTCGAATTCTGCGGTCAGACAACATGTTATTGTGGCCAGGGTCAGGGTATATTCCTGTAATCAAAGAGTCATGAGAGATTAGTTGTACCTTTAGTAAAATATTCTGCCCTTGTTGTGACGTATGGTCAATGGTCCAATGGAGGGGTAAGAGCAAAGCCATTGGTACTGATCCATAGATGTTTGAAAACCACAAAAGCCCACAGTAATGGAAGATGAACAATTTCTCTTTACTAATGACTTTCAAATAGCTCTCATATTTGCTTCAGGTCATGCCGAGTGCGCCTCAACCAGGTAGTGGATCCCGAATACGGCGTCGTGGTGAGATACGAGCACGAAGAGCACGCCGAGACTGATTTAGAGCTTGGCGATAGAGCGGCATCCGAGACATGCTAGAGAGATTATTCTGGATCTTGACCGCCATCGTGAGATATTTTTGTGCCACTCAGGCTCTCAACTCTCGCAAAACCGCAAATCGTAGCAGAACGCCGACAGACCTAACGATGTCGGCACTAAAGACCACCTTATCCTTTCTGGATCTTCCACCAGGTAAGGATCACAAGACTAGATAATACCTACTGGCCTGCGTACTGACTGATGTCCCAGAGCTTCGCAACAGAATTTATACCTTCGCAGCGTACCATACAACGGACGAGCAGTGCTGTGTCGCCCCATGCATAGCACTCGTATCTACCTGCAAGCAGATCTACAATGAGTATCGACCGATTTGTCTCAAGGCTGAGATCACGATCAACTGGAGGGATGTCCCCCGATACTTCCAGAGATACTATACCGAAGACGGATCCCTTGCCCACATCGACCTCGCACCCGCACGTATGACTATCATCACAAACGTCTGCCTGGTTGGGGGGAAACGTGTCAATATAGACCTATTACCGATATTGAAGTTACGTCTCGCGAACGAGAAGTTTGAATGTGAGTTCGTAACGTCTGGGCACGAAGAGAGCAATGGATGCGACTGCGGAAACGGCGCGGCGGCCGTCACCCGAGACCACATGAAAACCTTGCTGGAGGCCGACGCAGCGACACTACAGAAGCTGTTGAGACATGAGGATGAAGATTGGATAAGAGACATCAAGGAGGGGCGAATCAAAAAGCTCGTTGTCACTCACATTGGTACAAATTGCTGCCCGATGATCAGGTTTCACGTTGGACACGGAGAAAAAGGAAGCTTCTCACCTGAGTTCGAAAATATCGCCAGGGACGCAGAGCTAGCGCAAGTGGCAGCTGATGGTGGACTGCGATCTGTTGACACAAGCCACTGGGTCCATGCTTTCTCAAGAGCCTTCGACAACTACTTGAACCGCGTCAAGCTCCAGGCTGCTTTCACAGACAACCAATACAGTTTTCTCTCCATATTTATATGGAGCGCGAAAGAGGCCATTCGATGGTAGAAGATGAAGGCAAACGACACCACTGGCGATGCTGGAGAAGATACAGACAGTGGGTATGTCTATAGAATCAGCGTTCTAGACTCCGTCCAGCAACATAAATTAGTCTGTGGAGACTTTTATAGCTTTGGACGTGTCTCCTCGGTGACTGCTTCTAAAGGCCTCATGTTCTCAATGGACTGTCAAACAATACTGCATCCTCGTCACTACTTTCCATGTCTCTATTTACACCAGTGGCAAAGATTATCTAGTGTTCCCAACGTACCAAAGCATTGAGCACAAAGTCGTGTTTTACACCACAACCAGTATTTAATATCGTCCAGCTTTGCCTCCGGAACCATTCCCTTGTCCTATGCGAACTACACAAGAAGAAGTGCTTACGCGGCTGACCTAACGTACATGGCAGCTAGATTGATTTGTACAGCTCTCTAAGACAGTCCAATGTTACAATTGTGTACTATATGGAAGAAAGAGCCATGGCATAACGTACATATGACTATCGGCCCATTAGATTGCGGGGATTACGAATCGGTCTCCTTGGGAGCGCTCCGGCGAAACCAGCACAGTGCTCGTCTCGTAGAGCCGCTTGCTTTCCATCGCAGGTGCAGTCACACTGTGGATCTACAGCGTTCTCTAAAAATGGTGTGCGAAACTTGTAGCTACAGAGTGTCAGCGTTGTTCGACAACTGGGGGCTATACGTTACTTACGAAAGCTCGCAACCACCCACCGACTGGAACGGGGCGTCCCATCCTTCTTCGTCTCCGCCGATGTACGCACATGTGATTTTAGGAATACCGTACTCGTCTTTATCGTTCTCGTCAATTACGCAGTTGCTGGGAACTTCATCGGAAGTAAGCACTTCGTCTTCGTTTCTTGGGAAATCATCAAGCAGTATGCCTATATCTGGGTCTTTGGTCGCTGGCTCCGTTCCAGAAACACTAGTATCTTGTCTGCTCTGCACTTGTGCCTTCTTGAGTTCGTCGTGTGGGTTCCGGTGCCAGTTTCACTTTTTATCGAACCAATGGTACATGAAGAACCACGCGTAGCCATCAGCTATGAGGCGTGTCAGATTTGACGAATCCAAAATCGAGGCTCTAAAGGCCAACTCACCGTTAGAAACGACCTTGCGGTTGACTTGGCCGCCTGCTATTGTTATCCATTTGCGGGCAAAGTCGCGGCATCTGTATTCTCCATAGATCTTCTCAGTTTCACCGTGGTCTATCAGCTGACCTTTGACATCTTCGACTAGTAGTGATGAGTATGATGTTTCTGATATGAAAACTCCATTCCTTACTGTGACCTGGCTTGTATTTCACGATATCGTTATGCATGTACTCGTGAACAATGACACGCTCGTACGTATCAAGGAAAGCTATGTCTCCGTATGGCTTGGGGCCATCATTCGTTCGCTCATCGAGGTATTTGAGCTTGCCGTCTTCGAAAAAGCTAGGGCAAAAGCCAATGGTCCAAGCCTCAACTATGACGAGATCAGTGAATATGTCGACACAATGAGATTTGCTTGACCTACATATGGAAAATTCAGGCTTCATCGTCCAAGCTCTACTATAGCAGGATCAGCATGTCACAATCTTTTCATGATAGTTGCTTGTACACACGCGCCATTATCGCAATGCTCTGGCCCAGTAATGTGATCCTGAGGTTTGCAAGTATATTGAATCTTCCACTGGCGTGTCGTCTTCGTAAGATGTCCATTCTTCGGAAATCTTGCGACTTGACGGATGTTATCTTCAGCGTAAAATCAGCAGGCATACCTGAATTCGAATATTGAACTCACGCTGGATCTGCGCAGCGACCGCGAGGAATTGCGCACCGCTCTTATACCTGAGTGGATAGTCTCCAAAGTAACGGTTCCAGGCAGCTGAGTAAGGATATTTTCCATCGTTTACTACCAGAACAAGCATCCGTTGTGCGGCCCGTGTAGAAAATATAACCTTATCGAGCTGGTCTGGCGTACAATCAACGAAGGCGTAGTCCCAATGCATACCCTTGAATTCGGCAGTGAGGTCTTCGAGCTTCCAAGACCACGCTCTTTCAGAGAGATGAATGTTGCGATTAGGCTGTGAGGTACTCAGATAAGCGTCGACTCTGCCAATGGGCGATGCGAAGGCGTAAGGGAGAGCAAAAGCAACAGTGATGAAGTACAGACACCAAGACATTATGAGTCTCGAAGGAAGCAATGTAGTACAATCGAAGCAAGAAATCTTCTAAGGACGTCTGGAAAGGCCCTCTCTGAGTAGCAGTGAGGCTCAGATACATCGGCTTCTTTATACAAATTCTTACGAAGACGAATCGACCTACCGGACACTGCTCAAGCTTGGCACATAGGCCCAGAACGTTGCATACGGACTATTATTAGCAAAATAGAGGAGCAAGACCGAGACTTAAGGATGGCGTAGTTCCTTGTACCGCTTCTTGGGGCTCTTCGCTTAGACCAGGCGCCTGTGCAGAGCCATGAACCTGTCCTGGGGACTCAGTCCAGCTTAGCGACCGACAATACCCATGATAGATGCGAAGTCCGAACTCATGCTAATCATGATCCTTCATGCTGTCGATTAACATCCATCTCTTGGCCACGCTCGTTTGCTGCACACACAGTGGGGCAAGGTGTGCCAGATCCATCCTGGCAAACCCATCAGGACAATATTCGACTCCGTTTGTCATTTTCTGACTAGCCTCATGATACGAAGAGACGTGGAAGCCTAAATCGCGTGTCTTGTGCACACTCGAGCTCATCATGGAAGCAGGAGTCGTGAACAATGTTTGCCGGGCGGCATTGAATTTGGCTTAGAACAGCCGCCTGATCACTGCTGCGGTATGCTCTGGCGGGTGTGAGTTTCGAAACAAATCAATGGCGCTTAAACTTTCGGTGTCCGTAAAGCTCGTCGTCGAAGGCATGAGTGCGGCGTGGTTGTAGCAGCTAAGCCCGAAGCAGCACAGGCTTTCGCAAGGTCGGCGCTACTTCCACGGTTAGGGCTTACTTAGGTGTGCTATAACTTCATCGCCATAGAGCTTACAGCCTCGCTATGACGGTCAGAGAACATGCGTCTGTATCTTTTCTATCCTGTTCTTTCTCTGGGTGTCTTTCGCGGGCTTGCAGCCATATCAAGCACGCAGGAGAGCCCGTATGGTCTCACATTCACGCCTAGCACTCTTGTTGCTTCCAGGTTTAACGCCTCCGGATCAATCGAGTTCACAAGATCGCCTCTTGGATCTGACTATCACGCATTCTACCAAAATGCGGTGAAGCACTTCGATCAGCCGGAACATGACGAACTGAACGATGACAAGAACCACACCGAATCGATATTCCGAAACGCGATGATGTTGTTAACAGGACAACTGCGGGAGCAGCTTGGGTGTTCACCTGAGTTTACAGCATTCTTCTTTCCCTCAGTCTTTCGTCCCACAATCAGGCACACTGCCATCGCCGGGCTGCTAGGTGGTCGTCCAACTCGGCCAGTGAAAGACGGGAGGGCTTCGCAGGCTGTCGGATTAGCCTATGGATTCTTGGAAGGGAAAAACCTTGGTCGCAATCTAGAACAGTGCAATGACGAAGGGCCTCTGAATCTGATCCTAGTGCTTGAGTATGAGAAAGATTATCTCCACGCCTGGCTGCTTGAAGTGGTCTTCGAATTTGGATTCTGCGTTGCAGAGCAAGATCGGTTCTGCAAAAGATGTGGCGAAATCTTTCGGGAGGTTAGTATTTTCCGCATTTCGTATCATGTGATAGGAATCAGTGACTGACGCTCCGCGCAGGTCGACGGCGAAGAAATATATCGTAATCGAGTTGACGACTTCCTTACGAGCTTCGTTGAGCATAGTTTGCAAGAGCACGATCGTGAAAGCGTACGAGCAATCATTGTGTCTGGGGAATCTTCCACGTTAAGATCTAACGAGCTCGGTGATATGGCTAGAAATGCAGTAGGGTCCCAGTCTGCGAGGGTGCTGACTGACATTGACCCTTCTGAAGTGGCTGCCCATGGTGCAGCAGTCTGGGCACGCCGGGTACAGCGAGAGCCGCGCCGGTTTATAATCGACAGTACAAGTAACCTGGATTACGACATCCATCACGATGTCAATCACGATGAGCTGTGAAGTAGAGCATCCAGGCTCACATCATGAGCATTAGACGTAGCGGTCGTCCATTGGCTACTCAATCTCTACTTGTAACTACCTCCCACTGGCCCCTTGAGCCCAAAGCAATTCGCAAAATAAGTGACTGTAGCTGACCAATCGCTAAACAGTCCCTTGATGCCGATCTGATTTACCAGCACATCCAGCACTTCGTAGTACTGCCCATCATAGTAGGTAACATTCGCGATGCTCTCAAAATAATACTCGCCCCTACTCTTGACTGTCGCCAGCGGTCCTGAGCGCTCAAATGTCCAGGCAATGATGTCGAGACCAGCAGATTTGACGGCGTTGGCATACGCAGAAGGAACGATGGTCTTGTTCTCGCCTACGGTAAGGAGCATAGGGAGGGAAGGACCGATGATGTTTACGCCCGCGGCTTTGGCAATGGTGAGGTTTGAGATTCCAGCCGTAATGTCTTCAGGCGTGTCGTATTCTACGAGGTAGATCGCTTGCTTGCCGAACTCGTGGTCGTATTTGAGCCAGAACACTATGTCGTCGTATGTGAAGGACTGCGGCCATATACGGCTGTAGTCGATGGACTTGTTGCGGAATGCGTCAACCATGTCCTGGGCGTACTGCTGCTGAGTGTAGCCTTTGAATGGCATAGGCACCTGAGACGGAGGAGTCTTGAGCTCTGGGGTGAAGTTGCGGTATCCAGGGTAGTCGTTGACGAGGTCAATGTACTCATTGAGAGTCAGGACTTTGCCGCAGGTGTCATAAAGCTCTGTTCGCCAGGTAGGCGTGCCGTACTGGTAGTCCTGTGGTGTGCGAGCTGAAGCATTGAAGCCATCTTGCTTGCCACAAAGAGTGCTGTACTCAGCGGTAGTGATGTCTGAGGTACAGCAAAGAGCATTGGCTGGCGATGTAGAATTTGCTGGGGTGAATGGAACAGTGCACTTCTTCGCCAGCTCGGGACGCAGAAGGATGTCGGTCGTTGTATGCAGGTCGCAAAGTGAGTGTCGGCAGACAAGTCCGCGATCGCCCGTGAATGAAACGTCACACTCGAGAACACCGGCACCCATGCGAGCACCTGCATTTTCCGATTGCACGCTCTCCTCAGGAAACTGTAGAGTACCACCACCCCGGTGGCCAATCGAAAATTGCTGAATAGCAACAGGCTTGTTCTCACAGGATTGCAGCTTCTGCTTCAATGGCCCATCGGTCATATTGTTGATGATATAGTAAGGACGAGGACCCAATGAGACAAGGTAGCTGTCATTCTTGCTGGTGTGGCCTGAGTGTCCGGTGTTACCAGTAGGGTAAGACCTGCTAGTAGGAGCGGCAACAGCAGCTGCTACCAGAACGAGAGTAAAGAAAGCGTTCATGGCTGAGGTCAACGGATTGAGTGGGTATTTGTTGAAGAAGATACCTGCACACTCCCCCAGTCACACAGGCGAGAACCCTCCATCTTATAGCATAGCAATACCGACTGTCCGAGGTCTGGACCAGGATGGCGGCTTATCAATTGCACGAGCTTGGAGCATGCTGCAGGAACCAATGCACCAGAGCCAAGCAAATATCCCACGCGCCAGGGTGAAGGATGAATGCTTGTTGAAGTTCTTGCGCCGGCAACGTCATCGATGAAAGCTTGGGCCGTTCTTGTCCAGCTCAAGCAAGATGTTCGAGGCTCTTGGCCGTCTTAAGCTGCAGAAGTACGCGTTGGCGGAGAGCCGGTACCGCCGTACGGGGATAGTCCGCTGGGGTGGTTGGCCGCTGATGATAACAGGCCCTACCGAACCAATCGCAGAAGCACGTGTGAGTTCTTTCGCGGAGACTAGGACAAAATCTCGTGCCGCATTATAGCTCAAGTATGCGGGCTCGCCTTGATGGCGGCGCTGAATCAAGGACGACGAGGTGAAAGATTGACCATCTGTGAATGAGTTGTAGAAAACATTCTCGAGATGCAAAACGCGCGCTGAATTCGTGAGTACCGGTACGACGTGCGGCTTCAAAGTGGGGCGTGTCGAAGCTCCTTTCAGCCCCACTCATCCTTCGTACCACCCAACTGCTCACGTTGTACACATAGTTTCCTTACCACAGATCCTGTCAACATTCACTGCTTAGGAGCAACACTCTTTTCAGCATGACCTCTGCAGCAGTCACTCGCATTTGTAGCCAGCATGAGGCGAGGCACGACACGAAACCAGGATGCCCGCTTTTCGGCTACCGGTGTACAAGATCCACAGCACACGGGTCAAACCTCTTTTGGTGAACGCCTGAATCTGCAAAAGTACTTTTGAAGATCCCGATTGACAGAAAACTCCCCCTCTTCAAGCAAGTTACACCAAGACAAGAGACCATGCCTTCTTCTACGATCCCAATCACAATCACCCACCTCGGCAGCATCCAAGTCGGCTACCGCCTCAGCAATAATGTCATCGACTCCTCAAAGCCCACTCTCGTCTGCATCAACTCAATGTGCATGACCGCCGCACTCTTCAACGCTCAATTCAATGACAAGAGCCTCACGGATGCCATGAACATTCTAGCCATCGAGCCGCTCGGCCACGGATCAACAACCTTCCCCACCAAAGCCAGTCACTTTACGTACTGGGACTCTGCCATCGTGGCCCTAGAAGCGATGGCCGCTCTGAAAGTCGAGAAGGCATTTGTCTTGGGAACTAGCCAAGGTGGTTGGATGGTCGTCCGCATGGCTCTCCTGGCACCTGAACGAGTCCTCGGACTTCTCCCTCTGGGAACTAGTATGGATGCCGAGACCCCCGAGACGCGGGAGAAGGGATGTTGGGATCCTGTTCCGCTACTCAGTCCGTTTGCAGAGAAGTGGGCAAGTGCCACACCTACCCTGGGCTTTGAGATTGATGATCAGTGGTGCGGAATGGTTGCTAGCTTCGGCTTTGGGTCTCATGCTACGGAGGAGTCCACTGCTTTCTGGACTGAGGTGCTCAAGGAGACCTATGGCGGTGATGAAGGGAGAAAGAAGGCGAGGATGGCGGTGTTATGTTTGATGTCGAGGGATTCGTTGACTCTTCGTGTTGGTGATATCACTTGTCCTGTGTACTGGCTGCAAGGTACAGAAGACACGCCTTATGGATGTCAGGTGCAGCACGAGCAGATTGAACTCTTCACTCTGAGCAAAGACAAGAGGATGAGTATTGTGGAGGGTGGTGCACACTACCTGAACGCAACGAACCCTAAGGAAGTCAACGCTGCTATTGCGGAGATGGTCAGGAAGCATGCATAGTCGCTGCATATGTCGAGAGAATGAGCGAAGCTGATCTTGAATATATCTCGTTCTTCAAAGACGTGGAACAGCGTCCTAGAGAGGGTTCTGCGAGTCTGAGGTACTTTGGCGTACCTCGACCTACTTGCGCTCATTCAGAGCACAATCATTTGCTCTGGGTCCAAGTATCTATGTTTGGTGATCCTGAGTCTGTATTCCGCAATCTTTATCTTTACTCTGTAACATTCTCCAATGTAGCAATCACGTGAACATAACAGAAAGCTCATTCAACGTAAGTTCAATGGCACAACCTAGGAAATGGTGATCGTAGCGACTTGGGAATTCTGTGTGGGCGAGAAATCGAACAGACTAGCGAAGAACAAGTGGGCTTCGATGAGTGCGTCCTCAGGTCAACCAAGTAGTGCTAAAGACCGTATCTCATAGTTTTGATGGACTTTTGATTTCCGTTGTTTGCGATACTCTCCCCCTGCTGAAATGGCGAGCCACAGGTCCCCCACAATACATTTAGCGCTTCTGCCAGAGTCATTTGACGACTTCTGATCGGACCAAACGGCTTATAACAAGAACTCCTTTTGTGGTCGCGGACGGCTGTGGGGTTCGAGATATAAACGATCGAAGTTGTGGCAAGCTGTGCTGTGAGGCTGAGCGATCAGCCTCATACATGGAGGATGACAATCACTTGCATTTATGCACTATCTGAGTCAGCGATTACGTTGGCTGAGGCATGTATGGGCTGGAACAGACCATATGAAGAGCACCGAAAGATCGTGGTGGGCAACTTGATACTTTCGATCGATCTACCCTTCCACCTGAGGCCGTCCCGTGTGGTCTAAAAACGCCATGCAAGTGCCCTTTCCAGAATGTCTGAAGTCCAGTAATAGAATCTTGTTTACTTTGATACGAGTGAAGTCGGTAGCCAGCAAGGGCCTCCTGGACTCGCCAAAGCTTGCCTTAATAGCGGTACCGTGTAGAGTAGTCCTTAGGACTAACCACCAGACCCCTTCCTTTCTTCGCACCCCTATACACCGTCTCAATAATATCAATCAACTCCTGCTTATCTTCCAGCACCCAATTGAGCTTATTATTGTTTCCCGTGCCGAAATCACACATCATGTGCTTGTTCCTGAAGAAGAACATGACTGTGCAGGGATCGTACAACTCATACATGGCCTTGAAGTCTGGTACTTCGTCGAGATCGCAGACATAGAGTGCGGCGAAGTTCTTTACGCGGTCGGCGATCTTGTAGAGCACTTCGTCCTGGCGCATGCAGTCGGGGTCTGAGTCGCGGCCGAAACGAATGACGACGAGGCGGTCCTCTTCGCTGAGGATTGCTTGGTCCACGTGCCAGCCTGTGCGCAGGTGGGGAAGGACTACGGAGCCCATGGTGAAGGTGTAGGTGACTTTGTTCGGTGGGGTGTTCAAGCACTCGAAAGCGCGGTAGCGTCGGTGTTGAGGCCGCTGAGTGCCTGGAGCTCCGTGGAACTAACAAGTATGAATCGAGTCGAATGTGAAGCCTAGTTTAAAGAGTTGTCGTGCGCAAAAGCTGTCTTGGTAAAAAGGCCGTAGAAATCTTTGGAAAGCTCGACGGCAAGGCTGCCGCGCACGGTCACGAACGCGTGCCCCGCCACGACCCTTGTCTAGCGCTCCCCACGCGCCTTCCATGATCATCCAGACCTCCGCGGTCTCTTGAGCGATCCTTCAGCATATGGACAGAATCTGACCATCAAGGTCCTCTAGTCTTGCTCTGTATATGAGCTTGAAGCGCCGGTCGGACCGCGCTGGCCCCAACATCCTCCAGATTGCTATAATCACTTTCTTCCATTCGCTCACCCTCTGTTCTTCATTATGGTAGTGGTACGCGAACTTGCAGCTCACAGTGCCTCTGAAGTTATGCAAGCCAGGGCTCATCATCACTTGTTTTCTCGAACTCATGTCATGGACGATTAATCATCAGCTTTGTGAGCACGATTGATGTGTTCTCCGACATATCTGCGAAGGCCGAAGATCTTACCTCCGGTATTTGGAAGCATACCCCTCACTATCCCCGACGGCTTTGTCACTGCGGCTGAGGGCGCATCGAACCACAGTCCAAATGGGATGACATCATTCTTCTGCGGTGTTCTATGGCCATAGACCAACGCCTAGGCTTACTGTTCGAGCCATTGGCAAGCACCGGAGTGAACGTTGACCGACAAGTTACGTCCATTGACCCGGCGAGATGGGCAGGTATATCATCTCCTTGGATGCCCCTTCCTCAGAACTTCTCAACTCAGACCAACAGCAGCGCCCTCGTCCTTACACGCTGCATTCACTCCTGACACGATTCCAACAGCGAAGCGACTCATGTCCATTCAAGACCATCTCAAGCCAACGAACATGACAGAGAAGATTGTATTGCCCTCTGAAGGGGCTCATGGCGAGCGCGATGGCACAGCGACAGCGACCTGCTACTGTGGAGCTGTACAGATTGAGGTTCCCACAGAGGGCGAAGGACTGGTCGATACCTTTATCTGCCACTGCACCGACTGTCGCAAGATCACCGCCAGGTCAGAACGTCACTGAAAAGATAACTTCAACAGCGACTGACATCTACACAGCATGTTCGCTTCGAACTTTGTAGTCAAAGACTCGCACCTGAAGCACGTACGCGGCGAAGACAAACTCACACGCTTCCGCCAGAAAGACACCATCGCAACCGGCAACTACATGGAGAACAGCTTCTGCAGCGTGTGCGGTACGCTGTTATACCGCCGCAGCTCTGGATATCCTGGCATGAGCATTCCCCGCATCGGCACGATCGACGACTTCGCGCTGCAAGAGACCAAGTTCAAGCCTCGCATCGAGACTTTTGAGAAAGATCGATGTGCGTGGTTGAAGCCGGCAAGTGTGGAGGAGCATGTTGACGGCGCGTACTATACGGGTGGCAAGGAGTGGAAGAGTAAACATGATGGGGCTGGTAGCAAAGGAAATTAGCAGTATAGTGTAGCTGAGGTAATTCAGTCTGTTTTATCAGACAGCCGGCCCCGAGTGCAGGATAGCTTGATGATTGTTCGACAGAACAGTGACGCTGCATGCTCACGTGCTTCCTTACGGTTGCATCTCTCATCATGAAGGAGAGCTAGCCGGAGACTCAGTATAATGCAGAAAGACACAACTTCAATTACTATGCCTGTGCCGCACTAGCACTAGCACTACCCCACTCCTTGACAACATGACCACTGTCCCATAAACATCTCCTCGTCCCTCTCCAAACCTCCTCCAGAATCGCCCTTCGCGGCAGCAACCCCGGGAAAACCACAACAACATCCTTCTCCCCCTTCACAACAATCGCTAAATAAAACCTAACCTCAAAACCCCGGAACGCCTCATGTATAATCACATCCTGAATAGCGCTTGTCGGAATAAACTGACTACTATGCGACTGCAAAAAAGTGGCAGCCGAAGAAGAAGTCTGAACACCGAGCCCACTCAGAACAGTAAGCGACTCTTCTGCCTACCCATCAGCCCCGTACCCCGTCTCCATAGCGGCAAAACACTTACCAGTATACCCCCGCCTCAACACCGGTACTAGCACCACCGCCGCCGCAGCACCAACATACGCCCACCCCACACCCCCAACCGCTCTCAGCAAACTCGCCGTCGCCGGTCCACCGAGCACCAAGAGCAGTACCGGTACTTCAGTTGAGCGGGAGGACCCGTGCTCGAGACTCCATTTCACCCATAGAAGCGCGATGGCGCACAGGCCAGCCAGTATTCTTGCCAGGAAGCCAGCGTAGTGGCGCAGCTTTGCGGCGAGCGTTAGGCGGAGCGGACAGGTGGATACGGTGAAGGACACGGTGGACGGGGTGGGGGCGAGGGTGTGTAGGGTCTGGGTTGGTGGCGCTGTTAGGCGCGCGAGGAAGGGGAGGAGCATGGCGGTGTCATGGATGGTAGGATTGGATACTGGGGTGGGATGACGCGACGCGACGCGCTGGTCAACGCGACGCTAGCGGCGGGAACAACCGACCGCCAATAGATCCCTGACAAGCCCGAGCTCGAAAGTTTAGGCGGTTTGACATCATCCTTTACAACAACGCGTCCTTTGAACATCTCGCAAACTCCTTCTCTCAAGACAAAAATCAGACTCGCCGTAACTATGCCGTCGCCCTCACCGCCACGCGAACCGCGCGCAGAAGACAGAGAAGATAAAGACGGACGCCAGCGCTCGCGCTCTCCGCGACGAAGCCGCAGCCCTGCGCCGCGGAAACCAAAGAGCTACTCGGGTTTGAAGTGGAAGAACGACAAGAGAGATTCGTCGGATGGGTCGCGACGGCGCGAGGATCGGCGGTATGAGGATAGGAGGGACGACCGGCGCCGTGACGACAGGAGGGACGACAGACGACGTGACGACAGAGACAGACGCGGCGACGACCGCCGCAGACCTCACTCCGACAGACCCCACTCCGACAGACCCCACTCCGACAGAGACAGACGCCACAGGCCACGAGACGATAAAGACAGGCCTCGAGACGATAACCCCAAACGCCCCTCCGCCCCCAACCCCCCCACCACCACCGAACCCATGATCCTCGTCACCGTCAACGACCGCCTCGGCACCAAAACCCAAGTCCCCTGCCTGCCCTCGGACCCGGTCAAAGTGCTCAAGGCGATGGTGGCGGCGAAGATAGGGCGGCCGGTGCATGAGATTATGCTGAAGAGGCAGGGGGAGCGGCCGTTTCATGATGGGTTGAGTTTGGCGGATTATGGGATTAGTAATGGGGTGCAGATTGATTTGGAGTTGAATACGGGGGATTGAGTGGGTGGGTGAGGGTCTTGGGCAGGGAGGATAAAAATCAGTGGAACGTGACTGGACTGTACATGAACTCATGGAAAGATTGATTGTTACTCTCCACCATCTTCGTCCCCGTCTTTCGCATACCTCTCCGGATCCAACCCCTTCTTCCTTGCATACCGCTCGTTGACAACCTCAACAGGCTCCTGCCTCTCCCTGTTAAGCACAGGGATATAATTCCCCTTTGCTCTGCCGAAATTCCCACCGTCAAAGACCCTCGGGCCACCCTTCGTCATCCCCGCAGTATTTGTCTCGTGTTGAGAATCCCCATCCAGCGTGCTCCGCCCCAACCCAGCAATCCTCTCCATCAGCAACCCCGAAAGCGTCTCATCCATTTTCTTTGCGCGCCAGACATCCCACACATCGTCCACGACACCGCCTCTCCCCCACTTCCCACGGCCCGTGGTGGTGGCCTTGCTAGTGCTGGTCTTGGCCTCCACGCCCCCCTCGTCGCCGACATAGACCCACGCCAGACTATCCTCGTAGCCGTGCCTGCGGGCCTCGCTCTCAGCGTGCACGACGTCGTCTGCGGCGGGGAAAATGCAGTCCCACAGCACGAGCGGGGCGTCGGAGGCCATTTCGTATTTTGGCCGCGTGGGGTTCTTCGTGATGTCGAGGAGGTCGGTGACGAGCTGCGGGGCCTCGAGGCGCTGGCCGACGAGGAACAGGACGGCGACTAGGCTGCGGACTTGGTGCCACAGGAAGGCCGAGCCGTGGAGCGTGAAGCAGTACATTTTCGGCGGGCTGGCGTCAGCTGGGTTGGTGAGGGCGGGGTGGTGCAGGAACGCGGGGACGGCGAGCGGGGAGACCTCGTCGATAGAGGCGTGGAAGATGCGGCGGGTGAAGTTGGAGAGCTGCTTCGAGGCGTCGATCTTGCAGTAGTTGCGGAAGTCGTGCAGGCCGACGAGGCGCGCGCAGGCGTCGCGCATGGCGGGTATGTCGAGCCAGCCTTCGCGCATGGGCGGGGCGGTGGCCGAGCCGGTGGGTGCGTAGAGGGCGGCGGCGGTGGGCGCGGGGGCGAAGCACGGGTTGGTGAAGAAGTACTTGTAGCGGCGCTCTTTGCAGGAGAAGCGGGCGCTGAAGTCGGGCGGCGGATTGGGGCACCAGGCGTAGATGCGGATGTCGGGGGGCAGGACGCGGTTGAGGAGCTGGATGTAGGGCAGCTCGTCGGCGGGGTCGTTGAATTCTTGGTGTACTTTTCCTTCTGTGGACTCCTGCCGTGGTGTGTTGCTGCGCAGGCGGATGCCAATGACCTGGCCAAAGGCGCTCACGCCGCGGTCGGTGCGGCCGCACTTGGAGTACTCGCAGCCGTCCCAGTTGACATCAGCGCCGTCGCGGTCCCACTGGGCGAACGTCTTGCGGTCGACGCGGCTGTAGTCGGTCGTGCTGCTCGTCGGGTGGATCAGCCGCGTCTTGACGAGCGCCTTCCACAGCTCCTCCTCGATGGTCGGCAGCGGCGTCTTGTTGTTGTTGTGGTGCTCGAAGCCGTTGTACTTCTGGCCCAGGTACGCAAACTTGAGCGCCACCAGCCGCGTGCTGTACTTGGCCGCATCGAACGCTTTCGGCGGGGGCTTGGGCTTGGTGAAGCTGCCACTGCCATTGATCGTGTCTCCATTAATCTTGTCCTCGTTGATCTTGTCCCCGTTACTCCCACCTCCCCCAATCTTGTCTCCATTGATCTTGATCCTGCTCTCCAGCTCCTCTATCCGCGCAACGAGCTGCTCGTGCGACCACTGCTCGTAGCCCGCGGCCATGGCTCTGCGCGCGGCCGGCGCTCGTTCTGCGCGCTGCTTGCGCTGCGGCACTCGGGACAGGCTGTGGAACCCAGCCGACAAAGACTCGCGCGTGCAGAACAGCCGGTGCAGCGATGCCTGGAACTCGGGGAAGGCGCTCGCGTGCGGCAGCGGGGTGAAGCGCCGCATCGAAGAGCAGCACAGTCACCGACGCCGCCCATCTTTTTCCACCATGACGCCGCAGTGCAGGGATGCAGGGATGCGCCGTCTTCTCTAGCGCCATCTTGTGCCTGGCCTCCCACTCCTTCCACCTCGCTCTCTCTTTTCATTTTCCCATCCAAAGTGAGCGTCACGTAGTCTCAATTGTCGTGTTTGTGCTTCTAGGCAGTCGCGAGGCAACAGCCACATAGACCTAATAACTCCCGCCAGCTGACTCACCACTTGGATCCATGGACCCCCCAGCAGGCAGCCATACAAGAGTCGCGCCTGTATAAGTTACCCGTCTTCCCGGCCGAGCGTGCGCTGGTAGAACCCTTCTGGTACCTCGATGCTGCTCTTTGTAGCCCTCGATATGACGAAGAAGCTCTCGACGACGACCAAGACGTGTTACAGTCCGTATCCGAGCGCTGATTCGAGCGCTGATTGGAAGTGTGCTGCTACAAGCGCGGTCACAACGGATGACTGATCCAGGCAGCCTTTCCGTACTGAAGGCCTCCAGGGCGGCCTCATCCATGGTTCGAGGGTATAGTAGGAATATAAATATACCCTCATTCTCCCTTTTCTCCAGCTCACGCTCTTTCTCTGAACCGTCGTCGACGTTGTTGCCAAACTCACAATCTCATACCATTTCCCATAGTATCCCAGGAAAAGTTAGACTGCACCAAAATGTATCGCAACTACGACGGAGTAGTGCATGCCGAGCACCTCTGCGGGCTGTACTACAATGTGCCGAATCTCGGCTGTCTGCAAAGGTCTTACCTTCCACAAGTCGAGGTCAATGTCCACGCCAGCATTCTCGCATCCACATCCCGCACAAAACTTCAACAGACATTCCAAAATCCCTCTACAGCCAGAGGAATTAGAGAAGTCCGCTACGCTTTCCCACTGTACGACGGAGTCAGCGTTGTCGGCTTTCAATGCCACGTTGGCAATCGTCTCATCGTTGGACAAGTCGAAGAGAAGGAGAATGCCAAGCAGGTCTACAAGGAAGCTGTGGAACGAGGAGAGACAGCTGGCTTACTCGAACAGCTCCCTGAAGCATCTGATGTCTTCACCACAACCATCGGCAACATACCCCCGGCCGCAAAGGTCACTGTCGACATCACCTACCTCGGCGAGCTGAAGCATGACATGGAGGTGGATGGCATCAGATTCACCATTCCTACCAGCATCTGTCCGCGGTACGGAAACGTCAGCAGCTCCTTCCAACAGCTCGATGGCACCATCGCAGTCACAGTGGATGCCGAGATGCCACAGGGCTCGTTTATCCAACAAATGCAGTCACCTTCACATCCCATTTCCATGTCGATGGGCACAACTTCAACCGAACCCAGCGCCGCTCCATCTATGAGCAAGGCGTCGGCCACTTTAAGCCTCGGCGTCGCACATCTCGACACTGACTTTGTCCTCCGAGTCATCGCAAAAGACATCGGCATCCCCCGAGCCCTTCTCGAAACACATCCCACAATCCCCAACCAGTGCGCTCTCATGGCCACCTTGGTCCCTAAATTTACCCTTCCGCCCGAAAAGCCCGAGATTGTCTTCGTGTGTGACCAGAGCGGCAGCATGAGCGGCTCCAGCATGGATCTCGCCAAGGAAGCTCTCCAGGTCTTCCTCAAATCACTCCCAGTCGGCGTCAAATTCAACATCTGTTCTTTTGGTAGTCACTACAACTTTCTCTTCCCCAGGAGCGCATCGTACAGTCAAGACACGCTGGCAGCCGCTACTCGACACGCCGCCGGCCTCTCAGCGAATTACGGCGGCACAGAGATGCTCCAGCCACTGCGCGCGACGATAGAGCAACGCTACAAAGACATGCCGCTAGACATCATCCTACTGACCGACGGCGAGATCTGGGATCAGCAAGTCCTCTTCGACTACCTCAACGCACAGATCCAAAGCACCAAAGCCCCGATCCGCGTCTTCACTCTGGGCATCGGAAGTGGCGTATCACACAGCCTCATCGAAGGTATCGCCAAAGCAGGCAACGGCTTCGCGCAATGCGTACAGGCAGGCGAGAAGATGAATAGCAAAGTAGTGCGGATGCTCAAAGGCGCCTTGTCACCGCACGTAAACGACTACACCCTCGAAGTCAAGTACGCCAGCCCTCCAGACAGCGACTTTGAGCTCGTCGAAAAGGTCGCCGACAGTCTGCACGTCGCACTGGACTTGAACGCGCAGACAGACAATGCAAGCACCCTCCCCCATCCCACCCTCTCACCCAACCATACCAACACCCCCAAGCAGACCCCCAACAAAATCTCCCTCTACGACACAACCCCCGTCCCCGCCTCTCCACCCTCATCACCAGCCGACCGCTTCTCCCACCTCCCCTCCATCGCCGCACCGAAGATCCTACAAGCACCACAGTCCATACCACCTCTTTTCTCCTTCACCCGCAGCACGATCTACCTGCTCCTCTCTCCGCATGCTCCCGCTGCAACACCCACCAGCGTCGTGCTGCGCGGCACGAGCAGCCATGGCCCGCTGGAGCTTGAGATCCCAGTGCAGGGTTGCGGAGTGGGGGAGACGGTGCACCAGCTCGCAGCGAAGAAGGCGGTGAGTGAGCTAGAGATGGGGAGGGGGTGGTTGGCGTGTGCCAGGGCGAGCGAAGCGAGCACCGTGAGCCGTGGTGAACCGTGTCCTGAGGGTGAGCTGTTGAAAGATAAATTCGAAGGCCGATTCAGCGATATGCTCGAGCGCGAAGCGGTGAGACTAGGTGTGCAGTTCCAGGTTGCCGGGAAGTGGACGAGTTTCGTCGCTGTGGAACGTGTTCAGCCCAGTACCGATGCTTCTGAGAGAGGAGAGGAGGTCGTGGATGGAGACTGGGAGTTTCTCGAAGACGAGCAAGCAGCGGAATACACGCGGCAGGAAGGAAAGACGCAGGCTGAACAGGAAAGCGTACGCAAAGAAGCTGAAGAGCAAGAGAGAAGCTGGCCTACGTGGCGAGGAGGCGTCACAAGGAAAGGTGGTGGTGGTGGTGGTGGTGGAGTACGATTCGGTGCCTACGGGACCACGCAAAGAACTGGGGTTATGCGCCACTGGCAGCCAACAGCACCCTCTGCGCCGCAAACATTCTACGGCTACCCCCTAACAAGTCCTGGCAACAGCACTGCTACTTCCTACGGCCCGGAGTCATGCCCGGCCTCACCTCCCTTCGCCTCTCATCCCGACTCTTCCCTCGCACACCCTAGCCTTCCATTCGCAGCACCAGCACGTTCGGAATTCAATCCCCCATCTCCATCCCACGCCAAAGCCCTCCAGGACTATCAAACAGGTCTCATGGTCCTCCACCAAGATAACCCGAGAAGACACCACATGGCAAACGCCATGTATGCATGTCCCTCCTCGCCCAACCCCCCCGACAGCGGATCGACCTTCAACTACGAAGACCAGGTGCTAGAGAACTTCGACTTCGCGTCCTTCCACGCAGGCGGATCCTTCCTCGACCACGGAGCAGCCACTCCGTACGATCTCGATGCATCTGTGTACTCTCCGGCGGAATACAATGCTTCCTTTACGCCTCTTGCGGTTGCCGCCTCGGAGGGAATTGAAGCCGAGGTAGACTTCGCCACTGGTCGAAGTGCAGAAGGAGGCGCAGTCCCAAAAGAAGGAGGATCTCGACCGGCACGCCACCGGAAACGCAGCAAACACAATCCGTTCATCGACGTCGAAGCTGAAGTCGACGAGGAGTCGGAAAACACCATATCAAGACCCTCCCCGAATCCCCCCTCCCCCCGCGAAACCCTCAACCTTCTCCTCTCCCACCAATCCTTCAACGGCGCCTTCCCCTATCACCCCACCATCCTCCTCCTTCTCGCCATCTCCATCTCCGACTTTGAAAACGCACAGCGCCGCCTCGCCGCCGCCGCCTGTTCAAACAATACACCCACCGCGGACGTCCTCACCACGGCGCTGGTGGTGGTGTACTTGGAGACGAAGCTGGCGGAGTACGGTCAGGAGTGGGAGTTGGTTGTTGAGAAGGCGAGGGGGTGGTTGGAGGGGGAAGTTGGAGTGAAGGGGGGGAGAGTGTGGTTTGAAGAAGCAGAAAAGATAGTTTAGGTAAAAAGTGGTGTGGGGGTTGGGGTGTGTACAGCGTATGTAAAGTAATACGTTAGAGTCTCGTAAATACATCGAATGAAGATACCAAACAGGATACGGTCAAACTCACCCATGTAGCGTAGGCCCTGGAATATAAACAAGACACTCTAGCGAACGGGAAAACGTCAGACAGGGCGCTGCGTAGTTGACGCATCATGTCGTTTAGCAAGAAAAACGCACTTTTCATCCCGCGCTACTCCCCTCCCCCTCCGCTCATCAAGATATCCAATTCACCACCCAAATACCTACCCCATCGCCGTCACGAAACCATATATACACCCCAAGTCCAAACAACCAACACACAACACGTGAAAAATCTAGTAAAGTTTTCTCCTCAGTACGAAGGTTTCCCACATCGCAGCGACCTCCAAACTAAAACACTACTCAAAACCCAGACTCAACAACAAAAGAACGTCACAAATGAACACAGCTCATATCCATTCCTCACCTCTTCTGCGCCGCGTAGCTTCAAATCTACTCGTATCCGACCCCTTCCAGAAACCAGTCCCGCACCAGTCCCATCAGCACGAGCCTCCAGTGATATACAGTGGATGCAATCGCTGAGCTGGCATGCTGATAGGCTCAACGAGTTTCTATCCATGATTTGCACTTGGAGTTGTTGAGCGTGAATGAGCCGGGATTTTGTCGGTGTGAGCAAGGGGGGATGTGGGTTGAGTTGTGTAATTGGGCGGGTGTTGGTAGATGAGGAGGACTGTAGGGGGGATTTGGAGGTGTACGATAGTTATAGGGGGGACGTGAGATACAGTTGTGTTGGAAGTGTGTAAATGGCTTGATTGGTGTGTGCACGACTAAGTATGGTTTCACGCCTATGATTGTTTGTTTGGGGTTTGTTGGGTTGTTACATCCATGAACATCGCGAAATGACGGTGCGTCGAAGTCTCTGACGTGTCGTCGAACGGTAGAGACCTTCTCCCATGCTCAGTTCAACTCAAACGGATACATGCCGAGTAGAAAAATGCGGCTGTTGAGGCCAACGTTTTCCATCTTGTGTTTCGTGAAACTTCCTTGGAGCTGGCTTGCTTCCATTGCACTCATCTGATTGGTATCTCGAAGATACCTGACGAGGCAATTGACATATCGGCGCTCTGCCCGTGCTCGAGCTGCGACGACCCCGGGGATGTCAAACATGACACCAGTAGATCGCGAATATAGGCTCTGGACGTTGTGCTCATGGGCGTACGCACGCTCGAGGTTCGAATTTGCTGATCGGAGTTCAGCAGCTTGTACTCTCAGCCTAGGTGGTATATTATTCGCTTTTGCCTTGTTTAATCTGATCCTACGCGTGCGTCGCGATGAAGTCACGTAGTATCGGCTGCGACTTGGTACGGACCGCGTGTATTGGCGGTTGCCGATGTACGGTTGTCGCGCCGGTCTACGTGTTGGAACTTCGTCCATGATCAAATCTACGATGTCAACGCCTGAGATGGATCAGTCAAGACCTTGCATGTCATCTCATGGACTTGCCTTTTGGATCAAGTCGCTCGAGTTCCAACTTCTCTTTGCCTCGCCCGTAGATTTCGTCGATGTCGAGGCGCCTAAAACCTTTGCGAACAAGCGCAGCCCTGAACTCTGTCATGAGCACGTCAAGCACGTCTGACGGGAGTCAGCACGAGATGAAAAGACGATACTGGCAATAATTTGAACCAATTACTTGAAGTACTCACCGATACCCTTGTCGTTAGCCCTTGCCATTTTGTATCTTACTTGCTTGTGGCGCTTGGAGGTATTCAGCGACGATGGTTGCGCAGCAGCCTCACCAGAAAGCTTCGGTAGATGACCCAGGACTACGTGCTCCGGTAAGTAGCGATGGGGTAGGTATTCCTCCTGCAGCTGGTACTCGTACCACTTGTACGCATCTACTGGATTGCCCCACACCGCGTAACAGATGAGTCGACGCCAGCTTGAGTTCACCGGCTGTCCAGTCCCGAGGGCATGGATCGCTTCTCTAACAACCATATCGATGCGATCGATGATATCCCATCGGTACTCGAATCCTTCGAAGAATTCAACGAGTTCAGGATCCACCTTCGCACGCAGCGGCTGATAGGGATAGTTCGCAGGTAAAATGAAGTTTCCCGACTTAATGACGCCATCGGTGTACCTGTAATTCATGAGTGTGGACGCGATCGAATATCTGTACGGCCTACCTGGCTGGCCGAGTATAGCCGCGCAAAAAGTACCTGTATGCTTCTAGAGGCGAGGAAGAGTTGAGCACCCTGACGGTTTCGCGGCCTTCGGGATAATTGACAACATCCGGGTTACTGCAGAAGAACTGATCAATCTCCACCAAGAAACCTTTCGAGATCGATCGACTCGCTAAATAGGAGAGAAGCTCATCGTCTGCACTGTCGGTGAAGGAGCGTGGCTGGACACTTTCCATGAGCGAGATCTAACTGTTCTGGGCCTTCCACCTACCTCGTACGTTCGACCATGTTCAGTTCGCGTGGCCCATGGCACATCTAGACCGCTATCATTGAAGTCAAAGGTTCCTGCACCTTGGCCAGTATGAGTGGTGCGCGAGGCAGTAGGCTGGGTTTCGTAATAGCTCGCATCATCGTCCTCAATGGGGATGGGGGATAAACGATTGCGCTGGTTGCATGTGGAGGACATTGTATCAGGCGCCTCAATCCACTCGCCTCCAACCCACCAGCCCTGGGAGTCTGGCTTGACAGGCAACGCTGACCCGCCGCGTGGGCGAGGAAGTGGGTTGTACGGTCCATCATAGTCGCGTGGACGTTGTCGGCGATTAGCATGTCTGGCCATAATATGAGACCTACCTCTCTTCTGTCTAGAATGTGTTGGATTGAGCAAGCGGAGAGTTGGTTCGACAGGAGCGGGAAAGAGCCCGCACGAGTTCGCACTGAAGCGGATGAAAGCAAGCCTGGGTAAGAGGAGAACAAGAAGTCCGGCAAGAACAGGTTGTGAGAAAAGGCGTCTGAGGCGCGTCGAGGTGAGGAGTGAGCGTGAACTGGAGCTCGAGGCAACAACCAGGAAGGCACGCGTTAACATCTCCACGCGTGTAAGCGCAGCGGGCACACCCGCCCCATAGACAACCCAAAGATAGAACAACGCTACGAACAACGAGAGGGAGCAGGACTGATAAACAGTCTGCTTGAAGGCCATGAGAGAGTTAAAGCAGAACTATCGGCTGCAGTAGAGATGTTTGACAGCGAAGCATACTAGTAGCAGCAGAGATGAAGAACGCATTCACGAACATGTACATTCTAATGAACTTTGTCTGGATATACGAACGGAACCTTGACGCCACCCAATACGCTGCATGGTCAAATCAAATATGCTACTTACCACAGATGCCGAGCTCAGAACACACTGATGTAGTTGCCGATACGCTCTTTCTGGTTCTGCGCAATGCATTCGGCTATCCAAGTGATGTTGCGAATCTCCTGCAGAGGTGTTAGCACTTGTTGTCAGATGCATCACGTGTACAAACACACCTGTTCGCGCAGTTTGACCCATGCATAGACAACAGCGTGTGTGAACTGGTATGTGAAAGCCAGCTTGGAAATCTCCATCTCCTTCTGATAGAAGAGATCCTCCAGACTCCTCGACTCGCCACCTGTGCCACCAGACATGTTGCCGACTGCACCGCCACCGCCCTGGCTGAGCCCCGTTTGGTCGAAGAAGCTCTTGTATTCTGCAACGCTCTCTACAGCAATGCGCACGCCTTCAACATCATCTGCCCGTGAGAGCATCATTGTGCCCTCGGGGTGCAGCTTGCCGAGTGCTGGATACAGCTTCTTCCGGTCTGCCTTGGAAAGCTCGGTACCAAATGAGTTCAGCGAGATATTGATGCTCCTGCGATCGGCCTCGAACTCAAGAACCTCCGACATGACGTCAGATGTCGGTGTGCCAGCAATCTCAGGATCGGTGTTGACCCAGTTGTGGAAGTCCTCGAGATAGTTCTTGTAGAGAGTGTTGCGAATGATCTCGATGTTCAGCTCGTCAAGATCCTGGTGGCTCAGTGAGCCCTTGAAGTAAGGCGCAAGCGGCGTCTCAATCAAGACGGAGTTGTAGAGTTCCTCAATGTTGGTGGCCACGCACAACACTGGCATTGTCTCGAACCAGCCAAGAGGGTGGCACCTCTCCAAGAGCTCACGGGTGTCCCTCTCATGTAAAGTACCGGTGATCAACAGCGCGACATTGTCAATCATGTACCCGTATGTCAGGTACTCCATGAATTTCGAGAGAGATCCGGTGGCATTGGCCTGGACATAACGGAATTCAGCAACGAGCTTGTCTGTGGTTTTGGCGGCGAGTGCAGACGTCGACGGGTTGGGAGGTAGGGAGGCGAGAAAGTCTCCATACGCGGGCGAGAGCTGTAGCTTGACATCTGGAAGACAGTGTTAGATAAATGAGATGCTACACCGCCACAGAAGAGCTCACCGTCGATGGTCTCGCACTGCGTCAAGTTGCTGTAGTTCTGGCTGGTAAGCAGCGCATTGCGGTAGCCGCGCACCACGCCCTCGATGTAGCTGTTTACGAATCAGAAAAGGTCCTGAGACAGTTGCGCACGTTATGAATACCCGTATTTGACGTTGTAGAAGAGGCCCTCCATGATGCAGTGGTGTAGACTTGCTGCAGGAGCTCTGTTGCCGTCATGGCGTTTGCCCGTGCACGGTTCACCTTTTCCCGATGTTCACCCGGCCGCGAACGCCAATAAATTCTTGGCCGAACGCGCCTGCCGCAACCCAACCAAACTGCAACACCAAGCTGTCACGTCTGCCTGCGCAAACACTAGCCCACCCACGACAGTACCAGTGAAAGTAATTGCGATCCATACAACAATACAAACTCTTCGAGTCTGGACTACTACGCGACGAGTCGCATCCGCATTGTGAGTCGCTGCCCGCCGCTGCTCAACGCGCCCACTGACTTTCACAGCGCAATGTCGACACGTCGTACTCGTCGCACCGCTGCAGCTTCTGAGGTTGCAGAGGAAGTCGCAGTCATTGAGACGCGCACGAGCAAGCGCACTCGCGCAAGCACCCGCAAGGCTGCTGCGACCACGACAACATCCGCCAAAGTCACAAAGAGCACGGCAAAAGCAAAGCGCGCAACAACACCCACCGCCGACAACACCACCAAGGCACGTGTCAACACGCAAACTGCAACGCGTCAAAACGCGGTCGTGTCCACCCCCGCCCCCGCCACGGGCAAGCGCCGACTCCGGTCTACCAACACAGAGTCAGCTTCACCACTACGTGCTCTCGATGAGCAGCCTGCCAAGAGACAGCGCACAGCCCCGAGGAAGAGTTCTGCACGCTCTGCACCTGCCAAGTCGGAGTCAAGTCAAGATGACCATGAGGATGAGGAGACGCCCATCTTCTTTACAAAGAGTAAGTCAGATCCTTTGAAGCCCTCTACAGTGATCGATGTTGACTCGCCGGCTTCAGAGTTCGACTCTTTCGATCTAGAAGATTCTGATCCGAAGCCTGCCTTCATGACAGGCGACGAGTCTGCGCTCGCCCTTCTCAGACACGTCCAGGAGGCGGCCAGGTCGCCCAGGCCTATCGAAGCCTCAGTGGCAAGCGCACCAAACCCATCCGCGACAAAACAGACTCCCCCACCATCATCCCCAACAGATGTGGCTCAGAAGATATCGACTCCCTCCAGGAGCATTTTTAAAAGTTTCGCCACACCTTTCACCGCCCTCAAAAACCTATTTGCCTCTCCAGCTGCGGCATCCCCGCCATCATCGCCTACGCCTGCGCCTACGCCCTCTCGACCGCCGCCATCCGGCTCCATAACTGAAGTCCTTACGATTCCACCAACTCCAATTGGCGAACGCACCAAGCGCTCCGCTAAGAAGGCTACTAGGAGGCCCAATCGCTTCGTCAAGGCGCTCCTCCAAGGCGTCACCGAGGACGACGTCGCAAGGGCAACAGCATGGGCTGAGACCGTTGCCGCCGAGTTGCAAAAGGATCCGGCTGCCGGCGAGAAACGCAAGCGCCTCGAGACACCGGTCTTCTACCGTGACCTCGAGCATTTCCCCTCGAGCAAACCCTGGCAGTCCGGCTTCAGTTTCCCGGATGATGTACTCGAACTCGAAGATGACGACATTGTCCCTGCTTGGGCAGTCTACACGTCAATGGTCGAAGAGGAGCTCCGCCGCACGAAGAAGAACAAGCTTGCCCACACTACTTCTATTGACGACGACATGCCCGCCTCCCTGAATGAGAGATTCGGTGTGTCAACGTCCTCTACGCTAGATTTTCACCCGCGCCGCTCTATCGACCCTTCACCGATGTTCGATGCCCCGCTGCATCACAAGGAAGGCGACAACATCTTCACCGAGCTGGCCGGTCATAATGCAGTCGCTAATGACCGCGAGAACCTTCAGCGTGAACTCAAGACTGGAGGCAGTCAGCTCCAAAAGAAGGTCGAGATCTCCAAGGCCAAGCCGACTAAAAGTGTCTACAAAGCACATGACCCTGCAAATGGATCCTTCAGTGTTCCTGACTTTGATGATGAGGATGAGGATGAGGATGAGGAGGTATCCGATGCATCGCCAGTATGGACTCAGGCGCCACCTCCGCCACCTACGCCTTCTCACATCAAGCTTCCGAATACCTCCCAGGTGGAGGTGCAGCGCCAAAAGCTAATGAAGCACACGCCGCACAAGCCAAGTCGCCTCCAACAAGTCTCATATCCATCTCCGAGTGTCATCTCGGATGCAGGAGGATCTCCAATGAAGCTGTTTGAGGACGACATGCCTACTGCTGAACCTCTTGTGTTCGGTGATGCTGTCCTCGATGCAGCAGTTGCTGCTCTCGAGCACTCTGAAGGCCTCCAAGCCAAACTTTCGGCGATGCGTTGGTCGACACCAGTGATGGTGTATGACTCCGAAGAGGAGGAGCTCTCGCCGATCTGAGGCGTTTCACGACATTCACGAAATCATGACAAGAAGATACCCCCCGGTCGTTCTGGTTTTGTTATTGGTAGGGAAGGAAAATGGCGTTTTTGTTTTCAGGGGCTTTCAGGATATGGGGTCGGTGTCTTTTCATGTATTGTAGTCTCCAAGCTTTACCATCCTTCACCAGGTTCGAGAACCCCCCGGTTGAGCTTGTCCGCAAGGACTCGCTCCTGGGGGTGAGCTCACCTGGTGAAGGTTTGGCCTTGGATAGCGGAAAAGCTTTAATCATCATGCTGCAATCACCATAGTCCCATGTTAACGTTGACATTCATGATAACTATTCTCAATGATCAAAGTCGCGAATATCTCCAGGCTCCTGCATCTGCCACAGTACTTGTTGCACGCGTGCCATCTCCGCTATGGGTAGATAGACACGCTCACTGCTCCAAATGTGGGAAGCTACTACTTTAAGCACCTGCCTTGCAAGTCTCCCCGTTTGACTATCGTCGGCCCTCAATCTTCTGCAACACCCTCCTCACGAATCGCACAATGCTGTGCCGCTTCTTCTCAGATACACCAAGCTCTCGAGAGTGGGAGGACGGAGGCAGCGGTGGCAAAGGCTTATTAGTATCCATCCTCCGCAGCGGCAAATACTGGTACGATGCAGGCATACGTTGGGGTTCAATGGCTGTGTACGCGCCCTTGGCCTCATTGCCAGCGGTGCGATATGAGCTTGTCGAAACGGTGGGCACCTTTGTTGTCGATGCGGTACGTATGGTTGAGTGAATTTGTGGCGGACGAGACTTGCCGCTCGGAAAGTCTGCAGGATTTTGCGAGGGCAAAGGTGGGAGAGGCCGGTTCGGAGGCGGGAACTGTGGAGGGAGGGAGATATCGATACCGTGATTTGCACTAGGGCCGAGAACCGAGTCGTGGCGCGAAGATCGAGAGGGACGCTTCGAGCGCGGCTTCGTCTTCCTCTCAGTACGCTGCTCGCGCTTGGTGCGCTTGGGATACTGCTCGATCTCTACTGTGTGGCGTGGGGACGCTGGGTTCGACGGTCCGGGGATCTTCGAAGGCACGGGAGGAGTAGGCAACTTCTTATTGATACCATTGCGGTACGAGACTTCCAAGTGGCCATCAGTCCCGAAGTCAACGAACATCGTGCCCGAGCTGCTGGGACGCGGCGGCTCAGGGCTGTGGACGGCGAAAGAAGACAGGTAGTCGTCGATCATGGTGACCAATTGCTCCGACTCCATGGAGGGCTTGGTGTCCCGAAGACGTTGCTCCCCAACGCTGGAATTACTGTTCATCTCCTGCAACGGCCGGCGAGGCTTTGACTGGCGAGACTGCGGCTTCATCGTATCTGTTTCGCGCTGCTGATCCTGACGATGAGACTTGCGAGGTGTCGGCGGTAGATCATGGGCAGCACCTGCATACTCCCGAACTGCATTCTCTTGCTGATCTGAGATGTAGTTTGGCCGACGAGCTCCAGCCTGCTGAGGTTTCGTCGGCGTGTATGCCATGCGATCGTGCGGGTGTGGCGCTTCGTACATCGATCTTCTGAGTAGCTTGGCTTTGGTAGGACTCGATGAGCGGTTGAGAGACCTTTCCTTTGCTGGATTTGGTCGGTGAATGGAGTATGACGGGAGGCGTATTTGGGTGACTCTGGCTGCCATGCTATGCAGTGAAATTGTTGGCGAAGTTTGGGTGAACATTGTTGGGATGGTGGCATTGTGCGCGCGTGTGGTTGAGACATCATAGAATCATGGAGTGAATCTCTGAGAGCGTAATGAGTCTTGCGTTCAATCGCTGTTATTGTAAGTGAGTCGATGTGTACTGGAGTTGGGCATCGTCTTGTTGTTAGGAAGCACTCCACGACAGGGGTAGCCCATGGTAGGTGGAGCAGGATTTCCATGGCAACACCAAAAGTCGGTCACGACGTAGGAAACTACTGAATGGACACGATGAGAACAAGACAGCCATTATAAGCAGTTATAATGCATCTACATTTACATTAGCGAATTAAGTACCTGAGATTCCCATGTACGTTGCCTCCCCTTCACATGCAGCCTGAATGCATAATGAACGCGCATACGCAGGGGAAACCAAAACTCGAGTACAAATTGGAGCAGAACTTGTCAAACAGAAAAGCAGAAACGGTATAAACCAGACAGAGCCAACTCCGTATGACAAACAATAGACAGAGAAAGGCAGAGCCACACGGCATCCGAACCCTCGGGTATATCAGCGAGCACCAAGGTCGCTTGCAAAGACCTTCAATGTACGAGAACGATCGCGGCTAGCTTAGTTCTTGCTGGAGAACTTGTCCTTAAGCTTACCAAAGAATGATCGCCTCTTATTCTTCTTGTCGGTGGTAGCAGAAGTGGAAGCAAGGCTCTGGCTGCCTGGGGTACCCTTGGGGGAGACATTAGAGTCCTTTCGGTCCTTCTGAGGTGTCTCGGGTGCAGTCAAGCCCTGGCTGGTGGTGCCAGTTGTACCAGTCTCAGTGCCAGTAGTAACGGTGGGTTGACTCTGCTCCAGTGTCGTGGGCTTGAAGAGGCCCGCCTTGTCGTCCTTGACTGGCTCAGCAGCCGCCTTAGTGGCTTCAGTCTGAGCGGAAGAAGTTGCCGGAGCATTGAGACCCTCGGCCTTGGAAGTAGATGTCGCATCTGTTGTGCTGGAAGGGACCACAGGCTCTGCAGTCTTGGAAGAAGTCACGGCAGGCTCAACGGCGGCAGGCTCAACGGCGGCCTTGGTGGCCTCTGTCTGAGCAGGCTCGGAGGCAGGAGCATTCAGCCCGCCAGTGGCAGATGTGGAGGGCTTGTCGGTGGTGCCTGACAGAGCGCGGTTGATCTCCTCCTCGGTCGCGGGCTGGTAGTCCGTTGAGAGCGGGTACGAGTTCTCTGACAGCTTAGGAGCAGACGTGCTGGCGCTGGGGGCTGTGGTGGCAGTAGCAGTTGAGAGAGTAGGAGCGGGCTCACCAGACTCGTTCGTCTTGTGAACCTGGCTCAGAAGCTCTGATTCGAACTCCTTCTTCTCAGCAACTGCCTCAGCGTTAGCAGCAGCTTCGGGAGCAGCATGTGCCTCCTTCTGGCTCTCTGCCACAACTGCAGGGACAGATCGGTCCGGAAGCTCAGTCTTGTGGCCAGAAGTAGCAGCATACGCAGCACCGCCGGCAAGAGCAGCAGCGCTCGCTACAGCAGCACCAGCGATGACCGGAGCGTGTTCACCAGACTCATTAGTCTTGGAAACGGACTTGAGCAACTCGGACTCAAACTCTTTCTTATCATGAACAGCGAGGGGGTTCGCAGCGGCTTCAGGGCTTGCGTGCGCCTCGCGCTGGCTGTCGGAAACAACGGCGGGAATAGCGACCGAAGGTGCAGACTCTCCTTGCTCCTGTGACTTGGGAACCGAGCTGAGGAGCTCTTGCTCGAGCTCTGACTTCTCACTGACAGCTTCAGGGTTAGCAGCAGCCTCGGGGCTAGCATGAGCCTCCTTCTGGCTCTCTGCAACGACAACGGGGACGTCGCCGGCGGCGCTGGAGCCAATGGTCGAGCCATTCAGGCCAGCAGCACTAACAGCCTTGTCCTTTGCAAGCTGAGCGTTCTCCGTTGCGGAAGCGGAGTTATCTAGACCGACGGCAGCAACGACCTTGTCCTTGGCAGCGTAAGCGCTGTCGGCAGCCTTGTCCAAACCGGTCGCCTGAGCGGTCTTGTCCTTCGCGAGGATTGCGTTATCGGTAGTGGTAGCGTTCTTATCAAGACCGGCGGCGTCGAGTGTCTTGTCCTTCGCGAGGTAGGCGTTGTCAGTGGCAGTAGCGTTCTTATCAAGGCCAACAGCGTCGAGGGTCTTATCCTTTGCGAGATAGACGTTATCAGTCGCAGTCTTGGAGCTGTCGAGACCGACAGAGTCAACGGCGGTAGCTCCGACAGCGGAAGCTGTCTGACCAACAGTAGCGTCCTTGTTGAGACCAACAGCCTCTGCGGTCTTCTCCTTGGCCGCATAGATTGCACCAGTGAACAGGCCAGCGCCGACAGTGGCGGCAGCAGCAACGCCGCCGGCGACTGCACCAACGCTCTCGCCGATACCGACAGACTTGTCAGCCTCGATGGTAGGGGCGTGATCGTTCTCAGCCTCAGTCTTGACAGGGACTGTCTCCTTGAGCTCCTGCTCTACTTCCTTCTTGTCCAGAACAGCGTCAGCGTTGGCAGCAGCCTCAGGAGCAAATCCGGCCTCTTTCTGACTCTCTGTCACAACCTCAGGTACACCCCTGGGCTCCTTGGGGACCTGGCCGGCAAGAGCGGCAGTTGAGCTCAAGGGAGCAGCGGACTGGATGTGAACGCCGGTGTCCTTCTCGATCTTCGCGTCTACGCCCATAGGCAGGCTAGACTCTGGGATCAAAGGACCAGTCTGGGCAGGCAGACCGAACAAGCCACCCGACCTCTCAGCCTGTGGCGTAATGTCTACTGGAGGAAGTTGGGGCGCTTGCGAGTCTGACTTGTTGTACGAGGCCTCGTCAGTCCTGGCGGTGCTGCCAACGGTATTCGACGTCAAAGTACTGGGGTGAGGCACCTTCTCGCCAGGAGCCAGGTGGATGGGGTTACCGGCGCCAGCAGTTGCAGGAATGGGCGCAACACTAACTGTAGCGTTCTCATCCTCCGCAGGCTCGCCTTTGAGGTTGACAGTAGAATCAACAGTGTTGTCGGTCAGAGTGCTGGCAGCTGGGACATGCTCCTCAGGCGCAAGCTTGACTGGGTTTCCCAGACCGGCCGTGGCAGGGATGGGGCTGATAAACTGGCGCTGCTCGGTGCTGGGTGTGGGCGTCATGGGGAACGCGCCGGGGATGGACTCGTTGGACTTGCTCTTCTCAAGGTCCTTCTCCTTGGGAACGGCGCCGGCAAGCGCAGCTGTGGACGACTGCGGCGCCGCGGAAGAGAGTGTGTGCGCTGGCTCATCTACGATGTCCTCGGGCAAGAGGATGTTGTTGACAATGCCATTGCCGTCGTCCTCTTTGGGCGCGCTCTCATTGATACACCAGTTGCCATTGACGACGAACTGCGCCTGTGTGTCAGCAAGCGTCCAGACTGGAGGCTGCCTGCCGCCCAACTAGGCGACAGGTGCGGTGGGCGTACCTTGTACTGTGTCTTAGACTTGGGAAGCTCGACAGTCTTCTTGAAGACACTACCCTCTTTCTCTAGCTGGACAGTCTTTTTCCAGTCATCGAAGGTGCCGGTCACGTAAACGTCTTCGGCGTCGTGTTCCCTGCAATCTGCGTAAGTATGATGTGCGCACGTAGACAAAACGGGTAGCGTACCATGTGAATGTGTATTTGCCCATGGCGGCGTAAAGATAGGTGTGCGATTGGGGTGCGAGGTTGCGCGATGGGTGAGACCTTGTCTTGAGCGCAAGCAGAGGAGGTGGTTGGGGCAGAAGGAGGAGCAAGCTAAAGTAAGTGGCTGTGCGGTGCGGCGCTTCCGAGGGCTAGTGTTGTAATGACCTGCAGTAATTTACGGCGACAAGATTGAAGACTCTGCTGTGTACACGGGACAGGCAGGTTCGCACAGTTCGAAGGACGTGGAAGCTACAGGGAGGCAGAGCCGACGGAGCTTCATCTTCTGCGACATTTGATGCACGATTGACAAACAGCTCTAGCTTACACTTGGCGACCAACCGCGCCGCTCGCGGAAAGCAGCAGCAGCAGCAGGTATGATGACGAAATTGGCGATCCTTCGCTGGTGGAGCTTGTTCAATTGCAGCTCCACTCGCTGCCTACCGCGCCTCGTCATGTTTGTTTGCTGTCAATTGGCCGAGGGCATCGTTCTGACAGGTGGAAGCCAACCCCGCCAGCTCGCAAGGAGTTGCTCGTGCGGGCTCACGAGGGCCGATGACGCACATCGCCGAATCGATTGTCACGCCTTACGGTCGAAGCATTCCTCACAAAGCAGATCCAGTGGGTTGGGCGATAGGCAGGCTTTGCGCAACGGTGTGATCTCACTACTGAACGTGGCACTCTGCTCAACAGCGGGAGGGTTCGTATTTCACGTGCGGTGGGCGTTTCAACATTAAGGTTCGGGCCTGTCACCACTGCTTGCCCATCGTGTAGCACACCGCCAATGCAAGAGACTTCACACCGTATGAGGTAGCAGGCTCCCATGAGATTTCGAGCATGTTATATTCGATTGAGTCGTTACCGCCCGCAAGAACCGATCACTTGTCCAAGCAACCCTGAAACTATCTGATGGCTGGAAGAAATCAGGACACGTGACCGTGCAATCATCCATGGATAGAGCGGCCAACGTGGTCGCAACTTTGTCCCCGGGCTGGACAAGCTCACTGCTCATATGTGAAGTGCAACGCAAGTCGTCTGTCTAATGAGCCTCAACCGCCATCTCTGACTCCGCATTCGAGTATGAACGTCTGCGTTGTGATCCCACCGCGGATCTTTTTCAATGGTATGCAGGCAACTCTGCTTCCTTATCGCGCGCAGCAGCTGTTGATTGGTGCATCCTAAACGCTCAGTCGCCAGCCATCGGTTTGAGATAGATGGAATACGCTGCGAGAAGAATCTCGGTGTACTACATCAGCATACCATAGTAGACGGTCGTTCTTCAGACCCATTGATGGTGTCGTGAGCAGCTGGTTCATGCATGGTTTCGCTGCAGCTCGCCGCCTAGCAGCGAGCTTTGGGCAGCGGGCAGTCCTAGTGAGGCGGGAGCTACCTCATAGGCGCAGCAGCTTGAGCGCAGCTCTGGTCTTGAGCTCTGTCTCTGACAGCTTCCGAGCTCTGTACGTGTCTCGCTGCATGCTGCATCCTGCAGAGGGCTGCAACCTGGCGTGCGGCCTGCCACAGCTGCGCCCAATGTGCGTGAACCATGGCTGCCAGCGTCGCGGCGCTGTCTCAGCGAGCGGCTCCCGCTACGCAGAAGGTGCTTCGATTTCTAGAGCGCTTCTGGAAGATAGATCAGCCCCAGAAAGCTTGCCTAAAGCTCCAGTGCCTGCCCACGCCTGGTGATCGCTCTTGCTGCAGCCTCTCCCCTCTCCTGCCCCGGATTGCCTAAGCGTCATTGCGGCTGCACGCCCGCTCCACACGCCCTCACCACCACTAACGCCCATCGTGCAATTGCATCCTACATCCGCTGCCCTTTCGTGCATTGCCTCCTTCCATCTGCACACCATCGCTGCGTTCCAGGCCTCGCAGCTCAACGCCGCCCATCCCTGCCCCTCGCGAATCCCACGTCAAAGAGCTGCGCTCGACCCCTCACCTCCCACCTTCCAATGTCCCTCCCGCCAGACTACTCCAATGAGATAGCCGCCCTCGACCGCGAGATCCTCAAGCACAAGCCCAACGACATCCTCCAGTTCTGTGCGAGCTTCTTCAACCGCCGCCTCGAGTCGCAGCGCGCCGAGTTCCTGCTGTCGCAGCAGCATTCCAGCCAACAAGGCCGTGCGGAACACAGCTTCCCCGGCAACAACCCCTTCGGCACATCCCCCATCTCGGGCGCCTTCGCAAAGAGTCCAATGCAGCGCCTTGAGGAAGAGGAAGAGGGCGACATGATGGCCTCCCCCACCGCGTCCTCGTTTGCGCAGGCTGAGTCGAACAGGGCCCACGGCGGCCATCCGAGCGAGAGCGCTTTTGGCAACTTTGGCAACTTCGGCGGCTTTGGAGGCTCCTCCAAGAACCAGGTCACGCAAATGCCTCCCATCGCAGGCAGCAGCGCACCCAGCAACTACAACGCCAATCGACGCGTGTCTGTGTCCGCCGAGTCCCTCAATCCCACATCCGCAGACAACGACAACTTCACGCCGCCATTCCACCAAAAGACTGAGGAGCAGGTGTCACGTTTGAGGTCCGCTGTCTCTGGCAATTTCCTCTTCTCGCATCTCGACGACGAGCAGTCTGCACAGGTTCTGGGTGCGTTGCACGAGAAGCCAATACCAACCAAGGGCATCAAGGTCATCACACAAGGCGATGTTGGCGACTACTTCTACGTCGTCGAGAAGGGTTCTTTCGATATTCACGTCAACAAGTCCGGGAAGCTGGAAGCTGGCGTCGATGGATTAGGTGCGAAGGTAGGGTCTGTCGGCCCTGGAGGGTCTTTTGGTGAGCTTGCGCTTATGTACAACGCCCCTCGCGCTGCTACCGTCATCTCCGCTGAGCCGTCGACTCTGTGGGCGCTCGACCGTGTCACATTCCGCCGCATCCTCATGGACAGTGCTTTCCAGCGACGACGTATGTACGAGGGTTTTCTCGAGGAAGTCCCACTTCTTTCCACACTCAACCAGTATGAGCGGTCCAAGATTGCAGATGCACTCGAGACGAAGAAGTACCCGCCTGGTACCGAAATCATTCGAGAGGGCGACATCGGCGAGTCGTTTTACATTCTTGAATCAGGACAAGCGCAAGTCTACATCCGCGGCAATAACGCGCCCGTTAAAACATATCAGAAGGGCGACTACTTTGGAGAACTTGCTCTGTTAAACGATGCACCCCGTGCTGCGTCCGTCATCAGCGAAACTGAGGTCAAGGTCGCCATGCTCGGTAAGAACGGCTTTCAGCGTCTGCTGGGCCCTGTTGAGGGTATCATGAGGCGGAACGATCCCAGCAAGCTCGAAGGTGATGGCGTCGATCCTCTCTCTAGAGCATCATAACCTGCACGCACCAATACACGCTGCTACTGTTTGTCATGATACGCGAGACGACTTCAGGCCACAAGCGAGGAAGTGCAGATTTCAGCAGCAAGGGAGCGTAGTAGTAGCTCCTGCTTCTCGGCGTTTTCGCATGTATTCCTACCCTTCCTACTGTCACTAAACGTTGGTTCCCCTCGACGAAGAGCGGCGGCTTGCTTTCAGGCGAAGAAGGAGCGTAGTGAACTCATCCGTTACCTATACTCCAATTATGCACGAATGAAAGTATCAAAGATTCGATCTTGCACCTATCATCCTTTTTGTAGGTCTGAAGCAATATATGCTCCCGTCTCTGGAATTCAAGAGTGGAATTGATTTCGTTCGTGCGTTGCCGGTCCGTCAGCCTCAGCCCTATGACCCAACACCTGACCTTCAACATGCGAATTACTTACGGTCCAAAATATGCACGACTCCTGACTTTTGAGAAACCAACGAAGGATCACGGCGAAACTTGAGTGTGGCCGGCCGCAATATGGCGTGCAATGCCCAAGTCTTGGTTCTCGGAGTCGGGGTCAGCTTACGGTTTGCTGTCCATTTTGGCACTCACCCATGACTACTCGCAGTCATCAAGACCCACTCTGCTGAGCAGCGCCCATACTAAAGGATCGGAATAAGGCCGCAACAGTTTACTGAAGTCTTCAGCTCCGAAGGACCGGACAACAATCTCCTCGCTTAGCTGCCCGTCGATTTACCTGCCAATGGCCGAGAAAAATCTCCAGGCTTCAGACACCAACGCAGTCTCACATATCTACAGGGTCTCGACGATAAATCTAAGATCTTATCTTGTTGCTTCTTCTGGTTCCATGACATAACTGAGTGGTGGAAGCAGAATTGGCTTAGGTTAACAATGGTCACCTCCCAAGCTCTTGTGTCCGACTTGACAACATACCGCCGTACTGACTACAGGGCTATGGTGTGTACATACAACCTACAAAGTTTGAAAACTCCAATGAGCAGAAAACGAACTGAATCCGAGATCGTTCAGTGGTACTCGGCTTCGAACGTGGTGTGCTTACATACGCTAATACGCTCACAACGTGCACTAGCTACAAAAACGGCAAATGGGACATCGTAGAACATCTTCTTGGATGGTATCGTCTTGGTCTAGCGGATTCGTTCAGCCCTATAGCAGCTTGAGGCGGCTGCACCCACGATTGACCCAAGTGTGCACCTCAGTAAAGGGCTGTTCCGGAAGATCTCTAGCTCCACACTCATGTATCATTCACGTAGCGACATGACGGGCATCTATATTGAAACTAGAGATAGAATATTCTCAGACTTGGGGTCCCGGAGAATGTGGAGATGAGATCAGCATGTATGTCATAACGCTCACCATTCTTACTGCTCACACGTCTCGATCTAACAACATTGGCAAACAACGTCAGCCACGCCAAGCAAGCTCGAGGCTGCAATCTAACAACATTGTTCGGTACATGCCAGGTACAAACACCCACATACTGATCTACTGTGGTAGTTCATATAAGTCTTTCAGCTATGACGTTATCCATGACTGTTGGTGGATTACTTACGACGCAATGGCAATCTTGAGATCGCAGACCGCCAATAATCCGCATCAAGTCCTCGGACCAGCTTTTCAAACCCCACTGAAGGTGTGGCTTTAGGGCGCAGCTGGATCCTCCCGCTATCTGCTGCGCTGCTATAAACGATGGTCGAAAGACCCCTGCAGTTGTCGCCGGTTGGCGTCGCGTGGCTATGGCGGACGGACGGTGCCTTAGACAACAACGTTGCTGCGTGGCTAACCTCTATGTAGCCTTCAGCACCGATTCAAAATCATCTCACTGATGAGTCCGCGCCTACAAAATCACCTGCTCGATCACCCTTTATTGTGCACTGTGGTGTCTGAAGTGTTGAAGCCATCCAGGCACCTTCTCGGACCCCAAAAGTTGAGATACATACACTGCACAAGGCAAGGATCTTCTCGATTATTTCCGAAGTCGGCACATCAAACTCTTGAAGTTTACCAGTCATATAACAGCGATTTCGATACAAAACGCCTACGATATTGGCAACGTCCATTCACCACAAGACTTCCATACCGCGCTCTGCTCACTACAGTACTTCTCTCAACGAAAATCCTCGAGACCGGCAGATTAATTGTGCTATTTTGAGATCCAACCTCTCTCACCATGGCGTCTCCCAATGAGTCTTCATCATCAAGGAGGAGGCCTGGGCGGAGGCGGTTACCACCACTCGAACCTGGACCGGCTCTCCAGTTCGTTGTAGCCAATCATCCTGATCAATTCAGGGCTGGCAAGACGATGCGGCATGTTCGATCTCACGTCATGTACAAGCATCGAACCGAGCGAAAAACACCTTCCAACGATCGACCCCACATGCAGCTACAAAGGAGCGCCTCGGCGTACGCATCAAGTACAACAAGTCCTGCTCTGACCGGCTCAGATGGATCTACTAACGAACCTGATTATCTTTTTCCCACGCTTCCACGACCTCGAAGTGGAATGTGGAGCGGACCACCACAGCCCGAATATACAGCACACACTGCTGCGCCATCTGTGCTGCGAAGCTTGATTCACCAGATACTGTCATCAACACAAGGGAGTTACGCCAGAAGTGCGCCTCCAATGTTTGAGGACGCCTCAGGGTTCCCCTTCCCCGGTCTATATGGCTCCCACAGTGGTCATCGTGACAGTCTGAAATCGGAGTATATCGATCACTCGACTTTCTTCTGTCAAGGTAGGCGATAAATTCCCTGAAAATTCAAATGGCTCATACCCAAGCAGACAGACAATGGATGCAAGCAATCTGCGCAGACCAGATGTCGTTCCTCAGCCACGTCAGTGTCTCGAGCGTCTGTCAAGATCTAATCGAAGGCCTTTGGCAGGACAGCGATACGACTGTACAAATTAAGACTCATACGCTCAGTACCCTCTCAGGTCAACTAGAGTCGAACGACGCTACTATACTGAGCATATTACACTTGCTGTTGAGCGAAGTCGGCGGCGATGAGACGGCGTTCAGTGTACATTATCAGGGGCTCCAGGGTCTCATTCACCGGAGAGGTGGCTTGCATCGTTTGCCTTATCATCTCGCAACCTACATTATTCTGTAAGTCTTTCAGATTAAACGGCTGGTCTCTTTCCGTACGCCATTGGCTGTCTGCCTCAACTCATGACGATGTCTTTCAAGAGAGACCACAGTGGCAGTTGGATGCTACAAACATGACTGGTCAGAGCTATATTGACTTCGACAGACTCCTAACGACACTAGCCATTTTCAAGCGCCTACCCGAGTTGACTCGCCGTTCCTCTCCCAACCCTACCACACACCACCCCCTCCACCACCATCCCTTCCCCTCACCCCTATACGCACCACACAGAAACTTCACCACCATAACACACTCATGCTCAACACAAACACTCAGCATAATCATAGACATGCACACCCTCACCCAAGCAATCAAAAACCACAGCAACAGCAACAGCCAAACCTTCACCCCATCCCCGCACCACC
Organism: Didymella arachidicola; assembly: GCA_016630955.3. Taxonomy (NCBI): domain Eukaryota; kingdom Fungi; phylum Ascomycota; class Dothideomycetes; order Pleosporales; family Didymellaceae; genus Didymella; species Didymella arachidicola. The sequence goes on from CM049987.1 coordinate 2,733,558, forward strand.
ACCAAATCCACAATCGCCTCCGCAGCCTCCCCTCAACACGCGCCTCAGACTGGACACACGAAAGCATCCGCCTCGCAGCACTCATCTACACGCACGCCATATTCACCCACACCACCCTCGCATCCGCAGCGAATACACAACACCAACCCGGCGAGACGACGCTATTAACCGCCCTCCTCAGCGCAGTCGCGCACACAGAAATACTCGCCTGCTGGAACGACCTACGCGGCGTTTTCCTCTGGGTATGTTTCATCGGCGGATTAGCAGCGTGGGATTCGGCACATGTCGAGACTGGGTTCGTGGAGCCTTCGGCGGCGTGGGCGAGGAAGTGTTTTTCAGTGTGGGCGGTTAGGGTAGTGGTGGGTGTTGAGTTTGAGAATGCGGATGGCGTGATGGAGGCGCTGAAGACGGGGTTGGAAGTGAGGCATTTCCTGGAGAGGCGGCTGTGAGGAAGAGAGTCGGGTGATCTGGTTTTTGTGGATTTTGTACGCGTACGCTGTGCGATGCGAGAGCGCTGCGGGACAGCTGCGTGTGTATGTTGGTATCTTGTCAAAAGCATAGAATACAGTGAAGCAGAGGCGCACACGCGAGTATATGCTTCGAACCTATCGACGGCGAGAAAAGTCAGGGTCTGGTTCCTGCCTTCCTGCTCTTTCTTGCACCATTCTTGCACATGGCGTATGCGGTGTCGCAGCCGGGTAGGTTCTGCTATACGAGTTGTATCTTGCGTAAAGGCGAGCCTGTATTATCTACCATGAAGTTTGGAAGGGCAATGTAAGCAGTACGTCAAGAGAACATTGCGACAGTCTGCTTGAGCCTGCTGTAAAGTAGAGGGTATGTGTGTCATTACAGACTATCGTAAATCGTACTTATGCAAGCAAGCGTGGCGTACCGTTAGCTATCATGAGGACCACCTGTTGAACGCCATGTGTGAAGCCGAGCAGCAAAGACCAGGGACATGCACACTGTGTCAGCGCCAGTAAACCCGCAAACGCCCAAGTCCATCCTCCCGTTCCCCGTGAGCATGATGCTCCAAAGTCTCCTCTCATGTGCCAAAACGCCGTATCTAGTATGAGTGAAGGCGCACTTATTGATCGCAGAGCTGTTGACCTAGGCAACAGTAAAGAAAGATTCCGGTAAAGCCGTAAGCGCACCAACGGTGAAAACGGCGCCGAGTGCAGTGGCAGGGATCATTACCTTCGCGGCGCTCAGTGCTCGCCTGAGGATGCTCTTTGGCTGGGCAATAGGCCGCTGTTGCTGAAGAGTGGCTTGCTCCACGGTGCGACTGGCTACCTTGGGAGCGGCGACCTCGATCTCAGACTCCATTACTTTATGCTCGACGGCTACATCAGTCTCCTCATCAAATGCGTCATATGCGCTGCGCTTTCGGCTCTTGATCGACGTTGGCGTCGGCGGCTGCTCGTCGACAAGGTCGGAGATGGAGAGACCGGCCTTGCGCACCGCAGCCTCTCCAGCCGCAACAAATGCGTCAAGCGCTTCGGCAGCAGGTACTGCATGAGGTGGCGTGTGAATATGGTCTGCAACTAGTCGATAACCAAAGGCAGGCTCGAGCGATGCCCCTTGATACTCACGGTACTCACGATCCAGCCCAACCATCGGACTCCAGGAGGGTACATTTTGAGCAGCACCGAGCATGCGCTCGGACTCAATGAGCGAAGGCTCGTCCCACGTCTTCTGGCGCTTCTGAGAAGGTCGTGGCGGAAGTGGAGGAGCGATAGTGCTGTCGAACATGCTGCTCGGAAAGGTGACGTGGTCGTTGATGCCCTGCCACGTGGGGAGAGAGAAGGTCTCAACTGGGGTTGGGATATTTGCAGATACACTATCAGCTGACTGCGCGGTGAGTGGAGCGTCAGACGTTGCATGGACTGCCGGTGGCTGAGCTTGTTCGAATGGCGTTGATCCCACTTGCACAACCTCCTCAATGTAGTGAGCTTGTTGAATCAGAGGCGACTCAGGGCTGTATCCGCGGACACTGCCGGCGCTCACAGCATCGCTATCGTCGGAGCTATCAGCGTCACTGTCAGCAGCAGCATCCTCCTCCTCGTCGACCAAAGACGAGCCGTCGATATCGAAGACCTCCTCTTCATCTGATAGTTGCGCCAAAGTCACGTCAGCAATGTCCTCAGACTGTCCTGTCTCGTCCTCGTTGTTCTCGTGTTCCGAAGCGGCATCAGAATCATCGAGGACGAGTGGGTCAAGCTGGCTGCCACCACCTGAGTGGGCGAAGCCGAACTCCTCCTCAGACTCTTCGTCAGGTACAGTGAAGCCACGGGAGAAAGGTTCGCAGTTGGTGACCTCTGCGCTGAATGTATACTTGAAGGCAACGAAGTAGCCTAGAGATGGTCAGTGAGTACTTTATCGGCAGTCAGCGGCACTACCTACTCTCATTACGGTTTACATTTACGCCGAACTGCAGCGTGTCGCCGTTGGAAAGCTGCTTGGGAGTGTGAGGAACAAGTGGGACGCCGTTGACGTGAGTGCCGTGCATGGACTTGGTGTCGGTGATGTAGACCTGCGGGGTACCTGAGATCGCGTTTGCGGTCAAGATAGCATGCTCGCGAGACACAACAGGGCTGTCGATGTAGACGTTGTTCTTCGCTGGCAATAGATAGCCTTTGGAGACGTTCTTGGAGGCGCGGCCGATGGCGAACCTGGAGTCAAGCTCCAGTTCGAGCTCGCGAGTCTGGTGCGCATCGTAGCCCTCGTCCTGCCTGAGGACGATGCGGAAGGCTGTGGATGATCAGCACGTGAGCCATCATGAAACAGAGTTGGAACTTAGTGGTACTTACTGGTGACCATGGTGTTGTGTCTGTGTTGAGGGAAAGTACGAGAGAGAGATGTGAAGGCAAGGCAAGGGATTCTGTCGAGTTGAGGTGCTGTTTGTTTCAAAGAGAGGAACGGTAATGGTGCATGACCTGGGGCGGAGCCGGGCTATAAGCGGGGCGTTGCTCCTGGAACGTTGGGCCAGGGACGAGGTGTCGGCGTGGTGACGAGAGCCAGAAGCGGTGGATAGAGAGTTGGATATAGAAGTCGGACTCCCAGACTGGCTGGCTGGAGACTCAAGTGAGACAGCTTGGCCTGCGCGGCGAGGGCGGGGGCAGGAGTGGATGTCGTGGTGCTGCTGCCTCTGGGGTGATTAGAGCTACTATCCGCTTTGGGCTTATCGGCAGCGCGAGCATGAGGGGCGCTAGGCAGGGATGGCGGCTCTCGCGCGGCGGCTGGATGTGCCCCACCCAAGTTTTTGTCTTCACGACTGAACTTCGCCTTGAACAGCGTTGCGCCTCTTGACATGACTCACGCTGGCACGACAATGCACGAGAGCCACGAAGACGGTCGATAGCACAGAACCAACAACACCCGAAGGGACACCGCTCACCCGCCGCCATGGCCGACACGGCGCCCAACTACGCTGTCAAGCAGCAGGTCGTGGACAAGATCCCCGCGCGCATCAAGCACATCCAGTTCGGCATATAGTAGGGCCCACCGCGCATGCACACGCCGCAGGATGCATAGTAACAGCTCGCAGCTCGAACCAGGACATTGTCAACCAGGCCGTCCTCGAAGTGTCCGACCGCAATGTCTACGATCTCGCCCCCGCCGCCGACAACACGCGCACCCTCACAGCCAACGGGCCCATGGACATCCACATGGGAATCTCGAGCAAGACGGGAAAGTGCGGAACATGTGGAGAGGGTCTCGACAAGTGCAATGGCCACTTCGGCCACATCAAGCTCGCGCTGCCGGCTTTCCACGTCGGGTACCTGAAGCACATCATCGAGGTGCTGAACTGCATTTGCAAGGACTGTTCGCGGGTGCTGCTGGACGAAGTAGAGCGACGGAGATATTTGCGCAGCATGCGCCGACCGGACATGGACACATTACGGCGAAGCGCTGTCTCGAAGAGGATCTTGGATGACTGCAGAAAGAAGAAGATATGTCCATACTGTAATGCGCTGCAAGGTACCGTCAGGAAGGTCCCCGGGCACCCTCTCAAAATTATTCACAACCGTTACGATGCATACAACCGATCGACTGCGAAGACGAAAAAGGCCCCGGCCGGCAAAATCGAGTTCGACCAGTCTTTCGACACAGCCAAGTCGGCCAATCCCGACCTCGACAAGCACCTGAAGAAAGCTGCCGACGACATGCACCCGCTGCGAGCGCTAAACCTATTCAAGAAAATTTCGCCAGAAGACTGCGAGCTGCTGGCTATGATCCCAGAGGATGCGCGACCGGAGATGTTGATTTGGGAATACATGCCTGTGCCTCCTGTGGCCCTGCGACCCTCAGTCATGCAGGAAGGTGGAGCCACCGAGGACGATGTAACGAACAAGATTGGAGACATCTGCCAGATCAGCAGTATCATCAGGGCTGGGCTGGCGCGAGGATTTCCTCTGCAGATTCTCATGGAGCAGTGGGACTTCCTACAACTGCAGATCGCCATGTACATTAACAGCGATGCGCCTGGCCTGAAACAGCAGGGACTGCAGAAGACGATGCGTGGTTTCTCGCAGAGACTGAAGGGCAAAGGTGGGCGGTTCCGTCAAAATCTGTCAGGAAAGCGTGTCGATTTCTCAGGTCGTACTGTCATTGGTCCTGATCCTAACCTGAGTATCGAAGAAGTGGCCGTCCCGGAGCGTGTAGCAAAGAACCTCACATACCCAGAGAAGGTGACACGCTACAACATCGAGAAACTGAAGAAGCTCGTGCTCAATGGCGCCAATAAGTATCCCGGCGCGAATTACATCTTAAAAGACGATGCAGAGCGACAACCAACCCGTGAGCGCTCGAAGATCTCCTTAGCTGCATTGACAAAGCACGACCGGAAAGGCGAACGCTTGAAGAGGCCCGCCGAAAACCTTAGAATCGGCGATATCGTCGAGCGACACATTGAGGACGGCGACATTGTGCTCTTCAACCGTCAACCGTCACTCCACAAGCTCAGTATCCTCAGTCATAGAGCGAAGGTGCGGCCATGGAGGACATTCCGTCTCAACGAATGTGTCTGCAATCCCTACAACGCCGATTTCGACGGTGACGAGATGAATTTGCATGTTCCACAGACCGAAGAAGCGCGCACAGAAGCCACCGAGCTTATGGGCGTCAAATACAACATTGCCACACCCAAGAACGGAACTCCCATTATCGCCGCCATCCAGGATTTCATCACAGCCGCGTTCCTTCTCAGCAACAAGAGTAACTTCTATGATCGACGAACGTTTTGCCAGATTGTCAACTACATGTTCAACGGAGACGGAGCCTACGATCCGGATACGGGTAAGACCTTGCCCATTGAGATCCCGCCCCCAGTCATCTGGAAGCCGCAAGCACTATGGACTGGAAAGCAGGTCTTCAACTTGCTGATGAGACCTAACAAAGAGTCGAGGGTGCTTGTTAACCTTGAAGCTGCGAACAAGATGTTCAAACCCAAGGCTGGCGTACCACACGATCTCAGCGACAACGACGCGTATCTAGTCATCCGCAACTCGGAAGTCATGTGCGGATGCATGGACAAGGCGACCGTTGGTGACGGAAAGAAGGATTCCGTCTTTTACGTCATGATGCGTGACTTTGGACCTCAGCACGCTGTACAGGGCATGAATCGTCTGTCCAAGCTGTCCGCTCGTTGGCTTTCCAACAACGGCTTCTCCCTCGGTATCAGTGATGTCACTCCTGGCGAGAAGCTCATGCAAAAGAAGCAAGCCTTGGTCGTCGAAGCCTACAAACAGTGTGACAAGATCATCAGCGACTTCCAAGAAGGCAAGTTGCAGCGTGATCCTGGTTGCGACGAAGAGAAGACCATGGAGAACAGAATTGGTGGTATCTTGTCGAACGTTCGTCAGGCCGCTGGTGATATCTGTTTCGAGGAGCTCAGCCGATGGAACTCACCGCTCCTCATGGCCAAGTGCGGTTCCAAAGGTTCCAACCTTAACGTGTCTCAGATGGTTGCTTCTGTCGGTCAACAGATGATTGGCGGTGCCCGTGTCGCAGACGGGTTCCACCATCGGACATTGCCTCATTTCCCCAAGGCAGCACGACAGCCTGCGGCCAAGGGCTTCGTCAGTAACAGTTTCTTCTCCGGTCTCACGCCATCTGAGTTCATCTTTCACGCCATGAGTGGTCGTGAGGGTCTGGTTGATACCGCCGTCAAGACAGCTGAAACTGGCTACATGAGTAGACGATTGATGAAGTCGTTGGAAGACCTGTCGGCTTCGTACGACGAGACTGTTCGAAACTCGTCTGGAACCGTTGTACAATTCCAGTATGGAGACGACAACCTTGATCCCGTCGACATGGAAGGCAAAGCGAAACCAGTCAACTTCGACCGCACATTTTCTCACGCCGTGACATCGACTTGGGACAACGAAGAGCCAACCCTTGTACCCAAGGACATACGCGAGCATGTCCACGCAAGGATGAACACGGAACGCAACAAGTACCCACGATACAAGCTCGATGGCGTGACAAGACTCGCTTTCAAGGACAGTAGTGACTCTGGCATTGATCAGAAGGAGTCCATGCGCGACTTCCTAGACACGGTCGAGGACTACGTAGGCAAGAAAGCTGCTAAGCTGGAAACTACACTGCTCTACTTGGGCGTTGCGGAACCTTCTCAGAGTCTCAAGAAGCTTTCAGATGAGGTTGCTGAGAAGTATAGCCTCGCTGATGGTATTGCGAAGATCTCCCAGAGAGCTCTCGATACCTTCATCGACCTTTGTCTTACCAAATATCACCGCTCACGAGTACAGCCTGGTCACGCCGTTGGTGCCATTGGTGCCCAATCCATCGGTGAGCCTGGTACTCAGATGACTCTGAAGACTTTCCATTTTGCTGGTGTCGCTGGTATGTCCATCACCCAGGGTGTTCCTCGTATCAAGGAAATCATCAACGCCTCATCAACCATCTCTACCCCCGTCATCACTTGCGAGCTGTCCAACAAGGTCTCCGAGTCCGCCGCACGTATCGTTAAGGCCCGTGTTGAGAAGACCTTCCTGCGCGACATCATCTCCTATGTCGAAGATGTATGGCATCCTAGTGGTGCCTACATTGCCATGCGCATCGACTGGGATACCGTCAACGCACTCTTCGTCGACATTCAACCACACGATATCATCCGCGCAATCAACAAGCACAAGCCTCTCAAGTGGGGCAAATCTGGCACCTCTATCCGCATCTCGTCATCTCTTATCCGCGTCGAGGTTGCTGATCCAAATGCCGCCAAAAAGCGCCCAACCAAGACTGCGCGCAATCAGAAGGAATTCTTTGAGCGCGTACAGCAGGTCAAGGCACTAATTCCCGATGTTGTCATCAAAGGCTATGCAGACTGCCAGCGTGCTATCATCAAGAAAGACACTGCGCCGAACAAGAATGGCGACTACGAATGCCAGCTCCTTGTTGAAGGATACGGATTCAAGGACTGCATGACCACCCCCGGTATCGAGCCGTACACTACCAAATCCAACCACGTCATGGAAGTCCGCGATGTGCTTGGTATCGAAGCCGCACGCTCCACTATCGTGCGTGAAATCAGCTCCGTCATGGGCAACATGGACATCGATCCTCGTCACATGCAGCTTCTCGCAGACGTCATGACTTTCAAGGGCGATGTGTACGGTATCACTCGTTTCGGTCTCCAGAAGACAAGAGATTCGGTGCTGCAGCTTGCTAGTTTCGAGAAGACGCCTGACCATCTCTTTGAAGCGGCAGCGAGAGGAAAGATCGATAGCATTGACGGTGTGTCTGAGTGCATTATTATGGGTCAGAGCGTAAAGCTGGGCACTGGCGCTATGCAGGTCATTCGGCCGCTGGGCTTGACGACTAACGAGGTGAAGGTTAAGAGGACGATGTTCGAGGATGGGTGGGATGCATTGTAGTCGAGTGGCGATGGTTTGCTTGATCAAGGCGAGAAGTGGGTGCATGGACAGGCGTTTCGGAGCTTTGATCCAGTTACATGGTCTTGATGCATAGCGGTGGTCGTTTGCATCAGATACACACAGAAATTTCCAGACTTAGCATCATTGTGGGAGCTCCTTCCATGCACTGATAGCCTTCCACGTTACGAGCTTCATACATGAACTAGCGCATTGCTACAAAATGCGAACATGCTGTCAGCGAGTCCATAACTCGGAGTTGCTACTTTGCATGCGTCATGCAAACTCATTTGCGGCCTATGACACTTTTAGAGTACAACACCCATTATAGTGGTTCGGCGGATCTTGGCGATGGCCTCTAGATCCGAGCTATGTCCGGTGCTAACCTCAACCTTGTCTTCACATTGCCCCATGGCATTTGCCATTCACCAGATCTCAATTTTGCGCCGCAAAAGCCAAGCAGGGTTGATCACAATCCAGTATATGCAGTACAAAGTATCTCCACAGCCGACCATCATACAAGGTCGTTCATATAATGGATTCACGGGAAATTGTAGCGGAGTCGCCGTTCCTTGCGCTGCCCGGCGGTATGCATAGCCAAGTGACTACAGACACTGCCGCTTGAGCTGACACAGCACAAAGAACTGAGAAATCGCATATACAACTATATATTGGAGCATCATGAATTCAGAGTCTTGCGAAAACGCACTACACGGCCGAAGCCTGCTGATTCAATCCGGGATTCGCCCCGTTGGCGATCGGGCTATGGCTTAACACAGGTCTGTCGCACTATCCGATTTGAATTCCATCCCCTGTACAAAACAGCCATCATAGACAGCATCTTACCGCAGGACTTATACGAGTACCTTGACGTGTTTCTGAGACCACCCGGCACCAGCAATGACAAGATCACCGGCTCCGTCATCATCGACTTCTCCGTGACCGTCTCCTCAATCCTTGACATCAAGCCCATCCTCCTACTTCTCCGTGACGCCAACAACTTCCACATTGGCACCTCCGACATCCACGAGCCCAAGGATTTCCAGCTCGGCCCGCACCTCCCCGTCCCAGGCCTCCGTGATATCCTCACACATCTCTACGATATCGTGGATATGGACGTGTTCTACGATTACCTGGAGAACGCAATGACCATGCTGGAGGTCGAATGCGACGATACGAAAGGTGTGGAGATTGTCTTCGAGCTTGATCAAGACTACTGGGAACCCTGGATGGGGGTGTGGAGTAGGCCTCAAGATGACCCGCAGAGTCGCGTCGGTATTCCGCTGGAGATAGCGGATGATGTTGTGCAGTGGGGTAAGGCATGTGGAATGGAATTGAATCGGGCGGAGGGGAGCCACTTGACTGTTAATTTTCGCCGGGGCCTGCGGAGTTCGCCAGGTACGAAGTGATTCTTTGTTAGCTGGGTGAACATGTTTTCTGTTTGCCGACTCAGATTGCAGCGCTCTGCTTTTGGAGTGTCTGCTTCAACGAAATAGATTATCAGTTCTGCTAAAGGATATGCAGCGCAATTGTTGTAAAAGTGTAGGAAGCTGTAACAAGTACAAGTTATATCGGAAATTCAGAGTGTTTGAAAGTAGAGTACTAATAATCACTAATTTAACCTTTGAAAGTTCATTAGCTTCTGGTCATAGAAGACGTTATTCTTATGAAAATGTTAGGCTCGAGGTGGACCATGCCAAGGCGCGGATAGGTATCTTCAATCGCCGCTATCGCCGTAGCTTCACACCTCACCCGTCGACCATGTAGATTACAGCACTCGCGCGCCTTTGCTGCGCTGTTGGAACTTGTCATGGACACTCCAGAAATCACAGTGCTTTTGCTCGGAGACGCCGAGTGCGGCAAGTCAACCTTTTTGTCGTAAGTGCCATCTTCACCGATGACATCTCCTAGCTCATCCTGTGGCGCTCTAGATGACCATGTCGAGCTTTCACTTGTCAAAGAAGAGAGGGTCAGCTAATGTATGAGCAGTCGTCTCAGCCTTGGTGTTCAGCCGCGCAATGATGACCTCCCACCGTACGCGCTACCGAAACTCCGCGACTCAGACCAGCCCTTCGAGTTCGACATCTCGCTGTACGGACGTCCATACAGACTGCGCTTCTTTGATACCAAAAGTCCCGAGAACTACACGCTCCTGCATCCCAACTTTGTTATACTCTGCTATGACATCAGCTCGCGCGCATCTCTCGATTCGCTCAGCAAGAATTGGCTCCCTATAGTTAACGGCAACTTCAACTACGACGAGAATCTGCCAGTGATGGTTCTTGGCTTGAAACGAGATCTGCGCAAGCAATGGACACTTCAAGAAGTAGGCGAAGACAAGCAAGGCAAAGGGCCGAGCGTCATGCCTCATGAAGGCCTACAGGCTGCGCAGCGTATGCTATGTGATCACTATGCCGAGTGCAGTGCTTTGACAGGCGAGCTGTGCCGAGAGGTTCTGCAAGATGTCGCAAAGACTTGCGCAAAGACAACGACTGCAGATGGCGCGAAAGGTGGAGGGCCTCTTTCGGACTGTGTCGTCATGTAACGATGTATTGTAGTGGCTGCCAAACCAGCGCACGCAACTCGTGACAGATGCCAGAGGCTTGCTCTACCATACTGCCTTGGCACGGTAGAAAGAAGGATGCTTCACACCACGACGTGACGCGCATATCCCGTATGGTGGTCAGATCGCTTCGTACGAGCGGCGCACTAGATCCAACCCTTGTTGCCGCGAGCTGCTCATCTTGATATCGCGACAATTGCATTATCATGTTGACTCAACCGACCAGATCGGAGTTCGGCCGATCTATGATGTGTTTCAGCTTCTGAGTTGCGGAACTTGTCCGGAAGAAGCAACGCAGGTACAGGAATCTGAAGCGACGAGAGCCTTGGACTGTTTCTTGCTCCAGTCCAAAGTATCAGTATAAGCATCTTAGTAAGCTTCTTCTCGAGAAGTCCTGTTGCAACCATGGACATGAACGGCTTCCTGGCCTCCGTTACTGCCGCCATTCAGGCGTCCATGTCGGTCATAGAGCGCACTAGCTGCAAAAGTAGGTCTACTCAACGCGAGCAATGGCAAAGCTATCCGCAGGATCTGTGTGAGACTGTATCTTCGACATGTTTACGAAAGACTTGAATACCCTAGAGTCGGCTCCGATGCTCTGGCTGACCATGATGCTCACGCCGGCTGGACTGCCTGCGATGAAGCTCATCACTACAGTTCAATTCAGCGACGCTGGCATCCAATACAATAGGTAGGATGCAACCATCACGTCTATATCACACACCATCAGCCCGAGTCTAGCTGTTATCATGGGTGCGCTGTACGCAAGCGAAGCTGCAATTTGAGCCAGGTTCTGCGACATGACGCTGATGTTTTCACCTCCACACAGAGGTGGAAGTCAAGCAGCCACAAACGAAGATCTCAAAGTGATAAAATCACCCCACACGCCTAAATTGCGTTAGAGGGTCCCCGAACATAATCAACTCAGCAATGAGACTTCTGCACATCCTTCTGCCTGTGCTTGCGGTGAGCGCACATAACGTTTCCTTCTTCAGGTGAGTACACAAAGTACATTTGTGTGTTTGATAGGATGCTCTTCATTCTTAGCAAAACAATACTAATGTAGCCATTGTAGTCATGACATGAGAAATGGTGTCTCGCCATATCGCCTTGGTGTAGACATTGGCATCGACACCGCAACAGACCCTCCCGTTCGAGGTCCGCCACCCCCTCTGCCGAAAAGACTTGTCGAGTCAGCCAGCGACGATCTATGGACCAAGTGTTCTGACAAGGGCTGCACACTATCATCTGCCATGCAAGGCAATGACGCCGCTGCAGGCTCTACATACAATCCGAAGCGAGATACTGCTAGAAGTTCATTTCGCAGCACAGATGACCTCCAACGGTGGGTTTGGAGCGAATTCCCTTCAGAAAGAATTGCTGCATCTTTTTACGACTTCTACCGCACCTGGGGTATCGGAGAAGCACTCGAAGGTCTAGGAATCTCCCAATACTCAGACGAGCACGAGGGCGGCGAGCATCATTTGCTCGCTATCGATCACCGACAGTACGGTCCATTGGCAGGTGATGTCGACAAGCAATCGTACGACGTCGACGGCAAGATCTTCCGAGCAACAGGCGCTTCCTACACGTTCACCATCGATGTCAAGGATGGTGTCATTATGGGTTTGAACCGGGTCTCACCACGTTATGCTGCAAAAGATCGCAGGCCGCCTGTACCAAGCGACCAGTGGCCGGCAGTAAGGCAATTTTCCGACGTTGCCTGGATCGGTTGGGACTTGATGACTAATGGCGATGAGATTCGAGGCCTTCGATACTTTCTTTCGGTGGGCATTATCAACACTGAGACTAAGCAAGTGGTTCGTCGTGCCTTGAATGCCAAAGGCTGGGAGCTGAGTCTGTGGCCCGGCCACATGTTCGAGCGACACTGGCCAGAGGCGCAGGCACTGATAGGTACGCTGGGATCCCGCTTTTCGAAAGATTGAAGCTGAAGCGATGTGACAGGTACCCCCAATCTTCTAGGTTTCGCCTACTTCCTGATCGAGCACAAAGATGACCTGGGCGATATGTTCATCGAGAAGGTGCAGGTGTTCCAGTCTGACACTGCAGCTCGCAATCCGTCAATCGTCTTGCACTTGTCGCGGCTACAGACTCAGAAACAATTCTAGCAGCGTAACAACGATAGGGCAGTCGTTGTGGAGGTTGTCAAAACGGTGGAGTTGCACCCCTTGCGGGCCAAGCTGTGAGGTAGATCATGGAGGAAGGAGCGAGCTCGTGCGATGTCCTTGTCTGCAGAAATGACAGCTTGCCACATTTCGTGAATTTAGATTTTCTTCAACCACGGCTTTGCAGCACTTTTCATTCCTGTCAGGCCATAGGAGTCCCGTTGTGAATTAACCCGAGCCAGTCCAGCTAGCAACCACCGCGTACAAGCCGAGGCTCTGCGACTCTCACCTCCTACGGCAGAAACCGGAGCGCAGCACACGATGCACGTCGACCATACTCACATGAGCAAACCAACATGAAGCCATATGAATTTCGAAGCCAATGGCGCTCGCCAGGCACTCGGCGCCGGCTGCCCGCATGTGAGAGGGGACGCAGACGCAGGGCAGCTGGAGCATACATAAGTACAACACACATCGCCCACTGTCGAAATGCTCTTTATGCTATGATTGCACCCAACTGGCCAACCGGCTGCAGATGTCGTGCGTGCAGACGTCAGGCATGCCCCTCCCCCGCCAAAACCCCGTCGTAGGATCGCGCGCGTGATGTCAATCAACGCGACGCATTGCACGACCAATGCACGACACGGCACTTCCTGCAGGCACTTCCAGACAATGTCGCAGGCGGTTCTTCTGCGCCCGTGCTCTTCATGCGCGCTGGGTATGACCTGTGCCGTTCGCCCGACATCTCACCTGCTGCTTGCGGACGCCGTCGCTGTATAGGCGCGGCATGCTACGGCTACTTAAAAAGGCTATGGCGCTGCGAGCCCAGTCCCAGCCAGACTGCCTGCGAACCTCGGGAGAGCTTTGACCCGCACCGTTCTCCACAGAGAGCTCCCCACCTATCTTCCGCCTATCATTCCGAGCTCGCAGGCTGGACAGACGCTACCGCGGCCGGCAAGCGCAGGACGACCCTTTGGCGATTTTCGTCGAGACTCATACACCGAGGCTATAGATAACTAAACACCACGCCATCCGCCATGAGGCTCACTACTTCAGCTTCTGCTGCCCTCCGCACCGCGACCACCCCTGCACGCCTCTCCTCCCGTACCTTTGCGACTCGTGCCATTGCGAGCCAGACTACTGCGAAATCGGCTCTGTTCTCCAACGCGCGACGAACCACTACAGGCTCTTCCGCAGCACCAACAGCCCTCTTCTCCTCCCAGCAGTTCAGCCAGCAGCTCAGGATGGCGTCCTCTACTCCTGCCTCGGGCATCAAGAAGATCAAGGTGGTGAACCCGGTGGTCGAGCTCGACGGCGACGAGATGACTCGCATCATCTGGCAGACCATCAAGGACAAGTTCATCCACCCCTACCTCGACATTGACCTCAAGTACTACGATCTCGGACTTGAGTACCGTGACGAGACCAACGACCAGGTCACTCTCGATGCCGCCGAGGCCATCAAGAAGTACTCTGTCGGTGTCAAGTGCGCGACCATCACCCCCGATGAGCAGCGTGTCGAGGAGTTCAAGCTCAAGAAGATGTGGCTGTCGCCCAACGGCACCATCCGTAACCACCTGTAAGCCTTACAAGCCCAATTGCTGGAATTCACGCTAATTCGACAAAGTGGAGGAACTGTCTTCCGCGCACCCATCGTTATTCCCCGCGTGCCCCGTCTCGTACCAAGCTGGAAGCAGCCCATCATCATCGGCCGTCACGCTTTCGGTGACCAGTATCGCGCAAAGGACCGCGTCATCGACGGCGAGGGCACCCTCGAGATGGTCTTCACCCCCAAGGGCGGCGAGCCCCAGACGATCAAGGTCTACGACTTTCCCGCTGGTGGAGGTGTCGCCCAGACCCAGTACAACACCACCGAGTCCATCTCTGGATTCGCACACGCTTCCATGAAGCTCGCGCTCGACAAGAAGCTGCCGCTGTACATGAGCACCAAGAACACGATTCTGAAGGCCTACGACGGCAAGTTCAAGGATACTTTCCAGGAGATCTACGAGTCCACATACAAAAAGGACTTCGATGCTGCTGGCATCTGGTACGAGCACCGTCTCATTGACGACATGGTCGCCCAGATGATCAAGAGCGAGGGTGGCTACATCATCGCCATGAAGAGTACGTGCTGCACTGCGGAATAATGAGAAAATTATGCTAACGCACGCCAGACTACGACGGTGACGTCCAGTCCGACATCGTTGCCCAGGGATTCGGCTCTCTCGGTCTCATGACCTCCGTCCTCATCACTCCCGACGGCAAGACCTTCGAGGCTGAGGCCGCCCACGGCACAGTCACTCGCCACTACCGCGAGCATCAGAAGGGCAACGAGACCTCCACAAACCCCATCGCCTCCATCTACGCCTGGACACAAGGTCTTAGCAAGCGCGGTGAGCTTGACAACACCCCCGAGCTTGTCGTCTTTGCCGAGCAGCTCGAAAAGGCGTGCGTTGACACCGTCGACGTCGATGGCATCATGACCAAGGATCTTGCGCTTGCATGCGGCAAGAAGGACAGGGGCAGCTGGGTCACAACAAATGAATACCTCGATGCTGTTGAGAGGAGGCTCAAGGCCAGCCTCAAGGAGAAGTTGTAAAGTGATAGTGGAAAGGAAAGGACGAAGAGCATGTTGAGCGACCTTTTGAACCAGCTGGTAGATATCGGCAAATCTAGATACCTGTAGATGGAGTTTTGGCTTACCCTATCCAGGGAAGCAGTGTGAATACAGCGATATCAAAAGCACTCAAAATTGCTAGCCTTCATCTGTGGCTCGTCCATGTCCGTTGTCGCTCCATGGAAAATATCTTAGTTCGGACTTGTTTTCCGTCAGCGCCGACATCGCACACATGACAAGTACAAGTTCGTCAAGCCTTCAACATGGCCACGAATGTAAACCCGATCGAACATAATGTTTGGAACTTTGTCCCTGACCCTGAAGGACACTGTGTAGGCGCTTACAACGCACTATAAGAAGTCATACAGCTACTTCTGAGCACCCCGTACGCAACGTCTTGAAGGGGCTGGCAGCAGATGCCCAAAACATCCGGAACACCCACACATTGCGCTTTTGCTCTTGCACGCTGTTGTCCACCCTGGCTTTCATTTTTGCCTTTTACCACAGGTGCTGCATCTTCTTGCTTTCTCTATTTTCTCATGCTCGTGCATCGGCTGTCGCTATGTCTCACAGCAGCACGCTTGCAAGCATGGCAAGACATGGTGATTGCGGTTTGTTTGTTACACATGTTGTTTCGGAAACCTGTGTGAAATTCTTTCTCTGTTTTCTCTGTTTTCTCTGTTTTCTCTCCTGCAAACTCATTATCTCAATTCTCTAGTCTCAATTGCCGTGGTGTTGGTACGTACGCTCCGTTCAGCCCTCTGCTTCTGTTTGTCACTGTTTCGAACTTTCGAACCCTGGGCAACATCACCGCGCAACACCCGTACCGCCTCATGCAGGGTCCACATTGCTCAACATAACATTGAAATAAACAATCAAACCCATCAGTTCTGTCTATCGACCAAGTCATTTGGATCCAACTTTGAAATCTCGAAAATTTAGTAGCTGATAGTAAGTTCCTCGTTCTTCATTCCACGCGAAATTACCACATCCGTGCCCTCTCCACACCCTCCACGCCCAACCAGACATCCCAACCAGACATCCCAACCTAGATTGTCAGGAAACCTAATCCTGCCCAATCGTTCGAGCTTGTCGTTATAAATATTGAGAGTCACATGACTGTTTCTTTCACTGACACGACGACGTCACGCAGCCATCCAGGATGACCCTGCCACTGGAAGAATTAACTACCCAGATTCATGGCGAGGACGAAATCGAAAACAAGTGCCCTTTCGTCACTACTCCACCGCGCAAATCGATTTCGCAGATCTCAGCGCCAGCGACTCCGAGAAGCAAAGCCAATACGCCACTGCACAAACGCTTCCTGGAGGAAGTGACTATGAGCCCGGGCACACCGTCTACACCTCCCAGAACACCGAGCCGTAGTCCAATTAGGAACAATCTCGCAAGCAAGCAGATTCTCCAAGTCGGCCAGAATGGGTTTTACTTTTCGATGGAGATTCCGGAGAAGAAGATCGTGGCTAGCAGGCTAGCAAGCAGAGCCGCAACACCGGAAGTGAAGGCTGACAGGGTGATCCCAAGTCCCGAGAAGGAAAATGGCAAAATTTTTCTGGGCCAAGGAACGTCTGGGAGGCTGTCGCCGAGTCCAAAGAAGGAGAACAGGGGTGAGGTTAAAGGCACACCAAGTGGCGGAGGAAGAGTGAGGGATATTTTGAGGAAGAACCTGTTTGGTATGCCGACGAAAAAGGTGACAGATGCAACAAGAGGAGCTGGAAATAGCGCCTGCTTAAAGATGAGCCCGTCAAAGGATGGAACATACCGGTTGCAGCCGAGCGAAGCCCGCGAAAGTGAAAGGATGTTGGAGGAAACAGCGACCGACATATCTATCAGGGACGCCGCCACTAAAAGCTTGGGACCATCTGTGCAGTCTTCAGTCAAGGTTTCATCTACGCTCGCAACACCAGCCACGCCAACAACGTACATGTCGACAGACCAATATCAAACACCCACGACGGCTCCTCGCACACCTTTGCCCAGCGTTGTTGCAGCAGTTCCGCTGGACTTGAGGATGGCGTTAGCGACTTCCACTCCTTTCGACATCGGTCACCTGATGGCAAGTCACAGCAACAAGAGCGCCCAAGCTCAGACGCTGCCAGCCTCTAGCGGGATGGAGTCAATGCCTACACCTTTACGCAAGATGCAGGAGAGGCTTGAACAGAACAGTCCGCATATTCTGCGCAAGGAGAAAAGCACTGGAACCAACGTTCCCGCGATGCCACCGAATAATGGGACCGTGATGTCGCCAGCCTCGGCGCTGATCATTGAGAATGCTGCGACGAAGAAGGATGAAGCATTACCAGATGCGTCGACTTCTGCTGCAGCTGCAACTATTACCAGGGAAGCATCACAAGTTGAATTTACGAAGGCGGGGGGAAATCGTCTCACTAAGCTTGTACCGTCCCCAATCGCAGGTCTTTCGCCAGCCTTGTTGTCGCAGCCTAACACTGCAACGACGACATCATTTCCGTCTCCATCAACACCTTCCAGGCCAGAACTATCAAGCAGATCGAAGAGCTTTGGTACGCCAGCTCGTCTACGTTCGTCGATGCAGGAAGACATGGTCAAGGTGCAAGAGTCTCTGAAGCGATCGCTAGGCCAAGAAGCATTTGAAAAGGCCGCCTCGAGGCCTACGACACCGATATCTTCCAGTATAGCTGGGGGGAGACTCCACACAGCGAGTGCACAACGCAGCACAAACAACGGCAAGCCAGCCGCACGACCAGTATCCGCAGTCGGCTCGCCGAAGTCAAACGCTACAAGTGCCACAGTTGTGTCACGCAAGCCTCTCATGACTGCAACACGCAAGCCACGACCCAAATCCATGATTGTGAGCTCAGCGAAGGTCCTTGAGACGCTAGCCTCCCAGATTGACTCGCCACGTGAGCGTGCAAAGCTTCGCAGCACCGGCGTTGCAATCCCTGCCCAGCAAAAGAAAACTGACATCTCACGCCCGAGCACCACACCCTGGACATCGCGAGGTTCTACTCAGGCCGCTACTACACGAAAGCCTGTTGGAACTCAGCCCGCAGCCCACACAACAAAATCAGCAGCCCCGGGTCCTGTTAACCAAATTAAACGTACAGGCCTTCCCACGGCTACAAGTGCAACAGGTTCACCAAAGCAGAGAGTCGTCAGCGCCGAAGTCATTGCCGACCGTGTTGCAGCCTGGAACAAGGGAGATAGTCGGCCCCCCGCACCGAAGCCAATAGTCAAGCTTCCAGTGCGCAGCAAGTCAGTCAAGACACTGAGCGAACCCACTGCCAAATCTGCTCTTGATTCCGCTTCTAAAGCTACAGCAAGACCCGTAGTCGGACGCGTACGTACACCCGAGCCAAAAACGACGAACAACGATCATGGCACCACACAGTCCTTCACACCACCCGGCCTACCCACACAGCTCCCCATGAGCCCCAGCAAGAAGCTTCTCGTTGCGCGCACCACGCCCGTCCCATCGAGCAAAGACGCGCGTAAGCAGAAGCTACAAAACGCGCATCGAAGACCCCATCCCCAATCCGCAGCTGCGCAGCTTCGCACCTCCTACTCTTTCGCGACACCGGCGCAGACACCAGTGAGTAAGAGACATACTTGGGTCGATGGTCTGAACGAGGAGGATCCCAACAGGCACCGGACGCCGAGTAAAGAAGTGCAGACGCGGTTGGACGAGGCGATTGATCGGAAGATTCAGGAAGACAGGATGAGAGCGGGATGGATTTAGGGGTGCGAGAAGATGGGAGTTCGGAGAAGTACGGAAAATGGAATATGGAAAGTGAACAGGTAAAAATGGGAGACCGCTCGATATTGATGTGCACTCATATGTATAATGACGAGTTATGAATGAAATGATGATATCCGGTATCATGCTGAATGTTCAGTGTCGCGCCGGCGTTGACGATGTTGAGCAGGGTGCTTGGGTCGTTTGTTGCACTCCAGGCTCGAGAAGAGGCTATTTCTTACGTCGTAGGAATGATAGGCGACAAGCCCAGATGTCTGAGAAGTGGGATGCAGCCGACATTTGTCTGCGTATCATGCGTGAGCGCATATTAGCCCCTTTAGATATGGGCTATCGGCGCTGCGACATCCGCCTGCTCTTCCTATGCGGTCTTCTTTGGCCTCATAAGCTGCCCATTCTCATCCCTCGCCCACCCACATTCAAATCCATCTCTGAAACATGGTTGGCACCTGCTCCCGTCACCCAACTGCTTGCACTGCCTCTCACCCCAGCCTCTACTCTCACACTTCGGACAAACCAACAAGTCCCTTTCGACCTTTGCCTTGTGCCTCTCATCGTCCATCACTCGATAATCCCTGCCGTTAAACGTATAATAGTCATCGGAGTTGTACAGTTCCAATTTGACTGGCACCTGTTCGCCATGCATGTATGGCGGGATGTATGGCACCCCTCCACGAAACGAGTCGCGGCTCACGAGCAAGCGGCCTTTGTGCTCATGCAGGACATCTGCAATGCGGTAGATCATCGGCCGACTGAGGAACAGAGTGTTTATGAACTCGTCGGCGTTATCAACGCGGAAGGCGGTGTGGTGCGAGTAATGGATGTGCAAGACGAAGTCGTCCGGAAGGGCGCTGGGAAAGCATCTTGTTACCAGTGAGGTTGTCGAGTGGAAGACTGTGCGGGTCAGAATGTCGGGGAGATGATTGTAATTATTTGAGAGTGCGTTGTCAAGCATCTTCAAGTACGACAGACGGGGTGGGAAGCCGTTGGCGCGCAAGTAGTAGTATAAATGTGATTCGAATCCAATCTCGAGGTGGCGGAGGGAGGTGAATGAGCGAAGTTTCGCTGCACCATCGGGGTCGGTCTCGCGAGCCACGCAGTAGGGAATAGAGCCACCTATATGGACCAGTTTTTCGAGCGAGTCGGCTTGTTGCTGAAGAGCCGGAAGAAAGCGCCTCGAGGCTGTGCGTTCGTCGACGTTCATCGACGGGCGCGCTCTTTCGAAGACGTGCAGTCTTTCACCAATCGACAGCTCTTTGAGAGCCTTCGGCATGCTTAGAATGGTTTGAAGCGTATCGAGGTCGATGTTACACTCAATGAAGGTCAACGAACGGAGCGGTGTAGATTTGCGTTGTTTCTCAAAAGACTTGATCGTTGACTCCATGTCGCGGTTCTTGATGTTCAAACAGGATATAGTGAGCTCTCGCAGGGTTGGATGGTAGAAGACTGACGCTAGGCGATTGTCGAATAAAAACATTCTGTCGTCAGCTCCATGCGCGTGCAGCGTGACTGTTTGCAATTAGCTTGAGCGAAGCCCAGGTGTGAAGCACTGACAGGACTGTAGCATCGGCAACGCGTCTGGCAACCCTGCTCGTGGGAACGCAGCGCTTGCTAGCAAATTCCAGATATCAATCTTAGACCAGCCGTCAAATAGGTCTTGGTGAATCCATTCCGAATTGTTGGGACAAGGTGTTTCTAGAGTGAAATGTCGGAGTCTTGACATCAATGTCAACCAATGATTCAGTATTTCGACGCCGTCTTTGTGTGGTTCCTTATAGCATATGGAAAGATTTTGGATAAAGTCGACTCGTTGGTCGCGTTTGTCAAGCGCTGTAGCAACATTTCGAGCATGCGCACCGATTGAGACAAGCAAAGAGCGCCAGATGTACGGTTCTGTAAGACCTTGTAGACGAGTGCACGTTGCAGCAAAGTTCCGAAGATCCTGGCGGGATTCGATGTTGTCGATAACACTGAGGAGTAGCTCATCCGCGAGCCGCAACAGACCAGTGTCAGCAAGAGCGAGCATGGTGGCACCGAGCTCCTGCCGTTCCATTCTGAAATCCCGACCCGAGTGGCGTATCTTTCTCTTTTTGGCACCTAGGCTTGGCATGCAGCATATGTTGTAGCCTGAGTCGTCCTCAAATATGCTTCACTTCTGTCTCCGTAACGTGAGGGGTGTGCTGATAATGGGTGAACAGCAGTGTTCGAATGCTGGACAACTTGCTGTTTTGGATGCAGGGTTAATAGTTGTGACAGCTTTATCATGTACGCAGACCAGATATAGCAGGTTGGTCAAAAGTTGAAGGCGGTAGATTGATGCGTCGTGTTTTTCAAGGCCGTTGATCAGGACGGAAGACGCCATGGGGGCGCGGTGAAATTAGGCCCGAAGAAGTTAGTCTTCACGCTTACGTCATAGGCTGTTTGTAAAGAGCGCGTCTTCAATTGGATTCCTAGCAACCTCGACAGTACTCCTCTTGTGATGAACACTCATTTTGCTTCTGTAGCATACAATGCAACCTTTCTCAGATGGTGTAGAAGAACCTTGGGTTGTGCTCGCCCAGCTCTGCAATGTCATCTTCGGACATTCTGTCCATCCTCCAATCTTCTTTCCCTTCAAGCTTCCTCTTGTTCTGCTTACGATACCACAAGTGTAGTGCAGTGTAGATGCCAATACCAAGCGCGAGTAACGCAATAGTGTCACGATATCCAGGATGATAGGTGGGTGCATCTGCATTGTTGAACAGGAAGGGCGCTGAGACTCCCGCAGCATTGCCAATTGTGATCTGCATGCCGCTGGCGAACGCTCGTTTGCCATAGCGAGGGTTGTTCACACCAATCCAAGTAAAGGCGG
Organism: Didymella arachidicola; assembly: GCA_016630955.3. Taxonomy (NCBI): domain Eukaryota; kingdom Fungi; phylum Ascomycota; class Dothideomycetes; order Pleosporales; family Didymellaceae; genus Didymella; species Didymella arachidicola. The sequence goes on from CM049987.1 coordinate 2,755,361, forward strand.
CACCAGTCGACGTCCAAAGGCCCATAGCCACGACAAAGCCGCCAGCAAAGCTCAGCGCCGTGCCCTTATTTGCAATAAGGAAGACGTATCCCAACATGCAGGTTAAAAAGCCACCTATACAGAAGATGCCTCTTTGTTGGATCTTATTGCTTTAGAATGCGCTGCCGACGTAGACAAAGAAACCGAGGAAGTAGACAGGCATGGTCAGAGCCTGAACGACTTGGTGGCTCCAGCTGGCACCCATCTGGAAGATGATGGTAGGGAGGAACACGGAAAAGCTGTAAAGCATTCCGAGACCGCTGAACTGCGCGATGGCAAACGCCCAAGTCTTTCAGTCTTTGGTAGCTTCTTTGACATTGGCCTTGTGCAGCAGCTGTGCGGCCTTGGTCTGGCCAACTTCGAGTTCACGAAGCAGCACGAAGTTGCGACGATCTTCTTCAGTCAAAAAGCTAGCAGTCTCAGGACTGTTGGGTAGCACGAAGGGCATAATGAGAGCAGTCAAGACTGTAGGGATTCCGTTGAGCAAAATGATCCATCTCCATCCGCTGTGGTTCCGCTAGCAAACATCTCAAGTGTATGATGACAGATTACTAACTTCCAATCTCCAGCACCGTGGAGCTCGCCGATTGCATAAGCTACAAGGCCCCCGAGAGCACCAGCGATAGCGCTGGTGCCGTAGAAGTATGCGTTGCGCAGCGAAACATTCTTCTTGTTGTAAAACATCGAGAGGTACAGGATGACACCAGGAAAGAGTCCGGCTTCGAAGACACCGAGCAGGAGTCAGCACGCTACCAGCGCCGCGAAGGTATTGCAGAAAGCTGTAAATGTGGCTACGAGACCCCAGAAGAAGACAAGGCCGGGCAGGTAGCAAGCTGGTTGCATCTTCTTGATGATCATGTTTGATGGCGTTTCGAACAGCTGCCTTACCTTTAGTCTCAACTTCCAATGCTTTGGAGGCTCTTACCTACGCAATATGTAACGAAGAGGATACCAAAGGCAAGCTGATATTGATTACCAGTCATGCCCAGATCTTCTTCGAGGTCGTACAAACGGGCATTGCCGATGTTGACTTACGTTATCAGCGCGTTGCAAGGTCCACGTGGGTCAGACATACCTCGATCCATAAAGTTCATTAGGTAGATCCAGCAGATCATGAGGATGATACGAATGTCAAGCTTCCTCAAAAGTCGCTTTTCTGTTTCCGCATCTACAGCGATGGTACTTCCTGGATTTTCGACTTGCTCGATCTTGTCAGGGACTGAAGACTCAAACTCCAGCCTGGCCCTGTGGATCTTCTCGCGCGTAGTCTGCCCGGAGTAGTCTATCTCGCTGTTCATGCTGGCAGTGCAGTTGATCGACCAGAGAAGAGTTGGACAATTGAACGTCGGGCTGGAGCAACAGTTACTCTTATGATGTCCAGGCCGATGCCCTCAATCCCCAGGGCACCTTCGTCTTATAGGAAAGGATCCACTTTACAAGTGTTGTGCCGTGCAGGGTAGCAGAGAATGCCATGGTGCCAGGAGATCTTGGAGGCTGAACGTTGGCGTCGGTAAGCGAGAAGATTTATCTTGACTCTCGAATCATCGGTATTGGCATGCTGAGGGGGGTTTCCGTCATCCTCACGACCGCAACCAAGGACAGCGAAGCTGTGAATGTTCCTACTCTACAGTATTTACGTTCTTCAAAGATGACCAGGGCCAATGCATTCATGCGCAAGAGGTGCGCTTTACCCTTCGGTGGAACAGCCTTTGCATGTCCTAGAGAGGTGCCGACTTCATTATGGTATTAACATTTGTAAAGATCATCTCTCTGACGCCGTATCAATTCAACCCAAACTTGGACATACGCCAAGATGTGCGACCAGCCGCCGAAGATGAGCGCCTTTTTGCAACACCGTTACGAGCAGAAATTCAAGCGGTCTGGCGGAACACGAATGAGTGCTCGACTGCCAGGACAAAGGCTGGGTCCGAAGGTCTCGACTAAATGGTCGGTGAAGCCGCATACAGCTGCGTTCGCAGGACCGCAAGTAGTTACAGAAGCTGCCTGAGTCCAAGTCGCTTAGCCTACGCAATGTGCTTGGCTTGTGAGCCGAGTAGCCGCGAGCATGGGTGGAAAGAATCACGTTGCAAAGCACTCGCAGTTGTGGTGCATATTACGAGCATAGTCATTGGTGTAGATAATGATGATGATCTGCAGCTCGTGTGGGCTGTCGGCACATCAGACGTGGCGCATTGCTATCCATGAGGCTTGGGGAGTCCACACTTGGGACTTGGATATAATAACGGGTGAGCGGAAAAGGATTCCGTTGAGTCAGTCTGACAAGATAGGACAAGATAAAATAGCACGGCCAGAAGTAAATTTTCAAGGTGAGGAGTTGATGTGGCGGTGCTGGCTTGGGTCAATACGCAGTGGTTTGCATTGGTTCTAATCAAGACTAAGCTCTATGCAATGTCACTTACTCGGAAAACCTAGAAAAGCCTGATTTGCCTCTCCCACTTCCAACTCTCACTGGCCTCATAGTAGGTCGGTACATCTATCCATTCCACATCATTTACCTCCTTCTTGCCCATCTTGATCGTCTTCTTCGTCTTCACCAGGGAAGGCAAGAAAGGTGCTCCCTTCGTATTGCTCCGCTTGACGAGAGCTTTGCTCTTCCCTCTCAACCGAATGAACTCAGTCCGCTGATTCTTCTCCCTTTTCTTCATCTGCGAATGCTCGAACTCAGCGTACTGCCTGGTAATGCTTCGTGTCCAGTCGGACGCCTTGCCCATGCGTTGGAAGGCAGCCCGCCGCTGCGCCTCGGGCATCTGCCACTCGAGCCAATCGTCCAAGTCAGAAGTGCTTGTTGCTTCGATTGAGTCATTGTAATACTGGGCCCTCACGGCGTTTTGAGACCCATATGCCCTTCTGTAATCCTCCATCTGCTCGAACATATCCGCTAGGCTGTCGATGCTAGCCTGCTCATCTCGAAATTTGTGATCATTGTGTGTAGGTCGCTGGGCTGCCGCGAACATTCCGACAAATGGCTCGTAGTGCTCGGACACTTGAGACGAACGACCGGTGCTCGCACTACTGTCTCTCCTTTTGCGCTCCCTCCTCTTACTCCTACTCTTCCGTTGACCGCTATTTGCAAGCCGCTCCTCAAACATCAAATCCTCTTTCATACTCCGATCAGCCTCCCAAGCTGCCAAGCCAAGACCTAGCCTCCTCGTCGTCTTACTTCCCGCACACGTAAACCACGACGGCAGCTCTTCATTGCGCCCTCCACTACGGAGCCGGACACCAGGTGGAATCGATGCATGACGGAGCGTCGATGCAGGGTTCGCAAACTCGGAGCCGTGGTACTTATACACTCGAGGCACACGCTCTTCCAGCTTCACAAGGTTGACGCGCACGCGCTCGGCAACTTCAGAAGATGATGCATTTAGCTCATCGTCAAAGCTGCTCGAAGGTGCATTTGTGGCACGTTTAGACTTTCGCCTCGACCTGCGTTGTGCGTGATCTGGAGGTTGTGGTTTCAGCTCGTCGTCGGAGTTCAACGACAATGCCTCCGCGGCACGTGGGAGCGTTCGGGTCCGTCGACATTGTGTGTGCTCTGGGCCTGGCAGTGGATCGTTGGGAGATCCAGGATCCGTGGGCTGCCGAGGGTCTGTATCATTGGGACTGGACAGAGATTTGGCGTAGTAGTGATGGTGTATGTCGTTCGAGCGGCCGCCGTAGTATTGGAGATAAGTTATGTATGTTGTCATTATGACCTAAGTTTTAGAAGAATTGATGATGTCTCAGATTGTTAACGATTGTATTTGAATACAACAATTCATCGCTAGAAGAAATTGTGGGCTTGACTGAAATCAATGGATCAAAGAAGAGTGTTGTCATTAATGGTTGTTGAGAGTGATTGTGGTTATGGTTGCGTTTAGCAAGCAGCGGGCGCAAAGCCTCTATGGTTGTGGAACACCTATCGAGGCGCGCCGGGGTTACCGTGACTTTGCTCTGTTTGAAAATATATGGGAATAGCGAGCGATGTGGAATTGGGGTATAAGGATTTCGCAACGGACTATCGTACAACCAATGAAAGTTCTCTACTACCTCGCGCGACGCTGTAGGTAGGCCCTCACACCGATGGCGGCTGCGAGCTGTTAGTCTAGCTTCGGTCTTCAAACCGGGTATCATCGTCTAAATCCTCTTCCTCTATTGCACACAAGAGCAGCGCAAATCAGGTATCACTTACCTAGGAGCACCGCCAACCCCTTCAGCCCAATGAGTCCCAAAAACCAGCCTCCCCACCCAACTACGCGTCCTTGACGATCGAAGTTCGGCTTGATCTCGTTCATACCAGAGAATTTCTTGAGCTTCGCGGGTGTGTATGGCGGGTACCTGACGTCCATCAAACTCTCAATCCATGCCGGTGTGGTTGTGACACTGCGGCGATGGGTGAAGGTATCGAAGGAGGCTTTGCCACGGTAGGCGCCCTGACCGGAGGTACCGACACCACCAAATGCGAGTGTTGGGATGGCGGCGTGGTAGAAGCCGTCGTTGAGGGAGGCGCCACCGGAGCGTGTCTGATCGAGGACTGGGCCTGTTAGCGGGAAAGAAAAACGATTGAATATCTTCGTCGACTCACTCTTATGCATCTCTGCTTTTGTACCGAAGGCGTATGTGCCGAGAGGTGTGTCGTGCACCTCGTTCGCAAGCTTGATGGCCTCGTCAAGATCGGTTACGGGCAAAATGGGAAGGAGAGGACCGAAGCTCTCGTCGCGCAGGAGTGCGTCATCGACACTATCAACCTGGACGACGGTAGGCTCAATGAAGAGGTCGTCTTCGTCCATGGTGCCACCGACAACAATCTTGCCGTTGCTAGCGTCCAGCATCTTCTTGAGGCGCTGGAATTGCTTCTGGTTCACGACACGACCGTAGTCTGGCGAGTTGCGTGCACCGTTGGGGTAGAACTCCTTGAGGGTGTCCTTCATCGCCTGAATGAATGCGGGGACAAGCTCTCGGTCGATGAATGTGCAGTTTTGGCTGACGCAAACCTGGCCAGCGTTCATGGTCTTTGCCCATAACAGACGCTTTGCGGCCAGCTTGGGGTCTGCGTGCTTAGTGATGATGGCAGGGTTCCTGCCACCAAGTTCGAGAGTGAGGGGGGTGAGCGTCTCAGCTGCCTTCTTCGCAATAATCTTAGCAACAACCTCTGACCCGGTGTAGAAGATCTTGTCCCACTTCTCCTCGAGCAGCGCCGTGGTCTCTGGAATAGCGCCCTGGATGCAAGTGTAGCAATCAGGGTCCAGCGACTCAGTCAAGATCTTCTGCATGACCATCGCAGCGTAGGGTGCCGACTCAGAAGGTTTGATCACTGCCGTACAGCCAGCTGCGATGGCGCCAATCAGAGGTCCGATGGTGAGTTGGATGGGGAAGTTGTATGCGCCGATGATCAGAACAGTGCCGAGAGGATCCTTGCGAATCCTAGGACCCATGAATTTGTTGGTAAAGGCTATGTCTCCGGGCTTTTCGTCTTTTGCGAAGCGGTCGACATTGTTTGCCATCCAGACGCAGTCGTTCATGACCCACGAGATCTCAGTCAGGTAGGTCTCAAACTGCGACTTGCCAAGATCCTTCTTGCATGCCTCCTCGATGAGGTCCGCATTGTCCTTGAACGCCCAGTACAGCTTGCGGAGCTGCTGCTTACGGTACTCGATATTGCGAGTCTTGTGCGAGAGGAAGGCCTTCCGGACGCTTGCGCATGTCGGCGCAATGCTGTCTATGCGCGTGTGCTCGAAGGGTGCGATCTTTGACGCCATCGTGCTCAATTGACAGTGCTACAATGGAGTGACGGAGTTGAGGGATGACGGGATGCGTGAGGGGTCCAGAACATCTTATGAGTATTACATGTCCCTGACCCGCTGGATAGGGAGCAGCTCCGAGCTCCACTCCGCTTTCCCACTTGCCTCGGCTGGGTCAACTAGCGTGAACGGCTGCGGACGAACATGTGGACGCGGCAACCCCATTTCCTTCTTTGCATGTCCATATGGAGCTCCAAACCGCCCGAGATCCGAGCCTGTGGTAGTAACGCCGGTAGGGCAGAGTGATTATGTTTGTTACAAGCTCCATAAGGGCATGTCTCCATTGTCGCAAACACGCACAGTCTGTCACCGCGGAAGCCATGTTTCAAGCCAGCCTGTCACCCAAAACCACTACGCTGGCGTCGTTCATGAATCACGTAGATCGAGCCATACCGGCAAACTAACCTTCTCTGTCATTTAGCTTCCTATGATATACTCGACTTCCTCGACGGCCCACATACTTCATGAAGACCCGGCATAGGTAGGCAGTCTGCCATCCTGTCAAACCGGGTGAGAGAAGCAGTTAGATTGTCGTCCACGTCCTCGATTGGAACCCCATCGAGACAAAGTACCCAAGGACGTTCCGCTCGAGGCTGGTCGATTTTGTACTCCTTAGTCCATGTCTGATGGATGAACGCAACCGCCCACGATCTTCCTTCAGATCTATCGTTATGGTACAAAGCTTTTTGCGTCGTTACAGTCGCGAGGCGCACAGCATTCAACCTCCACACGGGAGCTGAACTACGAGAGAATTGTGAACAGCATGGCGAACACTCCAGCTGATGTTGGGATACTGGCGATACAGCCTCTCTACGGGAGCCTCATGAAGGTTGGACATCGCGCTAACTCAAAACGCTGTGCCTCGGCTCAATTGACCCCAGCTATGACGCCCGCAATCGCCCTGGACCGAAACAATGTCTATATCCTGCTCCTTTTGCAACCAATTGCCTCCATACATACATGCAATTTAGTAACATGGATAATTCGAGTCTTTTTGACGTTAAAGTAAGCTTTATACCCTCACGTAACGTCACACATTGAATTTGACACCTCGTAGGGCAAGGTCGTGCTCGTTACAGGCGGAGCCAAAGGCATTGGCCGCATGATCAGCGAGGGCTTCGTGCAGAACGGCGCGAACGTATACGTCTCCTCTCGCGACGCAAAAGCCTGCGAACAGGCCTGCAAAGAGCTCAATGCGCTCGGCAAGGGCAAGGCCGACTTCATTGCCGCTGATCTTTACAAGGAGGAGGACATCAAGAGGATCGCAGACGAATTGAAGAAGAGGGCAGGAAGTACGTTGAGTGCAGTATGCATACATAGAAAGAGTACTGACAGAGCACAGAGCTCGATGTCCTCGTCAACAACAGCGGCAGCAACTGGGGCGAATCCTACGACACCTACCCATCCGCTGCTTGGGACCGCGTCTTGACACTCAACCTAAAGCGCGTCTTCCAGCTCACCCAAGCCGTCACACCCCTCCTCGAAGCCGCGCAGTCCTCCACCTCGCCCTCGAGAGTCATCAATATCGGTTCGGTCGACGGCCTCCGCGTCCCTGCGCTCGAGACATTCGCATACTCTGCATCGAAAGCTGGTCTACACCACATGAGCCGGGTGCTCGCCAGTCATCTTGGCAAGCGCGGCATCACAAGCAATACCATCGCGTGTGGTCCGTTTCAGAGCAAGATGATGAAAGCAACATTGGAGAAATTCAAGGATGTCATTGAGAGTGGCATTCCGCTCGGACGCATTGGAAGCCCAGAGGACGTGGCAGGCACATGCATTTGGCTGAGCTCAAGAGCTGGGTCATACGTCAATGGTGCGACGATCGCGTTGGATGGTGGCAGCGTTGTAGGCGCTAAGTTGTAGAGATAAGCTGATAAAATAGTCACTAAGAACCTGGTCTGGTGTCTTCTGCGGATCTGAGTTGAGGATCGTGAAGCTTTGCAGCTCGCACACAACTAGTTGATCATGATCCCGTCGCGGAATAATGTTTTGTCTAAAACAACAACCTTACACCGCATTATCATGTCCCAAACGGTCCATTAAGTGTTTTTCCTATACCATCAGACAGGCCTGAGACATGGATGTCAAAAGTGCCAGAACTCGTTGCGGTCAACGATACATATTACTCGGATTTGTGAACAAGCGGACCCATTGAAACCACCCGCCCTACCTCTGAGCTTACGTGGATCCTTCTACGAATGATAAGGCTGTCAAAATGAGCTGCACTCCTACACTGAGTTACTCCTCGGCACCTGGTAGTCCATATGCCATCAGTACAAACTAGCCTGAATCCTTGAGGATGAGGCTTGAAACTACGTAGCGTATCCCGTGTAGAGAAGGATCGTTCCATAACGGCTGTGCATCGTTTAGCAGAAATGCCTGGCGGCAGACAAGGCAGAAGAAACTCGACGCTACAGCGCTCCCGTCTGCGTAACTGAATCTTGTATATCGATCAGACGGAGATACTTGGCCTTGATGCGAATGCCTGTGTAGAGTCCATGGCAGATACGCTGGCACTGTTTCACTGGGAGGCTAGAGTTGATGAGAATGATGTGCGTGGGCTGGCGCCTCCATGAGCGTTGCAATTCTCAGCCACACCAGTCTCTCATTTTGAGTACCTAAGCAAACACTACGCTTAAATTTGCAATTCGATTAATGTCAAGAGGGCGGATGGGTGAGGCAGGTGTGGAGCAGGCTTATACCGCTTTTCATAGGACTGGCCCTCTTCCTCCAATGCCGGGGAGCGGTGAAGACCCTGATTTGAGACTCTAATACACATGTAAGACAATATTCCTTTGAACAAGTCCGAGGGTGCTGGAGGACAATGAACACGATTCTGTGGAGGGGTCAAATGACCGTCACAATGGTATACCTCAATCTCTACATTGCGACAATTTTCACGAGGCCATGCAGAGATTTACAATCGTCACAACATTGCATTTGATATTGGTAAAGTTAATCACTATGACGATCACTCTCTCAATACTGAAGTCGCTTATCGTCTCTTTCTCAAAGGCCTTTGTGACTCCGCAGGCTGATCCGGATCCCAGCCAACAAGACAGTTGACAGTCTCAGCTCCAAGACCAGGGTCATTGATCCGCGAACCAATTGGGCTACGGAACTGCCCAGTAAGCTTGACATACGTCTCCAATGCTTCGACAATCGTCTTTCCTAGACCCAGGGCCTTCTCAGCCCGCGCGTGCGCATAGAACGTAAGTAGATCGAGAGCCTCGTCACGCTTATCGTTGTCGACCAGTAACTTGGCGCTTGACTCGACCCAAGATAGGTCGCTGAAGGAAGCGTTTTCGAAACCATGCAACATGTTCTGCACGACAGGTAGAAAGACGTCGGGATTAGAGCAAGTGTAGTACAAAGCTTGCTTGTATACGCGTCCCGCAAACTGCGTAGCTTCTTGGTACTGGAAGTCTGGATCCAAGAATGTTGAGGCTGCGTCCGCAGTCAAATAGCGATGCTGACCATACTCTGGCGGCACAGTCTTTACGCCAAGCCACCAAGGGTTGAAAGGTGCCGTTACAGAGCCTGTAGGTGCAACCCAGATTTGGATGAGGTCTGGGTCCATGTCGGTGTGCAGAGAGAGAACCTGGCCGTATCCTGCTTCGTCATCGGCGATACGGTAGTCACGCACACGTTCAATGAGGTCCTTCTCAGAGACGGGAGCCATTGCTAGGGTGGCGTTCTCAAGAGCGGCTTGAGAAATGTATTTGTAACCACCATCTCGTGCCGTATAGTTGCCACTTGCCGTGCCGTACGCTTTCCAGATGTTGAAGGGCTCAGTGCCGTTAGGATTCCACCATCCTTGCTCGACAGCGAAGGAGACAATATTCAGTGATCCCATGTAGTCTGAGCTGTTGGCGAAGTCAACGGGGAAATTTTCGATGTAGCCAGGATACAGAACTCGCACAACATCCTCCCCGAGACGTTCAGCAGCCCACAGCTTCTGGCCTCCTGACATCTCCCAGACGACCCAGCCTTCGTCTGCGTCGGCGATGAGATGGCTATTCCCACCGTAGTCTGCATAGCCGTACTCGGCGATCAGTTGGCCAATAATCTCGACGCCTTCGCGTGCAGTGCTGGCGCGTTCCATTACGACCCGCGCTAGATCAGAGTATTGCAGGCCTGTCTGAGGATTGGGCGTGATAGCAATGAGCTCATCTTTGTTTTGTGCCCACACATCTCTTACTGCAACACCCTTTTCATTTACACCACCATTGGTGAGCGGCGCAGGAAAGCCTTCGTAATCCGAGTATTCCATGGACAGGTAGCGGAAAGTGTGGGCAGCTTGAGAAATGTTCAGCCTTCGTCCGGGCATCGAAGCATCCTCTGTGACGCCAACCTCGACGGTCGCATTGGGAGGATAATCTTTGGCTGGGAAGAGTTCAAGCCAATGCGATGATACCTCTTCGCCTGTGCCACCGACCATGACGCTACCATCTTCTGTCAAGGCCTTACCAACATAGAACGGATAGCTGGCCGTGGTCACGTCCACAAGGAGGGCCAATGATGTCAGAGTGCGGGACAGCATCTCGTTATAGCCTACGAGCGTGTTCGATGTCAAGAGGAGAAGAGTGAGAGGTCCGACATAGATCACTTTGCTTCTGTCTCTCCACGACTTATCTTCTGCCGAGAGTGGGGTTACGGCGGTCAATGAGTCGATTGTGCCATGCAGCTACTCTAAATCTCCGATGCGGCGCGTTATGGGAGATACCTACCGTCGAGTGAGGCTGTCATTCTCTGACAACGATGAATGGAGCTTAGGACGGAGGTGTCGTGTTCGAAGGCATTGCTGCATGTCTCAGTTGCGGCTGGGCTCCAATCTACGCTTGCGCAGAATGTGTCTCAAGACTGGCTGGATGGACATGTCCGGCAGTGACTTGACTGCATAACTCGTTCGGTGGCTGTTTTTCCAAAGAGGAGCTTTGCAAAAAGAGAGGGCGAGACCATGTATTTCGGAAAGTTTGAGCGCCTGCCAAAGCAACCCCGCACATGGCAAGTGGGGCAGCTTAATCTTGGAAGTGAGTCCCAGCCTGACTCCTACAATCCACCACAGTGCATACATAAGATTGCAATCCATCGCTAACAGTTACTGTGAGGCGTTCTCGACGTCTGACTCAGAGTCGATGCCATTGCACCTTCCGTTTATGGCTGCGCAAGTGCACAATGACCTGCTTTCTGACGCGTCGTAGTTGGTAACGGAGAGTGAGCTTCATGGCATCAACAATCGGACCACCAGAGCGTCAAGATGGAGAAGAACCACCGGTGTCCTGGAAGTAAGCACTAACGAGGTATAAAAGAAAAGCGTAAGAGAAAAGAAGGCTTGTATCTCAGACCACGAACTGATACTCATCTTCTTACACATTGTGCTCTTACCACCCTCATGTCTTCACAGCCGGGCTCATCTTCGACTCGCCAGCGAGTGCGTGAACTGCTTCCCTCCGTCTATCTCGGCCGCTATGAGACTGGCTCGAAGAATAGCTTAACGGACGTTGAAGGTGTGTTGGTGTCGACACAGTCCATACGCGAATCGCCAAAGTACCCGGATGCGCCGGCTGGTGCTATCAATACCGGAGTCACTACGATTCTACCCCGTAAGGACTGGTTCAACGCAGGCTGCTTTGCAGGTATCTTCAGATTCAACGGGTCGGGAGAACTGACCGGCTCGCATTGGATTGAAGAGTCGGGTCTGCTGCATTCCCCGATTGTCATTACCGGCAGTTTTGGTGTAGGAAATGCGTACAATGGCATCTACGAGCATGGAGTACGGGAGCATGCTGATCAAGTGGGGAAGGTTGGGTGGTTCCTGCTACCAGTTGTTGCTGAAACGTTCGATGGCTACCTCCACGATGTGTCCAAGTTCGCCGTCGAATCCCAGCATGTGGTCAAAGGCATCGACGAAGCTAGCAGTGAGCCTGTACAGGAGGGAAATACTGGAGGTGGTACGGGAATGATCTGTCACTGGTTTAAGGGCGGAACTGGCTCCAGCAGTCGCCTGGTGCCAGCGGACCAGGGAAAGACTTACACCATCGGTGCTCTCGTGCAAGCCAACTATGGACAAATGAGGGACTTTAAGATCTCGGGCGCACCGATTGGTCGCTTGATCTTCGAGGAGCAGCAGCGCCTAGCTGAGGAGAATCCAACCGATCAGGAACTGCTGGCGCAATCAAAGCTGCTGTTCAAGATCAAGGAAGAGAAGGACAAGCAGGACGGCAGCATCATTATTGTGCTTGCAACAGATGCACCCCTCCACCCAACGCAGCTTCGGCGCCTGGCAAAGCGTGCCACTGTTGGTCTCGCTCGTGTCGGTGGCTGGGCGTCGAATTCATCTGGAGACATCTTCCTGGCCTTTTCTACCGCAAACCAGATCACCGTTCAAGAACACACAGCAACGACCAAGAATGTGGATCCGTGGAAGCCAAAGGCGAAGAATGTGGATATGATTGATGATCAGACAATCAACGCGTTGTTCGAGGCCAGCGCAGACGCCGTCGAGGAGGCGATATTGAACGCGGTATTCAAGGCCGAAAGCATGGTGGGCAACGGAAACAGAATTGATGCGCTGAATTTGGATAAGGTAAAGGAGCTGATGCAGAAGTACCTGTAAATTGTCATCTAGCCTTGCTCGTAGAGGAAATTCTTGCTCACGGCCCCACATGGAGGGTTCCAAGGTTGCCTGACCCTGTGTCTTGCTATGCTGAGTATGTAGTAAATGTCATACATTTACACCTGTTGTGCAATTACTGTCATTATGGCCCCACCACATCAGCTCGACCCTGGTCCATCTGATGCCTCTGAGATTGTCCGCCAAAGACCAGGGTGGAGACCGGTACGGTGTCATGTGGTGAGTTCTTGCCTCGACTGCCGGGAGGGTTACGCTCCGAGGAGTGCGTGAACCACACTTGGACACCCGCGTGGAGAAGCGCCGATTTGCTAGGGAGTACTTCGCCGGAAGGATGATCGTCGATGTGCACTTGTCGAGACGACACCACGACGGCGAAAACCCAACTGAGATGCTGCCGAATCTCGTGGACTGTTTGGAACCCCCGTCCGGCCCAGTGAGAACTTTAAAGCAGCTGAGTGGTTTGTGAAGCGGTGAGGAGTGTAAGATCTACATGCGGGTCTTGACAATAGACATTCCTCGGAGTACGCGGTGCAATCCATAATGCAGCTGTCGTATGTCTTGTGTCGGTGAGTAATACAAATAAATGGTCACAAACGTGAGCACTGTGTCTGAGCGCAAGCAGGGTCTCGGGAGAGCCGCCATGCCCGCGGACTTGACGTTCATGAAATGCAGTGCGACAATCTGGGAATCGGCTTTGTGTCGAGACGAGGGTGCGCGTGCATCTAGGCCTTTCAGCGAGTTGTGGCTGTGAAGAGGGCGAGAGTCTAGACTCGGGCGTCTGGGTGAGTAAGCGCATGCCATTCTTGAAATGCGACTATGTTCAGGGTCGAGTGTCACATTGGATTTGCAGCAGACCACTTGATGTGCACAGGGAAGATCGAGTCGCAGGATTATCGAACATTCAGCTTTACGGTACCCACTCGTAGGAGCGGTGGAGCACAGAAGAGGGTCTTTCGAGGGCAGGACGTGCATATGGGATTCAAAACCACGCCACAATATGGTGCCTAGCAGCTTGGGCTTAGCGCTTGGGAACGGGGTCATCGAGATTCGAAAAATGTTAAACGAATTGGATGCTCTGAACGCAGACAACCTAGTTCCAGACCATAATTCCATTGTTCATGATTTTCGCCACGCATTCGATGTGGCATGACTATAAACTCCTCGCGTGGCAGCACTGCGGCCGACCGTTTTGGTATCCTCTGTCTGCCGCACTGTGCTACCGGCAGCTGCGGCTGAGCACTTTTAGGGAGCAGCAGGATCCGCAGGCCGTTGCACAATGATCGCAAGCTGTAGGTGGGCTCTTGAAATGGTCATGAATCGATATAACCTCTGGTGTTTGAGCATACATGTAATTACCCCGGGACTAGCGGACAGCAAGGCCCGTCCAACGGGCGCGCACAAAACGTGAACCGTACCTGATTGCTCCTCGATCGACTGGGCCGAGACTGGTCTGTGTAGACGCACCACACTTTCTCTGACAGCTGCCTGTGTCTACGAAAGTCTGGAATCAGCCACACCGGTGCACCTGCCCACAGCATTCCTGGTAGCGCAAGGCTGGCGAGTGCGAAACAATGAATCGCAGACGGTCAGCATGGCAAAGCCGAAAATGCGTGCGCAGCTGGTGTTGCAGCTTGCAGAATTTGAAGACTCCGCACCGGCACTCGACTTCCGCTAGCGCGCACCTGGCTAGCGCGTGTCAGTGGTCTGATTCGCGATGTCGAATGCCGCCGGAAGTCACAGAGATCGAGAGAGCATGCACGGGCTGGATGGAGTCTCGACTACGCATCATGCATCCTCCCTCAGCTTCCGTCGTCCATTGGACCCTGGGCCGGAACATGCCAGGCTTGAAGAACAGTTCGCATTCCTCAAATATGCAGATCTGCCCTCTGCATTTTCAAAAGACGACACCCACGTCATTCCGCGATAATGGCGATCCCTTCCCCTTCCACGTTGGTGATGCCTGAGTTGAGCGAGGTTCTCGCGCGCATTGGCCTCTCGACGTACCTCACAACATTATACGAGAATGGGTTTCGCAACTGGGATACAGTAGTCGACATCACCGAGGAGGATCTCACCACGTTGAACTTCAAGCTCGGCCATCGTCGAGCTCTGCAACGCGAGATTGCTACGTGGCGTGGAGTCCCACAAACGCTGTCGCTGGACCTGGATGCCACATCCCCTGAACCTATTCCCATATCAACTTCTGCTCTGGAGACATTAGCACGGCAGCAAACGACACTGCCACCGCGCGAGAAGAGGCGGTACAGGCGCCATCCTCGAGCAGACACTCACGCACCCAAGAAGCCCAAGACAGCTTGTATGCATAGCACAAGTCCTGTCGCTTGTACGTAGTTAACAGATAATAGACGTGAACTTTGCCGACCAGCTGCGTACTGATCCCGAAGTCAGCCAACTCTCCTTTGTACACATTGCCAGAGAAGTTGGGAAAAGATGGCAGGAGCTCCCACTCGAGCAAAAGCGGGTGTGGGAGAGCAATGCGGCCCGCGCCATGCAGGAGTACGAATCTCAGATGGACGAGTACAAGAAGACCGATGAATGGCGCAAGTACCAGGCGTACCTGAACGACTTCAAGGCACAGCAAGCGCAGCCAACCAACGGCAAGCGGCAACCCTTGAACCGGACGATGTCTCACAGCACCAGGGAACACTCTCGTGCAAGCCCCGAGACACAGACACCAGAGAGCCCAAACTCTTCAGTGCCATCCTCTGTGTCGTCGTCCGGGACTGACGCTGAAGTATGCCACAACGCTCTCACCCTTGCATTCAGTGAGCTCATCTCACTGCGAGGAGAGATTCTGACTCAAGCTATACGACCATACGATGAGCACAATCTGCCGTCCGAGGAATTAGCGAGACGATCCATGTATGCATTCATACGAGGCACAGGCTCGCTTGTGTTCATGTGGACCTATGAACAGGCGAATGAGATCCTCGATCGCATATACCGACCCAAAGGCGCGATTGATGCTATGGACTTGGCAGAATGCTTCACTATCGCCGCCATGGGTGCGCATTACGATATGGATTGCTTCCCAGATCGCATACGAAAGGTTCTGTATGCGTCCGGCACCCTCTACTTCCACGAACGGACCGCACGGACTGATTACATGCGCACCATGCGGCTACTGCTGTCGACGTCGTTCTACGCATTGCTTGAAAAGCACATGAGCGCGAGGTACCTGATCGGTATGTACAGCACTAAATCTATCATATCGATATGCTGACAAACTCCAGTTGCTGGTTTGCAGATCGGCCGTTGGAAGTGCCCGCCTGTTCATCAAACGCCGGCAGGCGCTGTGGACGAGGCATGGCGAAAGATCTACAGGAGTCTGATCTTCATGGACAGTTGGCTCTCATACACGCTAGGCTACAGCTCAGAAGCCACACCGCAAGACATCCAAGTACGCGTGAGCCCCAACAATGATCATTACGTGTCTGACCAGAAACAGGCTGCTTGCACTCCTGGGCGCCTGGCTTCGGACACGATTGACGAGCTCATTCATGCACAGACAAGCAAGATTGGTCTGGTTGCAGCAGAGATCGCTAAGACTTTGGCTGCGCCAGAGTTGGCTACTCGCGAGAACGTGCTCATGCTCACGCAGAAGCTGGAGACATGGCGCAACGAGGTGCCGCTGATTCTGCAGCTTCCGACACTCACCTCGGAAGGGCCGTCTGAACTATCGCTGTATCAGAGACGGGCAATTCTCATGGTGCACGTGAGTATATCCAACACATCTAGCTGAGCCCACACTAACAGTATTGTCAGATCATGTACCTGGGAGCTGTCATCCTCATCTATCGCCAGCTGCTGGTCGCCACCGCAGAAGGCCAGCTCACAGACGGCGCTTCGAACAGCCTGACTTTCTCCAGCGAGGACACACGAGGATTCCGGAACGAATGCGCCATAGCTGGCCAGACCATCGCGCGCATCCTACGGCTGATCGCCTTCGACGGTACACTAACGCGGCGGTGCTGGCTGATCATGTAAGCCTCCCACCCCCAATCAAGCACCTCTCTTGCTAACACGGGTCCCAGCTACTGGGCATTCACAGCCGCCATCGTCCTCCTCCACAGCGTCTCAACCAAGCTCCTCGACGGCCAGTTCGAAAACGTAGAAACAGACCTCAGCTTCGCCAGAGACTGCATGGACATGCTCGAGCCCTGCCGCGCCGTCGAACCCATCGCAGCAAAATACCTCGACACCCTCTGGCCGCTGTACGACTCCCTGCGCGACGTGCACCAGCGTATGCTCGGCCGCGCAAAAACCAGCATCTTCTCCCTCCTGCAGTCGGATCCCAACCGCATGAGCCCGCCTCTCGCTGCTTCCAAACACGAAATGGGACCTATTTCAGAGAAGCTTTCGATTCTGCTCACTGACCCGTTTGGCCGCAAGCAGAACTTTACAGGCGACGGGAGTATGCGGCGCTTGCTGAATGCTGATGGGTCTTGTTCGGTGTTCTGGTGGAAATGAAGTAGGCGTTTGAGAAGCCAAAGGCGCAGCCGCAGGCGCAGCGGAGTCGACTCTAAGATACCCAATGCTACACAAACCCCTTCCTGCAATCGCAGCTGAACCGCTTGAAACAACTGCATCCTTTGTCAGCCTGCAATGAAGCGAGACTCGCGTACCGTTCCGCAGTATCCCTAATCACTTGGCTTCTAATCACGATGATAGTCCGCCACGCCACGCCATACAAACTCTCGTGTGCTAGTCTGGCTGATGGTCGGTACCTGACTAGTCTAGTCTAGCGATGAGGCTGAGTTTGCGTTCTAGACGCAGCTGAGTCTACCACACGTGCCTACGAGCATTGAGTCCTGCAACCGCGGCGATAAAGTATGAGTATTAGTGTAGAGCAGACTGTTTTGAGTACCTATCGAAGCAGCACCGTCGCACTGATGCGAGCGTAACCAAAACCACATCATTACTGATATCGATATTGAAGTGCAGATCACGTGCTCCCTGCTTACTTGGCTTGCTAATAACTCTACCTTTCTATTTCCGCACTCGCGAGCTATCTATTGCTGGGTCCAAATCCAACGCAGCACAGGACCCTGGTTTCGATGAAGATTGCAGATTATGGCTACAACAAAGCATGCTGGTGTCCGTGTTCAGAGACCTGCTTTGCATCCGCCGGTCAAAGGGTAATTAGCGCGGCCTTGATCGAGCACGCGGCGGCGGCGCAGATATCTCGATACCTCACCACTGCAATCGATAGCCTCAAGACCAAGTCTGTACGCGAGGGATAGCAGAAGATGGCGTTCTGTTCAGCCTCGCCCGAGCTTCCATGGAACATAATAAACTTGATTAATGCGTACCGGTATGTTTATGACGGGCCTCACGGGCCACGGCCGCGCAAGCAAGCACTGCTTATCGCTATCGAATGTGTTTCAGCTGCCTCCCACGGGTGGTACTGTACAATGTACAGTAAACACGGTTGTTTTCAAACATGGCGAGCAGATGGCATGAGGTAGGCATGCGGCTGCGTGGTTTCCCCCAGACATTCGCTGTCTGATTATCTGCCGTGATATGTGATATCGCAATCGCAGTCTCGCCCCCCCCCCCCTCCCCACTCCTGCACACAATGCACGACCAACACACACACAGCGCCTACATTTCATTTCACACTTTCAGCCGCACAATCGCTCATCAGGTCAACGCACGATTTGATAGCGCGGGGCGCTCATGCGCTTGTGTGTGTGGTCGGAGAGTTTGCGGCTCGATTGGGAAAGGAGAAGGGTCTCGATGCACCGCGGGACTCTGGTTGGCGTGGGTGAGTGGAGCGCCGGACCCGTGCCGCGAGCAGCGTCATTTTGTTGAAATGGGTACAATAGGGTTGGGGGGTCCCTTTTGCTCTTACTCTTGCTCTTGCTCTGCACGTTTGACGTTTTTTTTTATCTTGTTAAACTGCTGGTTGGTTTTGCTGCTGGTGACTTGGACGCGTAGATTTGAGCAGAGCTTATCGATGCGCGAGCGGGGATACGAGACCATTACAGAACACCATGTTGGGCCTGGCGAGTGAGGAACTAAGGCCTTTTGTGATTCCGGCGGAGGATGTTGAAGTGTTGGATAAGTCAGAGGCGTTTGGTGTGTTGAGGGATTATCTTGCGAGAGAGACGAGGTATGTTGGCGTTGGTCAACGCGGTTCCTGTTCAATGTTCGGTTGGGCACTTGAGTACATACGCTGACCCCCCCGCCAGCTTCTGTGCGCAGCACGATGAATGCGACGCGCAAACTAAAGAGGCGTGGGTACTGCAGCGCGATCTGTTGCACGCGCTGGTGATGCCGGTGCTGGAGCTGTTCAACCAGGCTACAGCGCTCGCTGAGGCTGCGCTGTGTACCCACAAAAGCGAAGATCTGGAGCTAGCGTTTGCTGGGGAGGCCCGGGGCGCGTTTCTGTGTCTGCAGTGCTTTGTGGATGAGGAGGAGGATTGGTGCAGGACACGAGGCTGTCCGGGTAAGATGCTTTTTTGACGGCTGCGGACATGGCGCTGACGAAGTATAGCGTGCATTACGTCTGCGACGATGAGCACAGAATCCCACCTCCGCCTCACTATCGCCGCGTCCCTCCTATCCACGTCTTCGGTCGCAACACCGGCCACCACGCCGTCGGGCGAAGCCCCAGCGCCCTGTCGCGCGCTGCCTCCCCTCCCTCACATCCTCCCCGCCCTGCGCGATGCGCTCGCCTCCGATCCCTTCTGGGGCCCAGACCACTGGCCGTACCTGCTCTCGCGCGCGACCCAACTCTCGGCGGGCATCCAGGCCCTGATCAGCGAATGCGTAGACCTAGAATCGCTCGTGTCGTCGCCCGCGGGCGACCGCACTGCGTTCCTCGGCGGAAAGCGCAGCTTCACGACTCCTGGGCTGCAGTACACGAGCGCGCCGAGCGAGGAGAAGGGCGTCAAGCTGAGGAAGAGCAAGTTGGCGAAGAGGCAGCTGCGGCTCGAGAGGGAGGAGATTGAGCTGATGAGGCGCGTGGCGATGCAGTGCTGGGCGAAAGCGAAGCTGCCCAAGGGATTGAGGGGGGAGGTGTTGGGATGGTGGGGTGGTGAGAGTAAGAGGCGGAGGAGTTTGACCTGTCCGTGATTGGGACAAGAGGGAGGTGACGGTAAGAAGTGGAGGAGTTTGACCTGTCCATAATAATAACCATATGGTCTGGTCTGGCCTAACCCGGAGTACATTTAGAACGGCGTTTGGGATGGCTGCATTAGATACCACGCATTGCCTGCTTGGAGGCTCATTTGCCTTGTCTGGTCGATTAGAAATTTAGAATACATGACTGCATTCTCGACAACACCACACACGGTCCTATGACGTCTTCTACCCACACAAGTGACAGCACACAGCGGTCGCTGCAAAACATGTGTATACGCAGGGATGCGGTAAGTCCAAGTTCAGCAGCAGGTCCATGCGCGAAGAAGCAATAACAAAGACGACGCGTTGCCCAGCCATTTCGACGGAGTGTTGGTGTGATTAGGCAGTACACTTGGAAACATGGAAAGAGGTGTTTCGTGGTACGACGATCAGGGATCCCGGCGTAGCAACCGAGCGATCCTGTTTGCATCCCGCATCCTGATTCCTGAGCGCCGTGCCACAGTTGCGAGACGAGTCAGTCAGTTGATTGAGGAAGCGGAAGTCAACGCGTGGATCATGATTAATCATGTCGAAGATGCAGCATGCCGTGAACAATTGACGATGCAGAATGCCGTGTTGGTGAGGAGACGAGACACGACAACAACACGACGCTGTCAGCGCACACTGGGAAGGTGACGCAGTTGGAGGTGCAAGACAAAGGTGTCGCAGGGATGGGTCTGGCAGGCGCTCGGATTAGAAACCGGGCTGGCGCGCATCTGCAAGCATCTGCAAGGTGCTGCAAGGTACAGGTGGGTGAGTGCAGCGAGCAAATGGTAGGGCGAGGGCAGGGACGCATGGGGCATGGCGGATTCGCGGGGCTGCGGCGAGGTTGGGTAGCGCATGCACCAGCCACTCGAGTACGCAAGACATACTAATGTACCCGTCGACGACGTCGAGTGCAGCCGTGGGACTCGTTCCGGCGCAGCTGCCAGTCACTCTTTTCTTCGACTTCGACACATCGACTTGTACTCGACAGTGCTTCGTCGCGACTCTGAATCCACATTGCATCGACCTCGACCTCGACCTCGCATGGACACGCGCACCTCGCCCACCTCGACCCGACCACGCTCGCTCCTCGACAGCTCACTCGGCGGCCCATGGCGGCCAAACTCAACATGGCGGCGTTTGGCGGCGCGCACACGGCGGGCATCTTCTCGGACATGACGGTCGACGGGCCCGTCATCGGCACGCTCGTGGCCATCATCGACCGGGCGCGCAACCTGCCCAACAAGCGCACCATGGGCAAGCAGGACCCGTACTGCGCCGCCCGCCTCGGCAAGGAGGCCAAGAAGACGGCGACGGACAAGCGCGGCGGGCAGACGCCGCGGTGGTGAGTCGACAGAAACACGGCCCCGTGTGAGGAGGACGACTAACATGCCGCCAGGGACCAGGAGCTGCGCTTCACCGTCCACGACTCGCCCGACTACCACCGCATCAAGGTCTCCGTCTTCAACGACGACCGCAAGACGGAGCTGATCGGCGACACCTTCATCGCCCTGCACGGCGTCATCCACCCGGGCGGCGGCCAGTCGGATGGCTGGCACACGCTCGACTGCAAGGGCAAGTACGCCGGCGAGATCCGCATCGAGTTCACCTACTACGACACCCGCCCCAAGGCCGAGAAGCCCGCCGCCGAGAGGAAGAGGGACGCGGGCCCGCCCGAGGGCGCGAGTCCTGCAGCGAGCGGGCCGCGAGGAGCGCGAGGCGCAAGAGGAGCCCGCGAGAGCACCCCCATCAAGCGCCGACCGCTGCCGTCGGACCCGACTGCGGCGGCGACGCCCTCGCCCACCGGCACCGCCAGCACCGCCAGCACCACCGCCTCCGAGCCCCGCGGGCTGCAGGGCGTGCGCGCTGGGCCGCGTGAAATGGGCGCGCCCCGTCACGCCGACCAGCCAGTGCCGCCGCTGCAGCCCAGCCGACGACCCATGCCCGAGTCCTCGCCCGTCACCGCCAGCGCCGCACCGGACCCGCGCACCTCGAACCCCAGCCTGGCCCAGCCCAGCGAGGACTTCGACATGTCCTACGCCGCCCCGAAGCCCTACGAGGTGAAGCCCGTCGACGCCCTGCCGCGTCACCTCGCAGACGCAGCACACGGCCGCACCCTCTCGCAGGACGACCTCCGCTTGCAGCGCGCCCACGCCCAGCCGCCGCCCGCAGACGCCGTCCACGCCCACTCGGCCCCCGTCGTGCCCACGCAGCACTCGTACGAGCTCGACCAGTGCTACCCAAACACGCACGCTCCTTCCCACCCCCACGATCCCTACGACGACCCCTCGTACCACGTCGCCCCGCTGCGCTCGAGCCGCAGCAACCTGCGCAACCACGACCAGCCCTCGCCAGCCGACCAGTTCCGCCCCAACAGCTACATCGAGCCCTCGTACGACGACACCCACTCGCGCCGCCGACAGAGCGCCATGCAGCCCACCGTCGAGGACGAGGACTTGGACCTGCCCCCGCCCCCGCCCGCCCACAGGAAGGACGCCGCCACGATTCCGCACAAGCACTCGTACACGTCGTCGAACCCATACGCCAGCGACTCGCCGGCGCCTGAGCCTGCCTACGATCTGCACCGCCAGCCCTATGCGGCCCCCGACTACGACTACCGCCAGCCCACAGAGCGCCGCTACACGCACCCTCGTCCCACCGTGCAGACCAACAGCCGGCCCGTGTCCCGCGACACCATGGCCCCCTCGCCTCTGCGGCAGGAGACTTCGCTGCCAGCTGCGCTCGTTGTGGGCTTCGACGCCTCTCGAGGTCAGAGAGACTCGTACCACGCACCCCCAGCCTACGACACACCTCCGCGCCTGCGACAGTACTCCGAGCCCGCTGAATACCGAGCTCCACCCGAGTACACCACGCCCGTCCAGCCGCACGAGCTGGTCCACTACCAGTCTCAGCCGCCTCAAGACTCGTACTACGACCACGAACCGCCCGAGGAGCCTCGCCAGAGATCCCCCGTCAACGAGTACGCGCCCGTGTACAGACCCCGTGCTCACAGCCCGAACCCAAGACCTCGGGGCCACAGCCCTCTCCCGAGCCCGCGACACTCTCCCAGTCCAGTCGACGAGCGCGCCTCCCGCATACCAGCGCGAAGCATGCCGACTCGCAAGTCAGTCTCGCCGCGCCCACCGCCCCCAGAGGACGACTTCAGCCAGCGCCGCCTCTCTGGCGTTCCCTTTGGTCCGGACGACTTCAACGTACTGAACCCATCGCTCGCAAAGCCCGCTTCTGACGAGCCCGAGCGTCCAGGATCCAGCATGGAGTACAACGACAAAGGCCAGATCGTAACCTTCAGTGGTCGCGTCGTCGACGCCTCGGACCACCTGCCCATTGACAACTGGGCCCCTGAACCAGAGCCCAAGGGCACCGTCAAGGAAAAAGCGCCCCGCATCCGCGCCCAGTTGAACGGAAGTCGCGGACTGCAAGACGCAGCGACGAGGGAGGAGAAGTACCGCCGCGACCGCGCCGAGCGAGAGCGCATCAGGAGTGCAGCAGACGTCACGTTCGGCACCACCGAGCAGCCCAGCCAAGCCCTCGTCATGACCAGACGCCCCGACTTCGACGCCTCCAACGCCCTCGTCCTCGCCGACCGCGACACCTACGACCGCCGCCCCGTATCCAGGGGCTACGACTCCTCCCCGCGCCCCGTATCCCGAGGCTACGACTCACAGCGCCCGACGTCGAGGGGCTACGAGCAGAGCAGCCGCTCGAGGGAGGCGCTTAGGGAGCGCCACACGCCGAACAGCCATGGAAGCTACGGGAGGTCCGCACCGCCTATCCCCGCCAAGATCCCGCTTGATCGCGGTATGCAGGAGGACACGGCGCTCAGTCTGGAGTTGCAGAGCATCGACATCGGGCCTGGCACTGGGGGACGCAGACCCCGGACTAGGGGCAGGGAGTACGGGGCGTATGTGTGAGGCACGGCGAATGGACCGAGTCACGACGGAGTGAGTCAACCAAGTCGTGTACAATGTGGGAAGTGGCATGGCATGTACGATACACACGCATTATAGATTTTACACAGCAGTCAGCACGCTGGCTTCGTAGTTGAACTTGGGACACGGGCGCATGGGAAACGAGAGGCGCTGGATAGGATAGGATAGGATAGGATACCCGCATCGCAGACAATGCACCTTTGTTCTCTTTCCAATACGTTTGTTTCACCCATCCATCAAACCATACTAGGCGTGGAGTGTTACTGTGGATAGGGTGTTGAGCGCGGGGTGCTGGATTGGGGAGGATCGAGGGACTCATGTGAGATGTGGTGGTGGTTGACGAGGAGCATTCAAGACCATGGGCAAATGTTAACGACACAAAGTCCCCCCGCACCAACCCTAAACCTATACCTCACCCCCCTTCCCACTCTCACTCCCCTCTTTCATTACTCCCCCCTCTTTCCTCACTCTCCCCCCCCCCTTCCCAAACTCCCTCGCTCCTACCCCTCCCCGAAACAACCCATCAATCTCCCCAAACGTCCTCCCCCTCGTCTCCGGCAACCGCCAAAAACTCCACCCCAACCCCAACCCCGCGGTCCCCGCCCAGAAAAACCCCGCCTTAGCGCCCCACGCCCACGCGCTCGGATTCAGCATGCGCGGCGTAACAACATTCGTCACAATACCAGACACATTATAGCAGTTGCGCGCGATGGCTATGGTCTTGGAGCGCAGGCGCGTCGAGGGGATTTCGGAGACGAGGACGTAGCACACCGGGCCGAGGGTGGCGTCGTAGACGGCTGTGAAGAGGAGGAGGAGGGCGGCGATGGACCAGGGGATTGCTGTGGTTGATGGGGGGAGGCAGGCGAGGGTGCCGATGAGGAGGATGGGGACGAGGGTTGCGAGTTGGCCTGTGAGGTAGATTGTTCGGCGGCCGAGGTAAGTAAGAAAGAGCCAGGAGAGGAGGACGCCGACGAGGCCGAGGGTGAATTGCGTGAGGGACATTGTGAAGGCGTGGGTGGCGCTGAGGCCGGCTTGTTCGTCTAGGGAGGGTTAGAGTGCGGGTTTGGGGCGCGAGGGGGGAGGCTATGTACAGAAGTAGGTTGAGAAACCCATCAAGGTGCTGCCGCAGAGGGTCTGGATGATCCACACCATGCATGTTATCTCGGTTCTGCGCCTGTCGACGCCCTTGAAGCAGTCGAGGTAGCCTGCTCCGGTTTCAGCTTCTTTTTCTCCGTCGTTGGTGAGCACGATTTGCTGAAAGGTCTGCTCCAGTCCCGCGTTGAAGTCGCTGTCTGACTCATTCCGACACTGTTTTCGCAGGCGGCGGAGCGAGTTTTGGGCTTCTTCGAAGCGGCTGTGTCGGACTAACCACCATGGGCTGTGCTCGAGTAAGGATACGATACGGTTCACGCCAATGGGGGAGTCGTACCTCTCTGGAGCCAGCGCTACGACTGTGAAAATCGGGATGGGAAAGGCCCACTGTAGGCCAAACGGGATTCTGTAGGCCCACTGCGAGTCGAGCGATAACATGGAGCGGAGCACAATGGATGCAACCAACTGTCCCATCACCCAACACGCATTGACATATCTTCCCACGTTAGCTCCCATTCAAAAAGGTAGCACGCCGGACCAAGGAAATACGTACGTACTCAGATACCCCCTTAACCTAACAGGCAAGATATCCACCGCATACGTCGTGCTAATCGTCTGAAACACGCCCCACGGTGCACCCAACAAGCACTGTCCCACCAACAGCACCGGCTTCGTAGTCGCAAAGAAAGTGATAGATATAAACGCCGTGATCGCCGCCAGCCCAGCCATGAGCGTCTTGCGATACCCGATCTTCTCCGCCAGCCATCCAGCTAGGAACAATCCGATGATCTGACCTGCCAACGCGCCGTTGACTAGAGCACTCTGCCATCCGGCGCTGATCTCGTAGTCGCCGTTGTGCTGCGGCGTGCCGAACTGTTGCAGGAAGGGGTCGAGAGAGTATAGGTTGGGCACGAGGATGGTGGAGTAGCCTTCCAGGATCAGCGTCAGGGAGAATAGGATGGACCAGGTTATCGCTTTGGAGTATCGTCGGATGCATTGGGGTAGAGTCAGGCTCGCTTCGGTATCTTGCATTGTTGTCTGTGCGGTCGTGGGTAAACATGGCGTTTCTGAAGCGTACGTTGTATTTGTGGGTGCGTTGGAGAAAATCGTCTTGTCCGAGCTGCCAGATATGGTTCTATCTTCGCGTTGCAGGGACTGTGGTGATACTCTCTCTTGCTTGCTGATTGGTGTCATGATTGATCAACAGTTAGCCGCGCCAGCTTGACGCTCTCCGTAAGGCTGGCAGATGCAAGGAAGCAAGACGGCCAAGCAGCGAACTTTGTGGCATGTGAACACTGTTGACATTTCGCTCGCCGTCCAGTGCGAAGTCGGAAGCATGGCTTAATGGCTTCAGACGACATGGTGATGACTCCAAGTAGTCATGCAGCGCAGACATCAGCGTATACTCATCGACGTCCGTTCTTGAGAGGTCAGTAGCACTGGTGGACGTGTGGTCTGCGAATGAGCGGCCACACACGGTCAGCCTTCCCTGGTTCAGTGTGCCAAAAGAGGCAAGTACGTGGGCTGGCAGCCTTGGGACAGGATAATGTGGGGTGACGCGATCTGGAGAAGGTACGTGGTGACGGTCGTGTGATGGTCTTAATGCTGCAGCAGACATGGCTTTGATCAATGGTCCAGCTTTCTGGTGGCAGAGCGGGCCTGGCGGGAAGATCCAACGGTAGACCCTCGACGCAGGTACCAAACATTACCCATTCCCCGCAGACCAGACCTTTTGGCTGTAGCAACGGTCCGAGATAAAGCTGGACCGCTCGTCATGACATTGAGAAGAACGGCGGCCTGAGGGCTGCTCTGTACCGTGTAGATACAGGTTGGACTGGGGATGATAGCGCTTTACGCTGTTTTGGAACGAATCATCACCTGCGTAGCGCAATATCACACTAAAGTGTCGATGTCGTGATGGTCAAGGCTGCCGACCTGTCGGAGAGGGCCACCGTTGTCGAATCATTGCCGTCGCTGATTGCTGTGGTGCAGAGTGACGATAGCACTTTTAAACAGCCGACTTCAAAAACCTTGAGCCGTCTCGCTGTTGCTCATGCCCCAACACAGTGCCCGTACTGAGACCGAATGATTACCATTATATTCCATCTGTACATGCCATGCCCAACGTCCCAATGCTAATCGTAATCTGATAAACGCCTTGCCATGCAATGCGAACAGGGTATCGCGAAGTTGCTTTTCATGCACAATTCTGTCATAACGCCGTGCCAGCCGTACGTATCCCGTCCCTCAGCATGCAAGGCAGAGAGAGTCTCCGCTCTCCTCTGCAATGCTGTAGATCCCACCGCTCCTGTCGCTACTGGCCAATCCTCTTCTCGGTACCGGTCGAACGGGCAGAACTAAGTCCAGGGCTCGTGCCTCTAGAGCAAGGTCCACATCCTACGTGGGCCGTGTCTTCTTGACGATGAACACACCAACCTCCACACCCTTCTTTGGACCTCCACCGAGATACTCGCGCTTCGAGACGCCGTTCAGCACTTCCTCGATGAGGTGCGCGCTCGTCATCTCAGTATTCGTGGGTAGCCGGGACGCCTTCCGGAAGTACTTCGTAACCACCTCACGAACTCGGGGCTTTTCTTGCTTGATCCACCAATCGTCTGCCCACGCCGATCGCTCGAGCAGCATCTCTTCCTTGGAGGCGTGAATCACTTCGTAGGTCGCTTGCTCCTCATGAATGCTCCTTCGACTCGACCCGCCGCCGTTCAGCTTGCTGCAGAAATTCTGGACTTGAGCTGCCAGTTGGTCGTACTCGTCTAGGTAGTCCACCGAGGTCATAGTGCCGAGATTCTTCCCGAGGTCGGATGTCAGATCGTGGATGACGGTTACAGTCCGTAGCAGCGGATCCAGAATGGGCCCAAGGTACTCCTTCATGAACGTCCGTCCGCCGGTCTTCGTGGGATAGACGAATAGAAGCGTGCCATTGTCGGACGAAAGCTCTACCAGTCGATCATACAGCAAAGACCGCCCTTTAAACGCAAACATCTCAGCGTACTCGTTGTAATTAGTAGGAGGTATATAACGCTCAACAAGCGAGATGTTGATACTCCCAGGAGGAACGACCGGTCGCGGGGATGGAGGCAGAAGTTTCGAGTCAAGCTGGTAATCGGGGATGGCAACGGCGCTGTCGAAGACCTTTGAGGTAAAGTACTCGTCGCCACCTACTACAGGTCCGGGGGTTGAGGGCGGCGATTTGGGAAGATCGGATAACGTGAAGCGACCAGGTACGGCATGGAAGACATTGATCCACGAGGTATGCGAATTGGTCCTGTCATGGACAGCAGCGATGACTTGGCCGAACAGGTGACCTGTTAGAGATGGGCAGGGAAGGGCGTGGGACAGCACTTTGACTTGGGCAAGATCCAAGGTCTCTGACTCAGTGGCTGCAGGTGGTTAGCAGACACGATGTGGAGTTTTGATGATGATGCTCACTGAGGATGTTCTTGACGTTCTGAATCCAAAAAGCCATTCTAACCGCCTCGCTTATTTCGGCCGTGTATGTCGGCACAATAATCGGAGCTTGCCCTGGCCCGATCGCACTTTCTGTGAGGGTGAGACTGGGCGACACCCCAGGCTCTGAGCTTGGCGGAGAACCTGCACCTACTGTCCTCACTCTCACGAGCGAGCCCCAATTGAACGTCCCTGGCTCCGAAGGAGGCGTAAAGGTCGGCACCCGATGCTCCACCTTTTTCCTGGTTGCCTTTGGACTGGCGACAGGAGGATTGGCGGGCTTCTCAACTTGACGGCGAAACTCCAGTGGTGGGCTGAGCGCATGGAGAGGGTCTTCAGGTTTCGACAGTGGTCCGGCGCCAAGTGACGAGAATGAATATGTTGGGTGTAGCGGAATACGATCAGGGTGGGGCGCAGCAATACCCAGGACGTCAAACGAAGGCAATCGAAAGTTCGGCGCAGTCCTGGCCAGCGTGGGAGAGGGTAGTGACACGTCAGTTGGCAAGAAGGTTCCAGCAAAGCTCGGGTCCAGGTGAGGTTGGTCGTCCAGGGCAGGCGTCGCTAAAGGCTGGGGTGAGGCGGATGGTAGCGGGAAGGGCTGTGGGAGAGAGGCATCAAAAAAGGAACGACATGCTTCGTTACTGGATGGACTGGCACGTCTTTTTGCTCCGGGGAAGGCAGCACCCGTGCCCTCGTCCGGTGTCGCAGGAATGACGGGCGAGGTAAGTGCGGCTGCAGCGTACTGCTCCTGCGAGGCCGTGGATTTGGCACCACCAGCAGAGAGCAGAGGGTTGAACATGTCCAGGGTGATAGTGGCCTCGGTGATTCTGCCGCTGGGCTGTCTAATCGTGATCGGCCTGATCACGCTACCCGGGGTGCGAGGGTGACAAGGTAGAGGAGAAACGTGGCTGGAAGATCTGACAACCGAATGGGTAAGGCCGTGGCTCCACTTGTACCTAGGCTGATCGAAGCTGCGATTGCTGAGGGGTGGAAGTATACGCCAAGACTGAGGAAGGACAGCGGGGCGTGGGCGGGAAACGTATCTGGGGTGTGGACGAGTTTGGTGTGACTGGAGCAAAACGAATGAATGGAACGCGATGCCCAAGGCGAACGATGAGGGAGCGACTGTCTTGGGCACAAACGCGCAGAGACAGCGCACTGCGGAAGGGTGTGTGTTGTGCAGCTTGCTGCAGGAGGGTGAATGGCGTGCACGCCCGTTGGTCGCGGCTGGGTAGTCGTTTGAGAAACACTGCGCCCGTGCACCAAAGGGTCCGCAGAAGGGCCAGACTCTGCTGCAAAGGCTCTGCTGCACATCCTCACTTCGCAAAGTCAGGCCACATGCTCGGCACGGAGCGTTTAGCATAGATTCTCATCAAGCGTGCGGCTTGAGCTTGGCTTGCTGGCATCGATCTGCCTGCTTGCATCGTTCACTCCTCATCGTGAACGACTCGGGGATCCTTGCTATCTCTGACGGACCAACGGCGAGTCCACTGCGGCGGACCAAAGCAAGATCCCTCCCTCGTATCGTTTCTCTGGTACGCTTTCTACCTGGCAGGAGACTTCTGTGACCTGAGCTTCGTACGGCTACCCGCAGATGGAAGTGAGCAGAGACTTCGCCCTCGGTCAGCTCGGCCGTGCGTGCCTAGCACTCTGCTCAGCGCGCCAAATATTGATTTCACAGTAGTCACTAGTAGTCGTCCCGACTGTGTCTGCAAGGTGTTTGACGAGACGAGAGGCGTACGTGATAATTAGTGCGCATCCCAAGCGTGCGGGTACTGCACGACCACATCCTGGTCAACTGCATCCTCCACGCCAACCGTACTCTCTCAGTCTCGTCTGCTGAGATCTAGACTCATTGCTGAGGAACTTTGTACTGCTTAGCGCTCACAGTACAAGACATCTGACAGCTTCCACCACGGCATGTTCCAGTGCAGAGCGCCTTACCCGCAATAATGGCATTCTTATCTGCCCGCCCTCCATTTGCACAGCGGCCCTATCGATTTCGATTGTGTTTCTCGGCTCGACACTCGCGATGTCCTTAACTGCCGCCGAACGACATGGCAGTTGCATTCATCCAGCCTTGCCCACGTTAGGTTGGCATGCTTAGTGGGCCGATGCACGTGGTTGGCATCACTTTAGCTGCAGTCCCATATTCATCCTGGGATAGTTGGTTGGCATGGCTCACTGCAAGTTCGCATTCGTTTAAATCTCATGCCAAAACCGACTGAACCATGAAGTGGCTGGTCCGCCTTCTCCGTTCACGGCAAAAAGATATCAGGTGGCTGGGTTTCGCGAGCAGCCAACCAAAAATGAGGCTGCGAGGTCTTAGAGCATTTCTTTAGCGAATGATTCGGCACCTCGTGTCTATACAAGGACGGGAGCTGAGTACGTAGTGTGCAGCCCATCCTTCTGAATACCGAAGGTCTTTGAAGATGTGCTCTTGGCGTTTCGAAATATCTCCGCGTATGTTTGCGTCCCGCGGGGTGTCAGGTTGGCAGCCATCGTGGCCAATCACATTCTATAAGCAGATCGTGAGCTGAGCTGCAGCTCAACCTGGGGTAATTGCTGAGATGTTCGCGCATGCATCGTGATCTGAAAGACGCGGGTGAAATGCCCATAAGAGGATTGAATCAAACGTCGTATTCCGCGGCGTGCGTGCGACTTGGGCAGGAGCCCAACTTGGGCTGGGCATTCACGCGCGCTAGCAAAAAATGCCTTCTGCACGTTCCCACGGGAGTGTTACGCCCAATCAAAATCAGCCCTCAGATGCCGCAGCAAATTTGGACCTCTGATACCAGCAACTAACTGAAGTGTGAGGTGAAGCTCGTACTTGGGAAAGGTAGGGAGAATTACTTGGTTCGCCTGCACTGAAGCCTCTCGCGTATCTAAGTAAAGCTGTGGGTAGATATGCTTACACCGCCTTGCACCGATGGCAGAGTTGTCACAATCTTCATGATTTCAGGCTGAACGTTTCCTGAACACTGTGACATTTACTTACGATGTTCAGAAAAGTTTTTGCCTTCCTGAACGACTTGGGCATCAACCCAGCGCAAGAGCAGAAACTCAACGAGGTCACTTGACCCAGACCTCATATACACCTTATACATAATGCATGTAAGTACAGAGGCAGCTTGTTTGTAGTGAATGAACTCACCTTCATACCTCTCCGATCGCGACGCTCCTCTCATCTGAGGCTTTCGAAAGTTTATTGTTCTTCTCATTTTATCATTTTGGATTCCATTACAATGACTGTCTGGGAAGACCGAAACTTCATCATACATCTCGACTTCTCCACGCACTACTCCAACAAATGTTCGATCTCACAGCTGACACCACCAGATCAAAACCCCCCAATCAGCACTCATATCAAATCACGAGCTTCTGCTGCATCTCCGGCAAGAAGAAGCCGAGTACAGCGGCGCAGATGGCACAGAACGCGACCGCAAGAAGCCCAAAGGGCTAGAGCATATGCTACGAGATGTATGTCCCCCCGCTGCACATGTGACTGCCATCTAAACCTACGATCAGGGCATTGCGTATCTGCAAACGCCCGACTACGCAGTCGTTGACGTGGCAGACGCCCATCCTGAGCGGCCGATGACGCTGTACAAAGGACAGCACTCGCTGTTCCGCGCACTGGCGCCAAAGTACCGTCTGAACAAGGCGGAGTTCATTCAGATCTACAACTTGAAACCAAAGACACAAGTCATGCTCGAGCTGATCATTGAAGAGGTATGAAGCGTCTCTTTCACTTCTTTGTGTGATCTTGAATGAAAGAGAGTCAGACGAACTGCTGCTGACGGTTTTAGGCTGGTACACGATTCGAGGAACACCAACTGGAAGAGATTCTCGCCATCATCAAGCGGGTGTTTGACGAGGAAGAGGCGAGTATTCCGGCGGGCGTGGAGGACCAGGCTTTGGAGAAGATCGACAACAAGCTTCTGGGCGCTGCAAAGAAGAAGAAAAAGGTCAAGAGGAGGGTGCGCGAGGAGTAACGAGAGTGTTGATAGCAGGGAGGCTGGCAGCAAAGGATATTGAGTGTTTCCATGCACAAGTGCCGGCAGTAAACGATAGCGACATCACGAACAAGAAGATGGCAGATGAAATTTTTTGGAATGTATTTGAAGCGGTAGCGGGTATCCTTCCGCAATTCGTCCCCAATGCAATGCCATCAGATGATACATGAATCCAACCTGCGCCACGCGCCCATATAGCACGACATGCTCGACGTCAAAGAAAAAGAAGATAGATCGAACCCAAACGCCACCCATTTTCACATGGTCAAACGTACAACAGCGACATCGACGATGTGCCAGAGTCTAGTCCTTGCTCTTCTTCTTCTTTTTCTTCTCGGTTGTGTCGTCGTCGTCGGATTTCCTCTTCTTGGAGTCCTTAGACTTCTTAGCTTCCTTTGCGGCCTTCTTAGCTTCCTTCTCTGCGCGCTTTGCGGCCCGCTCGGCTTTCCGTGCCTTCTTGGCCTCCTTCTCGGCCTTCTTTGCGGCCTTGTCACCGCCTTTAGACGCCTTAGTCTCCTCCTCAGAGTCATTGTCAGAGTCCTCGGCGGCATCGGCCATCTCCTCGTCCTCGTCGACCTCCTGGACAAGCTTCTTCGGTGTGGTGCCGTTGACCTTGTCAGACTTGGACTTCTTGGCAGCGGGCTCCTCGCCAGTAAGACCATCGGCGTCTGGGTTGTACTTGCGAGCCTCCTTGACGTCCCACTTCTGTCCAGAGCCGAGCGCAGTCGCGTTGGCATTGGGAATGCTCTTGAGCGGCTTGCCCTCGAGCGCCCTCAACCTCCTCTCAATGCCGAGACGAGCGTCGCGACCGATCTGTGACTTCTCCTCCTCGGTGGGCTCAGCACCCTTGTCCTCAGAGGTGATGCCCCACGAGCTGAGAGCATCGACGCGGAGACCAAGAGCGGACTTGGCAGCGAGCATACGGGCAATCTTTCCCTTGTTCTTACCAGTTGCCTGGCCGATAAGAGAAGCGTGATAGATGAGCTGGGCCTGTCAGCGCAAAGTCACACAGTTGAGGAGCAATCTACTTACACCGTACTTGGGAGTATCGTGCTTGGTTTTGAGGGCACGGAACAGGGCCTTTTCGGCACCGAGAATCTGGATAGTGGAACCGGGCGACTTGGCGAGGTTCATGAGGGAACCAGCGTGGGCGATGAGGCGGGCACCGACGAGCTCACCAACGAGCGCAGTCAGGTTGGGCGCAAGAGCCTGCATACGAGAAGAGAGGTATGCGCCGAGGTTCTGACGGTGCTCGGTGAGGTCAACGACCTGCTCAGCGAGAGCGCTGGTAGCCTCAAGATCCTCCTCGGAGATCTCGGTACCCATAGAGATCTCAGCGGCGGCCTTAACAGCGGCCTCAATCTCCTCGGGAAGGATGCCGGACAGATCAGCGTCCTTGGAGTTTGTGCGGAATCCCATCTTCAGAACGACCTTGGAGTAGGCGAGGTTGTCGTTCAAAATCCTGGCAAGCTCAGGGAAGTGCCATCCGTACCATTCCTTCACGCGCATGGCATATGTGTTGAGCTGCTTGTCGAGAACGTCGAGACTGGCGATCGACTGGATGATCATAGTATCGACCTTATCGGGAGAGAATTTGAGCTTGTGACGGGAGAGAGAGTGTGCAAGACCGAGGCGGGTTGAATCCATCTCTGTGGGGACCAGATCGGGGATGAGCGAGACCATGTGCTCGCGGATGGCGCGGTAGACATCCTGAGTTGAGGAGTCGGAGATGGGCTTGATAGACAGGCCGGGGATCTGGGCGATGGAGTTGGCGAGCTTGGGATCAGCGACAGCCACTGCAGATAATTAGCACTCATTGACCATCTCCAATTCGAGTCGCAAATGGCGTACAAGATGCCTTGGTTTCGTCCTTGAGCTCCTGCAGCAGGTTGCCGAGCATGGAGCTGACCTTGCCATCGGTGAGGGCTGCGGCTTCGTTGAGCGCAGCGACGGCGCTGTCGAACTTGGTGAACTTCTTCAGCTTCAGCGACTCGACCACGGTCGAGACGTCCTTGCTGAGCTCATCGCCCTTGCTGAGCAGCTTCTTGTCCTTGGACTTGAACAGAGCATAACCCGCGCTGCAATTGTCAGTCTCGAATCTCTAGTGTGTCGCAGCTTCGTGCGCAGTCGCGGCTGCCATACCTCGTCTCGGTAAGGATGAAGAGACCCATTGTTCCTTCTTTTTGTGCTCGACGTGACTGCAGTCGGGGGTCACTCCTTCTTTCGAGCTGAAGTTTCGCGATGTGGGAAGGCGCGAGGTTGGCGGTGCTGGTCAATTGTGCGCCGGTCGTAGCTCCCATCGAATATTTTTTTGCCAAAGATTAACCGGCGCTAGTGCCCAATGTGTGCAAGTGCGCCAGCGCGTCGATGAACGAATCTCAGGGTCTCGCTGAGCTCCCAACCAAACAACCGTCACAATGTATTGATGGTTGTAATATTCTTCAGCCAATAGGGCTCACGAGAATGTCTTCCAGCGGCGAGCGTAAGGTGTCTGCGTCATTGGGACGCTCTGTGAGAGGCACAACACCGCGGCTCGCAGACCTAGCTTCGACCCCCGAATCCCCGCGAACACCGCTGCAGCGAAACACGTCCTCCCTCTACGGCTCGCCCAGCGGCAACTATCGCACCGAGGACGAATATGTGGTGCTGGAAATTGGATCGCGATTTGTAAGAGGAGGGTTCCCCGGCGAAAGTGCCCCTCGATGCATACTACCATTCTGTCCGGATAGGCAGAGGAGGGTGGGTGACTTCCGGCAGTATGACCCAGGATACAGCCAGAAGAGACGGCGTCGGAGAAGGGAGCAGGGCTGGGGTGAGGACCAGGAGTTATATCGTTTGGATCTGACCAAGGTCGACATGGATCTTGTGGGAGACAAGTTTGAGCGGGCCATCAGAGAGGCATACACGAAATATTTCCTGCTTGACACGAAGCCACGACGCATTACACTCGCCCTACCGCCACGACTACCGCATGCGCTCATGTCGAAGATCCTCGACATTTTGTTCAAAAGCTTCCACGCCCCGAGCATCACACTCATGTCGAACCCTGTCCTCTCGACCGTCGCCGCCGGACTCCGTTCAGCGCTGGTAGTTGACATTGGATGGGCGGAGACACTAGTCACAGCAGTGTGCGAATATCGCGAGGTACATGAGAAGCGATCACTTCGAGCTGGAAGGTGGCTAAGCGAAGAGATGGCTACCGTACTAAACGCTGCACTCGACGAAGATGCTGCAACCGGCACACCAAAGGCAGATGTGTCATTCGAGGAGACCGAGGAGGTGCTCACGCGTGTTGGATGGTGCAAACCAAGCTCGAAGGGTAAGCGGAGGACAGAGTACTTCCCCGCGCGTGAAGCACCGGTGCTGGAAGAGTGGGAAGATGCTATTGAAACGCCCCCACCTACCGTCACAATTCCATTTGATAAGCACACACCGCCGACCGAGCTTAAAGTAGCTCTTGCTTCTCTGGCTAAGCCGGCTGAGGACACGTTTTTCGAACAGGAAGCACCGCCGGACAAGTTTGACGACGAGGAATTGCCCATCACACTTCTGGTATACCGCACATTGGTCGCGCTCCCTGTTGACGTTCGCCGACTTTGCATGTCCCGCATACTCATCACGGGCGGTGTGTCGAACATGCCAGGCCTGAAGACACGCATACTGAAAGAGCTGGAAATGATGGTCCAGTCAAGAGGTTGGGACCCGGTCAAGAATTGGGGTAGAGCCGCTATGATACACGAGGACAGACTGCGGGCTCAGCAGCGGATACTCGAGGCGAAAGCGCGAGGAAGTCCGCAGAAGGTGTCTGATTCGACTACAACAGTTTCGTCATTACCAGCGGGTTTGCAAGATCCAGAAGTTGACAACATCGACATCAAGCTTGCCAATGCCAGCCTCAAGAATGGACCACCGATCGAGTGCGCCATTGGCGGTACGATCAGGGGCGTGCAGACGCTGGGGCCTTGGGCTGGAGCTAGCCTTGTGACCAGCCAAAGGATTCGCGGCATCGTCGAGATCGAGCGTGAGCGGTACCTGCAGCATGGATTGCAAGGCGCGTCAAGGGACAAGGAGGTCTCTGTCATCCCTCAGCGGCAGAGCATGGGTCCAGGTGTTGCGCGCGGAGCGGGCGAGAGAGTAAGCTGGACACTGGGTGTGTGGGCGTGATCAACTCTTCGTGCACGCATTTCAACTTTTGGACAACATGCCGCAACGACGCAGGGATGACCTAATTGTCCCGAACTTTCATTATGATATCCAATGTCCATTGAGCGTGCATGCACGCTGTTAAGAAATTAAGAAACCGATATCGAGGTGACTGCACCGTCCGGGGTTGAGTAAGGATCATAGCTATGGTCCACACATTATGTGGCAGATTCCTGAGCCTAGAGGTATTCTCAGTGACCTTCCATACGCCAGCTGTGGCGCAATGCGAGACGTTCCTGCCTAGGTTCAGTCAAAAGTACCCCTCGAGTCACTGAGGCCGACACTGCAGACTGTTGGATGCATGAACCGCTTGCTGCCATGCACCAACAAGTATAGCATCATGACAGGCAAACAAGGCAGCATTTGAGCATTCCAATATTGATGGGTGTAGCTACGCCAGCAAAGGTAGCCATTAGACGGTGACTTACACCTTCGGTTACAGCATTTCCCGCACAGTTGTGCAGACACTTGCTGTGGCTGAGCAGCAGTTCTGAGTCATGACCCGCTACTGATACCAGATGAGTTGTAGAGGTCTAATGTTCAGGTGTGCTGTCAGGCCACAAGGCATCTGTGCAAGTGTGCACCTGAATTCCTGAAGTCGTGTGCCGCTGAGCAAGCCTGCATACATGCAAGCCATTCACGCGCTAGTTGACGATACAGCCAATCGCATGGAGTATGGTTGCGACTTAAATCTTCGTCTCCCCCCCCCCAAAAGGTCCTCTCCGTCATCTGAAAGTCCCTCATCCTTAGTCAGCCCAGCCGTACAAGATGGCAAAACGTACGCAGCAGAGTCCTCCGGAGTCCTCCCATTCTCCTACAGCAGATCAGCAGCAACTCAATCAGCAGCGCCAGCCGCTCACCCAGGCAGTCACCCAGTCCGGTGGCTCAACCGAGGACGGTCTCTTTCTCTCTAACATCAACGCATTCTTGGTGCTAATGTCCGAAGTGAGTCATTCTTTATGTTTAGAGGTGTACATCAGTATACCGCAATGACTAAAGACCAGATACCCGTTACTGCTGCATGTGACAACATTAGCTGACCTTCCTAGGTCTCCTTGAAAGGAATCGACGGGAAACGATGCTTGCCTTGTCCCCACCGAACTGCCGAAGACCGGTTGCATTTACCATCGTACACATGTAGAGGCATAATGGCAGGCTGCATGTCTCAGATTCGGCAGCATCTAAGAAAGCACCACCCAATATTTGTCAAGCTTTGTACAACATGCAACATCGACGTTCTCGACGAGGACTCCTTCGACCTCTGGCACGGTGCTAAATGCAGCACACCAGGCAAGCAGCAGAAAGGTGTCGGTCAAGAGATGCAATGGTATGCATTGTACGAGCAGATTGAACCGATTGTGAGGAATTCAGTCGTACTCAAGCGTACGTCGTAACCATAGACAATACTTCGTCGCATGCTTATGAAATCCAGAAGCTGATCGGACGCTTAATCCCACCGTAACGCGTATGTCGCCATTTTCAGTGGAACGCAAACGTCGCAGAAGCTCGTCCGTGGCCGGTGACACTACCACTTGCCGCAGAAGATTGCTGCTGGATGATTCTACCTATGTCCAAGAAAGCGAGAAAAACGTAAGTGTTATCCATGGCTAACGATGTTCACTCTGACCGACCTCAGTAGCCTCATGGTGGATTCGACCATCAACCTGAGCCTCACTCACAACTTCAGCCGGGCCTCCATGGAGCTGAATCTCCGTCGACTCGGCATGGAAGTATACACGCATGGATAGAGAGCATAGAAGACGGGCACGGCTTGGCTGAGGCGGGACGCGCAAATGACCGGCACACAGATACCTCGTCCATGCAGGTGTCTAGTCTCGATCAAGACTGCCCAGAGCCCTCCTCGCATACGCCCCTGCCAGGCTCAGGCTTTACAGGGCTACCAGAGCTTGGCTCCTGGTCACATGGCAACGCGGATGCTTGGAGTTTGTACAATTTGAGGTCGCATCCTATGGCCTGCTCGACCACCGAGCTTCAGAGTCAAGAGAACATTGAGGCTACGGAATGGATATTCACTGCGGATCCAAATGAAAAATATCCCTTGCCCGAGGATAACTACCCGCCCCTGTCATCTTGGATGGATTTCGAGATGGAACTCGATGAGACGACTATACCCGTTAACAGCGCGGCTATCCCGAGGAAGCATGTCCTTCGACCATCGGACACCAGACCGTCGATTAGAGAATTGGTTCTAGGAGACTTACCGGTGCGCTCTGATGAACTTGCGAGGAACGCCTTATTTGTGTAAGTTTTCCATCAACCTCGTGAACACCAATCCTTACCCAGCGCTAGAGACTTAGGCTTCCAACAGAGTCTGAGTCTTCATCCACCCACTGACTCGCAAGAATCGACTGCCTTGTCGGCAATTTCAGTCATCTCATCCGAAGTGCCTGAAATTCTCGAGTGCGAGGACTGTAGGACTTATTTTAGTGGCAAGTACCGAAGGGGGAATTTGAGAAGGCACAGACGCTTAAAGCATAGCAAAGAGGATACGAGGGGATGTCTGTGCGCAGAACCCCTGTGTCGACGCGTGTTTCACCGGAGTGACGCTCGCCTCAAGCATTATCGAAAAAGCCACCCTTCCCTTGCCGAACCTCCACGACGTCGCCCAAGTGTGACACATTCCATGGCTCTAAAGGACTCCGTTGGTTCACACGAGCCGAGCACACATCATTAATTCTCTAAGCCCTCATTTCTTGCTACCATTTAGACACTATTTGCAGCTTGCGGCAGGCACCATCGCCTGGGGGCTAGCTGTATGCTTAAGCAGCCAGCAGCATAGTGACATCTTCTCATCTGTCATGGCTCAGAAGTTTCCGGATATTAGACACTTACGTTAGTTGGAGGCTCAACATAGTCTTCTCTTCTGCATTGTATGAGTCTCAGATTCGACAAAGGCGTAAGGAGTGGGTTATTCAGCCAATTGTTGTGTAGTTTTTGTAACCTAAATTTTGCATGCAATTCATTCTTCCTACAGTGTAATGCGATGCATGCGTTCCACTTCTTTACATTTGCCGTTTTCCTATATCTATCCTCATTCATTCTGTGGTGATGAGCATGCTATGCTATATAATGGACGACAGCGAGCTCGACTATTCGAGGTATTCTGCAACAGATGTCATCCAAGAACGAAGTGCCGAGAGTGACTGCCTCTCTGACATGTGACTTGGAGATCAGCAAGAAAATCAGAAGGGAATGGACTTCCAAAAATTCCTAAAATTTGCTGTGCCACAGCTCAGAAATGATGCTGAACACTAAGTGATGTCAAACTCGAGTTCATGAATTCCTGATCTTCTAGAAAGACTGCCGATCAATTGCTTCCAATGAGCATGCACCAAGATAGACAAGCAGCATAAGCCGCTCTGGCAGCAGGCAGTGAGACTCCGTCCGACATTAGACGGCAGCTTGTAACGTCGGAGGCAGTCACAACAGTCAGAGGGCGGTTTAGGATGCCATCGCAGGACTCAGGAGGAAGGCAAGTACGTAATGATTAAGTGACGTGGTGTTCTTCCCTCATTCTTTTCTACCGGTAAGCGTGGAGCCCAGTCCACTTAAAGAGTTCGACCTTGACCTTGTCGTTTAGGTCGCTCATGGTGTCTCGGTCCTGGAAGACTCACTGCATGCCCACGTCGCCCTCAGGTAAATTGTCCTTCCTGACCACATTGGCTTTTGTAATATCTTTGTAGCTCTTCTTAGCAGTGAGCTTGTCGTTTGACTCCACGTAAATCGGTCCGATGAAGGTCCTGGTGAGCTTGTGCTTCTCTGATGGCCTCAAGGAAAGCAATCTCTTTTCTGGAATGCCACACAAGCTCGCGCCACTCATCGTCTTCACTCATCCTCCACGTTCTCGTACCAAGAGGAGCGATTTCCGACTCTTTACCCATGATCTTGAGGACGTAGACATCTCGTTCGTTGATGCACTCCGCGAAGTACGATGCGTACAGCTGGACCACCCACTCCTGACAAATGTAATAGTAAAAAGATCTTTTGCCGATGTAACCGAAGTCGTGAGCCCTTCCGGGTTGTGAGTTGGTGTTGGAGAGATCGTGAGTGTCGTTGGAGAGGAAGACATCCTGAAGTCTGGCGGCGGTCGTGACGCGTTATACGTAAAGAGTAATAGTCGCAGACCCCGTGGAGTAGAAATCGCTTTGTAGGTCTTCAAAACCCCCGCCGCGCATGTGATAAGGCTGCAAAAAGTTTTTGATGCGCTTGTCAAGCGTCTGTAGACTCAGAAAGTTCGACACCATGAACTCCTCGAGCCAGTAGCGTAGCGAGTGGAACGATCGAATGAAATCATGACCCGGCGTCATGATACGATCTTGAAAATGTTTTGAGATACCGATCTTGGTCATGGCGACCCTCCAATCACCGTCTTCATAGTACGCTTCGTGAAGGTA
The DNA here is from genome assembly GCA_016630955.3 of Didymella arachidicola. Classification (NCBI taxonomy): domain Eukaryota; kingdom Fungi; phylum Ascomycota; class Dothideomycetes; order Pleosporales; family Didymellaceae; genus Didymella; species Didymella arachidicola. The sequence continues at coordinate 2,796,116 of CM049987.1, forward strand.
CTTGATCATTGATACTCCACAGTGAGTAAATCAGGGTCGGTGGACCAGTCGTTGAAGATCTTGGAGGCAGTCGAAACATCGAAACCGCACCATTCAAGACTGGCGGTGGACTCAATGTGACGGGGACGGAATGGTAGGATATGGCGCAGGCGAGGAACGACCGCTGCTTCCATAGCCTAAGGCAGCCGGGGAAGGTATCACTGACGCCGAAACCTTCCATCTTCTGTCGCTGACCTTGGAGACGGAGCCGGGAACTATTGCGTTGGCCAAATCATTGGCCTCATCTGAGATGGTTGGCGATGTTGGTTGGGTCATGGTATTGTGATAGTGGTGGTCAGTCGTATACGTATGGTGGTAGGAAGGAAAAGGAAAAGAGGGCGACGACCAATTTGTAGCCCTCAGGGACCGAATTATTGCACCAGAGACAGTTACGATCGTAAGTGAAGACAGATTGGTTCAGTACCCTGCGTTTCGTGGCTGTGTGTCCGATCAGGAGTGTTGCCAAAATACGCTTGAAGAACGAGGCAGGCTTTTCTTGGACGAACATTATAAAACGTGGGTAGGTAGCGGCTACACCATCATGAAGGTGACTACTTGCCATAGGGAGCTATTACCTGAAGTACCGAGTTCTTGAACGTTACGAAAGTATGTCGAGCTCCTATGATCTTACGCGATGTGATAGCTCCAATTCCTCAGCTTTGCCATGCTTTTCCATCTTCGCTCTCTTCCTTTGGCGTCGACAGTGTACCAAAACGAGTGCGCATAGAATGCCTCCAATGATTCCCACAACAGACCCTGCGATAGACCTTGCCAAGAAGCCGTTATGCTTGTTACGTCGACCCTGTTGCCAGAGTTCGACGGCTTGTGAATTAGTGTAATTAGATAGCAAGTGCCATTCTTGGACTCGGTGATCCACTCAAGGTCGTCCCAATCGCAAGACTTCTTATATGAATATTGATGAGCGGAGTTATTTGCGTGGATCAGGTGTACTGCTGTTCATAAGCTTTCGTCTTGGTCGCTCTCGTCTCTGGTCTCAGAGGTGCACCATTGCCAATCAGCGTAATCAGCAACCTTGAATGATGTTGTTGGCCTCTGCCTGGTTACGCCGGAGCAACCAATATTGATTTCTATTCTTCCATCGGAGATGCTGCTCCCTTCGTCTTCTGTAAGACAGTTCTTATCTGTGTAAGCAGTGATAGTCAGGGCGTGCACTGCTGGTGCTATCCAGGTCAAGTAATTTGGAAGGAAGACACTCCTTGAAAGCAGCATCGCATTTGAAGTTGAGAGCACATACGACAGCGCATCACGATGAACTTGAGGCAGCAAAGAGTGGCAGTGCAATACCGAGAAGTCTGTGACAATATCCAGAATACATGTGCATCGGATATTGCGCGTAGCCGATCAGATCAAGGCGTCCCGCCCTGTGCAGAAGGACCAATTAGAGACCGTCCCGCCCGTCAAGACAGCGAATGAGGCAGGTGCTGGATCATTCTGCTGTGTCTTCGCCGTTTTGAAACTTGTTTCTGCAAACGCCTTCATCGTATTCGCTTATCAAGACTGAAGATTTGATGCCACGACTGCCAGGGCAGGTAAAGAAAAGCTTGTACTCGAGGACGTTTAGACTTGATTGAGAAGGTCATAGGCAAAGATGACAGTGACATTCAGAGATAAGCAGAGCCGAGACAAACAAAGAAACTAGCGCGCTGCATCGCCGACCTAGTGGTGATCGTGATACTGCGGCTGCTGCTGCTGCCACTGTGGTGAGTAGTTCATCGCGTCCGCCTTGCCAGGCTGATTCAGTAGCGGCTTGCCCTGCTCTTCACGGTGCTGCACCTCTTTGTCCTGCTGCATGAGATCGCAGGGTCCGCAGCAGCAAGCGCAGAGGCAATCCTTGCACACATTCCCGGTCAAGTTGTACTTCGCACGAATGTCTCCTCGATTGATGAGCGGCAAGATCCAGGCAAACCCAACGCAGGTCAGTCCGGTGAACGCAGCGCACTATCAGTTTTAGTAGGCGTTGCAGTCCAGAAGGGGTCCGGAACGTACGCTCATGTTGCAGCAGGAGTAGTCGTTCATGTCGCCATTAGCTTTCATGCGATGGCGTGTACGGCCATAAAGAATGCAAAGGCACCACCACGAGAGGCAGCCTGGAAGTCGTGTGAGTAGCCGTTGGCCGGGTCATCCCAGCGCTATACTTACAGGATCCGAACGGTGAGCAACAGGACGACCCTTTATGGTGCCACTCTTGCTTCTGCATTGTCGCCATTGTAAGAGAGAAAGTGAATATAGAAGTTGGGTTGCTAACGAGGTAGAGAGTGACAGAAAGTACAAATAGGAATCAATGCAGACGGACTATGCAGCTGAGCCGCTTTGCAAAACAGCGATGTCCGCGAAATATGTAGGACCCCTCAATCCGACAGACACAAGAACTTACACCAGAGTACCATCAAGCGTGACCGAATAGCGGCTGCTGCCTTCGTGATAATGCAGAAGGACTGAAACTGTGGAGGCGACCAAAAATGCCAGAGGTGTTCAACAAACCTTATGTATCTCGGAACCATTGGCACACGGAACCGGTGAGCAAACTTATACGTAAAAAATCTCAGATGGCCCACCAGCAAGTACAGCTGAGCCGTAAGCACTGCGCCGTGCGACAATTGTAACCACGTTCGGGTACCGAAATCGTGCTGTGAAAGGGTTGTCCGGGATGCTGAGAGCGCCACATCGAGCTCAAGAGGCCTGCAATTACCATCTTAGAGGCACTCGGCTGTCACCACGCTACCCTGTGAGATGCATGAGATTCGAATGATCGACCTTGAGTGTTGGGGAAGGCAGGAAGAGCCTTGACTGCCACGCGATCCTATGAATAGCTTTCAAAGCTAGGTCGCGAACATGTTAGCGCAAGGGGTTGTTCCGACTCCCGAGGTTTCCGAGCTGTCGGTCTTTGTCCACGAACACCATCTGTCGATTGCTCCTCAACCACTCCGACCCTCGTCACTCACTGTCGTTTCCTTGCGCTGTCTGTTGTTTTGTAGATATGCACTTCTTCTCTATCCTCGGCCTTGCCGCCACTTTCGCTAGTGTGACCGCTGTTGAAGAAGGCTCGCCACGTGCCGAGCTCAAGTATGATGAGACGGCAGACTGGTACAAGCAACATTTGATGCCTGTCCCACCCGTTGCTTCTCCAGTCACTGTAATTGAAGAAAAGAAGAGCTATGTTGTGAAGCTAGAGTGTCCCGACTGTCCTTTCTATGTGAAGAACGGATCGCCAAAGCAGAGTTGCTCATGGGAGGGGTTGGCCCCTTGTCAATGGCGTGAGCAGTTGAACGCTCTGGTATGTAGTGCTACAACGTCAAGAACGAAAACCCACTGACCTTTCGAAGCTCCTGATATTTGACGTGCACCAAGTGGCATCCGCAATCTCGACCTTGCGTGTGAATGGCGCCTCAGTACTGCCCCTCGGCCCGATGCCTCTCTTCGTAAACGCATACCAAGTCGCCGACAACCTTACTCAGGACGCTTTAGACAGCATCATCCAGGCGGGTATGCTGGATGCCGACTTCAAAGGCGACACAGAATATTCGACCACCCCTGCTCTGCAGTACGAACACACTCTTCTCAAGACCAAAACGCTTGGCGAGTGGTACGTTCAGTTCGACATGACAGGCTTACAGTACGGTGTCTATCCGGACCCGCTTCACTTTGACCTTGATCGCAGGTTTGTGCAGATTTTGGTCAAGGAGCAAAGGACTGGAAAGGAAGGAGGCCTGTTGACCATTGAAGACATCCAAATCATCGAGCGGTCTGAGCGCGCGCAGCCGATCAAGATGAAGTGCGGCAAGCTGGCTATGGTGAAGACCACGTTCGATCCCAACGAATGGGACAAGTACGGCAAGCTCGGCTCCTGGTTGTGGTTCTGGAACACCATCTCCGCAAAGGTCTCCCAATATTGGTTCGATAACTTCCAGCACAATGCTCTTATGCTCCCGCTCGCTTTGATGCTTGCATTCGTTATCTTCTTCTCGCGGGTTTGGTACCTGAGGAGGCAACAGGACAAGAGTATGGATGCCGAGTACGCTCTGCTAGACTGCGACCATGATGACTTGCCCCCAGCATACGCGAACATTCCGGTTATCAAGATTGAGGATTACGAATGAGTACAGATTCTGAAAGGGCGGACCTATCTTAGAAGGGCGCCTTAATTTAATCTTAGTCAATTTCGCAGGATCCACTCTTCAGTCATTTCATTTCTCCTTGTTTGTACGGGTGAATTCTATTATATCAAAAAATATACTGTTGCCCAGCAGCCGGGACTGCAACGACGCATCGTTGGAGTCTTTGGAGAGCTACAGTCGAGCATTGACCCAAAAAGGAAAGAGCAGCCGAGCTCAGCCCCCAAACACCAATTCTCAAGACCGCTGGTAACATCCCGAAGCTGAATTCTTTTCGCCATGGACATCCCCATCGAGCCCTACAATTCTGATTTGCCATCACACCTCGCACAGATCCTGGCGGGCTTGTACGGACTTCTTCACCATATCCCAGGAATAGTATACTCGCATATAGGAAGTGCGTCCATTCCTGGCCTCTCCGTAGGGCCTACCATCGACATTCTGCTCGCAGGGACACCCGCAGATATTGACAAAGCTACTGCCGCACTGACGTCGAGCAAGAGATACGAACGAGTCGAAGATGGACAGCCAACACTCGGCACCATAATCTCGGCATGCGGTGAAAGCCACCTTTGTGCACATAAGCTGTACATCTGCGAGTCTGACTCGCTCGCTATGCGCGTTCACATCGCTGTGCGGGATACGTTGCGCGAGGACAAGCAGCTAAGAGAGGAACATGCTGCAATCAAGACCCGGGCTCTGGAAGCTGCGGAGGACGCCGAGTACAAGGTTGAAGCCAAGAGATCTACCTACGTTGAGGACAAAAGGATAGCGATGCAGGAAGTCCTCATCGCATCCGGAAAGTTCATCTCTTCAGACCTCGCCGCTGTCTTTTCATCCGATTGCAGTGCTCGCTGGGCCCCGATTCACACCCCACGCACGATCATCCGCGAGTTCGAGCTCACTGATGTGGACGGCATGTTCACGCTCGAAAGCAACGAAGAGAATGCGAGATACCAAGACTGGCCTCCGTGGACATATTTTCGAGCGCGAAGGTCCATTCTAGAGGGGATACGGAGGAGTTACGAAGACGACAGAACGATCGTCGAACTTGCAGTTGAGAATGAAGGGGTCTTCATTGGGCGGATTGGTGGGCGCGTTAGCAGTTTACCTGTCTCTGCCGACGAGCAGAAGATGACGGGCAAGGGTGTGAGCGCAGGGACCGAGGAGGCAACAAAACACATTGACCTGTGGTACTCCTTCCAGCCTTCCAGTCAAGGCAGAGGTTTGGCGAGCGAGGCTATGACAGCGTTTGTCGCGCAGTTGTTGGGAAAGGAGCGATTGGGACTTAAGTCCGTGGAGTTTGAAATTGAGTGCGATCCGCGGAACACTGGATCATGGAAACTGGCTGAGCGCTTAGGCTTCTCGAAACATAGTCTGACTGAAAGAGCGTGGGAGAGCAAGGGAGAATGGGTCGACAGTCTCGTATATCGAAAAATGGTCTGACTGCGTTGAAACACTGGAACCTCGTAGGTCATTTTATCGATGCTTTCCGTCGGCGCACACGACTTTGCGAGAGGCTATCATGCTTCCTAACGACCCTAAATTAAAACCGTCCTTGGGTTACTCTCACCCCAGCATGAAGACCACCCAGCCAAAGTAAGCAAAGTGAGGCTAGAGCCCGCACGTGATCAGCCGATTCCGGCAAGCGTGGTTCAAACTCTGACCCGCATTTGCGTGAATCAGAGGTTTGCAATTATTGAGCAGACAGCTGCTGAGCGGACAGGGGCTGTGGAACGCGCAGGATGTGCTGTGTTGATAAGGAATGCGCGGGGAGTGGCTGCATTGAGTGCTGATGCTGCAGGCAGCGATTTCGTGCTTGAAAGCTTAAAATTGCGAAACCCTGCCGCTTCGTCGTTTCGGTAGACTTGCTGCTTGCCGAGAAGGGTTCGAAAAGTTCGTCTGGATGAATACGCAACGATCTATTATTCACCATGCTACCCAATTCCTGAAAACCATCCCTCCAGCGCCCACAACGGCGACTAGGCTCTACAGTTAACCCGCTTTTCCGACGCAACCGCCTTTCCCCTTCCCTCTGCTGCCCTTTGCGAACGACGGACTTTAGCACCCCACCACCGGCGTCATGGTTCGCAACATCGTCGTTCTCGGCGGGAGCTCGCATCCCCAGCTGACTGAGTATGCGCCGCGAAAAGGGAGAAGGAAAAAAGTCCAGCCTGCTAACGAGGGCGCAGGACCATCTGCAACCACCTCGGCATCCCGCCAGCAAAGGTCCTCCTTGGCAAGTTCAAGGTTGGCGAGACCAGGGTGGAGATTGAAGAGAGTGTGCGTGGAAAGGATGTCTTCATTATCCAGTCTGGCGGAGGCTCAGGTACTACTGCTCCCTTGCCTGGTGCGCTGCGCAACTGTCGTAGTATGACGCATGCTGCGATGGTCGGAGTTGCACATGAAAGAATTGCGCTAATCATTTTGCGCCGCAGTGAATGACCACCTTATGGAGTGAGACTCTCTGCTTGGTGCAGTTGCTTGCAATACCTGACCGTCTTGTAGACTTCTCATTACCATTTCTGCCTGCCAAACAGCCTCGGCGAAGCGCATCACCGCCGTTCTGCCGCTTTTCCCGTACTCGAGACAGTCTGACATCCCCTACAACAAGACTGGCGCACCGCTCGCCAAGGTTCCTGGCACACGGTCGAGGACCGGCACATACAGCTTCGAGTCGCGCCCGCAGACACCGCACCCTGGCCAGCCTGAAAGCGCAGGCCTGGGCGCCAATGGCACTGCGACTTTGCACCACCAGCTCAGTCGCATGAAGCTGGAGCAGCAGCCCAACGGCACCTCGAACCCCTCGAGCCCGGTCAAGACGAATGGTCTCCGTCGCAGCGAGACGGTCGATTCCACCAAGTCAGAGGCCTCGGTGCACTTTGACGGCATAAGCGGCACAAATGGCGTAGTCACAAAAGCAACCACCAAGCCTCCAGCGTTCGAGCCCCAGGTCGGATATCGCCAGTGGGTTGCTCAGGCCGGTACTCTAATTGCCGACCTTCTCACATGCGCCGGCGCTGACCATGTCATCACTATGGACCTGCATGGTAGGTAGCTTGTTGCTCCGTCGAGAGCTTCGTACTGACGTTGAACAGACCCGCAGTACCAAGGCTTCTTCGATATTCCCGTCGACAACTTGTACGGCCGTCACCTCCTCCGCAAGTACATTCAGTCGAACATCCCCAACTACCAGCAAGCCGTCATCGTCAGCCCTGATGCCGGAGGTGCAAAGCGCGCCACCGCTATCGCCGATGCGCTAGGCATGCCCTTTGCACTTATCCACAAGGAGCGCCGTCCCACACAGATCAGTGACAGGCAGAATGCGACCATGATGCTTGTCGGTGACGTCGCAGACCGCACTGCCATCCTCATCGACGATTTGGCAGACACATCGAATACCATCACTCGTGCAGCCAAGCTGGTGAAAAAGGAGGGCGCCTCGCAAGTCTATGCGCTAATCACCCACGGTATTCTCAGCGGCGATGCCATCGATCGCATCAACGCGAGTGCGCTAGACAAGGTCGTAGTCACCAACACTGTCGACCAGACTGAGCACAAGTCGAGGTGTCCCAAGCTGGAGGTCCTCGAGGTCGGCAACGTCTTTGCAGAGGTAAGATACGCGGTCAGTATATAGGCGCCAGTGCTAACATTCGTCAGGCCATTCGACGCGTCCACCACGGCGAGAGCATCAGCGTGCTATTCGACTATAGCTAGTGGCTGAGATCGGGCCGGACACCTGCTTCCTCCTCTCGTGAATATCTCCTTTCCAAATACAAAGACGCCTCAAGGTGATAGAGAACATGTTAGACTGCGGCGGCGGCAGGTTGGACCAGATACCTCCAGTGTCGTTATTTCCTTCCGTAACAGGCAATACCACGTTCTGTGCTGTGCCTTTGTTTATACAACCGCTGAGGAGCGGCCTACCAAATACCTAGCCTGCGTGTTGCATATATTCTGCACGAACGGCGTTTGGGTGGCGTACATGTACGAATGTACAATCAAGAATTGTAGACCTGAGGTATCCGTACATAATTCCGGCTTCAAGGCCGGTGACCTTGCGTTCTCGAAAACTACATCGTGAGCTTTGTCCACTCCTCTACAGTCCTTCCTCTTATGTGAGTGCTTGCAGCTTGTGCGTCATACCGCATGTGCCGTTCCTGCTTACGCGTTCCGATTCTGGTTACACTAGGTGAGCTCGGAAGCTCGGCCTGGAATGCGACTCATCGAAACGTTTGAGGGATGTCCATCCCTAATTGACGAGTCACGATGGTTATACTGGTCCAATGTATTACAAGAAGTCGCTACCAAGTCTAAGGTATTTACCCGTAAATTCTCAACACTGAGGGTCCCGCCCGCAGTCGAGTCTACTCAGTCCTCATTACTACTGCGGCGCGCCCATGCTCTGCAGCCTCGCCAGCTCAAAGTATACACCCCTCTTTGTCACCAACTCGTCATGTCTCCCCTTCTCGACAACCTTGCCCTGATCGAACACGTAGATGACATCAGCGTGCTGAATCGTCGATAATCTGTGTGCGATGGCGATGGTAGTGCGACCTTGCGCGGCACGATCCAGGGCGTCCTGGACAACGCGTTCAGACGTGGAGTCGAGCGCAGAGGTAGCTTCGTCGAGGAGGCTGCGAGGTCGTTAGCTTACGTCCCCAACTACAGACAGGTCAAGAAAGGCGGGTGACTTACAGAACTTTGGGGTTCCTCAGCAGCGCCCGTGCGATAGCGAGACGCTGCCTCTGCCCACCAGATAAGAGGGCCCCCTTCGCACCGACAAGCGTGCTGAAGCCGTCCGGCAGACTCATGATGAACTCGTAGATGTTCGCGTCCTTGCACGCCTGCACAATCGCTTCTTCAGGAATGTCCTCATTGTCAGCGAGGATGTTCTCGCGGATTGTGCCCGTGTACAGCGTAGTTTCTTGGCTGACAATGGCTAGTTGTGCGCGGTAATCCTGCAGGTTGTATTCTTGCAGATCCACATCGTCTACAAGCACAGAGCCAGTGGTGGGGTCGTAAAAGCGCTCTAGCAGCTGCATGACAGTAGATTTGCCGCTTCCGCTGGCACCCACAAGGGCAACAAACTGACCCGGCTCGGCAGTGAGATCGACGCCACGAAGCACGCGGTGGTCGGGGCGGCCGGGGTACGTGAAACGGACACCTTGTAGCTGGACCCTGCCGACCAGACTATCAATTTTCCTGCCTTCAGGGGACCAGTGGTCGATCTTGGGCATGCGGTTGAGGAAGGACTTGAGCAGCTTGGCAGCGTCGCGTGCTTCGCCCATGTCGGGAGCAAAAGAAAAGATGGCACCGGCAGACTGGGCGCCGTTGATGATGGCGGAGTAGACGATGAAGAACTGCAAGACGGTGTACTCTTGGGTGACTAGAAGACGGCTGCCGTACCAGAAAACGAGAGCGAAGATCAACATGACGAGACCTTGTGAGGTGGCGTACAGCGAAGTGGAGATGTTGTTGAAGAGGACGTTGCCAGCGGCTTGCTTGTCGAGTTTCTCGTGATATTCGCGCAGAAGGTGCTGCTCAAGGGACAAGGTCGCGACGGTTCGGATTGAGGATGCAGCTTCGCAGGCGAAGGACGCGGCCTCGGAGGTCTCCTTGTTGCGTTTCTCCATGCGAACGAGAGCGTGGAACCTGTAATAACCACAAGCCAACATGAGCGGGAGCGTGGAAGTACACACGAGCGCCAACTTCCAGCCGAAAGAGCAACCGACAACAATGGCAACGAAGATCGAGGATGCGGAGCTGACAATCGTGCCGAGAGTGGCACCACTAAGACCAGCGAGACGGTTGGCCTCAGAAGATAGGAAGCTGGCTAGCGCACCCGAGGTGACAGTCTCGCCGTCGAAGAACTCCATGTCCTGGCGAAGCATAGCGGCGAATGCGCGTTTTCGAACGCTACCGATGAGGCGAGCTGAACCCTTGGAGAGCGTCATACCCTGCGCCCAGTAGAAGAGGCCGACGACAAGACCAAGCATGAAGAACATCCAGCACCAGAAATTGACGTTGTAGCCTCCAAGCGACGTACCGGGCGAGAGAAGCGAGTTGATCGAGTTACCGAGGAAGATGGCCTGAATGGCCGGATTGCATCCAGCGAGGAAACTAAAGATCAGACCAAACATCATAGTCTTGTGCTCGCCAGTATTCATCTCCCAGGCAAATTTGACGAGTGCCCAAGTGCCATACATCTCTTCTTTCTCTTCCCTCTTTGCAACGACCGATGGCGCAGATGAAACGGTACGCATGAGCGCAGGCTTCTCTCCCTCGGCTTCAATGGCCTTCTGGTCCTCGATATCCTTGGTGCCGGAAAGGCGATTGCTGGGTTGCTTCTTCTGGGTGAGCTCCTGAGCTTGGACGAGACTTGCGTATACGCCATCAGCACGAATCAGACTCTCGTGAGTACCAGTCTCGACAATCTCACCCTTGGCCATGACCACGATATTGTCGGCTTTCTTGATGGTGCTGAGACGATGAGCGATGACGATGGTGGTGCGGCCCCTAGCCGCGCGATCGAGCGCGTCCTGGACAAGGCTCTCTGACTTTGTGTCGAGTGCTGCGGTGGCTTCGTCAAGTAGCAAGATCTTCGGGTCCGACACAATAGCGCGGGCAATTGCGACTCGCTGCTTCTGACCACCACTCAGCAGGTTTCCTCGCTCGCCAACATTTGTCTGATAACCCTCTGGCAGGCCCATAATAAAGTCGTGGGCGTTGGCAATCTTGGCAGCCTCCTCGATCAGCTCCGTCTTCTTCTCATCAGACGCATGAGCATATTTAGTGTTAACCAGTCCGTGGAGGATGCTTTCATAGACGGTGGTACTGAAAAGTACGGGCTCTTGGCTGACGATGGCCATGTGTTGTCGTAACCATCTAAGGTTCAACGTGCTGATGTCTTTGCCATCCAGAAAGATCTGACCCTCTATGGGTAGGTAAAAGCGCTCGAGTAACCCCACGATTGTTGACTTTCCGGAGCCCGATGCTCCAACCAGGGCTACCATCTGCCCAGTGGCAACGCTGAGATTGAAATTCTGGAGGACAACGGTGTCTGGGCGGGAGGGGTAGATGTGTTTGAGGTTCTTGAACTCGAGGTTGCCAACGAAGTCTTCGGGAATTTCGCCTTCTTCATTCTCGGGATCGATAGGTGACTTGCGCTCCATGGTGTTGAAGACCTTGGTTGCTGCTGCTGTGGCGCCGCTGAAAGCCTGCAAATGCGGAAGATTGGAACCGATAGAGATACCAGCAATCATCGCAGCCATCACAACCGTGAGAATGTTTGAGACTCCTAGTTCGCCATTATCAAGGAAGTGCTTGCCTTGCCAAAACGCCAAAGAGTACTGCAAGTTGAGCACACCCATCATTCCGGCGATCATCATAGACAGCCAGAACTTGGCCTTGAAGTCGTAACCGGTCGCTTTGTCGAGCATGGTTTTGTACTTCTCCTGCAAGCGCCTTTGTGTGCCATACGCAGCTACATTGCGGGCAGATGCCAAGACCTCTTCAGCTAACGATGCCGCCGTAGCGTTCTCATCGATCGCAAGCGTTTGGTTTTTATTCATCATGGTACCGTTCACTACCATCATAAGCACCATGGCAACCGTGGCCGATAACATAATCAGAGCCAGTTTCCAAGAGCGGATAAAACCAATGATGACAGCTGAGACAAACATGGATACGCCAGAGACGAAGAGACCGATCTTCTGGCCAATACCGTCTTGGACCAGATTCATGTCTGAGCTGATTCGGGTGGTGACTTCTCCAGATCCTAGGAAGTCGAAGAAAGCAATGTTCTGCCTGAAGATGGCCTTGAGGTAGAGTTCTCGGATCTGTTTTGTGATCTGCTCACCGGTGTAAGAAAACCCGATAATGCTGATGTAAGTTGTAACGAAAGAAGCGATTGCTGCATCTGATCAGCGCACGTCCAATGTGTGGAGTGACGATATGACTACCAAGGTATACAAAATACAATGTGAACTTGTTCGTTTGGCTCTTGAAGTGCTCTGCTGCAGTAGCGTCCACAGAGAAGCTGGTAAAACTTCCTGCAAAGTTACCGTAAAGAAGCTGGACATCATCAGTCTATCGAATGAAGATTGGTTGCTTGTATTCTGGACACATACTGTCATCAAGGGCATCACAGCTCCAGCTGCGATGGAAGCAATGAGTGATACTATCATTATGAACGTGTGCTTTTTGTTGGCATATCGAAACAACGCAAAGTATCCAACGCTAAGATTGGGCGCGTCTGTTTGACTGTCGATGATTTGCTTGTCGTGGTCGCTAAGGCCGAATGTGAGCGTCTTCGCCCCTTCCTCGGATTGCGCATCGAGCTTCTCGTCGATTCCTCTCCCAGGCGGCGAGTCGATGTTGAGCGACGCCGCATTGGCAGCAGCCTTCTCTTGGGGAGCGGCCATGGTGTCGTACTGGCTCCTCGAGGCTGGCTTGTCGATGTTCCTCGAAGAGTCGCGAAAGGTGTCTTTCACCCTGCGAGATTTCGACCTCGGCGCTACTACCCGAATGCACTGGCTCAAGATCGGGTTCGGTTTGATATCAGTCCGCCTCGCTAAGCCCCGGTGGGTAAAGGGGCAACGTCAAGTCGTTCTCGAAGGCGGCTTGCGTACTGGTTTCACGTGCGACAAGCTTTTCCCTCAAGGATGGGGAGACCCGCCGGATACGCAAATACGACGCAGACGATCTGTGGAGGGGTGTGAAAACACCACGAACTCGCGGCGCCACACAGCCAAGATATAGCAAATATTGAGAGGAAAGCGGAGATGGAGAACTTGACCCCTGTGGCAAGAGTGACTTGCCCGTTTGCTCTTTCAGGCACAGAGGCGGAAGGTGTCAGAGCGCAGAAATACAAGCCCTTTGAATCAAAGGGCGGCCGCGTCTCTACGTCTGCCTAAAGCAGTCATGGCCTCGCATGATGTCGTCGAGAACGAGTGGAATCGTCCGTTGCCGTCGCCGCCATGTGGCTTGTCGCGTTCAGTATGGGCTCCATTCTTCCGAGTTGTTCACTTTCGTATCGGTCGGTCAAATTGGCCGCGTCATGTCGGTGGCGGAGGATGAATAAGTGCCGACACCACGATGTTGCAGGTCAGAGGCGCCGCCCCCTCTACGCACTCACCGTCTGCACGCTCGTTCTCGTTCTCGTTCTCAGCAAGATGAAATGACCCGCATTTTTGTCGCACTACGGATCTTCTTCGTCTCGCCATACCGATGAAGGCAAGGTTCGATGCTGCAAGCAATGCGAGGAGAAGATCGGTGTGATCGGTATAACCAGGCAGCCATTTTACGCAACACTCAGGCACCCACGTATCACCAATGCGAAGCCTGATGCGAAGCTTAAAGCGACAACACGAACAATGATCACAGCTTCGGCGACTATATGATCATCATTGATGGCTGGGGCTGCGTTCTGGATGCCTAGAAACTACCCATGGTAGACAGATGTTCGCTGTGAGAATGTACGTCTGACTTGTACTTCGCGCGTATTCCTAGCGAGGAACCATTCTTCGACGTAGGCCATACTATCGCTCGAGGCACTGCATCTGCACCTACAGAATACATACCGTCTATGTCCTGGCTACACCATGAGAGGATGGTCATATCATTTGACGGCGATGTCTTGTGGTCTATTCCGCGACTGAGGCGTGTATTCAGCATAACACGCTGTCGCCGCCTGTTCATCTGTGTTGAGAGAACGGGAGGACTTGGACTTGAGACCGGGCATAACGGCGATATCGCTGTTGCGCTCGTTGGCCTTGAACGTTTCGTACTTCAAACCATACTGCACAAGAACCACTTACTACGAGAGGTCTCATGTGCACCGCGTATAGCATGGGAAAGGCATTCCATTGTGTGCGCAAGGGCCGAAGGAATCTGCAAATACTCCCCACAATCGGCAGTGGTTCTTGTACAGAATGGCCGAGATTGCCTAGCATTCAATGATGCGCCATGCGGGCCACATAGGGCGTGTGATTGGAAAATTCTCATGGTGTCAGACTATATCATTTCATTTTCGACCGGACTCTGTTCTCGGAGCTGATGCTACAGAGACGCTCGCATAGCGCAGCGTAGCAATTGTGACATTTGAATTCTACGGTCTCGTTACGCAGACGACACAGATTCGGGAGCTTACAAAGACACTACAGAAAGCAACAAGGCAGTGTCGCCTAAAACATGAGGCTTCCTATCATACGGGCTGCATATGGAGCCCAGGCAAGGCGAATGGTGGCTGATTCCACCCATGACTGAAGTCAGCAGCCTGGGTCGATCGCCTTATGCAGGTACCCATATGCCTTTCAGAACACCATTGTAGAACCTATGCGAACTGCAACTTTCCAGGACCACGAAAAATATATCTTTAAGCCCAGATGAAACCCAGTCAGCTGATAGAATGTGAACTTAGAGTCACGACGCCGACCTTAATCAATTCTTGCTGAGAAGGCGCTCGGCGGTCTTGACATCCTCGTCAACAACGCAGGGGAAGTGCAGGTTGGATATGGCGTATCATCGAGTTTATATTGACTTCTGCGTAGTCTTTTTGATGCTTTCAACAAGGACATTGCGACCTATACCACTGCTTGATTCAAACTTACCATGCGTACCAATTCGTACACAGGCTCCCTCCTGACACGCGCTGTAGCGAAGATCATGCCTCCTGGTAGGTCCATCATCTTACTGTCAGCGATGTAATCTTCAACACTACTAATGGCACGATCGACTATGCGACCAGCAAGTATGCGGTAGCTGACTTTTTGCGCTCCTAAGGTAAATCGCTTGCTACGAAGGGCATCAGAGTCAATGGTGTCGCACCTGGTATCGTCTACACGCTATTGCTACCAGCTTCTGGCTTTTCAAACGAGCGGCTTCGGCAGATTGGCGGTGAAGTCGGAGAGGACTTGGTGGCTGTTCTGAAGTGTCTGCGGTTGCCCGATTGTCCGGGATAGGAAGTCAAGTCTGAGCCTTGCTGTTGCCGAGCTCAATGTTTGAGGTTCTTTTGCATCGGCGCAATCTGCATCGGTCAAACTGACTTCCAGGAAAATAATCAGCAGGTGCCACCCATGCGACGTATGTTTGGTCTTGCAGCCAAGGTTGTAGTGTACATTGCGAAAACCAGCTCAGATTCAAGATCGGGAGATGCAATGCGAGTACTCGCAGACTTCGACGGTGAATTGTCCAAAGACCAGTAAGATAGCGTCAGTGTGCTCTAGACACTCTCTCGTAATATCCTCCTTCCACAACGCTCTTACGGTCATTATCTTTTGCTCAAATTTTCTCGATTACGCCACGTGCGTTTTGCCACACCGTCACTGCCTCTCGTGATGCAAAACAGAAGGACCAGCCAGACCAGACAGAAAGTCATCACAACCAGCAAGGTTATGCAAATACGGACGCTGCCTGTCTCGCATCTTCTGGAGAAATGATAAGTGTTTCGCAGCAAGTTCATATAGATGCCGGTCCTCAAAGATCCCTGCAAAAGTCTGAGGTGGCCGCTGTAAGCCAGATACAATTCACAATGCTGTCTCAAGATCGCTCGCTGGGTAGACAATGGAAGGCAAGGCTTCAGAGACTCAGATGCACAAGTAAAGGGGTATCAAGTGTCATATACACATTAACAGATTCTAGAACGCCGTCGCTAAGATGCTCACTGGATACAATAAAAGCTGCTCACGTGGATCACGTCCTCGCTCCTGGGATGACAGGCTCATTGCCATCCATCTTACTAGCAGTCTCTTTCTTCTGCTCCTTGACCCAGAACTTGTCCTTATTCTGCTGCAGCATCTTATGCATCACGTCTGTCATAGCCTGCAGCATGGCCTCCTCCGTGCTCTTCTTCGTCATCGCCTTATCAACTGTGTGGTGTCTGAGAAAGGTCCCTGCGCATTTGCTCAAAATGTGCTGGTGTTTGTTGATTCCTGGGTAGCCCATCGCATCGTCGCAAGGAATTTCGATGATCTCCTTACCAGAAGGGTTGTAGTCCCAGCGAATGTACTCCGAGAAGGCCTTCTGCTCGTGGCTCCACTCTTGCTTCCAGTGAGCACAGCCGGGATACTGCTTCTCGGTGGGGCATTCCTTCCACGCTTTCAACATTTCAAATGTATGGGGTAGTGCTTGTGCAATTACAACACCAGTGTTCAAAGCGAGTTTGCCTTTGCTGTCGTTCGACGCGTTCTCGTCGCCGTTCAGGACCTGGCGAGTGTCGAGCGGCATTGCTATCGAAGTAGAAGGGGTGATGCCCCAGCGATTGAACAGCCATTCAATAGGGAGCTCGAGGTTTTGGATGGTAGCGTCTGCGTCTACAAAGACTACGAAGCGATAAGACTCGAGAAGCTCAGAGAGGACGTGCGGCTTCACCCAGGTGTTGTGATAGCCTTCAAGTTCCATGGAGCCCGCATTGAAGAAGCGGTAATCATAGCCATGGATCTGGGCTGGGAAAAATACGCGTCAGACGTAGAAACTTAAATCTCTAGTGAGCGCTCTAGATACTTACAATAGAGGAAGTGGTTCATGAAGGAGGCAGATACCATTCCGCCGTCCTCTCTAGGGTTCATATTGGCCCAATGCATGCGGTCACTGTTCCAAAGCTCGTTGTCACCGTCCGGGATCCTGGTGTCAATATCAACGATGAGGATGTCGTTGTGCAGAGCCTTCTTCCACCACGGCCCGTTCTCGTTAATCTTGAACTCTTGCCCAGATGCATCTTTGTACGTCTCTGCTGAAACGTTCGTGCGGATCGACTCGTAGAGTCGGAGGAATGTCTCGCTCATTGTGGCCTGCTGTTTGAACATATTGGCGGCGCCGCTCGCCGTGTCCTTGATCTGCTGCACGGGGTTGCTGCCATGGCGCATGCTCGCTGCCGAGTAGATAAAGACAGAAACGAAAAAGACGAAAACACAAAGTGCCGCAAGGCGATGTGCAGAGACAACAGGTCCAGACATCGAGCAAACGTAATTAAGAAGGCGCAAACAGAATGAAGGAAAAGTAGAGAGCAACGGCAACGAAGACGTTCAAAGCCATCAACGGAATATGCTAAGCTCGACACGCGTCGTCAGCGTGGAGCTTCCGGATGCGCTAGACATACGGCGTAATGTCAGTTCTGAAATAGCACCAGCTGAGGCAGGAACCGACGGTTGTGGCGCGCTGTTGGGGCCGATCAATCGGTAGTTAAATTCCACTTCCTGAAAGGACGTGGAAAGACGCCTAACATGAGTACAGGCAGGAGCCATGCTTCCTCCATGCTACACTTCGTATCTCGCCAGCCAGTTGTGTATCACGACCGCAGCATGAGAACTGACCAGTGCAGCGCGTTCCACAGGTGGCTCAGACTCGTGTTTGCCATGGCTAGCGCTGCTCTATGTCGATCTCTTGGTTCGACTGTTGCTCTCGTGCATGTTGAGACAAGCCACATTCTCATCACAGCGGCATAACTGTCGTCGGTGATGCTAGGATTTTCACGATGTGATGTCAAGGGGTCCGTAGTAGCGGGAAATTAGCGTCGACTATTCTTTTCCGCGCCTCCCGAAAACGTGCGGGCAGTGCAGGCGTCGACCAAGGTTCTAGGCGCTGCAAGGCTACTGAAGCCTCATTGGAGCGGCTCTGAACTTTGCGTATGGAGATGTGGTTCATCACTCGCCGATTGTACTCGCCAAGAGTGGTTGTTGAGCTGCAATTGAAGTCTTACCAGTGCTAACCAGGCTTGTCCAGGTTCACCCTTTTTCTCTTGTATCGACGTGGAAGTTATTATTTTAAAAAGTATGTCGAGATGTGGAGTGACATTTAGTTTTATCTGACATGGAGCCTTTGTGTCCCCTTTCAGAACGCTCGACTTACGCTGCGTACTCACTCAGATAAGCACACCGCAGTTTCAAGCAGGGGAACATATCTCGGCGTCTTCACCCAGGCTCCTGCGTACTGCAATCACTACAAGTGAGTCACCAAAGAGCTGATTGGTGGGTTTGAGTTTAAAGCAGTATGAATGAACGAGTAGTAGCTGCAAGGCAGATCAACGGCTGCCCGGTACCGAAGGCCAGTAATTGCCAGTAAGCCCACTCGTGTAAATCGCTCACCTCCATGGAAACCGTGCAGCCTTTCATGTAGGAGCATTTGTTGAGATCTGTTGCTGGCGTTGTGGCCCATCGAGTTGATGGGGACCTTCTAATGCAGCGATGTTGCCACACCTACACACTGCTGTGGGTCGCCTGTAGGCAGAGCGCAGAATGTACGCCTATCGTTCTACCGTCTCCAAGTGTCAGTCAATTTGGCGATCCTTCTGTGGCCGTCTCTTTCATGTCCGAGGCGCTCGCCAGCCAGCACCTCTCAAGCATCGAGCCAACGCGCAGTAGCTTTACACGAAGTGCACGGGGTACGGAGGCATCAATGGAAGCGCGATTCAAGGTGTGAATTTTAAACCGTTGCTCTTGAATCTGTGATAGCGAGCGTATTAGGCTAACAATGGTTACGGTATAGAACGCTAAATTCAGGGAGGAAAGGAAAAACTAAAGCAAATGCCCTCGCTTATCATACATAGTACGCCAGAGGTGTGATAACTGACAGATCGGTGCGCACGAGCCACCTGTTCTTCGTCGCGCCCGCAACATGCTTGCAAGCTGTCCTCCGCAATTGCCTTGCATTCCAACAACCAACCCTCGACCGTGCGAACACGCCATAGAATCACATAGCATTCAAATCTGCCATATTGTCAAATACAAAAACCGAGCGCCGCCACTATGCCGGGAAAGATCATACCAGCAACGAGCGCCTCGCACTTTGACACCCTCCTCAGCTCGTCCACATACACAATTGTCGACTTCTACGCCGACTGGTGCGGGCCATGCAAGACAATCGCACCCATATTTCAGGCACTCGCCGAGAAGGAGACTAAGGCAGGGAAGCTGCAGTTCGTGAAGGTCAATGTAGACGCACAGCAAGAGGTGGCTAAGAAGTATGGTGTGTCGGCGTACGTACCCCAATAGCGTGCGAGCAACCATTTATTGGAAAGTCGCACGTATGCGAAGGTCTGCTGCTGACAGCACATAGCATGCCTACGTTCCTCGTGATCAAGTCCAAGTCTGTAATTGAAACGATCCGAGGCGCAAACCCCTCAGCCCTCACAGCAGCCGTCCGGAAAGCTGCAAACGACACAGGAGCGGGTGGTGCAGGGTCTGCGGCGTTCTCGTCGAAGGGCAGGACATTAGGCAGCTCAAGCCAGCCGAGTCAGACGGTGGGGGAGGGCGCAATCGCGGGGCTACAAAGGCTGATGACAGGGAACGGTGGATTTGCAGATATGGCGATACGATTCGTGGCGCTGTATCTGGTGAGCCTGTTCGCTTTTGACTCATTCAAGGCTGCCGAAGACAGCCCTTACAACGTGAGGTCCAGAAGATAAGGCTGGATAGAGTTGTTCGGCTGAGTGCGTGTTTCGTACACGAGCAAGGGAGTTTGAAGAGTTGTCAATCCTTGATCGATGGTCGATCTACCCTAGGGATGCGTCTACTGACCCAGGAGCGGGCAACACAGACACAACGAATGATCAAGCATTACTACCCGGAGACGCAGATTTCTTTCATGGTCAATCACGCACACGCGCATTAGGCCAATCTAGCAAGCCTCCAAAGGAACATCTCCTTCGATCGCATATTAGCCCAAAGCGCAGCATTCAAATCACGATACCCCTATGCTCTGTCGTCATGAGTATATACACCCTCTGCAGCCGCGCAGAACGCTGCTCTCATAGTATCTACTTACGTCTATTACCTGATAGTCTCTGTGCCAACGCGATGCTCGGTCACATAAAAAAAGATCGTTGACAAACAATACGCATGAACTTACCTGTTCAGGGCCTTCTTTCAAGGATCAGGATTTGATCTTGCGGACACGTGTAGATCCACCCACCACGATGAATCATTCGACACTCTGTCAGTATGTTAGAAGCCAAGAAAGATAGAGAGAATGCCTTGTTCGATTTGGTAGGGTCTCAGTAACGCAAGGCCTCGTGGCGACAGGTAATTGAAATGAAATGTCGCCAGCTGGAGTGGCACATGTCCTGAGCTTACTAACGAGGTGGTGTCCGTGGGAGTAAAGGCGGTGATCGCCTTGCGCTATCGTTCATGTTTAAGTCTGACACTTGAAGGCCCTTCCGGATTCTCGGAGGGGGCGGTGTCATTGACTGGACTGAATATTGGCAGAACTGTATCCGCAGTGCGAAGCTCCCAATACCGGAACTAGACATCACATTCCGCCGACGTGTCGGTGCACAACCATCACGGTGGATTTTAGCAGTCAGGATTGGAGTCTATGAACCGATTCAACCATCTCCCGATCGATACTATATTCCATGGTGGCGGTGCTAGCTTGCCTTGCAAGCACAGGTTGGGGGCATGTCTGGTCTACGCACACAAGTGGACACAGGAGTCACAGCTCCGAGCCACCTACGTTCATTCAACTCTCGATACCATCTGTTGCGCAGCTTGCAGATCGACAGATATGTCATGATCCCAGATCCAGCTCATTCTGGTCGTCGCATTCTGTTCCAGCATCTGGAGATCATCGCCCACGCCTTCGCCTTCGAGGTCCCATAGTCGACCAGCTTCTCGACTCGTCTTAACCACCTTTTGACTCCTTGGCCGTCTCACTGCATCATAAGCTTCGAATGCTGTCTTGAGGTCGCTTCTCTTCAGACACTTCGACAGTATCTGGCTTAGGATATACACGTCCTCAACACACATACCTGCACCTGATCCCTGATGTGGTGTCGAAGCATGCGCTGCATCGCCAACAAGACACACCAGAGGTTCTGCGCTGTAGTAAGTGGAACATGGCAAATGATTGTACAGTGCCCAGATGTCGGGCTTCTGAACATTCGCCAACAGAGTGCGGACCCTTGGATCCCAATGCTGGAAGTCTTTCATCATATCTTCTCGAGACGCCCTCACTACCCACTGAGCGTCTTCCCAGGTCGATTTCGAGGCGAAGGCCACGACTATAACATCAATTAACGCAGCCCTGTGGCAGGGTTTTACAGCTGGCCTACCGTTCATGATGCTGCCACCCGCAATGGGAAACGTGATTAGATGCCCATGGTAACCCACGTGCAGTTGTGGCGTCCGGTGCTCATCGCCACCCATGATCTTGATCGCCTTGTCCATTGGCAGCAGCCCACGGTATACGTATTTACCAGAGAATACTGCTGGCGCTGGTTCAGAGTCGGCGAGTACAATGGGTCGAATGCGCGACTTGATACCATCGCATCCAAAGATTACGGTGTGCTGAGCTGTGCTGCCGTCTGAAAAGTGCAACACTGCATCTCCTTCACACGCGTGTAAGACAACGGCTGCTAGATATTAATGCGAAAACACACCTGATGCATCTGTAGCTTTTTGCACGTCAACAACACGCTTCCCGAACACCGCGATTCCATGTGGGATCAACTTGACCAGCTCGTCCAAGAAGTGCGCTCTGTGCACTCCGCCCCTTGGTCCCTTTCTGGACGGAATCTTGAACACCTCTCCACCTATTTCCACACCCTTCTTCCTCTCGTCACTAAATCTGACGGTAAACCAAATTGGTGGATCTGATTCTTCGTTGCCCTGAACACATTTCTCGAAGGCAGCAGCAATGCGCGGGTCAATCTTGGCCATCGTACGTACCATGACGGGTTGGAAGCCAACGCCGGCACCGATTTCGCCGAAAGCAGAAGCCGACTCATAGAGTGTAAGGTTGAAATCAGGACAATGTTTAAGGAGAGCTATCGTAAGCAGGACACCTGCAATTCCACCGCCTACAACGGCAATGTTAAGGCTAGCTTTCGACTGCGTTGTGGTGGTCATTTTGACGAAGGGATGCAGACTATAAACAGTCTACAGTATGATCTTGGAGACTCAGGCTTAGAGTGAGGAAACAAAAGCTAGGTCTAAGAGAGGTCGCCGAGAGGCCGAGGTTAGCTTGGCCCGCAATATGGTACTGAGCTTATGCAGGGCGTCTGACCCTAGGCCGCTACGGCATACTTGCAGCCCCGCTTTCCTTTTCCGTTTCGTATTTATCCGTGAAGAATGCATGCTGAACACCCTGTATCCATGGCCCTATTTACCAAACCCACTATACAACTTGCTAGCAGTCTGATATGTCGGTGGCCGAATAGATCATGAGCAACGGTCACTCTGTTCAAGGCCAGCCCACTAGGGACCCGCAAGTTTCAACCCATGCTCTCCACAAAGTCTAGAATTATGGATGTTTCAGGGTCGCCGGTGCTACGCTCTCGTCGCTTCATCATTGATTATAACGGTAAATATGATGAGAAACACCTGGCTGATCAGCAGGTATACTAGACTCTGGAAGTTCCTAATCACAGTAGCTACTATTACCAGCGCGTCCTCGAATTGGGCTATCCTCGGTTCTTGATGATAGCAGATAATCTGAAGAGTAGTAGTAAGTTCGCGAGAGAATTCAAGCAAACAGAGATCCAGAACCGATTTCTTTGCTGCCCATCGTAAGTTTAGAACTTACCTAATTTACCAACAATAAGCCTTTAAGTGCCAATAGAAGGGTAATATACACCAGCAGAACCTTCTTGACTGACGCTCAACCCTGCACGAGATCTTAGGCACATCCCCAGTGTCGTCTATTCTTTGTTTACATAGCTGCTAGGGAATCGGCGCGAATATATCCAGAAGGTCTCACATGCGCGTTGGACGAGCTCATCTTGGAGCCATTGACAGCTCGCCGTGAGAGCTACTTGAGCAGCCGTCAATGCAAATGTGTGAGTTGATCTTTCTCTGAGACGCTCCCATGTTCAAGCGCGAACTTCTGAGAAGCGCCGAGGGTATGTGCAATTAGATCACTCTTGGCTTTGAGCCCTTGAGATACCAATTGAATCCAGGGGAATATTGCTTTCTAAAATCCAATTCTTTGTTCTAGATTGCCTCAGGCGATCGCTTACCGCTGCGGTTGTTTTACCGCACCATGAAGGCGTTCTCTTGCGCAGGGGCTGGAGTGCTTTTTGTGCAATCACCCGCTCATACATCAAGCAGAAAGAATTTCGTGCAAGGCCTGACGGAGGATTTTCACACCGACGAAGATAGTTGCGCGCCTGATGGCGGTGGAAGAGAGGGCCTGTCGAAGGATTGTAACGTCCGTGGCGGGCCCGACGATCTGGCACCGACTGGGGTACGAAGCGGAACGAGGCTCAGATCTGACATACCACCGACAATATAATGTGAAGATAGGCTAAAGGCACCGTAAGCAGCTGCGGGATTTATGAACAGTCAAATAGACCCTGCAGAAATGTAACAGCAAGTTGCACAAGCCGTGGCCTGACCGGGGCAGCCTTTGGATGCGCGATAGATGTTGAACAACAGATAGTACCGACAGACCCCGTCGGCGAGCATAAGGGCGGCCTGACCGAGAGTTCCACGACATTATTGGAGCTTGATAGGGGATCTGCAGCCTCGAGTCCTTGATGTGCAGAGGGTCGGTAATGCGTGGCTGACTGTATCACCCCACAGGTGGATGTCTGTGCATGCGTCTAGCCCTTCGACTTAACATACATTCAATCTCTCGTGTCTGACCTACAGGGCTTTTAAAAAGTCCATAATGAGGCGGCTTGCGTGTCGGAGAAAATACACACTACCGTCCGTAGGGCGCTTCATATGAGGCTGCTCGCTTCTTTCTCTTAGATCCCACGATTAATTGATTCCTGTTGCTATTGGAATTGCTGTTCACAATGAATGAGCTTGGGAGTGCTGAAAAGGGCGCCTTGGTGCAGGACTCACCTGTCTCGCACGCTTCGTCTACTGCAGAAGTTCCCTTCGATCGCGCAGCAGAGCGACGTCTCCTGCGCAAACTCGATGTCAGGATCATGCCTGTGCTATGGATCTTGTACCTCGTGAACTTCATTGATCGGTATGTTCTTGTACCCATCTTGGCGATGTGACCCACCATTGACATGTTCTTCAGAGCCAACATTGGCAACGCCAAGATCCAGGGTATGGAGAAGGAGCTCAACTTGGTCGGGCAGCGCTTCAACATCTGCGCCTGGGTCTTTAACCTTGGCTACCTTGTCGCTGGCATTCCACTACAGATCGCTTTCAAGAAGTACGGACCGAAGAGTCTGTGCGTTATGATGTTTGCCTGGGGCATCTGCGTTATTGGGTGCGGCCTGGTAATACGCTGGGAAGAGCTCGTGGTCTGCCGACTGCTTGAGGGTATGTCAGAGGCCGCGTACATCTCTGGTGCCGCGTACCTTCTTGGTGAATACTATACCAAGGGCGAGTACCTCACGCGATATGTATGGTTCTGCACCGCAGGTATCCTGGCGGGCGCCATTAACGGGTTTCTTTCATCGCTCATCGCAAAGATGGATGGTACCGCAGGCTATGGGGCTTGGAGATGGTGAGTTTCGACAATGACATCGCTTTAATGAAACTAAGCAGACTAACACATCGCCAGGATCTTCATCATCGAAGGCTGCGTAACAATCTTCGTCAGCATCGTTGCCTGGCCAGTGGTCCCACCCTTCGCGGAGCACTGCGACTTTTTGACGCCAGATCAGAAAGCGCTGATGCTAGCTCGTGTTCAAGCCGACGGCGGCCATGTGTCTGATGATGAGATCAGCTTTAAGAAGGCCCTTTATTACCTGAAAGACTGGAAGATCTGGGCAGGGTAAGTCAAACGTCTAAATCTGGAGGTATTGAGAAACTTACGTATAGGCAGCGTTGCTATGAACCTCGGGGTAACTGAGAATGCAAACTCGCTTGCAAACTTCCAGCCGACGATATTGAAGGGCCTTGGCTACACCGCGACCCAGGCACAGGTTCACTCTGTTCCTGTGTACGTCGTTGGCGCAGTATTTTCTGTCATCTTCGCATACATGAGTGAATATTTTCAGCGCCGCTACTACTTTTACATCCTTGGCTGGGCTGTGCTTGCGTCCGGCCTCATTGTCGAGATTGTGCATCCCGGAAATCCAAAGGTACGATACATGGGTATGTTTTTCATCGCCTGCGGCTGCTACCTTGCCATGCCAATCTCCATCATCTGGGTCTCTATCAATACCGGCAGCGGGTACAAGCGTGCAGTTGCTATTGCAGCGATCATAAACTTCGGCACTGCTGGCGCCTTCGTCAGCACAAATGTTTTCATGTTCAAGGAGTCGCCGAGATTCCACACTGGCTTCAGCACTGGCCTAGGGCTGGCTTGCATGGGTGCCTTGGCTGCAACCATTACATGGTTCGGATGCCGATGGCAGAACGAACATAGGGACCAAAAGAGAGCTGAGTTGCCGGAGGCATTAGCGGACAGCATGAAATCCCTTGGAGACGAACATCCCGACTTCCGTTTCGGGTTGTAGAATGACATTTGCCGGGCAGAAAAGCCGAGCTAGAGGTTGTAGTCATAAGAGCCTCTATATGTATGCCAGGCATGAATAGATATTTCGAGAGAAAAGCTGGACGTAAACCTCTTGGTTTTCAAAGACTTAGGGGGCGGTCAGCACCTGAGAGGTTGAGTGATCGAGGTATCGAGTGGCGGGTCTGCGCCAAACAGACCGAGAGCTAGGTGCATCTGCATGTCAGAAAGCACGCCCGACTGGCGCCAAGGGCGTCATGTACCTAGAACAGTTGTGAATGCCGAAGTCAGTATTGCGATCAGTGGGGCGGATCAGACCAAGTCGCTGATTTGTCTGGAGATGGATGGCAAGAAACGCGTGCCTACCGCGTTCTCGCATCCGCAGACGCGTTGTTGTGCGGTTAAGGCCGGCTTGTTGATGGCATGCCCGCTTCTCGTCGACTTGCACGGGCGTCCAGATGATCTGATTAGATCAAAACAGCAGAATCTTATCAGATTGTGACCGCAGCGAGTGGGGCTTCCCGTTCGCACCATCATCTCAGCTCGACATGACGCCGGCATCGCTCTGTCGCCAACGTCAAGGAGGCTTTCTTTAGTATCCCGAGCCCCTCGCTGGCTCCAATGCTGCTATTATCCACCGCAGCTCTCCATTATGGTGGTCCTAGTTGATCTAGAGGACGATGCGCTGCCTGCGTATCTCGCCCCACACATGTCAACACCCAGCATCCCAGATGTGAAGCCTTTGCTACATCAGCTGCTGGTCTCGACAGAGGGGAAACATGCGAAAACAGCATATGAGAGGCCGAATCCGAACATCAACGGGTTCTCGGCAGCCCTCAGCTGTTATCCGTGAGCCTGAGCCCAAAGCAACGACGATCTCGGCCTCGATGGTCCGCTAACCACGGTTACGCAACAGTATAGTCAGGCAGCTTGCTGGTGAGCTTGATCTGAATACCCTGCATGACCTCTCGCGTACATGCAGGCAGTTCCGCGCCAACCTTCTCGAATACCGCGATCAGCTCGTCAAGCACACGTTGCACTGCTGCTACGAAGGCGTTGATGCCGACTCGCAGCTGCAGGCACGGTTCCGCGAGCGACCTGGCGACTCTCAATCCTCACGTCACTTGACTAGTGGGAAACTTGGGAGGTGTGCGCGAGACATGGTTGGTGAATGTCAGCGCTGCGCAAAGGTCGTGTGCCGGGTATGACGTCTTTCCTGAAGGACCAGAGTGGCGCTGACAGCAACCAGAACTGCACGATGAAGCCACCGCCAACACCTGCTCTTCGGGCCCGCCATCGAAGAATATGTCGAACGTGCCACAAAGCCCCTTTGCCGCTGCTTATGGCGACTACGAAGGAACGAACCTCGTCGTCCAGTGGTTCACCGTCGCCACCGTGCTCGCCAGAATCTCGTCCTGTCTTCTGGGACAACGATAAACCTCGAGCCTTCACCGTGTCGGCTTTTGAGCGTACACCATGCAATTGCAAAGATGTAGTCTGGCTTTGCGCACCCTGTGGGAAAGATCTGAAAAATGCCGATACCACCTACGTTCTTGGCTGGAGTTGGCGCACGCGATACAGCCACTACCTTGGAGGCGTAGGCACAGGTGCTGGCGAAGGCGAGCAAGGCGTTGAGTGCGGGCGCGGATCTCTCTGTTTAGGTGCTCGCATCGTGGAACACGAGACCTGCGAGGCCGAGACGCTCGCGGCATTGGCTGCCCAAGACCGAAGTCACAATACTCCGGACTCACCAGAAAGATGGCGAGGGACAAGCTATCTTGCTCAAGAAATCGAGGGCATTGGTGGCGTGTTGAAAGTGAAGCACAAGAAATACACCAGAGTTGGTGAATGTGTGAAAATGTACGAGGACGAGCGGGACAAATCGGTACGGTGGTTGCCAAGGGAAAATGAAGGCAAGCTTAGAAGCTGGTGCTCGTGGTGTCAGCGAGTAGTGCCAGGTGAGAAAGACAAGGTTGGCGCAGATGGCTTGTATCGAGTACGGAGCTCGACGAGCACAGCCTCCTCGAATTCGTCAACTTGAAAATCAGTTCTATAGTGCACGGATGCGTAATGGCGTCTGACTTTTGGTTCACAGAGAGGTCACGTGAACATCCTGGGGAAAAGATGGTTCGGTACTAGGCTACCCGCCCAGTCTTCCACATAAGTAGACACGTGTTTCAACAGCGGGTCAAGACATTAGAACGTGATCAGAACGCTTCATACAATATGTGCTCGCAATACTGTGTCATGGGCATTGTCAGCATCCAGCCATCCCGCCGCGGCGCCAGGTCTTCACCCCGAGCACTGTGTGTTGTTCAAACTTCATGTTTACGAACTGACAGATCGTCGCCGCAATTGCCGTCCAACAATTCTATGTCCACAAGGCAAACGTGCAGTTTTGTCGCACAGCCTAAATGTTGATGACGAGAACATCAGAGACGTCGCAAGTGCAGCGCACACGATACCTGTAAGAAGATAGCTGTTATACCACGCGCACAGACCGAGTGGAACAGCATTTGGGTCCCCAGTACCGATGCCCTCTACATTATCTGAGAAGCGTTCCTCAACTTGATCTAAAAGCTATGAACCATCTTCCGTTCGGTTTTTAGAGGCATACACACTATGCAGATGGATATCTTCCTTCTCGTTTTGGCTCACAACAGCGACGCGGCGAAGACCAGGCGTCGCAACCGCTGCCACAGGTGCATCAGGTACCTTGGTCCACACCATCTAGAAGCCTGCGCCTATCTGGAATAACATCGAACCTAAGAACGTGAAGGCAAAGACACAGAAGTTCAACCTTCAGTCAGGCTTAGATTTAATTCGAAGCCATTCAATGGAGTACGATTCTTACGATATTGTGTCTATAAACCCAATGCTTGCAGAACATCCGTGTTGGCATGGAAGCTACGATATGATAGAGCCATGAGCGAAGAATCAAAGGCTGATTGACCGTCATTATTAGGGCTGACAGGCCCTCGGCGGCCTTCGATGGTCGACTCGTCTTTCTCACATTGTTGTATACGAAACACTCTTCTGCGCATCACTTCAGCATTGACCTGGCATCTTTGTGTACGAATGTTTAGATTCCAACAATGCGTGTCTCTGACTGTGACATACTTCCCACGCCGGTAGCATATTTGAATGACAAACAATCGCTCACCATTTGTCCCAACAACACTTTTCATCATGCGCCTCAACTACACCCATGACTTCATTCGCATAGGAAATGTCGAGATCAACGCCCTATCTCGAGTCACAGAGCTGGACTCTGGACTCATCACGGGACCCAGTGCATACGAGCGTCACGTTGACGGAACCACGACTGCATCGCATTCGTATGACTCATTGCAGAAGATCGAACGGCAGCTAGCGATCATCATTCCTTGTATGAACGAAGATCCTGAGATCCTACTAGGTGTTCTTCGTGGTATTCCACATCACTGTCTTGTCATCGTCGTCTCCAACAGCACTGCTGACAAGTACAAAGCGGAACGCGCGATGCTGACGGACTTCTGCGGAGGCTGTGCACGCAGCGCGTTGATCGTTCATCAAACAGATCCTGCTCTTGCTAGCGCGTTCGCTACCGCCGGTCTGCCACAGATTCTTGACTATAACGCAAGCGCCGGGCGCATTCGTAGCGGTAAGGGCGAGGCAATGATGGTGGGGACTGTTCTCGCAAAGCTGCAAAGGAAACAGTTCGTTGGCTTCATCGACGCCGATAATTTCGTACCTGGCGCCGTGCACGAGTACTGTAAAGTATTTGCAACAGGTTTGTACCAAGCTCTTAATGTTCCTATGCCCTTGGACATGGACACTGAGTATTCCCGGGAGCAGACACTCGTCATGGTTCGCATCAAGTGGAAGTCTAAGCCGAAGATTGTCGAGGGCAGGCTCGTCAACCAGGAGTCAGGTCGCTGTTCACGGATTGTCAATGCCTGGATGAACCGTCTGCTTACCTCAATCACCATGCGTGAGGAACACTCCAACTTCATTCAGACAGCTAACGCAGGCGAACATGCAATGTCGACTGATCTAGCACTGAGACTCAACTTCGCCACCGGGTATGCCGTTGAGCCGTATCAACTCGTCAACCTACTGGAGCGCTCCGGAGCGTTTCCATGTCCACTCACACCTCCGCCCTCGCCACCTCTATGTGGAGACGACGAAACCTACCCTTTGCTAGCGGTAAATCCAGGTTTTAAAATCAAGATAATGCAAATCGAGACTCTGAATCCACACATCCATGATTTCAGCAAGGGGGAGGAGCATATTGCGCGTATGCAGGCACAGGGGCTCGGCACAATCTTCCACTCTTCGCTCATCAATCAGGAAACTAAGGAGCAACTGCAGGCATTTATTGGACATGAGCTCGAAACAGTGGTTGGTGATGGAATACCTGAGGTCCCACGTACATATCCTTGCATGCAAGGCCGGAAGCTCGAGGCATTTTGGAAGTCGATTTGATCGTCGGGGCCGCCACCTGCAAACAGACTGCTGATGTAGAACGATACAATAGTTACAGCTCTCTACGCTTCCGTATAAAGGTCTGGTTTCATCTGAACGCTGTAACATCCTATGTTTTGAGCTGCCCACCTCGTCTATCTTACAACACTGTTCCACCTTTGATCTTGAGTGATCGTGATAGGGAGGTTCATGATGATAGTAAGCTTCAGAATATATATGTAATGTTGAGAGCCCAATCGAACATTTCGAGCATGACCTTGATGAATCGAGCAATGTATATACTGAGGCTGATAGCACGTGTCAGGGTGACAGCGGTGTATCCAGTAAGGGTCGTAGTGTGCATGACCTTGCGGAGGACGTGTACGATGCTCCAAGCGCATAAATCCATTACAAATGTGCTCAGGACGAGAACGTGAGCGTATTGACGAACCTGGTGATGGCCTGCTATCGGTTGTGGTGACGCAATAGCTTATGGCAAGCATCTGCGGTTTGGTCAAGGATCTAATATGTTGGGCATCAACAGAGCGCTTCACTGCAAGAATCTGCAGATGTAATCTGTTGCGATGCTCTGAGATGCTCTGAGGTGTTAGACATAAAGAGCATTTCCGCGCGATCGCCAGCGGTGTGGTGGAATTAATTTGGACTGATGGTGTCGATGGATGTCCTTCATTACATGTTCTTGCCATGCGGTGCCAATTCAGTGGGTCCCACCGCTGCAGGCAGCTCAGCAGCCATCTGAGGCGAAGGCGCTTCCTGTCGATAGACTGTTTCCCCTTGATGATCCATGGCTGTTTCCTGGTACGAGGATACGTCGCCCTTGTAGTCCGTGGCAGGAACGTATGGCTTCGGCGCTTCCTTATCTGCGCTAGTCTGTCGCCTTCGTCGCAGCCAGAGGAGTGCTCCAATCGCAGCAAGCCCAATGAAGCCAAGGGGTATCCCAATGCCAAGTCCAATCTTTGCACCAGTGCTCAGACTTGCAGAGATTAAGTCTTGTTGCGTGTTACCACCAAGTGATGTACTGTCTCCAGTTGGCGAGCTAGTGCTGTCGACCTGTGTAGCAGTAAGCTCCTGCGATATAGTACTGAGGTGGATGCTGATAGGAGTCGTTGATGTTGATTGAGTGCTGACTCTGTTTTCGAAGCTTGCTGTAGCGTATACGACAGGATCGGCGGCCTTGAAAGTCAGGTCATCGATTGTGCAGCAGGTCAAATTGGTGTCAGCCTGTCTCGGCCAATCTTTCAGACTGCCACCAACGTAGGCACAACAGTAAGATTCGCTCTCTATGCATTTGAACAGCAGACCGGTGTTCCTTGTTTTTTCTGGAAAGGTGAGTTCTTGCAGATGCGAGACAAAATCCCTGTGGACATACCGATGGATTCGCAATACCTAGGGCATGCAGGATCCTGCCAAGTTTTGTCTGTACATGCCGTTCTCCAAAACCAGTTCTTATTTTCTTTGTCATCCTTATGTCTGCACATGCCATTGGTGAGACACAAGTCGCCAACCGGACAACAGGTCGAATGACCTCCTGCATCTACTGCCGTCATGTTGCACGGCACATGAGTCGTATCATCGAAAGGCGTCGACCTGCCTGCCAGGTTGTAACATGTTGCCATCTTGTTCAGTTGATCGCGGTCCAATTAATGTTCTGTTCAAGCTTTGAAAGGCTTGGAAAGCGATGTGTCGTAGAAAAGGATGATAGGCACACAAAGGCGTACTCGCAGGGGAACTCGGACACACAGTATATGAACAGGTATGGTAACCTTAGGCGTGCTGCACAGCCAGCTTATTTACTTTTGTGTTAGCCGAGATCCGTACAACCAGATTGTAACTCGCTGTGTGACACTCCTAGCCAATGATCCAGTGTGTGGGTCTTACGGCGCGCTGCACACCCTGCTTGGCCAATTTCCGCTGCACGAAGGGAAAGCTTGGCAATGCATTCTTACAATTGCTGAATCGCGACCGAGATTCTGCCGTGTCGCGAGCCGCCGGTGAAGCTGTTCTCAGGCCGGGGCGGAGGTGGTCACATTTCGCTGTGAGAATAAAGTCGTGCATTCAGGAATTTGCTTCAAAATCGAAATGAAGCAAGACCGTTTGCGTACTGCGAAGTTGTCTCCTGGCTGGCTTTCATCGAGAAGCCAAGGAGAATGGTCGATGCGTGACTGTGGATCTGGCTAACTGTGTCCCATCGCCATCTGTGGTAGATCATGCACAGCTTGACTTTGTTCTACCAAAGCTCAACACTGCTCATAAAGAAAACCGGGCTGGACAATGCCGTCTTTCTACGGCAGATTGTGTCCTGTAAAGCGCATGCTAGATCGACTCTGCTGTTGAGCAGCCAAAATAACGTGCCTGGAGTGCTCCTTGAACGTATTTCCCTGACGGATCCACTCGGTTGCCTCAAGCTCGATTTTTGGGCATCGTAAAGCAAGCTCAATGAGAGCGGGAAAATCCAGTTTCAATCTGACAGCGATTCCTTTCAGGCCATCCTCAACCGAATTGGTCCGCCGATGATTGCAAAGATCACCCTCCATTACCTACCTCCGCGTGAACACACAAACCCGCACTTTCGATCCAAGGTCATTCTACATATGTGACAATAGCTAGCTAGTCCAATATGCTTGCAACGCGCAACGGTATGTGTGATCTGGAAATATCCGCAAATGAATAAAAGGTGAGCTGTTGAATTTGCATTTACGAAGTTTCGGAAAAAACCTTGAAGAAGCAGGTAGAGACCGTTTGCACAAGCTGCATGTCCACAGAACCTTTGACCTTTCAAAGCGATCGATGTAGCCGAAGAGAGAGTCTTACAGGCAGCTTTGACTCCTACCAAAAGTGATCCGACTGCTAACAATGTTGACGAGGTATACCGCGGGGGTACGGGTTACATATCGAGCAGCGACTGGTCGAAATGGATATTCTTGCTTTCGAGCTTCCGTCAGCGTGTGATGGAGCCAGCATCTCAACGGAAGCATTCTGCTGGTCCACAGCCCAACGACAAGTCTTCGCGAATTCTGCTTAGAAACAGGCCAAGTCAGATAAGATAGAGGTATGGAGGAGCTTGCCTGTCAGAAATTTGCAACAAGGGCAGGCTTGGTGGTTGGCGAAGTAGAGAGGTCTCCCGGAGCCTGGCGTGGCCATTCCCTGACAAGGGCTCGATTATGATGCGAATTTTAGTACAGACCGTCACTACAGCATCACCGCCTGAACATGCTGGCAATCTGCAATCGGTCGACAGGCTGCCTTAGCTTGCCCAGGGACTCCCTCAGCCACTGTTATTCGCTGCTAGCCCATCGAAAAGCATGCAAGAGGGACATGTAACCAACAGTCTAGCATCTGTCAGCCATGATAGAGGTAGTAGGGCGGTCGCCAGGGTGTCACGGCAAGATCAGGGCGCAGGGATACCTTCAATGCCTACTGTGCATGGCTCCGGTGGTAGGGATGAGCCCACCCATGAGTCATTGTGTAGCTGCAGACAGGTGGGGAAAATACTTCTGAACAGAATGAACAATGTGTCGAGGTTGCCGCAACCGCCAGCACCTCAAGACACCGAGTCAATTAAGCATCGAGATTAAACCTTTGACTTTAATCAGCCTCGTTCAGCTCAGAGCGATAATCTTACCAGCCTTCTGGGGATCGGAATGACGGTGACGGTTCGTCCCGCTTGAGAGTGATGGATTCGCGTTTGTGAAATGTGATGTCGGCTGTACGTACACAGTAGAGACGCGACAAAACGCGCCAAAGAAAAGTGGGGCATTTTAGCGCCCATGGTCGTGCTGTAGACCGCAGCTGCCCTGGATGTTTTCAACCAACCGTTTCGCCATCATGTCAGAACACTAATGCATCAATCAATACGAGTGTCTACCGTTATCATTCATATGGTCAAGGCGCTGCTATATTTGAAGCGCTAAGTGGTACCAAGCGGCGACGAGCGCGCGAGGACGGCGATCATTCAGGCGAGTTGCCTGATGCCCACGCAGCAGAAGCCAGGGAGCGCAGAGCGTTCCTTCACACTATGCGCCAATAGCTCCGTGAGCTCGGAAACGAAGGAGTCAATCCCTAAGATCAATCTCGCAATACATTCGGAAGTCCAGGCGGATGGCCTGCTTCGCGTGCTGCCGAGTCAACAGTCTCACAACCTTCCATCCATCCCAACAGTGATGGTCTTTCAGCTGCGGATGACCAATTGCCGGCTGGCGCTGCTCATAGCGTTTCCAAGTGGCTCTGGCGCCCTGATCAACTTCGGGTCGAAGTAGCCGAGGGATGTAGACTACATGTGACATGCTGGGATCTTCTGCAATAGAGTCAAAATTATTTCGATCACTAGCATCCATCTTTCCCGTTCCTGCACGCTCCCGGTCTACTGGAACTCTTCCAAGATGTAGCCCGCGTGGGCCATCTTCCGTCGAACATTGCACCTGCAGTCTCGTTCGAACATATCATTATACGCTCAGTCATGTCCATAGCTGTCACCTTCGCCTGAACAGATGTCGACATCGTAATCACGTGCTCTCTGTCAAAGAAGCTGAATTACGAAAGCGCTTGTTCTGGCCAGTCTTCTGCATAGATCGCTACATATCCATTCGTCTTGGCAATCCCACTATTTGACCTCCGATGATAGCGACGTTTGTTACCCGCAAACTGAGCGTCACGCTCTCATAAACGGCGATAGAGCGGGTCCATTTACATTTTCACGCTGTACTCACTGGTTAACATGCGCAGAACATGACGGTCGGTTTGATCTTATCGACTTTCTTGCCCATCATCCAGATATTCGCGGAATTATTATGCAGGTACGCAATAAGGCCTCCGTCCGTGACCAATACGACGACGGTCAGGCTCTGTCAATCCAGGCCGAGGATGTCTAGTGGTGGACCATGATCGACGAACAAGCTTGATCAAGATGCTATCACGAACGCAAGGCTTAACCGTCTTGAGAAAGATCTTGGTCTTCGCAAAACTCAATATAGCACTTGTATCTCAATTCTCTACGTTGGCTATCTATTTGCGCAAATCCCGCCAAACATGCCTATGTCGTCAAAGAAGGTCAGGCCTTTGGTATACATGACATGTTGCGCAATGGTTTGGAGTTGTGCTGCCACTCACGGCACTCGTCAAAAACTATACCGTCTTTTTCCTTGTGCGATTCTTCCTCGGTTTTGTCCAAGCATCGTTCTATCCTGGATCCTTCCGCTATTCTATTCGCGCAAGAAGATTGCCACGCATGTGTCAATTTGATATGCAGGTACAGCCCATATCCTATAATCGCCATTGACGGATTTATGCCGCGTGAGAATGTTACTTAACAATGGAAGGAAATATCTTCGCGGTGTCTTTTGTAAGACTGATCACGGCTATCACTTTCGCCACTCTCGATGAAAAGCATGACATGCATGGATGGCAACAGTGATTCAATTAGCACCTTGATGTCTCGTACATATGCTGACCCCGTCAGGCTGTTCAGAACTGAAAGCATTGTTACGATCAGTGTCGCCATCGTCTGCGTCTGGCTGCTACCCGATGAGCCTCTCACCATAAAGTGGCTCTCTCCAGAGCAACGTTAGCTTGCACATGACCGCATTCACAGAGATACTGTTGTCTTGGAATCAAGGGAGTCAAATCAGGCCTCACGCAAGCCTTGCACGACCCAAGGCACTATCTCCTAGTATTCATGCAGAATATGCATTTGAGCGCAACATTCTTCAATCAGGTAAGTTCTATCCAGTCTAGCACTGAAAGCTTCAGAAATGATAACGCAGATTTTTGCCGGCTGTCGTCTCGTTTTTCGGTTTCAGCACGACGATACTCTGGTCCTTACCGCACCGCCTTCGTTCGTGGCAGGTATCGTCGGCATCTGCGTTGGCATTTCTTCTCGTAAGTTCAACGAGAAAATGGGGCACATCACCGCCATGAATGGGATTGCGACCATCGAATTCGTTATCAGCGCCGTCACTCTTAACCTGCCAGCGCGCTACCTCTCATGCTTTTTGTTGGCATCAAGATTTTCCACCCTCAATAGGCGTGCATATTTCGCAGACTGACCTACATCCATGCGTTTACTTGGTCAGTTTCGTCATTCTCGATTGGGTTTCGGGGACCTGCACATCGCTCCATGATCATTCATGCGAATAAAATACAATGAATTTAGTAGTCGTCAAGACTATGAGAAGATACTGCCCCTGCACAATGCTTCCACGATTGTTTCCTCCTGTGTCACGAACAATGCCACCTACTGACCGAATGTGAACTCTGGGATGTTAATATCCGTGACCTTCCAGGTGATACCACCGTCATCGGTAGACATCTCGCCCGTGACGCCCGCACCCTTGCCCATTGTCTGATCGTAGTTGGGATCGGCAGAATCAAGGGTAATGACCGTGTCGATCCACTTATGAGCGGGTATGGTACCGCAGTTGTTCTCTGCACACTCGACAGCGCTACCCCAGCCTTGCGCGTGGCCATCACTGGTGCTAAGGGTAGCGACCTGCTTGTCGTTGATCGAGACATACTGAGTGTAGTTACCACTAGCATCATCAAACTTGTCTTTGGCGATGTCAGTACCATTTCACTGCTCTATCATTTTGATACTTACAGTGCATGGTGATCTTCTCAGCCCCCACGGCATTCGTGCCGTCAGTTTGCACAGGCATCTGAGAGTTGGCGCCAGTGCTCAATAGGGTGTACGCATAGATTGACCAAAACGATGTCGGCATGGTAGCGTCGGCAATCGACTGGATCAGATCACCCTTGGATGTACCCATACCGACCCAAAGGCTGGCGTCACCAACGTTGTTGCTGGGACTCTCGGGCAGTACAAGTGTCGATGTAGACTCGCGAATCCAGGTACCTGAACCAACAGGACCAGTGCTGAAAGATGGGCCCATTGCAGCTTCAACGGAGGCAGCAGCAGCCAGGACGGGAAGGATCTGGCGGAAAGAAGGCATTTTGGTGGGTTTGAACGAATGACTCCAGGTCAATGAGAACTGCGAATGAATTGAAAGATGCACAAAGAAGTTGAAGAGAATGGACTGCAAAAATGCAATCAACAGCAAAACCTCTTGCTTTTCATGTCAGGTATGCATTGACAATGGTGCCTTGACCCACCGAATTCCATACGTAGGCTAAGCGCTGGGGCCGTATAGAGTGGACCTTGCCGTTGCGCCTTTCATTTCGATGTCTCGTGAGCTCGGAACAATAGCTTCATAGGTATGATCTACAGTGTGTAGGCACTCTACTGAGCCTGTTTCTCCGCAGCCCTTGTATTTCCTTGGCCGAAGCTTAGCTCCTTACGTCTATTCTGATAAGCAATAGAGCCGTGCAGTCATCCAGCATAGTGGTAGTTTCGGAGGTCCCAGCAACCACTGACTCTCGAAACATTTGCAATGCGGCGTGTTTACTAGCTCAAGGTTACCCTAGTACGAAGGAATCGTGTGCAACGGAGAAACCACGAGTAGGGGTAGTAGATGCCTCTATGAGCTGCAGAACAATCATTCAGGTTGCTCTACTGTGGTGTGTGCCATAAGTTTTGTAGGTGGGTCTTAGTGAGAGGCTAATGTATCAAAATATTTACAGCTCGCAATTTGATAAAATGTAATGTTGTCAGCTGCTGAAACAGCTCTAGTTAGACAGCACTAAATTTAAGATCTTAGTCTGCACCCCTAGACGCAGTTCCTCACCTACGAAACTTATGCACATACCACCGGATTGTCTGCGGAAACTCCGTCACGCGCGATATCCGCGGGGCATGAATGCACGGTTTAGAAGTCACGTGCCGAAATTTCCACTAACATCCCAGTGGTACCACAGTAACTAAATTACGTGAACCCCATGCTCTTTTGGGCTTGATAGTTTCCAGTAACGATTTTCTATAACACAATGCGTAGCGTCTCCATTCACGCATCTCTGCAGAAGCATACTGTGGTATCAGGCGTAAGTAGTGTAGGTGGGTCCCGGAGTCCAGAAGTGCGGACTGAGAACGCAGCAGGCTTTCCTAGCAACTGTGTCAAATAGCAGCAGCTTTAGGTGCTAAATAATACTCTATTAGTCCTGTTAAAGCTAGCACAGGTTTTAACACGCTGACCGTAGTCATCAGCTACATCGGGACCCACCTACACTACTTACGCCTGACACCACAGTACAGGCAATCGCGTTCTCTCTTATGTACAACATTTCATGAGATTGAGAAACTGCGCAATGACAACATTCTCTCAGCCTTCTCTATTCGTCTGCGTTGTGCTTGTGCGGTGATACGAGAGTGTGCTGGTGGTGTAAAAAGGAACGCAGGCGTGCCGCGAAGTGCGAGCACAGCTAGGTAGGGTTGTGGAAATGAGTCCTGGTCTGTGTACCACACATCTTTGCCGATATTCGCCTTGGAAGCTGCTCAGGGATAAGTCAGACTTTGGTTCTGGGACTCGTGAAGCAGCTGTGTGAGTATCTTATTGAGCCCAAAGCAGCCTTCCGTCGTGCGATCCAACACACACCTACGGAGTTCTCTCGTTCGCGTGTACCATAGGTATTGCACAATCCAAAGTCATCGATATCTCTATCCCTCGATATCCGTCTCTTAGCCGCTACATTCTTGTTCGTCATCCTGCAATTCTTGTTCCTCATCTTCTTCATCGAGCGCCTGCTCTTCGTCAGGGGTCAGTGCCCTCTCTGCACGTGGCGGGCAGATCTGTTGTCTGCATACGGGACATTTATTCGACCATGGCTGTATATCGTTGATCAGCTCATTCAGGCAGCCGTGATGAACGAGATGACCGCAAATGTGGATACTGAGTACTTGCTCCGGGTCGTCTGCGAGATTTCCTATGCAAACGCTGCAGACAGCACCCTCTGGTCGTGACTCGTTCGTTACAGCCGTCGCATAGCAGAGAGGCCGCAAGTCCGGACCGCACATTACGTATACAGACTCCACATCTTCATACTCGTCCAATACTTCTTCGCTCTGCGTTTGATCAGCAGGACTATGTGCCAGCATCAATCTGCTCAACACCGTTTGTCCTGGGATCATCAATCCGACAGGATCGTCAGATGTCAGTACCTGATCCAGACCGCTGTCGCGCATCCACGTTGAAATGCGGTTCTTGTATTCTGGCTCAAGGCTGGAACTCAGGACACAACTGAGGATCCATTTGAACATCTCGTGGGAGAAGAAGTCAGGTCGAAGATCGCTGCCTACCCGATTGTAGATCCGGTTTGCTTCATGGAGCATCTCGCGGTATGTATGCCGAAGACAGATATGGGTGAAGACCTGTCGCACTTTCAAGGGAATAGGAGACCAACAAGACTCCAAGTCACTAGTTGCGCCTCGCACAAACTCTGTCTCATACGGGAAGCGATTGGGCAACTGTTCGACCGTCTTCCTGATGATATGTTTCAGAGCCGTCAAAATCCAGCGACCGAAAACTTCGAAGACACGTACAAAGTCGTCTCCGCCGGATGCCATGCTTGACCGGAGGAGATACAGCAACTCAGGCAATCTAATGTGCTCGTTGAAGACGGGGTGCCGGCAGCGCTGCTTATGCCGATCAAGGAATCGTGGTTGACCAGCTTGGAAATCTTTGTACCAAGCTGCCCTGCTCCCGTCGACGTCGAACTCGGGATGAAATACACAGGCTAAGAAGTAGATGTCGCTAGCTGCAGTAGCATCCACAGCATCTTCGGCACCATCTCCTGTTGGGGGGGACATGTACAGTCCAGGACAGTGAAGCTCGTCCAGGTCTTGGTACAGTTTTCGCAGCAGGCATTGGACCTGGTCGTCATTGAGGTGAACCATCTCGCAGATTTGATTTTTCAGTTTGCACATGATGTTCTCTTCCGTGTCAAGATCTGATAGTTGACCTTCCCATCTGCACTCCGGAGGAATGAGTCGCACCAGGTAGAGGTCTCTGATCATTTTCATGAGACTGAGAGACGCCAGACCGGAACCGTAGAATGAAAACAGGTATGCAATTGTTGACGGAACGTAGAAGGCGTGCCTCTCGTACGAGGCTCGGAGCCCTCGTTCTGCACGACGAAGAACAGTCTGGCATACGTGGAAATGTAAATTCCACTCCACGAAACTGGTGGGTTGCGTATTTTTATGGAGTTTCGTTGTCCGTTCTTTATCCTTTGAGTGTGTCGTGCACATTACGGTACATAGGAGGATGTGGTAGTTGGACGTCCTGGAAGTATGGGTCGACGGGGCGAAAATTGGCGATGTCTGTTGCGAAGGAATGTATGGGGCCGTAAATACCTCACTTAAGTACCTTTCTATCGGAAAGCTGCTGCGGTTCAACTTTTATTCGTACACACGCAGCCTGTTGCGGTAAGCTTCTTGATGTGCTTCTTAACGTCGCAGCCACTGTTACTGGCCGGGCGTTCAGAGGGCTTGCATCGCGGGTCTGGGCATCGTATTAAATGTTGAATTGACGTAATGTATTGGTTGAGGAACGGAGAATCCCAATATTTACTATGTATCTATACTAGTTATTTTGTATGGAAAGTACACATGCCGTCATAATAAACCCTTCCTGCCGAAGATAATGGTTACTTCCAGCATTAAACACGGTACGTCACCCCGGACTACGGACCCAGGATACCTGTATCTGAACCACCACGCTATGAAAATGTGCGACCTCAAGGTTTGTACGTTGTGAGAGTTCAAAGTCCAATTCACAATGCATGACTCGTACCCCACAGCGTTGCGCCAACTTTACGTACCTTGACATTGTTACCGCGCTGTGTGCGATATTCTTGATGTTCTCACAACGCTGAGCTTTTCCATACAAATATCGATGCCCAGAATCCCTTGACTCCTCACACGAATTATCCAGGGGCACAGAATGAACCACTACAATTTTTCGCAAGACGCCATGTGCGAGCAGGCTCTCACCTTCGAGGAGTCGGGCATCCGCTTTCCCGAAGACACGCCGGTGATCATTCCTTGTTTGCAAAGTGCTTTGAATCTTGTCTCGCAACAGGACAAAGACCCCTACGCTTTTCAGGTGCTGATCCGCTTTTTTAGTACACTTGTAGGCCCGACTCTGTCGCTTCCTGTCCCTGATCAAGTTCTTATCGGCGCGTGGCGCATATTACAACGGGAGCTCGCCAATCCTTACCACTTCTGTCATGCAAGCATTCAGACTCTTAAGCGGGTTGATGCAATCAGCGACCAGCTCGAGCCAGTTGAGACCATCCAAGAGATGCGTCGATATGCTTCGATGTTTGTTCGGCTTCCTTCGCCCGCAACAGTACGTTTCTTTGTTGGACATCAGTATACAACCATCAGCCGCGCTCACGACTGGGTCGTGCGTTATGCTTTTGAACTTAAAACCCCTTACAAGTGGAAGTCATGGCTCCAGCTGATGTATGAAAAGCAGCCACACCGTATTCTGGATACACCAAGCACTACCATTGACGAAAATGAAGACGTCTTTCTCGCCACATTACATGCTGCTGCTAAAATCGGTGGCTTTGGGTCAATGATCCCGGTAATCAAGTTTTGGATTCGACAGGTGCTGACAGTGGTTCAGGTCTGGGATGTCCGCCTACAGATTCGGGGCGATGCAGACACACTCATGCCATCCTACGATTGGTGTGTGGCTGCCTATGATAGGATGTGGCATCGCTTCAAAAACGAGCTGCGAAACCCATTCTCAGACTATCCATATGTGGTGCGCGAACAATTGCTCCTCGATGTTCATTACATGCGCGTGTTTGAACAGTGCTGGAAATGGACTGACCTTGCCACACAGGGTACCAACGCGCAGGAGTTCGATCCTCACCAGACTCGCACGAACATCTACGAGAATGTGCTCAAGTTAGTTCGGGATGAGTTCCAACCCCGAAATTCCAGCACCCAGGAAATACTCGAGCAAGTCTTTGGTGCGGCAACTGAGTACAACGAGTACTTCCTCTTGGCCGAGAACCCCGTCGTTTCTCTTGATAATCTCCAAGATGATCTTCGATCACAACTGTCTATCTACGACGGGCTGTGTCAGGAGATCTACGCAGATCTGCCTTTCATGACAGACGCTGAGTATGAGGCCATGTACCCAGACTCTGAGGCAGAGTACGATGATAATGAGTATGAGCCAATTCCGCTTGAGGACGTCGAAGTGGAAACGTTTGGTCCACGCATTGACATCGATGACTTCACCCGTACGAAGGGGCCTAATACGGGTGACTTCTGTACGATTTGTCAAGAGCAAATCACTCTGGATGAGTCGAATGCTCTGCGTTGTGTTGTTTCCGTGGTGTGCTCAGATACCTTCCATGCCGAATGCCTGGAAACTTGGGTAAACAGCACAGCGAAGACGTGCAACACTTGCCCACACTGCAAGGCACGGTTGACGAAGTATCAGCGACCAGTCCGGGCATTTGATACTCGTGTTTGAGGAGTATTGGGAATGAATGGTGTGGTATATTCTGAATAGTATGATCTGATAGCAACACGGAAATTTACAGCATCCAGGATAGCGAGATGATACGAGAGTTCAAGTGAGGGAAAAGGTAATTTTGCTTCAAACGCTCGACGCATTAGAGAGCAGAGAGTCACACCTTCGCCGCGAAGGCTTATGCATTGACTGTAACAAAGACGCAAAATCTTTATCCGCTTCGTTATTACCTCTGTTTGCATGTCCAACAACAGGTGAGTCCGACACGGAGGGTCGTTGGGCGGGTATTGTCGAGTCGACAACAGATATGTTCCTGTCTTTCTTGGCTGACAGGTGGGCCATCTCATTGTTGCGAATAGCTTGAGACACAGAAGAAGTCGAGCGCCTCAAGATCGGACGGAGCGCGGTCTTTGTTCGCGATGGCAGCAACGAAGTCGTCCGCGGGAGCGACGGTCGCGCCACCAGGAATGAAGAAGGTAAATAGCTGCCCCATTGTTTTGACTGCGGCTCATTGGGGTCCGAGAAAGACTCCAAGGTAAGTTCGTCAATGACTGGCGAGAACGTAACACGCTTTGACGACCGTGATGAAGATGTGCTTACATAGGCCTGATGGACACGATGGAGTCCTACGGTGTTTGATGCCTTTGAGGTGGGTGGACTAGGCGGAGGTGTGTCTGGAAGGACGATACCGAGCGCGTTGAGCTCCTGAGACGGCCAAAGTTGGTCTCGGTCTCCACACGTCGATGAGGAGCGAGAACGTCGTCCTGCCTCTGTGCGTCCCTCAGACACACATTGGATCGATTGCTGTGGGGATGATATGCATGCATAAGAGATATCCTCCTCCACGTCCTCCTCAGCATTTGGAACCATTGCATATCCAGCACCGTTGCTTAAGCTTGGGGAAGACCACCAATCGAAGTAGCCTCGCTGCGGCTTTCCGGACTTAGGACCGGTGGACCAGAGCTCATCAGGTACTGGAAGGGGAGCAGAGCTAGTCAATCTCTGTGGCGGAGGTGAGAATGGCCTGTGACTTGATTCATCCAATGTTGGTGGTGTGTTAGGTGCAGATTGAGTCATAACCCATTCGAAGGAATCAACGCGCCTGTGAGAGACGGAGACCCGTGACAGCTTATCGTACAAGTCTTCACTAGTATCGGTGACTCGGGGCGTCATCGACAACATTTTTTGAGATCGTGCGTCTGACCTCGGGACGGTTGATTCCTCAGCATGCCTCAATACGGAAGACAAAGCAGCGCTGAAGGAGAACAAAGGAAGACAAGACATCGTGGGGTTGTTCAATGCAGTCGTAACCTGGAATAACGCAGAGAGTGACGTAGGATTTTGTTGTAAATTGAGCTGTTCGAAGTTGCGTCGAGAGACATGTAGATATACACCTCTAGATCTTCAAGCGCAGTCCGGACAGCTACCGCTGTTCACCGCGAGCTGCATACCTGAAACATCATCACAGCCATGCATGATCAATGTGCATGTTTGAGAACTAGTCCGTGACTTTCTCTGTCGTTTGCGTTAGCATTGGCAGGCCTCATATCGTGCTGACCACCTGCTGCTCTCGATCGCAGCTGTCGCCGAAGTCCGCGCGCTAGGGACTGATCCGGCAATTCTGAGGAAGGCTCGATGTTGACGGTATGGTGCTGCAGAGCGACTTGACTCTGACACTGGACAGATTGTGGTGTGTTGGAGTGATAATATAGTGTCAGCGCGCCGATAGGGATTAAGCGCAACAGTGACAGAGGAAGGGGAAGCACCTTCCCTGATCGTGAATCAGGCTAAGCAAGAAATCTTTGTCAGCGCCACACCTGCAGACAATCCTTAATCGAACGATTAGAAACCATGTCAAGCCTATCAAATACAGTCCTCTGCATGTTAATCTCATTGTGTATGATAACGGTGGACCTGCCAAACCTCATGCCACAGCGGAAACGTGGGGTTGGCTATTAGCGTAGGATCTGCGAGATCGCAAGCCACCAAATTTCCCTTCTTATGACTCGTAACGCCGCAAAAGGGCGCAAGAAACATCTGTATAAAATCCAGTCGTCTTCAACCCCTTGCGTCGTCTCCTCACATTTTCCTAGCAAAAAGGACAACCATCTTTGCACCAATCTTTTCCGCTATCAGCTGAGAGCCCCAAACCAAAATCATCAACTGTACCTTAGAAAGTGTGGACAGCGAGCTTCATAGCAAGTCCGAGATGGCAGCCAAACCAGACCCCTCTCTGATCCCCAACCCCCTCCAGCCCTTCGATACCGCCCGCCTCGCCTTCCGTGCAGTCCGACAACCCGAAGACCTCGCCCTCTTCACCGCATTAGGCAAT
This sequence comes from Didymella arachidicola, assembly GCA_016630955.3. Lineage (NCBI taxonomy): Eukaryota > Fungi > Ascomycota > Dothideomycetes > Pleosporales > Didymellaceae > Didymella > Didymella arachidicola. The sequence goes on from CM049987.1 coordinate 2,840,824, forward strand.
GACCAACCGGGCTACATGAACAGCAACTTCAGCAACACAGCGCTCGTGTCCCCTGCCGGGACGCTTAAATTCATGAAATCCGTGGCCGAGGACCAGCTGCTCGGCGCAACTATCTGGCTCAAAGACACTCTGCAATCCAAAGAGCAGGACGACATGGCGAACAATGGCGCACCAAGTGGACAGCTGAAGAGCGAGTGGGGCACTGCGGTTGGCGAGATTCATTTGAGCAAGTTGCCGGCGAATGGGGTGCATCATAGGCACACGGAGATTGGGGTCGATATTCTGCCTGGCTTCCAAGGTAAAGGTTATGGGCGGGAGGCCATCGAGTGGGCGCTCGACTATGCCTTTCGACGCGCAGGATTGCATAGAGTCAGGATCAGGGCTTTTGAGTGGAATACGGGTGCAGTGAGGTTGTACGAGAAGATAGGGTTCAAGATTGAGGGTAGGGAGAGGGAGGCGCTCTGGCACGAAGGACGGTTCTGGGATGGGATAGAGTTTGGTATGTTGGAGCAGGAGTGGTGGGCGACGCTAGAGGGGAAACAGAAGAAGGGAAGTCAGGAAGAAGACCGCAGGACTAGTCGAGCTATAAGGATCGAGTCCATTCAGTAGTTTTGGATAGATTGACGATTTAAATTCTGCTCGATTTGGCGCAAAGCAACGCTACTTCTGGTGAAACCCATTTCCCACAATCTACGGAAAGACGTCTTGCAGCCCACCCAAACCATCATCCCGTCCTGTAATGGCGACAGAACTGTTTCCTCGCTTCGCAGCGGCGTCGTACAGGGATTGGATGGTCCTGCTCCATAGCTCCTTATCCATACGATTAATTCTTCGATCATAGGACAAGAGACCGTTTACCTCGCCCTCGACGTCGGTGGTCTGAGTCCACACACCGCCAGAGCACGCGTACCGCTCGATCTGCTCACGAAGCTGAACGATATTCTGGATGCAGCGATAGTTCCACGCCTCAGTTGTGTTTGTCAGTTCATAGGCCGTTTGCTTGGCAAGGTCGTCGAACCATGCATGCTCGAACGGCAGCTGCTGTCCAACGCCACCGAACTCGCCTTGCAGACCAATACGACTGGGATCGTATGCACTGTTGTATCCGCTGGGACCAGAGCCTTGCACTGACCAGAAGGGCGATCCACACTGGGGCGTCGAGTAGTGATGGTTATCATCAAAGTCACCGGCTGTGTGGTCTGTCCAGCCACTCACTGCGTTAACGAGACGCGTCGGATCGAGCGAGCGCACAAGGTCTGTGAGAGCGAATTCGGGGAAAGGTGGCTCGGTGGCCTGGCCCCATTCTTCGTTGTAGATTGTCCACGCGAAGATGCTTGTGTAGCTTCTCAGTTGCTCAATCAGGAGGCCGAGTTGTCTGTTGAACTCTGCCTGAGCGTCAGCATCACGGAGCCGGATTGTGCCACATGAGTTATTCGGATCAGGCAGGTCCGGACGTAGGGATGGCATGTCTTGAATGATGAGGAAGCCTAGCTCATCGGCAGCCCTGTAGTAAAGCGCTGGCTCAACCTTGATGTGCTTCCGCACGGCGTTGAAGCCAACTTCCTTCAGCTTCTCTAGATCGTAGCGCATAGCCTCAACAGTTGGTGGGGTATAGATGCCATCAGGCCAGAAACCTTGGTCTAGTGGACTCCAGAAGAACTCGAATTGACCATTCAGAAGAGGCCGCTCCACGCCGTCAACCACGCCTCTTGAGATTGTCCTGAAACCAGTGTAAGATGAGATTGTGTCGCTTCCAAGCGTAACAGTGATGTTGTAGAGTGTCGGTGAGTCAGGGGTCCAAAGATCAGGAGAGTCGACCTTGAAGATGAAGGGACTGCCGCTGGTACCGGATGCTGTGGTTTTCGCTGAGTCAGAGCCCAGCTCATGTATCGTGACCTCGAAACTGCTGGAGCTATTGGTGCTGCTATGGACCGTGACGTTCACTACATCAATTAGCCTTTGAGCATTTTTCTGCAGAATTGTACATACCATTGCCATCGGCGCCAGCAGCGAGGTCTAGTTGAGTGATATATTCAGCAGGCGTTGACTCCAGCCATACGGTCTGCCAGATGCCGGTACAGGGTGTGTACCAGATCATGCCCTCACGGGTCAATGTTTGCTTGCCGATAGGGATTTGGTAGTTTTCGGTATCTGTAGGATCAAACACATGCACGAGCCTGTGTTTCGACGTCAGCTCGTGACAGCTCAGATCACACTGCTCACTCACAGTTCGTTTGTGCCATTTGTGGAGAGGTAGTCGGTGACATCAAAGGTGAACTCGAAGTAGCCACCCCTATGGAATCCTACTTCTTTCCCGTTAACAAAGACAGTGGCTTCATAGTCAACAGCGCCGAAGTTCAGTAATACACGATTCCCGGCCGGCCAATCCGACGGAACTTCAAATGAGGTCTGGAACCAGCTGTAGAGGTGTCCCCTCTCCATGATACCTACCACTCATTAGATCTCGATCTTGGCACGAGAAGCCAGCAGTGCGTACCAGACAATGCACTCTCCAGGCACGATGGAATCAATACTGAGCGCTCAAGAGTCTGCCCCGTGGGTGGGGACTCGACCTGCCCAGCTGTCACATTTCTCCAGCGCCACACACCGTTCAGATTCTTCCATTGCGCGCGCTCAACTCTGGGGCGGGGGTGCTCAGGCCACGGGTTTGTACCAACTTCGGCAGTCCATGGCGTGTCGAGCGGCCCTGTCTGCAGCTGGTACCCGGTATTGTTGGCCTGGCGTGGTAGAATAATGCTTGTTACGAGTGAGGCCGAAGCCAATAGTGTTGAGAATGCGCCGAGGACTCGCATTCTGGTGTTGATACAACGGCTCTAAGAGATTCTCCGCTTTCGTGGAGTGGGCGAGGGCCGTCTTCCAAGTATTTATGGTACTTGACCTGCATGCTTACAATGTGACCTGCATGCTCATGACAGCATCGGCCCTTGGGACCTGTAGTGAAGCCAAGCAGTCCTCTTGGCCTGGGGTTAGCGGCGGGATCGAGAGGGGTGGCTGCGCGCCTTTGCCGATCACGGTGGGACTTTTTGGATGTACCCCCGTCCACATAGCGTGATGCCTGTACTCAGATGGGTATTCCGACTGACTTTTTGACCGCGAGGTGCATGCAGACGACGTAGTGGAGCATTTGGTCAGGCGCAAGCTGCAAGACCTGGCATGCTTCTGCGAGGGTGTTGCACGACGATCGCAACCTTCGCAGGAACGCTCGCGTCGCGCCGCAGTCCAAGCAATAAGACGGGCAGTCTTGGGTCCACAGAGAGCGCGTTCGACGAAGAAGTTACGATTGTCCACGGGTCAGTTGGACCATTTTCGCTCGATAGAACATGCGCTGAAGGAGCATTGCTGCAGCGGCCAAGGCGCTGATCTGATGCATGTCGGAGACTCCCCGCACGCCCACGGCCGCACCGCCTCTCGCAGCCCTTGCTTGAACGAACGTCGCCGCGACCTCGTGAGCAAGGAACCTGCATCGCTGTGCATGCGATGTGCTGTGGTATATTGCATTCCCTCAACAGATGATTGAGTCTAGTTCTGCCTGTCATCTCCTGCATCGAACTCTTTTGTTCAGCGTTGCAACGCGTGCGCTGGCGTCGAGGAAGGCACCACGGACGGTGGGTATAAAGCAACGCGGTCAACGACAAATCCCCCTGCTGCGTTCCGGCAAGGTCTATCAAGGGCTTACTTTCAGTAGCTTCGGTGAAAGTGTACCCTAGAGATTCCCCGCAAGCAGTCTAGGGCAAAATTAAGGTTCGCGAGTAGCGGCACAAATCCAGCACCTGCTCAAAACGGCAATGAGCTTCCTGCATACGGAAGGATGACACAATATCATGTTATTATAACCATGCATTCTCCAATGTAGCATGTTGGTACTGCGCCAAGCCGGTGCTATGGCACGTATGTAGGAGAGATTTGTTGGGTATATAGTCCAGCGCTTGCTCGTGCTCTGTTGCACCTGTCTCTCCTCAAGAGCTTCTTGTTCCACCATGGTCCATAGCAAATCCTTCTACAACAGCATGCCAAGCCCGTCGTTCGGGTGGATAGCGTGCGTGTGCCGCTTCCCGTCGAGCATGGCTTGATGTGACGTGACATCGGCAGCTTGACATATCATTTACCGTGCCGCTACGAATGCCTAACACGGTCCTTGGACGGCCGTCAGAAATGAAATATAAGGCCGCCAGCGGAAGCATATCCCTATCGGACAACGCTCGCGATACTTCGGTTCGATTTCACCTGATGCTCATGGCATCCGGAAGAAAGGCCCTTTCCAGGACTTCTTTTGTGTGGAAGGGCTCGTGGGTCGCTCTGCAGATCGTGGTGAACTCGGCATTCTCATCGCCGTGGGTGAGGCTGGTGGACTGTTGAGAAGAGGAGGAAGTCTCGGCGTTTGGTTATATGAAGTAGGTGGGGGCTCAACGGTACGGATCGAAGCGCCATCATCCTCTAAGATCCCAGCAAGAGTCATACGGTCCGAGTAAGAGTTGACGATCGAGTTTGTGCGGCTCATCGAAGACGTCGACAGTCGAATAGTGTCTGCGTCAGATTCTGAGCTGATCGTCGACATCGTCCGCAGTGACGCCACACTGGAGGCTCTGTCAGAACCGGAAGTGGACGACCCGGCGCGCCCAAAGTCATGCTTATGCGCACCACAATGGATCTCTGGAATAGAGGTGTAAGTGCTCAAGATCTCAACAAGCTTGTCCCGGACATGGCGAGCATTTGGCCGAGCGTTCGGTGATGTATTGAGCATGCTCCTTATCAGAGTCAGGATGTCTGGGATAGCACGAAACGCATCTTCGTCATGCTCACACGATGACTTCTCGAGCACCTGCATCCAACTCTCAACCTTGTCAAGATTGGCGTGAAAGGAAGAATCTGTCCGACTGTTGCTTCCTCCACTGCTGGTTTTCTGCTTCGATGAGCGATGCTTGACGAACTCATGGGGCTTCTTCTTCAGCATGAAACTAATGATCTCCAGAAAGATGCAGGCCAGGGAGAAGATGTCTGCCTTCTCAGTCTCATGCACTCTAGAACGCGGCTTCGGAACCGGCTTCGTCTTACGGAAGCCAAAGTTGAACCCGCTGAATTCGTTGGTGGGAGTTCTAGACAGCTTTCGTCCCAAGGAGCCACTGCTGCTCGATGATCCATTCGAGCTCTTGCTGGCCACGGAAATGTGCCGAGTGCTCACTAGGTTGGGAGAGGGCGCTGGAGCACTCGGATCATAAGCTGCGTGCACAACTTGTGTCTCTGGCGCACTGTAGATGTACGCATCCGCAGCATCTGGTCTCTTGTCTCGCTGGAACGTCTCCAAGCTACCGATGTCACTGAAAGCGATTGCGTTGTTGTCATCAATGACAATATTAGATGGTCGTATTGCGGAATGGCAGAATCCATTCTGGTGCATCGTCGCAACAGCGTCTACCAAGCAATGCATCCAATTCAGAACGAGCCATCTTTTGTCCGGCTTGGGCAGCTTCTTATACTGGGCTGGATCCCGGTGATCAATATACGTCCGAAGTGTATGTTGCCCCACAAAGTTTGTTAGCACATAACCAACTCCCTTTGCTGTGTAAGAGGCCCAAACTGGTGATATGTGCTCGTGCTCGACCATTCGAGCGCTCTCAACATCCATAATGAAGGTCGACTCGAAGTCTGTCGGAGAATCGGCATTTCCCAAGGCGAACTTTCTCCGAACGTAGACCTCTTTCGGCCTTTTTGGCAGGTGCACACGCGACCAATTTTGCAGGCTGGCTGCAGGCGGCAGACCCATGACATACTCCAGAGGTACCTCTTCGTTTGGTGCATAGTCTATGTGCACACCAAGTTGGAGTTCCCTGAGCAGGAATGTAAACTGCGTAGAGTAGAAACGTGCGCTGGCATGTTCGTCGCGCCTATTCGAGAGTGCCAGCTGTTCGATATCGTCCATCTCCAGCGGCAGGTCATCATCGTCCCACGAACGATCAACCACGGCGAAAATTCCATCTGCCTCGCCAATCTCGGCCAGCACGAGGAACAATCGTCGCGCTTTTTCCAAGATCCATTCAATGTATGTGTCGTCCGAAAGGTCGCCGAAGCCTACAGGCTGTGTCAGGCGTTCCCGCTCGCGTGGTTGCAGTCGCGAAGTCACAAAGTCTTGTGTGACTCTCTCGTTGATCCTTTCGTCTGTCCACCAGATCTGTTGCAGCGCAGCGTGGGGTGTGACAAGTGAATGGCCCGCATAGCCATATATCATAGCATTCAGGGCTATCGTTTGGTCATTGACGACGTTCGTTAGCGTCCTCGCACTCATGGTGTGTTACGGCTGCAGTGCCGAGGCCCAAGTGTCAATGCCGTGAAGGTGGAATCTTCGGTAAAGGACCCTGGTCGTGAGGATTCTAGTAGTTGTCGCACGCTGTTGTTCATTGCTGGAGAGTAAGAAGAGGTGTGAGGGTGAGATGGCACGCGACGTTACTTGTTAGACTTGAGCAGGTAAGACAGCGCCTTCAGGCGTCAGCGGGGCCAGGTTCGTCGGCCATTTAATCGTTGTACAGTTGCCCATCTACCCTCCGAGACGTTGCTGCTTGTGGCAAGCGGCATGACACGAATACACGGCCGTTCGCTTGCGCCGGGTAACAACCAATCGCCGGAGCTCTGGCTCTGGGCTCACAGGCATGGCGCGCGGCGTGGGAATGCTCTTTACCCCGTACAGTGGCCGTTGGCACCGAAAGTGGCATGCCATGTGAGATTAGAGCCAGGGTTGTCCACGTCGCAGCAACGATAAGACATTTCGCGTGTGTTGTGTTTGTGCGGACAGGCGCGTAGTGGAGATGGGTTCTAGTTGACCCCGCCAATGACTTTTGCGCTGTGACCTTTCGATGAGGAGGAGCAGCCTACGGCCTCGAACTTGAGCTGACGGTCTTCAGCCATCAGACTGCGGCTAAAAGACGTGATATGAATCCTCAGGTCAAGATACAATTCCCACCAACGAATGTTTGTATTGGCCAATAATCAATAGGAATGCCGCACCAACCCTAGACACGCCTTACGCACGCCCGCGCCGTTGTACAAATTCGGAAGCCGAGGATGCTCGCCGAAGAAAAGATGCTGAGCCAACCTGCCCGGATAACATTGCGCAATGCTGCTGGCGCGTTCACAGGGCTGTTGGGTCGCAGAGTGGGTGCTCTTCGCAACCATGCTCCCGTCTCTGATGGAGTCGATGTGTGAGACTTCCCGGTGGCTTGTAGCCGGGAAGCGCAACGTTCCCAAGACTGAAGCCCTGGCTGATTCATCGTATGACAGCAAATTGGGCGCCGGCCGACGTTACGGTACTACTCGCTGACGCTCATGCTGCCTCAGTCGCACATCAGTCCGCCCGTGGAACGTACCGCGGACTGTGGGTGCAGCCTGAAAAGGCAAAGCTCGAGCGATAGCGGCACAAACGGCTGTGTATCGCACGGGAGACGCGGTGAGCAACGATCCTTCACATTGCCCAGCTGTGCCACCAACGCATCATATATCTTGACTGATCGTTTGAATGTGAGAGCAAGAGCAAAGCAGTGGACAGTCGCAGGACGCAAACCGAAGAGAGCTCAAGCTACTGTCTTGTCGTGCCTTCCAACAACAGCGTGCACAGATCCGCGCTAAAATCACATACGAGCAAGGTTCTTGCGTTCGCTTCGACCAGTCCACCGGGTCGAGCGAGCCACCTGTTGGTGTCGACGAAACTGGCTGAAGTGAGCCATCATGTCCATCAGTCAGATGTGAGATGTGAATGTAACAGCCTCGTCAAGGCCGGTCTCTAGGGCTTTCCTGCGCCACAGTAACTACCATGTTATCTGGCATAAGTTTTGTCAGTAGGTCGTGCTGCGGCGCATGGAGGCTGTAAACTTTTATAGCTTCTAATGTGCAGATATCAGGCTCGTCAGCATACACCACAGTCTTGGTTGGCTGAGATAATACATACGTGTTCGGCCCGGCCCCTAGCTAACCTTCCTTACTGATACAAGATAGGTCCCTGAATGAGTGAGAATACGAGCAACCCCACAGACGTTTCTCGAGGTTTCTGAATGGCCAGCTCCTGCATTTGCGTGCTCTTATTGGTCGTTCTAGGATCAATCGTGTTCTCACTCATTCAGGGACCTATCTTGTAAAACTTGTGCCAGCTACTATAGTAGAAGCTAGCCAGTCATCATGAAATGAGTAAAAACTACTGCAATCAGAGTAAAACAAGGGAGAATAAAATAACCGTATAATCTGTACACTTCCAAGCAGCAGTCTACCTCTCCAACAATAAACATCATGACTCCATTTCCATTTCCAGCTTGGAACCCATAGCGCTGTCGAAACACACAAACCTCCTCCGTACCTTCTCACCACTGACCCCAAACACTTCAGCGATTGATTAGAATCCATCCCAAAAACCACGATCTAAAGAACGGGCATGGTTTGCAGCGGATGCACTAGTTCCAACATACGCTGATCAAGAACATTTACACGTAGTTCTCAAAACTCTCCATCTTGCAGATGAAGATAACCGTTAAGATTAACAAGATCTACACGCTATACCATCTAATCATGCCAAAGATATTTCATAGATGCTCCGAAAGAACCCAGGGTATATGGACCAACTTCCCATCATTATATCCATCAAGGACTATAGAGCTCTTCAATCTACATCCACGCGAAGACCGCCATGACGGCTACCATTGCTGCTCCAGCACCAGTCAGCTCGCGGCTCAGACCATCTGAAGCCGCGCCAGTGCTGCTTGCACTCGCCTGAGCGGCGCTGCCACTCGCGGTGCCGCTGGGCCTGGATGTCTCACTGCGGCTCGCGGTGGCAGTAGCGACCTGCTGGTTGTAAGTCTGTCCGAGAGTCGGCAAGGGAGAGGTGGGGTTGACGTCCCACACACCGCTCTCTTGGGTTGGGCACTCGGGCGCCGAGTTTGTTGGGGTGTATGCGCTCTCCTTTACACCAGTTGGGTTCAGCGTCTTCCAAACGCCACTAAGGTTTGAGAAGTCAGGCTGAACAGGTGTGGGTGTGCCGGAGCGTTTGTAGCCATCAGGTGGCGCGGAGGGGCTGGCAGGATCAACCTTCTCGCCGTACGAGACGAGTCCGTAGTTGTTGGCTTCCTCGATCCACTCGTAGATGATGCTGCCAGACCAAGTGTCTGCCATGTCACCGTAGAGAGCATTCTGGTCCTGGAAGGTGCGGGGACGAACGACGTTGCAGCCGGTCTCGGACATGAAGATGGGGATGTTGTATTCGGTCGAGTTCGCCTCGAGCATGTTGTAACCGGAGGTCTGGTAGCTGCTGTCGCCGCACCAGGAGTAGGCGTTGAGCGAGAAGAAGTCGAGAGCCTCAGACGCGTTGCTACCGCAGGCAAGGTAGTTTTGCAGCATGGGGCGGAGGGTCGCAATATCAGCAGCAGAGTAGCCAATGGGGATCTTGCGGTATTTCTTTGCATCGCGGTGGGACTTCATGTCGCGAGCAGCGGCCTTCACGTAAGGCGCAGCTACGGAGCCGTTCGCGGTGGTGAGGACCTCGTTACCAACGAAGAAACCAGCCAAGTTATCATACTGCTGAAACTCATCCATCACAGCAGCGAAGGCATCGCGCTGAGTCTCATTCCACTTGGGAGCAATTTGCTCAATCTGGGTGTCAAACGTGTCCAGGTCCAGCCAGATGTAGATACCTGCATCAGCGAAGGCGCTCATACACTTGGTGTGGTCCTGCTTAGGGTCGACATGGTAGACGCGGATCGAATTGGTGCCGATTGTCTTCATGAGGGCAGCGTCGAGGCCGCACTGTGTCGCGTCAATGAGCGGGTCATCTGGAACAAGCTGGTAAGCAATGCCTGAGGGTGTTAGTGCTGGCGGTAATCTCTTGATAATGCACCGTACCCTTGACGTAGAACTGGGCGCCGTCAGACGTGAAGAACTTGGAGCCCTTTGCCGAAATCGTCGCAATGGCATCGACAGCCACAGCGCCAGCGAAGGCGCACGCCGCAATTGAACGCAGCATATCGGGTGTTGTTGTGATTGGTCTCAGGTAGGAGCTGGGTAAACGAAAGACAGGGCGCTGTGCAACAGACGCGATGGCACGGCAACGTGCGGAACGAGTGGCAGTGAGACAACAAACAATCAGTCAGAACGAAGAGAGCAGCGACGATGAAGTGAGAGAAAAAGCGTAGCCGCGCAAGCAAGAAAACTTCTCATCAAGTCACGGAAGTCGCGATCACTCCCGCTCCCTAGCTCCTCCAATTTGTCCAATCATCCAATTTGGGCAGTCCAGGCCATGCGAAACACCAAACAAACCGGTTGATGATGGTGTTTGCGATAAAGAGGAGAGCCGTGCTCGCGGCCAGACGGGCACGGTGCGGAGTTGTGATTGGACAGAGCGCGTTCTACGCAAATAAGCTTGCCTGATGTGCCGCCAAGCACGCGACGGCGCCGTCTAGCGGCTGCATTCTGCGGCTTAATAAATGGCGCCTCAACGGACGTGTGGAGGTGGTGAGGAGTGATTGACGTGACGTTCTTTGTTCTGTGGTTCTTGCGCTGCCTGCACTTGTTCTGGTGTGTGGACCATCAACACCGTTCATGTCGTGGCAATTTCCTTCAGTTATGAAAGACTGGAAGCTTATATACAGTGCTCACTAGTAGTCATTATCCATGTGCAAAGAAATTGGTGATTTGCGATACAGCCTCCCTAAACACCCACCACATCCACACCCAGGCGCTCCACTTCGCAGACCCCCTCGATAGCTCTGCGTATCGACGTACCCACACTCACACTGCCAGGACCCCCGCCGCCGGTGAGAAGGTATTCCGGGTCTGCGCAAGCAGCAGTAAGCTTGGCGCAGGTGAGATGTGAGATGTATAATACGCAAACCGGGCCAGGTCTTCCCCTTAGTCATTCAGTTCCGTCGGTGTGTAGCTCGGTGTGCGTAGTCGAAGTCAATCCCATGTGAACCCCAGACTCCATATCTCAGCCACCTTGTACATAGTAAAAAAACCGTACCAAACCCCCTCACTTCCAACACCCCAACTGCATCCTCACCCTATCCCTTTCCCTATCTCAACTCCAGAAGCATTTCTCGCAGGACATTGATACCTCCCCCTCCCCCTCCCCCTTCCCCTTCTCACCTCTACCTAATGTACTTAAAGTCCCGGTGTATACTACATACTACATACCACATACCAAGATCTGTGATAGATCCGGACCTAGCATACTATCCATCCCACAAATCTCCCATAGTAAAAACCCATCACCCTCCACATTAGACCCCACAACCCCCCCTGCGAACTCCATGTAGTAATAGAAACGTCTGTATCAATAGAGTTCTAAGAAACCGTAGGGTGAGTAGTTCGGGATGTGTAAATAATCCAAGTCTGGAATCAAATCCTTAACACACTCTACTCGGATAGGACCCAAATCATTCAATCACACAGCAACGCTTCAACCGGGGCTCGAGTGTGTAAGCAGGGAGTGACTGAATCTAACATTTCAATAGTAAGATAGCAAGACGTTAACCGAGAATCGAAACCTCGTAGTCAATCCTATTGTACAACATGCCGCTAATCTACAAGTGTCGTACACGACGTTACAGCGAGATCTCGCCCTTCCACGTCCCCTCTGTCAGGCCCAGCGTCTCGATGCAGTGCTGCCACCTGGGCCCGCCGCGCTCGCGCCTCCGCAGGTACTGCAGCAGCTTCTGCCGCCGGTGGACCAGCAGCCTCAGATTGCGCTTGTTGTGCTTGTCGCCCTTGCCGCGGGTGGCCAGGAAGTCGGCGACGGTCTTGATCTTGGCGGTCAGGATGGCGATCTGGACCTCTGACGAGCCGGTGTCGGGGCCAATGCGCTTGGTGGTCGCGGCGGCGTTGGTCGCGGGGCGCGGGGCGGGTGCGGCGTTGGAGTTGATGCGGTCGAGGTGGGGTGCGCGCGGCGGCAGGAGCTTGTCGGTGTTGTGGCGGCCAAACGTCTCGACGCAGCGGGTGATGTTGACGCGCATGCGGTCCTTGCTGGAGCCGTTCTCGAGGGCGGTGATGCGGGCGATGGCCTCGGCGGCGCGGGCGTGGTCCTTTGCGTTCTGCGCGGCGATGTCGTCGGCGGTGTGCTGGATGCGGCTCACACGGTGGTGGTGGGTGTCGCTGCTCCACGCGTAGGTGGCGCCCTGCTTGGCCTGGGCGAGCTCGCTGAGCGGGACGGCCAGGCGCTGGCTCTGGGCGAGCTGGGCCTCGATGGCCTGGGGGTCGAAGCGGTAGTTGAGCTGGGCGTCGGCGGGCGTGCTGGCCGCGGCCGTGTCTGCTGGCCGCGCCGTGTCGAACGACTGCACGAAGGGCGTCGACACGCCGCGCACGGGATTGCCCAGGCTATCGACGCGGGCCTGCTCGAGCTCGGCGCGGCGCGACAGGTTGGCCGCCTTCTTGCGGGCTTTCTGGGCGGCGATGTACGGGTCGTGCTCGAAGCGCTGCTTGCGCTCCAGCGAGGTGAGCTTCTTCTGCAGCGGCTGGGCGGTCGAGAAGGGGCGCAGGGGCAGCGCGAAGGGCGACGGTGCGCTCGACGCCCGCAGGCACGATGCGACGGACAGCCGGGGCGGCATGGTGGGCGGGTCGAGGGGCGCGGGTCGCAGGGCGAGGTCGACGGACGACTTGATGTTCCAGCGGGCCCCGATGCCTTCCATCCAGCAAAAGTCGCATCGCCGCCGCATAGAATGCACTTGCCCGCAAACGGCTTAGCGCCTTCACAAGCGAGCACAGCGCGAAATACTCCCACCACCAACCGCGACCACAACTTATCGCGACCGCACCAGCTCCCTTCCTCACCACCCGACAAGCAGCTGCCCCTCGCGCCCAATCCGTCAAGATGGCCCCTTCCAACCTCCCCGCGATCTTCAACCCCACCCAGCAGGACATTGAGATGCTCCTCGCTGCCCAGTGCCACCTCGGCTCCAAGAACCTGCAGGTGCACATGGAGCCCTACCTGTGGAAGACCAGGGCCGACGGCGTCAACGTCCTGAACGTTGGCAAGACCTGGGAGAAGATTGTCCTGGCCGCGCGCATCATCGCCGCCATTGACAACCCGGCCGACAGTCAGTCTCGATTTCGACTTTTCGCGATTTCAAGACAATCGCGAAAAGTCGGCGCAACCCAAGACCTCACCACTAACGTGCCCAGTCTGTGTCATCTCTGCCCGTCCCTACGGTCAGCGTGCCGTCCTCAAGTTCGCCGCCCACACTGGCGCCGTCGCCATTGCCGGTCGCTTCACCCCCGGTAACTTCACCAACTACATCACCCGCTCGTTCAAGGAGCCCCGCCTCATCATCGTCACCGACCCGCGCACCGACGCCCAGGCCATCAAGGAGGCCTCCTACGTCAACATTCCGGTCATCGTAAGCAACAATCCCTCCGGCGCATCGTTCCTGTGCTAATCAAGTTAGGCCCTCTGCGACGGTGACTCGCCCACCGAGTACGTCGACGTTGCCATCCCCACCAACAACAAGGGTCGCCACGCCATCGGTCTCGTCTGGTGGATGCTCGCCCGTGAGGTCCTCCGCCTCCGCGGCACCCTCGCTTCCCGCGAGGCCGAGTGGGATGTCATGACCGACTTGTACTTCTACCGCGACCCCGAGGCCGAGGAGAACAAGGACGCCTCCGGTGTCGAGGAGGCCAAGGTCCCCGGCGCCGACGAGGTTGGCCCCGCCGCCGTCGAGGCTGGCTTCACCTCGGAGTGGGAGGTTTCCGGCGCCTCCGCTGGTGCCTTCACCTCCCAGGCTGCTGCCCCCGGCGCCTCCTGGGACGCCGATGCCTCTGACTGGGCTGCTGCTTCTGGTGAGCAGGCCCAGCAGACTGGCAACGAGGGCTGGGGCGCCGAGGCTGCCCCCGCTACCACCACCCAGTGGTAGAATCCTCCACAGCAATACCCTCATACCCTGTCATTGACAACTGCATCTCGGCATGTCGGCGTACGGATGGATAGGCTTGGAAGAGAAAGGAAAAGCAAATGAGACCATTTACCGTTCATACTATGGTGTCTGTGTGAGGGGGCAGGAACATGACCAATGCTATGCGCTGATGAGGGAAAGATACCCGGCTGCGCCTATGTATAGACAATGTATGTAGGGCAGACGGGGGAAAGCCCTGTGCTGGCGGTCGGGTTGTTCTTGAGCTGACGCCCATTCCTGAATCCACTTGTCACATCATGAGCGAGCTAAACTTGACGTGAATGTGATGCAATACTCTCGTTCTGTTTTGTTTTTTTGTTTTTTTTTTGTTTTTTTTTGGAGAGCATCAAAGACGCACCGAACAATCGATCAACTGGGAGGAAATTACAAGAGACATTAAGCGTGGTTCCTGTCGATCAAGAGAGTGGTTGGACAGGACCGGGCTAGAGGTAGCATATGCGGCCCCACACGCGGGAGTGGGCCAGACCATGGACAACCACGCTTCACACCTGCAGCGAACGCCCTGAGCCTCTCGCTGCACCTCTTCTGTCTCCGTCTTCGAAAACTGCCACTGCGATATCACCTTGCATACTTGTTACCTTACACACTTTCTGAACCCCGGAGAACAGCCGAGTTAGCAGCGACTACGGCGATGGCGTCTCCGATGGTGGACGGGCGGGTCGAACCGCACCGCAAGGCGACTTACACGCTGGACGTCAGCGACCAGATCCGCACGGAGGACAGGTCGGCCAGCGGCTTCAGCGGCGTCAAATGTACATGTTCACTCTCTGAGACTCTGCCTTGATCCCCGTCAAGACTTCGATGCACGCACACGGCACCAGCCCAGCCGCTGACGCTTCCGCCAGACAACCACCAGCCGACCCTCTCGAGCGGCACCCGCAGCGCGAAGCTGAAGCTCGCAGACAACAACACATACAGCCTGGCCGTGCGCGACACCACCGACCGCGGCGACAAGGACATGTTCGTCTTCAACGGCTCGCGCACGGCGCCCGCCAAGTCGTACGTGCTCCTCTTCGACCAGACCACGCAGAGAGCCACGCTCGAGCGCCTCACAGACACGTACACATTCAACCTGTCCTCCAAGAACGGCGCCGACGTCTCCTCGCACTACGGCAAGATCTACCCCAAGAAGTCGCACAAGGACAGCGTGCACGACCGAGAGGAGGGCGAGGTCGACCTGTTCGGCGAAGAAGCAGGCGACGCCGCAGACGAAGGCACAGTCCCAGACGCCGACAACCCGTACGACTTCCGGCACTTCCTGAACGCCGTCAAGAAAGACAAAGCAGAAGACCGCGGCTACGCAAGCAGTCCCGACCACCGCTCGACCGCCGCGCCCAGCACAGCAAACACGCCCGTCTCGCGCCCCCAGCCACCCAAGAAGCGCAAAGTCGCCTCCGTCTTCGCAAACACCAAACCTGCAGCCAAACCCGCGCCCAAGAAACCCGCCCCAACCATCGCCCTCGAGCCCCGCGCCACCTCACACTCGCTACCCAAGAAACCCCACACCAAGCCCTCCGCCCCCACAGCCGCACCATCCAGCAAAATCAAAAGCGCAGAATTCATCCACGACTCATCCGACTCCGACCTCGACGCCGAAGGCGAACTGGACTCCTCCGCGCCCTCGCCCCACCCTCCCAGACGCTCGCCCTCACCGCACTCCTCCGCCGAAGCCGAGTCCGACTCCTCCGCCGACGAAGACACACCCTTCACCGGCCTCGAAATCCACGTCCCGGACGCCCGCCCTACATCGCACCTGCACCCCACGCGCGCCCGCTCCCCCTCCAACGGCCCCATTAGTCCCGCTAGCGCGGCGACAAGCGCTGCGAATACACCGCGCCGCGCGCCTGCCGAGGAGATTGATTTCGGCGATTTGGGGGGTGACGATGAGGATGAGGATGAGGATGGGGAGGCTGCTGCGACCGAGGGGAGGAAGGGTGGGAGTTTTTCGGGGCCTGCGGCCGAGGTCGATGAGGATGATCCGCTGTTTATGGAGATGATGGAGGGGTTGGCGGGTGGGGAGAGTAGTGAGGAGAGCGAGGAGGAGTAGCGTCTTTTTCTGGATTTGTTGGGCTGTACTTTTGAGTCTGGTATATCAATGCCAACTTCTCGCGCAACAATGTTCAAAACTCCCTCCTAACTTTCTCGTCATGCAAAAGCTAATATAACAGAACAAAGTTAGGTCTACCGTCTACGTGTCCTAGTCTGTTGATTGTTGACAAGCACATAAGCACCTTGTAAGTAGCAGCATAGACATTACTTTCTAATAACTAAACCTATCTTCAGTGTGAAAGAGGGGCATCGTGAATAGAAACATTGATTCGAGTAAGCATTCTCAAGTAATGCACAACTTTATTAGTGAAATCTGCCGATCTGGAGTACCAGAACCTTACGACAAGTAATTACTGCAGCCCTCTTCTCTCATCGGTGAGAGCTAACGACCTCGCTCAGCCTCTCTCGCATCCTCGCTAAACGTATCCATCAGCCGCGTCCAGACCTCAAACATCAACCTGTCAGCCAAGACTGCCATCGCATCATGGATACACGTCCAGCGAAACAGTCGTTGCACTTCCCCGGATTGTTGCGGATCCCCACCGCCATGGCGCTCACACTAGGTTACAGTAGTGTATAACGGGTCGCTTGCCCAACCCAACCTGTTCTCAGCCTTCTATTGAATCTATTCAACGTCGCCTTGGCGTAAACGCCTCGAGATTATTAATTACTAGAGTCTCAGCGCCTGCGCGCCTGATACGATCGGTAAGAGCAAAGGCGGCTTGCACGCTGTTGAGCTTGGGAAAACTTCCTAGTTTCACAAGGCTACGCAACGTCGATTACCATCTAGAATACATTGCTCTTGCGCTGCTTGGCGAATGACATCGCAATATCTGGATAAGCGCTAGGGATTCTCGAGTCCTTACTTCAGCTTCAGCTGCAATGCCGTCGCTTCGTCGACATGTTGCCCATAGACGTGCTGAGCCACCGGCGGAGACTCTACAGATTGAATACAGAAAGGAGGTTCTTGTGCCCACAAGACGCACCTTGGCTATGCGGCTCGTCGGGCAAGTGGGCGCTGCTGCCACATCGCGACACGACGCAGAGAACCCTGACGATGATTGACTTCAAAAAAGCACTTCGTCCTAGCGCAGTAGTAGCTTACACCCAAAAAGCTTGTTCCTGCATCGATGCAATATCGGTATGGAGATCCGTGTGCTTGAGACCTTTAGTCTGCGATGCAGTCCAGATTAGGCATCTGGTATCCTGGAAGATGCAAGTCTCGTCACTTGACAGTGTACATCGTACGGCTGGGAAGAGCATATAAAGACGATGGCAGTCGCCATCTCTTCTGCTCCAGTAGACGGCATCAAGCAGCACACGCACCAACTCACTCACCCCACCACCCACAATCATTCCATCATGCATTTCTTCACCATCGCTCTCGCTTTTTCAGCTGCGACTCTCGCAAGCGCACAGCTCACTTTCAACATCACTCAAGCACTGAAGCCTGGCAACTTCGCCAAGTACCGCTGCCTGTAAGAGACCCGACGATGACTGCTGGCCACTCGCTAACATCAACCAGTAACAACGACAAGCTGCTCGCTCTGATGCCCCCAACCACTGCAGACTGCCTCAAGGACTGCCAAATCGCCGCCAACAAAGCAGACGGCTGCGCCGAGAACGACTTCGCTTGCCACTGCGTAAACTACAACGCCTACTCCAACGTACGTCTCCCTAACCTCCCTCTCCCCTCCATTGCTCTGCTGTCGAGACCCTGTCCCTCCATCAACTCTTTTATATGATCGACAAAATAACACTCGCATCCAGGCTATCGAGCCCTGCGCCTTCGCACTACCAAAGGGCCCCAGGAAGGACACTTGCACCGTCAACGTGGTCCTCGCTGCACGGCCAATCATCTCGGATCTGTGCAACTTCTTCAATGCAACGCTGTATGCGGACTACCGCCGCTGCCCGCAGAAGCTGAGCAAGAGGAAGACGTTTGGAATTATTGCGGATGAAGAGGTTGAATGTTCTAGCTAGGATTCCTTACCAAAAAAAAAACAAGCTTTTTTGTAGAGAGCGTCTTGCTAAATCTAAAAAAAAAAAAAAAAAAGAAAAAAAAAAAGATTAATGAATATTGCTGCTTATGTTTACCAAATGCCACAAGTCGTAGAATAGTCATGCTCTAGCTTCGCCTCGGTATTAGTCTGCCTTGCTACCTCGCAGAATGCTTTACGTGCAGCCAAATCGATGCTGGCTCAAAGTACGCAGTGACGTCATCTGCGTTCAGACCATTTTATCACCTTTGCGCCGCAACTGTACACCCTCGACCGTGTTCACCTCTTCGGGCCAGTGGGCGCCGACGTTGCGCAACGAGACAGTCAAGAGCATCGTTACATTCCCAATCGCACCAATCGTGGCTGTCCGTTCGAACTCACCTCACCTGGATAGGCAATCGCATATGAACGCCAAGCTGCCGCCGACTTGGCTCTCCGCACTCCTCCACATTTGAGCACCAACGGGATTGTACTCGGAAATGGCCCGTTCCTGGATCGTCTCTGGGACTGTGGGTGTAATTCTTCCGCCTCGGAAGAGTCGCGAACTTGCACGAGAGCGGACCGTTAGACCAACCTCTCGGGATCGCGTAGGCTGGTGTGCTGACCAGTCGAGTCTGGGAATGTGTAATGGTATATAAGTTGGAGTCCTTGAACTCTACGCCGCGTAAGTTCGATTGCAGACCTTGTTGTATGGCATCAAGATGAAGCACTCACTCATCTTCGCCACTGGCGCAACAGCAGCCGCAGTCGCCAACCCGTCCTACCTGTCATGGACCGCAGACTCTCAAATCCGGCACGGCGTGAAGAAAACATTTGGCTACACTCAAGCTACTCTCTACGAAGGCTACGAGGCTGCCATCGCTCTCACCAAGAACCAGACACTCGTTGACTGGTACCGCGGGCAGATCGATCCCCTCCTAAACCCTGACGGCACAATCGTAAACTGGAACTACACCCACTACTCCCTCGACGACTACCGCATCGGAAACAACTTCCTCTGGTGGTACGACCGCACCGGCGAGCCAAAATACAAAAAAGCCGCCCAAATCATCCGCGAGCAACTCAACCGCCACCCGCAGAACAAAGAAGGCGGCTTCTGGCACCGCGCACCCATCTACAAAGACCAAATGTGGCTCGACGGCATCTTCATGGCTGACACCTTCTACGCGACCTGGACGAAGAAATTCGACAATAACAACGCCACAGCATGGTCCCACATCGTCAATCAATTCGACACCATCGAGAAATACACACGCAATAAGACCACGGGCCTGCTCGTTCACGGCTACGATGAAAGCAAAGCTAAAGTCTGGGCCGATCCCATCACGGGCGCGGCGCCAAACGTCTGGAGCAGGGCAGTGGGATGGTACTTCCTCTCGCTCCTCGAGGTAATCCCGCAACTCCCCGCAACGCACCCGGGTAGGTCCCGCCTCGTATCCTACTACACTACACTCGCCTCTGCTCTGAAAAAATCGCAAGATAAGTCTGGAGGCTGGTGGTTGATCATGAATGACCCGTATCCCGGCGCGAAGGGGAATTATATCGAGAGTAGTGCGAGCGCGATGTTCACCTATGGCTTATTAAAAGGCATCCGAGACGGGTATCTCAAGGAGAGCGAATACTTCCCGAGCGCGAAGAAGGGGTACGAGCTGTTAACTAGCAAGTTCAACACCGTCAAGGCTGACGGGACGCTGGATTGGCAGGGTACGGTTGAGGTGGGGAGTTTGAATAGTAATGGGACGTATGAGGCGAGTGCTTGCTTTCGAGATACTGTTTGGGGGTTTCTGCTGACTGTGTGTAGTATTATATCGGTGTCCCGCTTGCGGTTAATGATTATAAGGGCGTGGGGCCATTCATGCTTGCGAGTTATGAGATGGAGACGTGGAAGTGAGGGGGTGGTCTTGTGTTGGATGGACTCCTATTCACGCCATGTCAGTGGTTATCACGTCTGGCTGGGAGTGTTGGCTGGGATCGATGTACTTGTTCCGCTGACTGCGCGTACAAATGAACAAGATATTGAAAATATCGATGAAATCGAGCCGCCACGTCAACCTACATCCTTGACCAACATTTCACTCGTCTCAGATTCTCACACACCAATCATTTTAGTGCCCCCCCCCCCCCTCCGTGGCTGCTATGAAAAAGCGACCATGTAGCTCTACGCTCATCTGCTGAGATTGCAGAGATTATACAGATTGTAGAGATAGCTGCATAACCATATCCAAACCCTACCTCACACCCCCACCTCATCCAAACATCCCCATCCAGCCTTCTATCATCTCTGAGCAAATACCCCCGCATCTCACCCAGTACCCTCTCTTCCCGGCATCATCGTCTGCCGCAATACACGATTCACCACTAGGGTAGGGGCTTCAACGATCCAGCCCTAATACTCACATATCTTCCCAAGATGAACAGAATAGGAAAATGCAATGGCGGGTTAGATGTGGGAGTCCGTTTCAAAGAATCTCCGCGGTTCGCGGGCGTGGAACACACTCCGTTCAGGGGAAATTGGCAGAATCTCATCTTGAGCCAAAGGAAGGGTGTGAGTGCGCTCATCACAGCGGTGGAGTGACATCCTTTCATGTCTGAGGCCGGCATGGATTTGATATATGGCGAATAAGTCAGTATTCGAATTTTATTCTGTGCTCCAACAACGGGCTAATCCATATAGATTCCACAATTAGCGTCCAATAGCATAAGCCGTCGGGGATTGAGAATCCAGTTTTATCCAGCTCTACGCGGATATGCGGGTTTAATTACTTAGGACTTGGGGGAAAAGATATGTCAGGCGCTTGAGCTCAGTCCTTGACACGATCGCGCAGATGTATTCTTGGGAAAGTCTCGCTGCAATCATTAGACGATTTAAGAGCGTAGCGGAGCTAGATGAAGACTAACATAGACGGCGTAGATACTGCTCATTCGCTGTACTTGATAGCCTTTTCTGTAGCATCAACGGGAGTGATGCGTACTTTATGGACCCATAGGTAAAGGCTGAGGTACGACATGCAAGACCGCCCTTCTTGGCGATTGTTCTTCCTTCCTGAGAGCTTGTTCAAGATTATTCAGCTCGTCGTTTGAAGCGTCGCTGATCTCGTGCCTCTTCATTCCAGCTAAGTTCATGGCTCGATTAGGATTGTGCGGTTTGATTGTGGTAGTTGTAGAGGGAGTAAGAGATCGGGCTGAGAATGTAGGCATGAGTACAGAATGATGCTCAGTTCATGTCTCGTGGAGGAGCTGCGGCCCGAGCAGGTCCAGTCGAGAGTGTTTCGTTGGAAGTCCGGAGCGATGTTGTTGTTACGGTGATAGGGGGTGGATATCGTTGCATGTAAGTTTAATCTGGGGTCTATATGCTTGCTAGGCATGCATAATCTGAGTGGGAATTGCTACAATGAACATCCGCTGTGACTTCAACCAGTTTGTACCAAAACACCAAACGCCCCATATCGGCCCTTTCACGCAACATCCTCGTAAACACTACACAGCCTCCCCTCCCTCCACACCCCCCTAATATTCAACGAATCATCAATCCTCACCAACGGATCCCCCTCAACAAGCAATAAATCCGCCCTCCTCCCCTCCCCCAACACCCCCCTATCCCCAAACCCAAACCTCTCCGCCGTCAAACTCGTCGCGCTCCGCAGCGCCTCCTCAGGACTCATCCCCACCTCATCAACAAACAGCCTCAACTCGTGATGCATCGACAGCCCAAACGCAGTCCCCTTCGCCGGCCCCGCCGCATCAGACCCACACAGAATATCAACCCCGGCGTCCTTCAAAGCCCGGACAGACGCGTATGCGTACTCCGCTTTCCCGATCTGCGCTGCGAAGCTCATGCACGCACACATATTCCCGCGCTTATCCTCGCTGATCAGATGCTGCACGCGCGGATCGTGTGCGAAGCGGTGCTGCATTGCCGCGCCCTCTGTGGTCAGGGATCCGATTGCGACGAGCGTGGGATTGCACCATGCGTTGTTCGCTTTGTATGCTGCGATGAGTTCGGCTGTGGGTGGGGCGTCGCAGAATGTGTGTGTGAGGCCGTTGACGCCGGCGTAGAGGACTTCCAGCGTGTCTTGGAGGCTCATGGCATGTGCGACGGTGAGGTAGCCGCGCTTACGGGACTCGGTGATGATGGTGCGCTGGAGCTCGGGCGAAGGCTTGGAGAGCGATAGGCCCATGATGGTACCGGACTCGTGCATGAGTTTGATGTAGTCTGGGCCCATCTCGCGGGTGGTCCAGTCCAGATAGTCGATGACCGATTGGCGGTCTGTCAGTTTTGGCCAGGTTGCTATCGAGGCCAGTGTTGAGGGGCTCTTGTCGTGGGCTAGGATGACGGGGATTGGCCAGCCGTTCTCGATGGTTGCGGCCTGTCCGGCAGTCTTGTAGGAGGCAGTGTCTGATTCTTGGGTCTGCTGCTTCAGTTTGAGGACGTTGTGAAGCTCGTTCTGCATATCGCAGACGGTCGTTACACCGAATCTCAGGGCTTGAGGGAGAGCTTCCGGATCAGCATTGTCTGCGTGTATGTGACAGTCGATCAGGCCAGGTAGGACGGTGTGACCGGGCTTGGAGTACGTCTTGAGTGGTATCTCATGGGTTGGCAGGCTGGAGGTCGGTCCCACCGATTTAATCTTTCCGTCTTCGACCAAAACGTAGCCTTCCTCGATGGTGGACTCCCCAGTAAAGACACGGACATCGCGAATTACGAAGGAAGACATGGTTCGACGGAGTCGTTGCAGTTGATATCCAGATGCGTAGTGGGTGACAGTACGGGTCGTAGTACACCGGCTATTTGTATGTCATCGGTCACTCGGTCTTCGAACGGAGCTGAGATGCGCATTCGACAGTATGGCGCCAACGGAGGGGTCTTGCCCGCGGGCTGACTGGCGGTTAATTACTTGAATCTTGCCTGAATCAAGCCAAGTGCTGATCTTCGAATCGACGACCGGCTAGTGCGATACTTTGTTCGGACTTCCGAGTGGACCTGAATGTCAGAACTACTCCAGGGCTCGCTCCTGCCGGTCCGTCATTGCAGTCGACATGTCAGACAGTCTCTAAATAAGCCTCCACATCCTCTTACGAAGTCTTCTCTCATTGCTCTCGAGGAAGATACGTCTGGGCTAACGGTGCGGGCCGACCCGACCGGGTCGCTGAGGAGAGCCGAAACTTGGCAGTGCGACTCTCGAAGCTAAACAGGTAGAAATTCGTGTGATTTTTACAATGGTCTTCCGGCCGGGTATGGCTCTGATGATCTAATGCTTGTGTCTCAAAATGCGTCTTGTCCATTGCTATGTCTCCTGACCATCCAATGAACTGAAACGCCTGCACCCATGGGTATTTCCAAACCGCGCCATGCAGCCGGCTCCCTTGACTGACGGTGCTTGTGTCACTGAAGCGCCCAATGACTACTGCCACGTTGCCTTCTTGCGACTAATACACAATTGATATGTTTACCCACCACCAACGCCCTTCACAATTCCCCTCATCCTCGCCAGCAATTCGGCAACCCTGAACGGCTTCCCCACAACATCATCCATACCCGCCTGCATCGCGGTCTCAATCTGCTGCTGTCTCACATTCGCCGTGACGCCGATGACTGGGACCCTACCCACTAGCAACCCCTCACTCTCCAGCTCCCTTATCTTAGCAACAGCCGTCAGGCCGTTCATGATCGGCATCTCCCAGTCCATGAGTATGAGGCTCAGCTCGACCGGCGCATTTGTCCCTTCGTTACCATTGGACGGCATAGTAAGCAGCGAAGCAGCATCATCATCGACCTGAATACTCGGTCGGCGACTTGCCGAGCGCGCGGAGTAGGCATCGTGATTCCAGCGCGTAGTCCTCGGCAGGAAATCTAGCGATTCGCGGCCGTGGTTTGCGACGCTGACGATGCAGCCGAGGTTCCGCAGCTGCTTGGCGAGGACTTTCTGATTCACGAGATTGTCCTCTACGACGAGGACGTGCAGTGTTTCGGGTATGCTTTGGGTGCGCTTTAGCTCGGCGATGTCAAGAGGCGGTGGGAGCCCGAGGGCTTCGGTGCTAGGCGATGAGGTTGCGGGAGCGGTTGCGGGGCGTGGGACGCTCACTGCTGGAGGTGGTTCGATGGCAGTGGGCGGAGGTGAAGGGTCTGGACTGGTCTGATCTTCGTGCCATAATTGACTGTTTTTGCGCAAAATCTCAGGTATGACTGGCGGTAGATCGCGGGAGAGGCTTGGCTTTTTGCTTCGGTGTCTAATGTCTTCTGGAAAGACCTCTGGTAGACTACCCTTCCGCAGCATGGTGGGCTTCACCTGTCGAGCTTTGATGTAAAAGCTGAACGTGCTGCCTTTCTTATACTCGCTCGCAAGACCTATCGAGCCACCTTGAAGCTCGGTCAGTCTTCGCGATATAAACAAGCCTAACCCAGAGCCGCCATAATGGACATGTGTACGAGGCGAAGCCTGAGAAAAGCGTTGGAATAGCGACGTCGTCTGCTCCTGAGTCAAGCCACGACCTGTATCGCTGACCGAAAATTGTATGAAAGACGTGGGCCCTTGCTTCCAGTCCTGCTCCAGGTGGTGGTTCTCTCCAACAAGTTTCGTCTCGATGAACTGAATACCATCGGGTGTCGATACAGGCTCCGCTGCACTGGCTGCAAGTGTGACTATAATTTCGCGTGTCTTATTCTCCGATCGCGTGAACTTGATAGCGTTTGTGAGGAGGTTTATGAGTACCTGCAAAACTCGCGTGGGATCCAGCGAGAACCAGTCTGCTCCTAGGTCACGATACGACTGGTCCACAATGCAGAACAGGTCCACTCCTGTAGCCTTCGCCTCGGAATCAAACATCTTCACTGCATGCCTCACAACGCTCTCAGGCTGAGCGTCGACAGGTGTTATAACGAGCAGGCCGGAGTCAAGCTTGGACATTGTAAGAATATCGTCGACGATATGCCGCATGTGCTGCGCGCATTGAACGATCGTTTGCGCTGAGTCCAAGGTCTGGTCGAGGAGATGGAAGTACGTTGTCGGACTTGGTGGGTTGCCGTCGCTAAAGGAGTACGAGGAGAGGATGCCGTCAGCACACTGCATGATTGCTGACAGAGGATTACGCATCTCATGCGATGTTGTGTCGATGAAATGCTCCAGGTGTTGTTTGCTCTCGAGCGCAATGTCAGTGCGTATCTTCTGTATTCCTTCCGCCCATTTCTGCTTTGAGATGTCTGTAACGCTCCCAACGATCTCAAGGAGCTCGTCGTTTGGTCCCAGCTCGGGATATGCAGAGCACAGGATCCACTTGTGATGCTGTGAGCCGCGGCACTCGGGCTGCTCCAGCTCAGGTGGCGGTGACCATAGCATCTTTGTCTTGAGCTCGAAGATGACAGGTATCTTCTCCATGACTAGCTTGCCAAAGACTCCCTCGCACTTGGCAATGTCCTCAGGGAAGACAATACTGAGCCATGCCTGCATGGCGTCCTCGACGTCGGCTGCCACTTCAAACATATCGTACCTGCCAGCGTCAGTTGATCGCTACCGTTCTTCCATGTGATTATTTGCTTACCACCGACGATTCCTGTACGTGTACTTGCCCAGAGCATCCATAATGAAGATTGCAACGTCACTCCGCTCTGCGAAACTCTGAAACTTCTTTTCTTTAGCCTCAATCTCGTTCAGCAGTTGCTGTTGCAGATTCGCTGCATTCTCGATAGCCTTCTCTTTCTGTCGAACCTCGGCATCGAAAAGCGCCACACTGGCCAAGCTTGTAGCCATCATACGCAGCATGACGTGGACGAATTTTTGATAGTTATCATCGAAGGGCCTCCGCGGGTTCACGCCTAGAATCACAAAGCCTTCAACTTGTGCATTGTCGCCAGTGGTAGGCATGATAGGACATATCACCACGACGCGACACGGGTCGCCGTAGCCTTTCCAGTCAACATCAGCCAACACAGAATCTGGGAGGTTCAAGTCGGCAAGGTGGACAATTGTTGCTTTGCCGCGGTTTGCAGCCTCAAGGAGGTAAGAATGGAAGATGTAATCGTTTTCGTGGATATTAATCGTCGGTGGAGCGAGGACATGGCCACTTTCGACGCCTATAGAGCCTTTGAGCTCGCAATTACCGAGGACCTTGTTGTGGCCAGTACCCGGGGAAGATATGGAGCCGAGATCTGATCCGTATCTGTGCTCTGCGGAATACAGCAGCGCAAACGGAACGTCTTTCGGGTTGAGGCTTAGTGTTTGCTTCGCGATGTCCCAGATTGACTGGAACGATCGAGCGTTTGCAGTCTGACTGCCCAGCTCCACCAAGATGCCAACTCGACGCTCGAGCAGGTGGTGTTTGGTCGTCTCGAAGAGGTGATGGTAGTAGCTCGTAACGTGACCCTCCCTGTCCAGTACGGGCGTGAATTGGAACGACCAATAAGTCTCCTCAAGGAAGCCGTGTCTGTCGATGAATAACGGTACATCGTGCTCTCGTAACGAGGCTCCGGTCGCATTGATGTGATCAATGAGCGGTGTGAAAGTAGGCCAGTAGTTGCTTGCATGCGTGCGGGCGCTCTTGCCCATACAAGGATGAAGCACGCCGAGCAGCTGAATGTACGCCTCGTTGTAGACCATAATGGCATGTTCGCCCCAGAACAGTATCGCAGGGTAAGTGTCGTTAAGCGTCATGTTGACCACGCAGCGCAGCTCAGACGACCATGCCGCCATATCTCCGAGGGGAGTTTGCGACCAGTCAGTCTCGCGGAAGTATCTGATGTGCTCGGATATAGTAGCAGGCGGCGCTTCGAATGTATAGTCGTAGGGCCCGTGTTGACTCGGACTCGTGGCATCCAACAGGACCTCCCTGCATGCTGAGTTCACGTCCGGACTCCTTACGGTCGTACGCTCGCTAGGCAGGTGTGCTATGAGGGGGAGCTGCTTCGGCGAACTACGCTCTTTAGAAGGGGGTATCGGCCGCAGCTTAGCGTTGCCAGGGTCGGACCACAGCATCCACGCCTTCACACCGCTGACCACCTTGTAGTGCTTCACAGTGACCGCCGTCCACAGATGGCCTTCGAACATGTAGGCATTGCCGCGTCGCGACGGATCGCACTCGTCTACAACATCTAACAACCAGTTGCGGAAGGCGCCGTGGAGAGCTGCGCTGTCTACGAACAGTCCTCCTTTGCTCTGCTGTCCCGTGACACGCGTCAGGAGGCTTTCCTCACTCCTCAGGGCCGTGTTGCTGTATAAGAGCTCGAGTGGGCCATCTGGGTGCAGTGTAGTGCCGGCGTGAATCGCGAAGGAAGGGCGTTCGTCGCTGTCAAGGTAGCTCAGTAACTTCGAATTGGTGAGGTCGGCGTGCAGTGTCTCGCGCTTGAATCCTGCCAGGGTGCGAGCAGCGCACATCTGCATTTCCTGGTCCTTCGTAATCGCATCGTGGTAGCGCTGTTCGCCTTCAGCCGAGGCATCTGGTGAGTCGTCCTGGGCCATGGCCTGCCTCATCCGGCGCAGAGGTGGGAAGCTTCAAAGGGCCGCGGGGAGAAACAGCGCATTCTCCTCAGTCTCTGCACGGCGTGACGTTGATGACAGCAGCAGCAAAGACGCTGCAGCCTTCCCCCGCCATGGGCGCTGTTGGAGAGTTAGCTCCAGGGCCTGGTGTTCGATGCACCGTCTGGCCCGGCTTTAGCGTCCGCGTTGCTGCGAAAGCGGTGATTGGACGCAGCTGGAATGCTGTTCTTGTTTGGCGTGCGCGTTTACTTTACATGGCAGCTAAATTTTGATGCGAGTGGAAGATATCGTGCTTAGGGGAAGGCGTTGGATCAATTGTCCGGCGCACGATGTGCAAGACATCACCGAGTTGCTGCAAGTCGGCACTTGCAGGTCGTGAGACAGCCTGGGGAAACCACCGGGGATCTTTGCCGGATCGGCGAGCGAGATCGCCAGCCCTTGCTGTTTCCTATTTGGCTACGGTGCTCTGTTCAATGGTTCAGATGTATAAGTTGGTAATCGCTATGGGATTCTGAGATTGCCATGCATTGACGAGAAGGATATCTCCGCTTTAAACACACTGTAACGGCAACTCTAAACAGCCCCACAGACTATTGTCCACCATGGCTTACCGTGCTACTTCAATGCCCAAACTTTTCTCCAGTCCAAAACGTGCGTTGCAGTCTTTAGAGCCGCACGGAACGTCCACCGCAGATAGGTATTGCGCCTCACTCCCTGTGATGGCTCCCGATCGTCAATGCTCGCCGGTCTCTATCGACGGTAAGATAGTGTCACTGATCCTCGACAACTGCGTTTGAGCAGCGGCTGAGCTTGTCTGATACGATCGTTCACTTCCTTCTCTCGCCTGAATTCTAGTTCGAATCACAATCTCCAGATTGTCTTTGCTAGAGATGTTCCGTTCACTCATGTCCTCCGCTACTGAATACTGCGGTGTTAGGGTATCAATGTCGTCCTCCATGTCTAGCTGCCGTAGACCTGCGTCCTCAAGCTGCTGGAGTGCCTAAGCTCCAGTGTGAGCAGCTGCAGCAGCGAATCCTTCTTCGATGTGCTCTTGCACACGCTCTTCTGTAGGTCCGTCAAAATACAAAGCCCGTCGGAGTCTCTAACTCGCAACAGTCGTCTTCACCGCAGGAGTCTCCTTCTCTTTCTCACGTCTCTTTTCAGCTTTTCTTCGCCTTCGCTCTGGCTTGTAGACGTCATTAAAGTTGATGTTGACAGCCAGCATCTTAAGCTCACCATCTGGCGAGTGTACCAAATCGCCGAGCAGCAGACATATCCTCGATCCGAATTCAGTGGCCAAAGTTGCCAAGCGCTGTCGTAAAGCCGGCAGTACATCGTCTTCGCCTGAACCTCCATTGCCGACCCTAAGTAGAGGCGGCGGAAAAGGGGAATCGGGATCATATCGCGACGCTCCACGTGACGCAGCAAGTGGATCCGGTGTCGACGTTCGCGAGGTCTCTCTTTCAGAAAGACCCCATCGTCCCGCTGCAGTGCGCGTCTCGATCTTGGCGGCAGCTTCTTGTCGACGGGTGAACTCGGCGACGGAGAATGAGTACAAGCTGTCCACCGTGTCTTTGTAAGCGAGCATATTCTTGAGCAGCTCATGCAGCTGGCCGGTGAAATCGATGCTCTGGCTGCCCAAGAGACCCTTGCGCGTAATATTGTTTAGGTACTTGGCGTGCGCATCGATCATGTCGTCTAATGTGCTCTCTGGCTTGTTCAACGCCTTCTGCAAATCGATCCAGGATGACTCAATGACTTCGAAGAGAATGTAGTGCTGGAGCTGGTTGACGAAATGCACCATCTCTGCCATGGCGCACCGCGCTTTCTTCCAGTCTTTGCCAAACTTGTCGTCGACCGTACCCAAAACGCCGCGAGCCCCCGTCATGCAGCGACGCCAAGTGGAGCCAAGGGCGAACTCAACTCGCTTGACACGCCACAAGAAGTTGAAGACCTTGAGGTACTGCTTCGATCCATACGGTGTGACAATGACATCGACCGGCGCGTCGATCTTGTATTCCAAGGTAAAGACGTCCCAGCCAATCTCGCCGTGTGACAACTCCAGCATACGGGAGTCGAGTCTTCGAAGAACATCGGCAGTGTCGTATTGCGCATTCGAGTTTCGCACAGCGTGCTCAAGCTGGGCAGTGAGCGTGTGTCGGTATTGAGTGTTCGCTGGTCGGTCGAGGTTCGATGCTAATGATTCCATGAGGACAGCAATGAAATCACCAGCACCGAGGAGCATGTACGACTTGAGCGCTTGCAGGTGGTCAAAGAGCTTGAACTTGTTGCCCATCAGCTCAATCAGACGCGCCATTGTCGTTTTGTACGCGTCGCCGATGGAGCGCTCAAGGTTGGCGGTGTCGCCATAGTGCAGCTCTTTGGACGCCTCTTTCGAGTACGTGTCAACCCAGTTTGCATCTCCGCAGCCGTAGCGGATGAAGTTGAGAGTCTTGCCGATGAGGAATACCCTCCTGGCAAAGTCGTCCGCAACGATAGTCGGTACCATCTTGTCGTTGAGCTTGTATTTGTCTTCCCATACGCTCGTCGCACCCCCTTTGCCCTGATCAACATCCATCATCTCGTCCTCGTTCTGCTCGGAGACGAAGAATTCGCCGTAGGGGTCGGACAGCTCGCCGTCATAGACCCACTGCCGCAGCATATCGTAGAACGGTCGTGTGACGTCGGACAGTAAGCGTTCAGCAAATGACATGACGTATGGGTCGCCGTGGTTGAGTGAGAAGGAATGTATGAGTGAGATCAACTGCCCACCTTTTAGGTTCTTGGACTGCTCCACCATCAAGCTCATCAGTCGCAGGCCCATGGTCGCATCGCGAGTCCAGATGACACATCGCTTGAGAGTGACGCCGGCCTTACTAACACCTTGATGAGCAGGACCTTCGCCCAGCTGCGCCAACGCTCTTCTGATCTGTCCCTCTAGAGTGGCAACGAGGCCCAAGTACGCGCGAAGCTCCTTGCCCAATGCCGACCGGAAGCTTTGTCCTATCAAGTCTCCTTCGCTCGATTCAACAAAGTCTGCCAGTCCCTTGTACAGAATGGCGGGCTCGGCGAGGGTATGTAGCAGCCCAACGATGGGCACTGGCAGACTGGCAGGTAGCTTCAACGCAGTCGAGGATGGGAAGACGAGCTTTGAGGAGGAGAGGCCCTGGAGCGTGAAGGGAAGGTCGCGGAGAAGCTCCGTCTCCGAGGGGCCCATTGCAATCTTCTCGACATGGGCAGCGTCCTGTACCTGGTCCTTGTTCGCTTCCTGTGTGCGTCGCTCCTTGCGCCTCTCCAGCTTGTCGTCTGGTGGTGCCGGCCGAACCAATGCTTTAGGCAAGGGCTCATGGGCTGGGTACTGCGGCAGCCCTTGCTTTGCGAAAGCGTCGCCGAATGCTGGGTTGTCGTACGCTGGGGCAGGCAGAGGCTGGTGTCTGACGGGAGTCGTGGGACCGCGCGAGCGGCTGCGCGAGGAGTCGAACGAGGGGTTCTGCTGAGCTGCAGTCGGCAGATCGGAGAGCTCGTGGAGGAAGTACAGCATGCGCCACTTCTCGTTCAGCACTGGCTGGTCCTCGAGGCGTCCGAGCAGGTTGTGCAGGCGGGCGATCTTGCTGACATCTGGACTGGGCCCAGCAACTATGGTCATGTTAGTCGGCTATCACCCAATACTGCGCCCAGAGATGTCCCACTCTTAGCTTCCAGTAGACTCGAAATGTGGTGGACGTCTGGCACGGCCTTGGGCTCTCCCGCCGCGATCAGCTGCTGTATGGACTCGTCGTACGCTTCTTGCAGGCGCTGCTCGGCCTGTTCCTCGCTGTCGTTCGGATCATCAGGTACGATGCGCTGCAACAGCTCGTCCAACGCGTGCCCGACGCGCTCATGGTTGAACGAGGCCATGGCGACGCGTTGTTTTGCGCAGCTGCAGTGTTGGTGTTGAACAACAATTGGCCGTTGCGGGGAGTCGCGAGTTTCGGCCCGCCTGCCACATCATTCACTCGGTCCCACCACACGTCACTACGCCACGGCTTCTGTTCATGCTGTGCTCAACTCATCGCCATCTTGACCTGCTCGACATGTGCATGACTTTTCGGCGAAGTAGTCTCCACTAACATACTACTAGCGTAAGACGTCCCAAAGCAATGAAGAGCTGCACATCACGACAAACCAGCTCATGCTGCACTGAAAGGAGGCCATCGACATTTGACCGCTATGTGAGACTAATTGATCGTTGAACTGTAGTCGAGTTCTATGTGTTGCTGACTTAGGCTATTCTCTATTCTCTTACATTCTGCGCGTCCATGCACAAGGCCATTGACATTTCCAGTCTCTCTCACTTCATGCTAGTTCCCGCCCATGACTTGCGCGAGGTAAGATTCAGCAAGTATCAGAGCAGGGAAGAGGGTATATAAGGTTGATTCTCCTGCTACAATTCGCTCTTTCACCACCTTTCCCATCGACGCCTACCCCACAATATCTGTCATGAGCGTCGAACCACCATCAACACCAAGCGCTCCGTCGAGAGCATGTACGATAATTCGCGACAGTATCGAAGAAGCTCCCATAATGGCTGAACCCACATCTTCCGTCGTGCAAGGAGTGCACGCCACGCCGCCCAGGACGACGACGTTGAATACGAATGGGGAGAAGCAAGTTGCAATTCTCAAGTAAGTGTCCATGTCTCTGTTGTCCTTCATATACTCATTGAGGTGCCAGAAATCCAATGCAGCAGGTCATTACCATCCTTTTCGGCGAGGACGTTCGCAGCTGGACTTCGATTCACGAGCAGACCCTGTGCAAGCACAGTGAGAAAATGACTGATCTTGCACTTAGGGCAGCGGAAAGGCGCGAAGCGCACAGCAAGGTTGACGTTTGGCTGGAGCAGCTGGATTCCATCACCGTGCTTGGTGAGGATTTAGATCAATTCGAGAAGCAGTCGCTTGAGGCGAAGGTAAGTCCCTGTACTCCGATCACGGTCGGTTTGACTAACACGACCCTAGCTCATAGCGATAATTCTGGAGATCTGGGAACAGTTTCCTGTTACAAACTACCAAAAGCCCACGGGCAAGGCAATTCGCGACATACTCGATAAGCAGTATACGAGCGGCAACCTGATGCCATCAGCCGAGAAGCCAAAGACATTGAAGATGTTTCATAGCTTCGACTCGACCAAGCGCCTGCACTCGCTAAACTCTGAGGGTCTTGTTGAGGTCGCCGAAGAAGTGTGTACTCGACTTCAGAAGTTCAAGGCCGCAGAGAAGCAGCTGGCAAGGAAAAGTGCTGTCATCGCATGGGCTCAAGGACGACTCATTTTGCGCGATGCCAGTGAGAAGAGCGTCGTATCACTCGTGAAATGGGCATATGACGGAACGCTCAACTATGACAATGCCGAGCACCTCTATGATCTGTGGGCATTGGCTACACGCCTCCAGTTTGATGTGCTCACCGAGGAGTGTGTGGATCGACTCTACAATGCTGTTTCCGCTGGTGTTGACAAGTTTTCTCGGCAAGGCATACCTTTGCGAACCCTGCTCGGGCTGCACGATGAACGAGGAGTTCCAGCCTCATCCGATGACGTTGTAGCCACGATGTTTCATCACGTTCTCAAAGACGACCAGTTACCCAAAAAGCTGTCGGAGCTCATCATCGACGCCATAGCAAGGGGTATGGACTCGGCGATGTGGGTCCAAGTTCGAAGTATGGTTAGTCACGACACCTGCCGTAAGCTGATCGACTTCATGATCGTCTACAGGGATGTCAAGGTGGAGGGAGGTTTCGATGATGGCAGTCTCCTCAAGCTTGAGACACCGCAAGTGAATCTTCAGGCATCAAAATGAGCGTACTGGAGCACATCAGCAACCTTCTCTACAGACTGAGCTCAGCTACTTCTTCGTCAAAGTGGGGAACTTTGTAGACTTATTGGCCGCGCTTCTGACCGTTCAGGCACCTGGGATATCGTGATTATATCTTCATGCATTTGAGGAAGCGGGAGGCAGGTATCTTGGGCTCTATCCTTAACCTGTAATGTCCACAAGTCTACTCAAAAATGATTTGCAAGTGCCTCTGGCATCATTCCCACTGACCCTCCTTTCAGATCGACACTGCAACGGTTACCCCCGGGCATCGTCAACACGAGTTGACTTATCGACTCAGCCCGCACATGGCTCACCTGAGCAAGGTCCGAAACGCTGAGACAAGGCTGCAAAGCATCAAAGTCTGTTGAGAGCGGGCAGAGCCTCGACGCACGCCTGAGGATCGCCGACTCTGACTGGACATGCGCATGTTGTACCATTACTGATGAAAGCACTAGACACCTGCGCTGTCGTGCATGTGTAGCCTACTTAATCGTCACACTCGAACCATGATCTGCTGGGAGAAGATTTCTTCCGGTTACACGACTGACCGTTGGATGGTTGCACGACGCAACGATCTGTGGACCGCAACAACCTCGGCCAGTAGACAGGGCGCAGCCCACCGAAACGTCAGGACTACTTCTGGAAGAGATGCAGTAGCCTAGCAATCTGGCTTGTTTGGCGTCAGAGCGCTGTTGTTATTGCCTCTAGAGCTGCACTAGAGGCTGAGACTGGAGCAGATTACACCCCTTGCGCGCAGCGAGCAGGCCTGCCGTGTCCGACAACCTGGTTCGAGCTGCAAAGCGTGCATTCTGACACAAAAGGATATGAAGGTGCGTCAGGACTGAGCCGCTCACATCACTGGCTTGGGCTAACAACAGGGACCGTTCGTGGCAGGCCGGTTTGATTGACAATCGGCAAAAGCTTCCGAAGGAAGCTACCGAAAGTCGCGGGAATGCTGTCTGCATGGCCTTGATTGTGATATGTCAAAGACTTACAGGCCATCACATCTTCCCTCAACACTACCTGGAGCTATGCCGTATCAGGGAAGAAATGGAGAGCACAATAAGCTTGCAAGCCCCGACGAGCAAGAAAGGCTACCTTGCAGCGCGCCGGGAATACAAACACAGAACTCCTGCATCTGCGCGGACCCGTCGCGCCCCGCATCCAGACACGCAGTGTGTACAACAAACATTGAGGCCCAAGCGTCGCCACTACCGTAAGGTGTAGCCTCTCACACTGCCGTTGTCGAACAGTCTTGCTCTGCAGGACGAAGGGATGCGCCAATGACAGCATCACACCAATCTGCCAAGCTCCCTGGAATGGCCTGCCGCACCACGCTGGTGTGCCGACCGTTGACGTTATGCTAAGCATGGCGTACCTGCACGCTCGAAATCTTCCGACGCTGCTATCCGCTGCTTCCCGCCCACGAGGGTACACGGAGAGCCTCAACAAACCTGGGTGTCGATCCTGGTCAGGGGTGGAGGGCAGGTGTGGCACGGCCGAGCGAGTCAAGCCATTGCATCCATCCCACACCTGCCATGCCTTGACCGATATGGGGCTGCATTAGTATATGCAGACGTTCCTGTTGTGTCTTCCTGAAGCTCATTCCACGTGTGAAGCCAGACATCTGCACCTCGATCCGGCATGCCGATGAACCGACACTCGATGGCGCTGAAGCAGGAATCATTCTACCCACTCGTTCCTGTGCACCCTCTCATTTCGTCACGCACACTCCTTGCTGCTGTCTCCCAGTCGGTGTTTGTGTCAACGTCCGACAAGTCTGTGCAAGCCGGCTTGCAAGGCGGTTTGCCGGACAATGGCCGTGTTGGCTTGCAATATAAACTATTCGCTCGCCCTCTATACTCGCACAACGCACCTGACAGCTAGCATCCCAATCACATTCCGCAATGTCATACTACCAGAGACAGCGTAAAGCGACGGGGTCAGCCAAGACCCCCTGTCGGTATGAGTATTGGTGGAGGCAGCGGCAGCAGAGCGATGGACAACGTGGTAGATCACCTGTCAGATCGGCTCCTATCCCTTCAGGCCGACCAGCGGCGGTCTTGGATCCTGGCCAGTCCCGACTAATTGAACCGCCCAGACGGACTGCCGACCTTGAGAAGGGACTCCAGCATAGCCACTCCGACAGCAGCCTACGAAGCAGCGAATCCAACACCTCCATCTGTTCCAATACCGCTTTGCTGGAAAAAGCTTCTCCAACACGGCAATCCTTACCCCCTAAGCGATACCATCCAATCATCCGCAGGCTACGGTACAACCTCTTCGCCGCCTATCAACGGCTCTTCACATTCACCCTCCTGCTCAATCTAGCCGCAATCCTCATCCTGCTGCGCCTCTCCGCATGGAACACATCCAAAGCTTTCCAACTAACCAACCTCGCAACACTAGCAAGCAGCAACTTCCTCATCGCCATCCTCTTCCGGCAAGACTGGCTCATCAACCTCCTCTTCCG
The DNA here is from genome assembly GCA_016630955.3 of Didymella arachidicola. Taxonomy (NCBI): domain Eukaryota; kingdom Fungi; phylum Ascomycota; class Dothideomycetes; order Pleosporales; family Didymellaceae; genus Didymella; species Didymella arachidicola. Next base: position 2,876,617 of record CM049987.1, read on the forward strand.
CACAGCCTGGCTCGTCCCCTGGTCCTTCCCTCTGCGTCTCAGACGAATCATAAGCAGAGTCTACTGCTACGGTGGCATCCACAGCGGCACCGCCGTCGCCGGGACCGTGTGGTGGATAGCCTTCACCTGCGTGCTGAGCTGGGAGGCCGTAGCGCTGGGCCAGCACACGCCCGCACTCCTCATCCTCGCGCTCGTCATCGCCAGCCTACTCCTCACCATCGTGCTGCTGAGCCTACCCCGCGTCAGAGCCCGGTACCACAATGCGTGGGAGCTCGCGCACCGCTTCCTGGGCTGGCTTGCCGTCGCGCTGTTCTGGGCGCAAATCCTGCTGCTCACGCCGCGACAAGGGTACGGTGCTGCGCTCGTCCAAACGCCCTCGTTCTGGAATCTCACCGCCATGACAGCCATGCTGGTGTACCCCTGGCTGCGCCTCCGCCGCTGGACTTTCACCGCAACCCGCCTAAGCCCGCACGCGCTCCAACTCACGTTCCCAAACCCCGTGCACAAATACAGTTGTCTCGTGCTCAGCGACACTCCATGGCGGGAATGGCACCCCTTCGCAACCTTCCCCTCCGGCGCCGGCACAGGCAACAGCCTCATCATCAGCGACGCAGGGGACTGGACACAAAGCCTGATACGCAGCGTACAACACCCATCTAGCACCCCCCCACCACAACCACAAACCCACATCCAATTCTTCGTCAAACCCCACCCCCACCCAGGCGTCCTCTCCCTCACCCTCCTCTACCCCCGCATCCTAATCCTCACAACCGGCTCCGGCATCGGGCCCTCCCTCTCCTCCCTCCTCGACTCCCCCCGCGCCCAAACCACCCGCCTGATATGGTCTACGCGCTCTCCGCTACGCACTTACGGCTCAGCTATCCTCGAGCTCGTGAGGAAAGCGGATCCGCAGGCGGTGGTGCTGGATACGGATCAAGTGGGCCGAGTGGATTTGGTGGAGGTCGCGTGGAGGGTGGCTAGGGAGATGGAGGCTGAGGCGGTGTTTGTGTTGAGTAATGAGGGGGTTACGAGGAGGGTGGTGGGGGGGTTGGAGGGGAGGGGATTGGTGGCGTTTGGGCCGATTTGGGATTCCTAGGGGGGTATAGCTTGTTTTTTGAGAAGTTATGGGGGGGAGATTGGGGGTTGGGTTGGTGGGTTTGTGGTGTGAGAGTGAGAGGTGGGGGGATACCTGGTGTTTTTTTTTTTTTTTTCTTTTCTTTTTTTTTTTTTTTTTGGATAAATGATACCAGCTTTGTAGCGTTTTAGTAGACAGATGGTTGATTCGATGCTTTTGTACTGTACATTGCGCCGGAATATGTTACAGTATGAACCCGAAAAATGGAACAAGTGGTAAGACAAGACCAACTCAGCCAATCGCGAGCGGAAAGAAGGGAGAGACCAGAACGCCGTCGCTAAATGTTGCCGTCCAGAAATCACATAATCCTACACATACACCATACATTACTCCTCACTCGTCGGATTCGTTCGGGCCCTTGGCGAGCGGAGCAAGCAGAGAGCGGCCGGCGAGGATGGCCTCGCGGTCGGCGCGCATGCCCTCCAACACGCCGACGAGCCCGCCCTCGCGCATGCGCTCCAGCACGACCTTCATGCCCTCCTTTGCGTTGGGCTGGCTGCGCTGCGCGCGGGTCAGGCCGATCTTCTCGATCTGGCGCTGCAGTGCCGCAGTGCCCCAGCTGCGGAGGAAGCCCACCTTTGGCGGTGCCTCATCCTCAGCGGTCGACGCAGCCTCGCTGGCGGCCTCACGCTTGCGCTTCCAGGACTCGCCAATGTGCGAGTGCAGCGTGACGCTGGAGGTGACGTCTGTGGACTCGCCGTTGTCCTCGACGCGCACGCCGTTGCCGTCCTTGGCGAAAGCCAGAAAACCGTGGCGGCGGGCGGCGCCCTCGATGCCCTTGAAGAGCTTGACGTCGTCGGGCACGTCCGGGCGCTTGAAGTACTGGCGCTCGACGACGGACAGCACGCCGGTCCACTCGAGGTTGCGCGACTCGGTGTCCATCCAGCCCTCCTTGACGTCGACGACGCTCTTCTCGAGGATGTACGTCTGCGACTCGCCCGTGGCGGAGGCGCCGAGCAGCGACTTGGGCAGCAGACGCAGGACGGCGGCGGGCAGCTTGGAGCGCTTGAGGTGCAGGCGGACGGTGGTCAGGCGCTGGGTGGCCGGGTCGTAGGAGCGGGCGATGGTGTCGGTGGAGAGGACGTGGGTGGCGTAGGGGTTGGGGTAGCGCAGGAAGTAGGCGAGGGTGACGGCGGGGAACGAGTACGCGTACGTCTCCTGGGAGGAGTAGAACTTGACCATGGCGGTGGTTGTATGGGGGTGGTGTGGTGGTCGTGTGTGGTCTTCGTGTGGGGTGAGGTTGTGCGGTGCCGAGTGCGTGGGTGCAAGGCGGTCGGGCGGTCAGGCGGTGTTGCTATTGCTTTGGCGTGTGTTGCATGGTCGGGCAGCCAATTGTGCGGCAACAATTGGACAGGCGTGCGTGATGTCGCGGGTGCGGGGGACGAGTGGTGTGACGTTGGAGAGGTGAGAGCTGTTGCTGACTTGCTGACAGCGGCAAAAGCGGACGGGCCTCAGCCACCACAGCCACCACAGCCACAGCGGCCTGCCCCGCACAGCGCGCTCGCCTGGTGGGGCTATTCACGTCGATTGACTCAGGAAGTCATAATAGCTCACGACGGAACTTCCACACAGGCAGCAACAAAACCCCCACAGACAGGCGCAAGGCTCTCCACGCCGCCATGACCGACCCCGAACCGCCCTCGGTGGCTGCCCTCAGCATCGCTGCGACCGCCGCTGAGCCCGTCTCCAAAGCCACCGCCCAGGAAATCAACCCGTGGGACGTGCAGGCTGCGACCGACGCCGACGGCAACGTCCAGGAGTTCGACTATGCCGCCATCTCCGCCCAGTGGGCCACCAAGCTCATCGACGACGCCCTGCTCGAGCGCTTCGAGCGCGTGACGGGCCACAAGCCACACCGCTGGCTGCGGCGCCGCCTCTTCTTCTCCCACCGCGACCTCGAGCTCATCCTGGACAGGTACGAGAAGGGCGAGGACTTTCTGCTGTACACCGGCCGCGGCCCCAGCAGCGATGCTATGCACATTGGCCACACCATCCCCTTCGAGTTCACAAAGTGGCTGCAGGACGTCTTCGACGTGCCGCTCGTCATCATGCTGACCGACGACGAGAAGTTCTTGTTCAAAGAGAAGCTCAAGCAGCCCGAAGTCTACGAATTCGCGCGCCAGAACGCAAAGGACATCATCTCCATCGGCTTCGACCCCAAAAAGACCTTCATGTACATCGACTCGGAATTCTTCACCTCAGGCTACAACCGGCACTTCGCCCTCAACACGACCGAATTCGAAAAACTCATCACAAACAACCAAGTCCGCGGCGCCTTTGGCTTCCACGGCTCCACAAACATTGGCTCCAACGCCTTCGCCGCAAAACAATGCGTCGCGGCTTTCGCCTCCTCCTACCCCTTCATCTGGGGCCTCGACCACAAAACATACCACCGCTCCGCACACCTCGCAGCCATCCCCTGCCTCATCCCCTGCGCCATCGACCAGGACCCGTACTTCCGCCTCGTCCGCGAGAACTGCAGTCGCATGGACCAGCCCTCCCCCAAACCGGCACTGATACACTCTAAATTCCTCACCGCGCTGCAGGGCGCAGGCGGGAAGATGAGCGCGTCGAATCCCAACTCGGCAATCTTCATGAGCGATTCCCCCAAGGACATCAAGAAGAAAATCAACTCCCACGCGTTCAGCGGCGGCCAGGAGACGCTGGAACTGCACCGCGAGAAGGGGGGGAATCCGGATATCGATGTTCCCTACCAGTACCTTACCTATTTCGAAGACGACGATGAGAAGTTGATCAGACTCGCGGATGAGTATCGGCGGGGAGAGCTGCTGACGGGCGAGATGAAGAAGGAGTGTGTGGAGTTGATGACGGAGTATGTGCGCGGGTTCCAGCAGGCGCGGGAGAGAGTCACAGATGAGGTGCTGGAGGAGTTTCTGCGGCCGCGGAGGTTGGAGTGGGGTGGGAATCCGCGGGTGGAGAAGAAACCGGTAGAGAAGGAAGAGAAGGAGGAGGCGGCGGGTGGTGCAGATGGCGTGCCGCTGACCAAGAATCAGCAGAAGAAACTCGCCAAGCTGGCCGAGGCCGAGAGGAAGAAAGCCGAGAAAGCAGCTGCAGCGGCGAAGAACTAGACTACATAGTCATCTATCTGCCCACCAAATCCAAACCCCTCACACCTCACACAACCCTAAACTCCGCAACCCCCTCAAACGCGCTAATCTTCCCCCCAACCGCCTTCGCATCCCCAAAATACCTAACCCGATACCGTCCCGCGCCCGGTGAGGAGAAGGCAGTATCCCACGTAACAACCACCTCACTCGTCCCCAGCAGCCCGCTAACCCTCCTCCACTCATACAGCACCTCCCAATCCCTATCGCTCTTAATCTGCACCCACCCCCCCTCTTCAAAGCGCTCCACACTAACAAACGTCCCCTCTCTCCTTAGATTATTCCTCGGATTCGCGCCGACAAACACCACTTTCACGACATCGTCAGAGGCGTATGATGACTTGGGCGGCGTTTTCACCGCGCCGAACGAGGAGCCCAGGCCGGGGGAGTCGAACACGACGCCTGTGATGAGGCTTATGCTGCGGTTTCGATTATCCGGGGGTGCGGGGCCGGGGGGGAGGGCACCGGGAGGGGGGGTGTCGGAGAGGTAGGGGAGGAAAGTGAGTGAGGCGTTTATGTGTGCGGCGAGGGTGTGTGGGCCGAAGAGCGTGCTGGCGCCTTCGTAGCGCTGGATGCTGTATTCTTCCAAGGTGGCGATGTAGTGCGCGTATGTGTTTGCGGGGCCGCCGAGGACGACGATGGGGTCTGTAACTAACCCCAAGGTGGACTTGGCGGAGTTGAATACGGATTCGCGCCAGCGGCGGCCGGACATGGTTGTTGCTTCGCCCGGGGCGACGATGATGACGAGTTGGCCGATGCGCAGGGTTTGGATGTCGACGATGTTGGGGGACCAGGGGTAGGGGGTTGTTGCTTGGCCGACGTTGAGGAGGACGGGTTTGGGGGCGTGGCAGGCGCGCTGGGCGGCGCTGGGGGGAGAGATGGCGCTGCCGACGATGTTCCAGAAGGGGTTGGAGGGGGCGCCGGGGTCGTTTTGGACAAAGTCGAAGGCGCCCGGGCCGTCGGTGGTGCCGGCTGCGAAGCTGTTGCCCAGCGCGGCGGGACAGGTTGTGGCTAGTGAGCCGTTGGCGAGGACGACGGTGTAGTTGGAGAAGTCGGCGTAGGTGTGGAAGGCGCGCACGCTGCCGGCGATGGGCGTGAAGGATGTGCTGGAGAAGATGCTGAGAGCGCCGTCTGCCTGGCGTTTTCCAATCTCGTAGCACGACTTTGCGCCGCCGTCGTTCAGGCCAAAGTAGGGGCCGCGGCCGTGGCAGTCCTGGCTCTTGCCGTTGGCGCAGGTCGAGTCATTGAGTTTGCACTGCTGGCCGGTGCCGTCTTCACAATAGGCGCCGAGCACGTTGGGTGAGGTGTCGCCGACGTTGGACTGAGAGAAACCAGCGACGAAGCCCTCTGCGACGTTCTCGTCTGCAGCCACCGCCTCCTCGAAGAGATACGCGGCCACGCCCTTGTTGTCGCCCGTGATCAGTGTCTGGTTGCCGAGCATACTTGTGCCGTGGACAGCGAACCAGTTGAGAATGCCCATAGCTTTGCCGTCACTGGAGCGCGTAAACTTGAGCAGCGTCATCGTCTTGTCGACGTCATCCGTGTACCTAGCTCTTTCTGCTGCGGGATTCGCCAGGTAGGCGAACAGACTGCGGTTGATGTTGGCATCGGCGATCCTCGCGCTGCCTGCGCTGACAGTGCCCAGAGCCAGGCCTTGGTGTGCGCGCTGGATCGAAAGCACGGCGCCGTCGACGATGGCCTGGTAGCTCTGCTTGTCGAAGCCCAGGCTCGTGATCTGCGGCAACAGGTAGTTGAGCCAGGCGCCCGGGCCAGAGTGGCTGTGCGTGCCCGTGACGGCTACGTTGTTCTTGGTGTAGACCGAGTACTCGGAGCCCAGGGCCTGCAGGCCTTCGAGGATGCCGTTCCGGATGGCCGTGTCGCCGGACTGGGTGTCGAGGACCAGGTACACGACGCGCTCGCTCCGAGTGCTCGGGCTGCCGACGATGAAGGCGCGCGAGTAGAGGCGCTGGCGGAGGCCGGTCCCGACCTGCGACGAGTTGGCATAGCCCATGAGGTTGAGCTCGACGACGGGGCTGTAGTCCGTCAGCGCTGCTATGGAGCCTCGGTACACGCAACTCACCCGGTGATGTCTGCCTTGCCGACGCCGATCAGGTACTGCGACGGGTCGTCCACCAGGCCGCCGTCCTGCTTTGTGCTGAAGAAGAGGTCCTGCGGGACGCCATAGCTCTGGTCGAGGCGCCAGTGCCAGAACTCGTTGTTGGGCAGGCCGAGGTTGATGACGAGCTGGCCCACGATCAGGAGGGCAGCGAGCGTCGCGCCGACAGCGACAGCAATGTGAGAGCGCGCCATGGCCGTGGGCTGGGTGAGGAGGCAGAGGCGGAGGCAGAGGCGGAGGCGGGCGGCACTGCCGTTGCCGTGGCGGCGAGCGGCGGCCTATATACGTCAGAACGCGGTGGTGCAGCTTCACATGGCAGACACAAGACGCGCTCTGCTGCCCCGACACAGTGATAGGCCGTCCACAGCGCGACGCGATATTGCCGTGATATCGCTGTGATAACGCTGTGATGCCGCGGCGCTGCAGGTCGCAGAGCTCGCATGGCGGGGCGACGGGGGTCGACTCGGCGACGGGTGAGGTTCCTGGCCGCCCGCCGTGGCAGCGCCCGGGATTGTAATTGCGCTAGCCGTCGCATTCATGCACCGCGCTGCTCTCCTCTGCCTGTCCAATACTCGCCGTCACACGCGCCCTCAAACCATGCCGCTGATAAACGAATCCTACGACTCTCTCCCATGTACGTCCACCGCACCTGCCCAGCTCGACGCTCGACGCAGCGAGTCGCGTGCCCAGCCAATATCCCGCCCACACCCAATATTCTGCGCACCGGCTAATTCGCTGCAGACATCGACACCCACGTCGACGACGCCGGCCTGGCAGCAGCGCGCGCCGCCATCGTGGCCGACATCACCGCCGCCGGCGTCGACACCTCGGATCTGCACCCCGCCCTGATTCCCGCCGCCCAGTACACCCCGCGCTTCTCCGACTTCATCGAGCGCGAGCACGCCCGCCTCGACGGGAACCCAGCCTCAAAGCTGTCAGGCATCGACCTGAAGCGCTACGAGGACCTCGACGCCCCGGAGAACACGACCCCAGCCACCGACGAGGACCGCCCAGAGCTGCTGCAGAAGTGGAACCGCGCGCTCAAGCAGGCCTACACGAGCTCCGAGTACGTCCAGGGCCGCCTGACGCAGCTGGGCCTGCTGGAGAAGTTTGGGAAGAACGCATGGCTGGTCGGCAACGCGCAGCTCGAGGATGTCCTGAAGGGCATCGAGGCCGAGCTGGCCGACGTGCGCACCCAGCACGACGAGGTGGCTGCGCTGCGCCGCACGCAGCAGGAGAGCGTGCACGGCGAGATCAAGACGCTAGAGGAGACGTGGAAGAAGGGCGTGGGGCGCGTTCTGGAGACTGAGGTTGCGGCTGAAGGGCTGAAGCTGCAGATTCTGGAAAGACGACGAGCGGGCGCTGTATGACGCTTTGTGGTTAAAAGTTAGACAATGATACCCATTTGATTCTCTGAAGCTTGACAGCAGACAGCAACTCTTTCTCTTTGAAAAAGCCAAGATGCCTGCAATTGGCGTCGGCGTGGATGAAGTCAAACAGAGCCGAGTCTGGAGATGAGGCTGCTAATTACAACCTCGCCCACACACCAACAAGCAAATATCCACCATAGCCAAGTTCGCCGTTACCCGTGTAAACGAAGCTCAGTCCAAACCTCCAAGCCGTCCACATAACAGCCCCATGTATCCCCCAACCACAGACTAAGCCATACAAGCACAAAACCAGACAAACTTTAACCTAAACCTCCCTCTACCAACGACATCAACTACAAACAACACACAGTCAGAAGCAGCATGAAAACCACTCACCACAGCGAAAATGAAAAAAAACTGGATGATTCAGCCAGAGAACCCTTGGTCGCACACAAAAACGACATCCCACCAAGATGTATAGACTCGAGCTTATTCTGCTTCTTGAAGTAAGTAAGTGAGCTTGTAGTAGTTAGCTGTAGGGTTTAGTAATTAGAGGATGGCGTTGTGTGAGGCTTTATCTGCTCCTCTTTGGATACGAGAATGCGCGGTTAAGAATGATTGGTAGCATAGTTGCAGTAATTAGTGATACCGGCTAATCAAAGACCAGGCGTCAGAAGCATTCAAGATAATTACCCAAACCATCCGTTCTCGCCCACCCACACTGAATAACCCCACCAAACTCGAAACCTACCCGTTTGGCTGCTAGTGACGTCACACCACGTGCCAACGCGTCCCGTCTCCTCGCGTCTCCGCGTCTCCCCGGGCCGTCCCACCACTCCAATCCCAAACTCCACACCCAATGCCGCTCCAGAACCCATCCCCGCACCGCTTCATAGCACCCGTGCCTACTTCGCAGTCGCCGAAACCGAAACCGAAATCGAATCTGCGACATGTGGTAGGCTTGAACACCCCTGAAGTGCCATTTAAGAAGATTACGCCCGCGAAGCGCTTCGTGCTCGCTTCGACGCGACGAGAGCATGGGAGAGGGAATAGTACACGCCACATGGAATGTGTGGCTGAGGGAGGCGAGGCACAGACTGGATACGATGGCTGGCCACGAGTGGGGGAATACGACGAGGTCAACGACGACATGACACCGAGCGTCGGGCACACCATCCTCCCCTCCTCCGCCGCCGTCGACGAACAAGAAGATGAAGAAGACGACCTCCTCTTCGACACACACCCCGCTCCAAAACGGCGCCGCACATCCCCTCCACCGCACCGTTTCCGCGCCCCTCCACCTCCACCCACACACAGCGCAAACCCACAACGACCCTCTTTCATCCTCCCCGCTCCGCGCTCCCCCCGCAAACCCACCGCCCAAAACCTCCCTGAAATCTTCTCCCCCTCGCGCAAAGCACAAAAATACACACCCCACGGCCTTGCGGCGAGCGTGCAAGCGTGGATTGTGGATGCTGCCCAGCAGGGTTCCGCGGGGGGCATGGTCTGGGGACGAGAGCGGGAGGAGGGGGTGAGAGTGAAAATCAAGGTTGAGGACTTGGGAGGATGCGAGGGAGTCGATTGTTGGGGGGGAGGGGTGGTGTTTGTGGGTGGGGAGATGGAGGGGGGAATGGATAATGCTTCGTGGGGGGAGGGGGAGGGCGTGAAGGTGGTTTTAGCTGGTGTTGGCGGCTCGAGGGGTACTGCTGCGGTGAAGATAAGAGTGGGGAGTGTGGTTGGGGTTAGGGCGCCGATGTGGGAGGTTGATGTGGGTGGGGAGACGTGGGTTGTTGGTGTGGAGTGGGTGGTGTTGTGTTGAAGGGGTAGGATTACGATATGTGTGCTGACTATATTCGAGAGGGCCATGTCTCGTCCTGCAGATACTAGCCTATCGTGTTGGTGTAGGCCCATTCTTGCTCCTGCTGGTTCGTGGCAGTCCAGTCCCCAGGCTTGTCCCAGACCGCGCGTGTTGCGGACGTAGAGCCGTCGAGAGGCTTTCGAACGGTGTCCGGCGAGATCTGTTGGTTCCGTGGTGTCGAGACACGCTCCACCTTCCTCAGGCGACGAGATCGACCGCGATCATGGCACGCCCACACCTCAGCCTTCTGCCGGAGGACCTTCGAGACATCGCCAGTCTCTCGCTGCGGCTCCGTCCACACCTCAACCAGCTTGTCATGAACAACATCCGCGAACTCGCGTGGATCCCTGCTGCCTTGATCCTGTAGGTAGCCATCAAGCTCAAGCTGCGAGCGGTTGACAAGCTCCGTCATGGCCTGATGCAGGAAAGCGTCGTGGCCTCTATCTGAATACTCAGGCGTGGCATCCTCACTGGACTCAGCCTCTCGCCTGCAAATCCGCTTGCGATTGGCACGGTCTGGAATCTGTCAGCTCCCTTCATTTCGCCAACGGACCACATATCCGCTGGGCGTGAGCCTGTATTGCTCTACGGCGTACCAGGCACGCTAACCCTCACCACTCCCGCCCTCTCAAGCGCAACGAAAACATTCTGCACCAACGTACGCCGCAGTCTCATCACCTGATTGAAGTCGTAGTGGAGGCTTGAAAAATCCGGCCATGTATATTCACCGCGGGCTTCGAGCGCGTTCAGCGCGTTGAGGATGTGGAAACAAGCGGAGTCTGGGGAGGCGTGGGTCGGATGGGTGGTGGAAAGAGGAGAGTTTTAGGGAGGCAGTAACCATGTAGACTGCCCATTCGGCTGAGGGGGTTAGTGTTGTTAGGAGGTATTGAGGGTGTGAGGTGAGTAACCTACCGGGCTTGGTGAAGGTGCGGTCTTCTGCTTGGGGTGCGGAGGGGCTCATGGCTGCGGGTGTGTTTGCTGTTGCGACGAGTGCAATGTGACGAGTCTGGAGGGCGAGGTGATGCGAGTGTCAGCGAGATGTGAGGTGAAGGAACTGACGCACCTTCGTGCCTTTCCTTTGAATCACAGCGGTATAGCGGGGGCACTCACGGATGGACTGTAAGGGTACGGCTTGTAGTGGCTATGAAAGTAATATGGCGTGTCTGGAGGGCGAGGTGAGGTGGCAAGGGTCAGCGAGATGTGATGTGAAGGAGCTGATGTACCATCGTGCCTTCCCTTTGAATCATAGCGGGTTAGCGCGGGCCCGGACGGGTGGGATAGTTGTGTCGGATGTTTGAGAGCCATGACTCAATCCACTGGGCTCTGGGATATGCTGCCAGGCTAAAGAGTGACGAATGGTAAGGGTGGAGGTAGGTCCCTCGACCATAGGTGGAAACGGTGGTGTATGCGTAGAGGCGACACCGAGGGCCAGCAACCACGTCTTCCCATTGTTAACCTCGCACCGAATCGATAATTGCCACCTTCTCAACAAATAAACCTCGACGTCGATACAGTTGTACGTAGCTCGTGTAGGTGCAATTAATTACACCTACCCATCGGTACCATCACAGCTGCGATACCTTCCAGGAGACGTTGGGCAACCTCACGTCACGTCTCGTTTGCGCCGTGGCGATGGTCTGCAGTCATGGTTGGACACGTACTCACTCAGCATTCGGCGGACCTTCAGCACCTCCCGTATTGCTTTACCTCGATAGCCGCTGCGATATCCCACGCCGCATTTCGAGCTGCACGTCATCGGCACGACAGTCAGAGTGAGAGACGTCGCGGCAGCGGCCATGTAACGGCTTCCGCCTACGATTGATCGGTATTGTTGCACAGAGACGTCCCAGGGCGTGTCAGCGAGGTTCTGCTCCCTCATTGTCCTACGTCGCGCAGCGGATCGAAGAAGAACGAGACGATTCGGCGGGACGGCCCTCGTCGATGCATTCGATGAATGATTCGAGGACCTCCAAGGCTAGCCACATCGAGGGTCAAGTGCGGCGCGCCCACATTACACGTCACACTTCTCCATCAACACCAGCACTGTTTGGCGTCTAGCCGTCACGTTTCTCTGCGCGTCCCTGCATCGCGACCCTCCTTGGGCCGCCGATATGGAGCTCCAGTGGCTCGCGACATTGGTCGACAAGTCCACATTCCCCACACACGCAACCGTCCGCTGGCCGTGCCCAAATTCGCCGTGCGTTACAGCAGATGCTGCATCACGATTCGTGCTGGCGATGTTTCTGCATCCTCAGGCAGCTAGAGTAGGCCGCGGCCAATTGGGGCCGCTCCCCGAAGACCAGAACCCACCTCTCGGGCTCAAATTCTCTCAACTTCAGCGAACGATACGTTCCTACGTGGTCCAATCGCGAGCACAGGCCAAGCTCGTCTTCCCAACATGCGTCCGTGTGCTGCCAACGTGAGGCTGGCTAGGGTGGCAGGCCACTTTGAATTTCGACAACTTGCGCGACACTTGGTTGCATATCTCAGCTTCTTACCGGAATCTGTCCTGTGACGTTGTCCTGCACTTCTGTTTCGTCAATTGGAGCGCTCTGTTTTAACCTACTGCCATTGAGCCACGCACAACGCACCTCCACAAAATCGTGGTGCTGCTCTGAGTGATCCGCTTTCCATTCATCTCTCCGCAGTTTGATCTACTCACCCCACATCTCATGTCGCTACTGCGTACTTACCGTTTGTTTTACACCGCAATGCATCGGAGAAGGAATCAAATATAGCACGTAGCACGACTTTCTTGTCGAGTCTCTGGATCTCGAAAGACACGCTAGCCGGTCTGTCCGACCATGGCCGGGCCCGGGTACACCGTCTCCTACTCTCCATGGATTAATCCATACACGGGTGCCAGCACAGGAGGGTCAGCCTACTATACAACTACTGCACAGCAGCCTGCCGTAAGGCGATTAACGCCAACGACGCATTACGCATACAGGTATCCTGGGGCACACTACGGGTATGGTGAAAGTGAGAGCGAGGACGAGGAAGATAACGGTACGACCAGAGCTTATCATCACGAATTGTCTCTTGACATCAATTTAGATGACGGAGGCGCACCTCTCGTGTCAGATCCACTCCCGGAGGCACCAGAGCCACCTTCTGCAGAAACCGAGATGCCTCCGGCAGCAGCACCAGAGCCAGCGCCAGAGAAACAGCCGTCGATCGAGGCGCCACCAGCCGACCCTGTTCCAGAAGCTGTCACAGCAGAGGCTCCTTCAAGCAGCAGTGAGCCCAAAGCTGAAGGTGAGCCTATTGTCACTGATGTCAAGGATGTGCCAGATGCACAAGAGGCTGCTGTTGAAGTGCCACCGGCCGCACCAACAGAAGAGCCAACAGCTCCTCAGGAGGATCCGAAGCCAGAGGAGTCCGTTCCAGAAAGCACGACTGACGCTGCTGTTGAAGTCCCTGTCGAGTTGCAGCCTGTAGAAAATGCACCTGCGGACCCAATTGCACCTGATACAGCGCTCGAAAGTGAACCAGTACCTCCGCCGCCCCCGCCGCCACCTGCTGCACCTGCAAATGTTGTGCCAGTATCCGTTGTCGACGATGGTGAGAAGAGTGGTGAGTCCGAGCCGGCCGCTCAACAACCCGAGTCCCCTAAGCCTCATGAAGAGAAGTCTGTACATTTTGCCCCTGACACGAAAGAAACAGACTCTGCAAACATCGGCAGGAAGAAGAAAGATGACAAGAAGAAGGTAAAGATCATGGGGAAGGGCAAACCTAACGCTTTTTTTCGTATCAAGGACCCAGCACCGCCGCCATCGCCGCCATCGCCCAAAGACGAGAAGAAACCAGAGAAAGCGAAGAAGCAAGAAAGACGTGGCTCATTCCTGGCTATTTCGGCGATCTCCAAACTCGACAAGCACACCCCGAAAAACGAGCATTCCAGCTCGTCTAAGAAAAAGCTAAGCAAAGCCGACGAACGTAAACGCAAGAAGCATGAGAAGAAGGGTAGGCATATTAGCAACGAAGATGCCGCCTCACAGGCTGAGGACAGAGCAATGGCTGAGGACGAGGACGCACCGTCTGAAGCTGCAGGAAGTGCTGTGACCGCAGAGTCGATTGAGACGCCCTCCGAGGCTACAACCGAAGCCGCGCCTGAGTCTGCACCAGTTGTTGCAGACGATTCTCCAGCAATAGCAGAGAGTGCCTCAGAGCTAGTCATGGCTACGGAAGAAGCGCCTGCTGAAGCGCCGATCACAGCAGACGCCCCACCTGCGGCTGACGATCCTGTCGAAGATGTATCTCCTGCCACCGAAGCGATTGAGACCGAGGACAAAGCCGTTGTTGATGCAAAACAAGCCACCGAAGAAGTACCTTCCACTGAGGTCACCGTAGCCGCCGATACTGTGACCGAGGATAACTCGAGTTCCACCATCGAGTCTGCCGTCGAAGCCCCACCTGCATCAGATACAGTACCTGAGGTTGACGAATCGTCTCCATCGTCAGAAACACCTGAGACTGAGGAGCTACCTGGGGAGGAGATGTCTGGGGCGGAGGCGATTGCAGCCGAAGAAGTACCTGCAGTTGATGAGACATCCAAGGCTGACGAAGAACCCCAAGTCGCTGCAGTTCCCCTGTCGGACACAGGTGAAGAGATACTCGCGGTCGAGGCGACAGTCACAGTCGAGGAATCTACGTCAGCTGAAGACACTGTCGCAGTCGCAGAGAATACAGTTCCTGAAGAGACGCCTGCTGCTCAGGAGCCAACGACGGTGGAGGAGGCACCCGCAGTCGGAGAAGAACCACCACTTGGAGCTGATACGGACAACAAGGAAGCCCTGCTAGCTGAAGAGTCGTCAAGTGAAGCTACTCCAGCATCAGCAGAACCAGCTGCAGACGAGCCAGAAGCTACGGACCTACCCCCAAACGAGGAATCTGCAATACCGGCCGATGAGACCGCACAAGAGCCATCGACGGAGAACACCAAAGACGATGAGCTATCGGCTGCTGATTCAGAAGCACCGTATGCTCTCCCAGAGGCCTCGACCAGTGATATTACTCGCCTCGAGTCTACCAAAGCAGCAGAAGTCCCACTAGTTGAGGATGCAGAGGCTGTGAGTGAGGCTGCAGCCGCCGATGTGAGTGCGGATGCTGTCGATGGTCCTCTTATTGGGGTATCTGAAGATGAGGCCGCAGGTGATGGTAGCGAGGACCCTTCTACCGCTGAAAATACCGACGTTAGCTTGGTCGAAAGCGAGGCAACATCTATTGAATCCGAGCAGACAGAGAGCTCCATTATCGAGAGCGTAACGTCCACGGACGCCGAAGCCGTAGCACCGCCACCATCCTCTGCTGAGAATAGCGCAGTGCAAGCTTCAGAGAGCGCTATGCAGTCAGAAGACGTGCCACTAGTACCGGCTGAAGAAGACGCATCGAGAGTCGCGACTGTTGAAGATCCACCGGAGCCAATCCTGGAGTCTGCTGAAGCTACTCCCGGAGATGACAGGAGCGTAGTCTCAGCCGCATCTGCTGTCGAAGACACAATACATCCTGAAAAGGAAGAAGACTCAACACCAGACCCTGTAGACTCAATGCCGGAGATAGACATCCACATACAGCCAGCGCCGACATCTTCGGAAGATGCCAAGGACGAACATCCCAACAGCGAAGAGGAGAGTCAGAACGAGTGGGGCAGCGATGCAGATGAGCCTTCAGCGATCTCCGAGAAGAAGTCCAAGCAGACCGCTCGGAGTACAGCTGGCGACGAATCTTCCGACAAGATGGAGCTGGAGGCAGTAGAATGTGACCATCCAGCACCGACTGAGACACAGGAAGCGCCGGCCTCCGATGAGGCTGACAAGCCAGCCGAGGCACAAGAAAGTGCTGCACCAGGTACGCACAGTTTGCAGTGTTCCAGCATTGTTTCATTTTCTTTTTCCATCCACAATTCCCTGGAATTCGACTTGGTGGATGTGACGCAGCCTGCATTGCTGCGTAGTCTCCAGCACGCTGGCGACTGCTGATTGGATGCCCGCACAGGGCCCCTCCAACACCACCCAGCCCGGCTTATCACCACGTGCAAGCGTGTCGAGCCAGTCCCCG
Organism: Didymella arachidicola; assembly: GCA_016630955.3. Lineage (NCBI taxonomy): Eukaryota > Fungi > Ascomycota > Dothideomycetes > Pleosporales > Didymellaceae > Didymella > Didymella arachidicola. The sequence continues at coordinate 2,892,281 of CM049987.1, forward strand.
GGCTGCAATGCATGCGCTCAATCTACCAGACATGGCAACATACGTGGTTCCACCAGGACCATGGTCGTGTTGACGCCTTGGCTACTGGTGTTGCTTTTTGCGCTTTGCGCTGTTCCTTTCATCACTTTGAACTCCACCTGCTATGTGATCGAGTGCGCCTTGCGCGTCAGCAACATCGCAAGGCTGCAGCTAACGTCGTACAGCTACTTCATCAGAGCTCGAGCTTTGTGAAGGCAACGACCTGGCGTCTGAAGACATGCCCGACCAGCCCACGTCACAAGCGTCTGACCCGGCACCGGCTAGCGCCGATCAAGACCAAGAGGATGATGCTACGTCCTCTGTGTCGACCGGAGCATCCGATTCAGATTCTGCAGATATCACAACAACCTCTGCCGAGCCCGTGGAGCCTGTTGCTGTGGATATAGAACCTGCGGCCGAGTCAGCACCTGTGCCGGACACAGCGGCAGCTGATGTTGCTGACGAAGCAGCCGAGTCCGAAGATCCAACAAGCGAAGTCGACAGTGGAAGTGAGGTTTCGAACCAGTCTAATTCTGAGTCCGAGTTGAGCGTAGCTGTAGATGTCGAAGCAGGGCTAGCGCCAGAAGTCTCAGCGGTGGTCATTGAAGAGTCCGAATCTGCGCAAGACCCTGTAAGCCATGAAGTTGGGGAAACATCTGAAGGACCGCCAGCCGAACCTGGAGCGACAGTGGAAGCAGTGAACGAAGCTGTGGACAAGATTGACGACGTTGCGGTTGTTGTAGAAGCAGTGGATGACGAGAATGATGACTCAAGTTCTATTGCAGCTACCACCAACGATACATCGGCTAGAGAAGCCATCATGGAGACGACACATGAGGATGCCACGGCAGTCGAATCAACAACAGAACGACAACCAGCTTTGGAACCGGAAGCTGCCGAGGAGCCTGAGACTGTGGTCGAAGCTGAAGCTCCACCAAACCCGGTACTGGTCGCTGCGGCGATGAAAGCCCTCTGCACACCAGAGAAAGAGTCAAATGAATCAGAATCGGAAATTGTCGTGAAAGAGTCAGCTCCCGTTGAAGAAGACGCACCTACAGCTGATGCAGACACAGCGGAGGTGGAATCGACGAATCCCCCTGATGATGCACCCAGCACGGAAGACACTGCAGTGGCAGTGGAAGAAGAAGAAGAAGAAGAAGAAGAAGAAGAAGAAGAAGAAGATGAAGATGAAGCCGAGTCTGTCAATGTTGCAGATCCGGAGAAGGAGCCTGCTACTGAGACTCAAGAGACTGAGGCCGAAACCCCACAGTCAATGAAAGACAGCGCTGACGATGCCAATTCGTCTGAGCCAGAGACCGAGGCCAACCCGGAAGATGCCCCACAAAATTCAACAGCAGAGGGCATTGAAGAGATTATCAAAGACCCCGGTGTCGAGTCAATAGAAACAAACCCAGATCCTGCTGTCGCTGAGCCGGTCGCAGAGCTCGCCTCTCTCGTCGAAGAGGGGTCAGAGCAACCTCAGGAGGATGCAAGCATCGTCTCAACCGAATCTACACAGTCGACTGGCTCCGTCGGTGCCACAGATACTGACATTACCGCCTCAGCATCGCCTGTTGCAGAGGAAGGAGGGCCTGAGGAACATTTAGATGATGCAATCGCAAATGAAGCGCAAGCTGTGGACCTCGATAAAGAACCAACAATTACACCGGAAACAAGCACGGACCCGCAAGAGTCTACAGAATTGGCTGTAGCTGCAGCTCCAGACGGTGCCTCTGCCGATGTAGATGCGCCTGCCACTGAAGAGATACCCACGACCAAAGACCTAGCTACAATCGCAGATTCCGCTGCAACGGAAGACGTAGCGTTGCCACCTGATCTTGCTGCCGATGCGGGGCTACTTGATTTGCAAGTGTCTGTGAATGCGGCGTCGGAAGTAGCGATCTCCGTTGAGTCTTCTGAAACCAGCGCAGATCAAGACGAAGCACCGTCCAGTGGATCTGAGGCTCCCTTGGAATTATCCTCCGATGAACCTTCGCAGGTAGCGGAGGAGACAGCAACGGCAGAGCCCGACCCTGCTGAGAAAGAGATCGAAGAAGCATCAAACGAAATTCCGCTGCTCAAAGCGTCTGAAGAGCCAGCAGTCGAGGCAATCACACAAGCCACTGATGCATCTGCGGATGGATCTACGGCAGAACCGTTGGCCAGCGATGAAGACTGCGCAAGCGCCATCACAGAGTCGCCGTCTGAGCCGATCGAACCAGCCAACGAAGAGACATTGGATGCAGGAGCCGAACAAGAGCCGGTTGTTGTGCCTGAGCAAGCCGTATCTGAGGTAGCGACTATTAACGAGCAAGGAGACACACGAGCGCCCTCCGATACCGTGTCTGACATTGTCGCTGAGCAGGAAATGGTTGACTCGGCGTCAGAGTCAAGTCCATCAGTCGATGCAACAGCCGAATCCGTCCCAGAGGTCATCACAGCTCAGATAGATGAAGAAGAGAAGGAAGAAGCGGTAGACGGCATTGCGCAGGTCGCACCAGTCAATGACATTGCAGCAGAAACTATATCTTCCGATGATGTGGCCTCAGAACCATCGAAAGCGTCCGCAATCGTTGAAGTTGTGACAGAGGAGGGCACGCCTGAATCAGGGGATACTGCTTCCGATGATGCATCAGAGGTCTCTCAGAGTACTGAGCCGCTGCAGGAAGCTAATGAGGTGGCAGAACCAACAGAGGTCGGGCCTACAGCAGAGTCTGCAGTTGCAGAAGTTGGTGGTGGGTCCCCGGTGGTCGAAGCGGCTCCTGCCGAAGATTCTGTCTCGGCTACCCCAGAAGACACACTTACAGAACAAATCGAAGAGACAGCTGAGCCTGAAGCTGCCCCTGTGGACGATGCGCTTGCTGATGATACGTCTGATGAAGCCGGGGGCCCAATCGAGGCATCCGCTATCGAAGATTCTCCCGAGCACGAAATAGATGATGGACCAGCCCCTGAGACAACGGCTCCCAGTGAACCCGGCACCGCTGCACCTGATTGTGCCTCGGCTGCACTGATTGAGACCGAAGAAGTTGCTGTCGAGCCTTCTGCAGCCGAGCCCGTACCTGCAGGCGCAGCTGAGCCTGCGGCAATCGCTGAAGACGTGTCTACAGTTTCTGCGCCGTCTGAAATCTCAATTGAAGGAAGCATAATAGAAGACTCGCATGTTGAAGAGGTTGTCGCTGATGAGCCTGCCGCCGCTGAAGAAGTGGTTGTGGAGGAGGCTGTAGAGGAGGTTGCACCCGGGCCAGATTCTGTCGAATCTGCTCTTGAAGAGTCAGTTTCCTCATCGCTTGAGGAATCGGAGTCTCTTGTCAAAGTTGAAACCGGTGAAGGTGCTTCCGAGGAGCCTGTCGCCGAGAATCATGCGAATATTAATCCTACGCTTGAGGAGACAGCGGTCGAGGGCATCGTATCAGAACCAGCCGCTGCTGAATCTGCTATAAAAACCCCAGCTCAAGCTTCGATCGCTGCACCTGGATCTACTAAGGAAGATGCGGCTATCAAAGACACACCTGTCGAGGACACAGTTGTCGAAGACGCGCCTGTCGAAGTCGCATCTATCGATGATGCAGCAACCAAGGACGCTGCTGCTGGGCCTCTACTTGTGCCTCTTGAGGAAGCCGCCCTTGAACCGGTCACAGCAGAAGTCATTCCTCCCGAACTTGTTCCCACTGAAGTCGCCATAATTGAGGATGCATCTTCAGAGATTACCATCAAAGAATCGGAGGCTGTTGGGTCAATCGATGATGAGCCAGCCATAGAGATGGCCGTTGAAACAGAGCCTCTTATGCAAAAGCAGCCCGTTGGAGATGTGTTTGTCATCGAAGACACCATCTCAGAAGAACCTGCAGCGGGTCAGAGTGTCGCCCCAGAGTCTGTTGCCGCAGAGTCGTTCGTGACAGAATCGATGACAGTCGAAACAGCTGTCAAAGCGGTTGTCATTGAGAAGTCTGCTATCACCAGGCCTACTGTGGATCAAGTCACTATTGCGGAACCTCCTGCCGACAAGCTACCTGCAGATCAATTTACAGCTGTAGAGCCCACTGTGGAGGCCCCCACTGTCGAAGAGCCCGTCGTTACCTTTGAGGAACCTGAAGCACCTGACATTGATACCGTGCGGGTGGAGACATCTCGAAGACTTTCTGAGCAAGCACCACCAATTCAGGGTGAAGTTTCAGTAGATGGGATTGCTGCTATACCCATCGAGCCATCAATTGCGCCTGTAGCGCCTCCTGCGCCGGAGTCTTCAACCGACCATACCCCAAAGACTCGGGACTTCGCCGCCATTGATCCACGAGAAAAGCGCCACCGCAGGCATTCTCACACCCGTCATGAGGGCAAGCACCGCTCTCATAGGCGCGAAAGCGATGCGGGTACCAAAGAGAGTCCGATCGTTCCCGTCACAGCTGTACCCGCACCGGATGACCTCCCTCCATCGCCAAGACACAAGCGTCGCGAAAGTACAACGCGTCGCGACAGCACTACTGATCGTGAATTGACCAAACGCAGACCAAGGACAAGGGAGATCGAAGCTCAAAGCAGCCCAGCTAGAGAGCCATTATACCCTGAGCATCGTTCTCATCGCCGCCACGACAGCCGCGAGCCAGCGTATCCTGAGTATCAATATCCAGTCGAGCGCCTCCGTCGTGAGAGCAAGACCGAAGACAGGCAGATCAAGCGACAAGCTCCAGAACCCGTACTCGATGAGGATGCCGAGCGTGACAAGCGGCGAAGAGCGCGTCGTGCAGAGAAGGAGCGATTGGCTGCAGAAGAAGCTGCGCGACGTCAAGAAGAGGAGGAAATGCAGAAGCAGAGGCGCCGGGAAGAACGCCGTGCGGCAAGACTAGCAGAAGCAGCCGCAACAGCGAAGCTTCAGGAAGAGGAGTCGGCACAGCAAGAATTACGCCGCCAGAAGCGCAGGGCGGCTAAGCTGGCTGAGCAAGAGGCGCCAAGCAGGCTCCAGGAGGAAGAAATCCAGCGACAACTACGTCGAGAGCAAAGGCGAGCTGCGAAGCTGGCTGAGGAAGAACAGCGCAAGGCAGGGAAGCAAGCGGCAGATGAGCAACTCAAGCAGCAGGAAGCGGAAAGAGCGGCACGAGAAGATGAGGACAGGCGCATGCGACACGAAAGGAGACGGCAGCGTCACGAGGCTGAGAAGGATGCACGTAGGTTAGAGAAAGAGAAGGCAGAACAAGCTGCACGCGACGAAGAAGAAGAAGCGCAGAAGGCCAGAAGATATCGGCGAGCAGAAAGGGAGAGAGAGAAGCTTGAAGCTGCCAAATCTCACAGGAGAGATGTCGATGTTAGTCATGACTCAGCACGCCGTGCAGCGGAAGTGGACGAGTCAGCCAGCCCTGCACCTGAGGTCAGAGAGTCTCCACATACCACGCCTCGACGCCGTCTCAGCACTCGTGAGCCACCACCGCCAACACCCAAGCGTGGCAGCTTCCTGGGAGGCCTGTTCGGCCGCAAAACAGATGCTACACCTCCCTCGAAATCCGTCACACCAAAGTCTCGAGCCAGGGCTGGGACTCTCGACATTATAGACACGCCGACCAAAGTCCTGCGTAAGGAGATGGAATACCACTCCAGCAGCAATCACTCCTCAAACGAGAGTAGAGAACGAGGCGAACGTCCCCACCGCAGTCGCCGGCACTCGCACAGCAACCATCACCGGTTCAAGTCAGCCGACGACAAAGCAGAGTACTACCGCCAGGAAGAGCGACGAGCCAGACGAGCACGCGAGCACGAGATGTTCGGCACCAGGGACCGCGACGTCCCAGTCGCGCCTCCAGCCTACGACCCACCGCCGCCTCCAGCACCCAAGTCAGTCGCCACAATAGAGACGGCGACATTGGAAGTCGAGCGCCAGCGCGAAGCTCCCGACCTCGACGACGCAGAGCCCATGGACATCGATTCACCAGTGTACAACACCGATGATGCCGCTGCCGTGCTGGGCATCAGCTCTGGCTCCGAGTATCATGACCACCGCGCAAGACGCGTGTCTATCCTCGACGAGAGACCGAATCGCAATCGCCGCGTGGCTCCTGGCTCAGACAAGGGTGAGAGGCCTATCAGCCGGCGCGTGCAGTCTGAGCGTGCCCGGGCGAAGGCGTATGGTGATGAGCGGCCGAGAGCAAGGAGAGCCGAAACCGAGAGACGGGGCACGAGGACAGGAGATAAGAAGAAGAGCGGTGAGGGTGGCCTCAAGGGGCTGTTTGGGGGATTCTTGAAGAAGTCATGATTTTGGCATAGTATTGGCGCCGGAAAGTCTTATTTGGGATACATCGGGTGGGTGTTCTTCATCGAACGGCGTTTGGAGTTTTGATCTGGCAGGATTTTGTATTTTTACAGTATGCTCACGGCCGTTATGATGATGGTCACTTCGGTGACAATAATTCTTTGTAGAGATGAATAATGCATAGCATTATATTTCGACCACCCTGCCGTTGATTCCTAGACTTCCCGTGAGAAACACAGTTTCGACTCTCATATTTCGTAAATGATTACATATACGCAGCACCCCTTACTCGCCTATCGTGCTTGTGTGATCGACGTTAATCATTCACATAAAACTCTCAGGTCCTGCAGCAAAGGACGTCACCTAGCCATAGACCGACAAATCCGAAGCGGAAGGGTGCCTACCCAATACTGAAAGCTTCTCTCACTTGGTCAACGTGCCAAAGATGTGCGGAACGACGGCATGCCAGGGCTCAATGGGCGGCTGCATGATATCAATCTTAGACCACGGGCCAGCTTCGCGGAGCGATTGCTCGGTGTTCCTGCACAATTGGCATCCGCCAAGTGCATGAGGCCAGAACAAGTTGACAAAGCCTGAGGGTATGCGGTCAGTACCAGTTGAGACAATATCAACAAAGGACCTACGTTGGTAGAGCTGCATCGGCCAGTAACCCTTGACCGCAACGTGCTCGTAGAGGTACCATCTGCCTCCAGGCTTTAGGTAACTATGCAGCTCCTTGATGTTCTTCTCTGGCTCTGGTATGCTGCAAAGGCAGAGCAACGAGACTATGGCATCGACGGTACCCTTCTTCACGACCGTCTCTTTCGCAATGTCTTCAATGCCGACAGGCAGAATCTCGTACACGCCCTCAAGCCCTGCTGCGTTGGCGCGCGAGCGAAGTCCAGGGTGCGACTGTGCATTTGGCTCAACTCCATAGACTTTCGTGATTCCTCTACCTTTTGCCTCCCTTTTTTTAACAGGGCCGTTCTCGCTGATCAGTGGAACGTCTGTTCGGGCGTAAAGATCGACCCAGTACCCTAGGCCAGGGCCAATGTCAAGAACGACCCCGCTTATCGGCTCACCAACCACCTCATCGACGACTTGAGCGCCAGTTACCCTTCCCTCGAGCAACGCAGTGATGCGTGGCCCTTTGCCCTCGCGGATGCGTGGTCCGGCACAAGACCAGAACTTGCTGAACCAGGCGCCTTGGAAGGCATCCCAAGACAGGAGAGACGCAAGGCTGGACGTAGCGTAGAGATGGGAGATAGTCGAGGGTATGTAAGAGCAAGCGACAAACATGAATTGCCAAGGCTCAAGCAAACCCAGGACAACTTGGGATAAGCTTGGCCTGTCAAGGGCTGGGGAAGGCTTCGCGTGGGAATTCTGACTCATGCCGGCTGAAGTGAAGGACGAGCTGGGAACGATTGTGCAAGTCGAAAACAGATATGGTAGCTCGCGGCATCTAGCTTCATAAGGGTAGATCGTTTTGCTGCTGTAATCGCATTGCCCCACCCCGCCTCGGCGTCTAGAAGTCTTTGAATGCCGAGCCGCTGATACTTTAGCCGCTCGGCTTCAGATATCGACAAAGGCGACCTGGTATACCATCTTGAGTTCTTCATACATAGGACCAACATGGGCAAATTCAGTCCCATACTTCTGCAGCATGTGCAAACTATCCCTCACGCCATGCCTGAGTTCCTCAATGAGACGCTCCGCTTCTTGGAAGGTCATGTCAGATTCCAACATGGAACTGTTCCAAGATCGATCAGCCACCAGCGTATATTTGACCTTGTACAACGTCATAACTAAGACGTAGCATGCTTGCATAGCACTGCAGGCCATCAGCGGCATTGTGATCGGTGTCGCGGTTCTAATCGCTCTTTTCTCGGACTCGCTCGCACCATGCAAGCCGGGTAATTGCAAATGTCGGTCCTCGAGGACTTGTGTCAGATGACGGAACATGCGCAAAACAACGAATGTGGACTTTAGGCAGATATCAGCTGAGTCTTGAGCGCTGAAAGCACCAGTAGCGTCAGCAGCTAGCCACCCGTCAACCTTGGGGCTGTCCGCCATCGACTCTGGTGAAGGCAGCTCATGGCAGTTGGTGGTAGGGATCGGAAAGTGTTTTGATTCTTGTAGAGCAGCCATGTCGCAGTGCTTATTCACGAATGCTGGGACATCAGCAAACGCTGACTGGCGATGTAGCTTGATTCGGGCACTGTAATCGTTAGATATCTCAACCTCAGATGAGCCTATGTAGCAGTTTCAATCACCTGTGGACAACAATACGACTGATAGCCCACCAGCTGTGACCAGCGAGAGCTTCAGGATCAGTGGGCTCACGGCCCAGAAGTGGCCGATCGAGATCGTGTATACATTGTGAGACAGTCGCGTCCAGTGACTCAAGTTCCTTTGGCGAAGGAGGTGATGCTTGCAAAGTGAGCAGGACGTCTTGCGCGACTAAGATGGCTTTCCAAGGCTGTACGGGTTAGCACTACTCGCAAACCTGGCAAACAACACTAACTTCTGGAGTGACGCCAAGGTTAGGCGGAGGTGTCTTGAAACGAGGGTCACTGATCGTCACCAGCGGCGGCTGCGGATGCGTTAGCACTTGAGAGAATGGATAGAACGGCGAGCTTCCTACCAGATGATGGATGATCGACAATTTGTTTGCAAAGAAGAGCTGAATTACAATGTCAGCACGCAATGCGCAAAGAACAGTTCGACCAACTTACTATCATGGACCAAGCCCTCCTTTTGCATTCAGGATCTGTCGTATCTTCAATGTCGATGTCATGTAAACCAAGGTCCATGGCCCTGGTAATCACAGAGGCCATTCGTGTGCGTGCCCTCGTCATGCTTCCACGGTAGTTGTACTCGTACACGGCAATTAGAAAACTCGCAATTGTACCTTCAAGATATACAGGCACGTTTTCGTGGAATCTGCGCCGCGCCAGTGATCCAGATGCGTCCATATCCCGATCAATGGCTCGCACCGCAAGCTCTGAATAATGCTCCGCACAATCATGCCTGGCTGCATGGGTGTGTTCGGCTCTCTTTGGCACAAGAGCTAAAAGAGTGGCAACAGCATGGACAAGAGGGGACTCTGAATGAGCAATGTCTGGCTCATGCGCTGCCGAGTCGTGCTCCGTATTCTGAGCAGGTGGTGGAGGCAGGACCGGGTAGCAAGGGTGGATCAGCAGGTAGTACGAATTCAGACTGTAGAATATCAGCACACCGAGGAAGCCAACGTGAGTGCGCGGACACATACAGTGCTTTGCTGCTGCTGTAAAGTCTGAGGTTTGCCTGCTCATCCGTGTGGCGCTGATCTTCTGACGCTTGCGGATCAGAGAAGATCCTTGGCCTTTCGTTTCGGCGATTGCTGCCCAGACCCTCTACACTTGTAGGCGATTCAGAAAAAGTATGTGTCGTTGGCGGTGTCACGGGTGCTCGCACCACCTTCCCTCGACGACTGGGAAGGAATTCGCACACTTTGCCATTGACGCTGCACTGTAGAGTGCGTAAGTGGAACCATATTTGTATTAAAGAACCTGATGTCAAGAGTTGAGGGCTGGGAAGTGCACTTACACGATTGCATGGCTTTTGTCCATTGCAGCGGGCCTTCGAGGCGCGGCTGACAATCGTTAGTATGGTACTGTACCGCTAGTTTCCGACATCGTGCACACGTGGAAAGCGTACCATGATAAGCAAGCTGCCTTGACAGGTGGAACTTCAAGTCTTCGGCGGGGCTGCATCTTTGCGGTGCTGAAGTTGCGGTGACGCTCGAAGGTGTTTGTTAAACGCCGTGACGAATGCCGTGACAAAAGCACGTAAGCCGGTCAATCACCGGAGGAAGAGGAAGGGCGAGATCGGCGCAGCACGTCACTAGCGTAATTTATTATTGGTCCGCGCTCGCACACGCTCATTGGCTTTCACGTCTGAGAAGCTAGATCGATCACCCAGATTTGAGCATTTTCGGAGGACTTCATTGGCAATATGAACAACCCTTACGGATTAAATGGTGGCTCAGTACTGGGTGTCAAGGTGACTGAAAGAGCAGGATTTACTCGAAGGATGCGACAGATCGAGGTCCGCCAATTGAGCAACTAGGAATGCTTCTTGCGAATCGCTCCCATCTAGCTCGCCCAATGGACGTAGTTGCATCAAGCCCCGAGAGTGTCTGCGTCTAGATCCATTCGTCCCAGGCATTGCAGCACTCCTTTAGATGACTCCACCACAATTTTGAGACTGTACAAAAGCGGAAGGCCTTGTTGCCTGAGCCACGACGGATGTTGGAAGATGCTAGTGAACGGAGTTGTCTGGTCAGGGGAAGGTATTGTGTGTCCGCGGCGCAGCTTGAACACGATTCCTGGTATGAAACTATAGCGAAAGAGGAATCTCTCGATGACCTGTCGAAATGGAGTCGAACATGATGAATCTACGATCCTTTGCAAAACATCGCTAGCTTGTTGTAGAGATCTATTGGTGCAATTGCCACGAACCAGTGCGAATTGCAACTTCTTCGGCTTGAGATTGGCGATAGAACTCAAGTCGATGGTCGCAACCAGTGGTACATCAGTCCTGATCCGACCCAGAGGGGCTGAAGCTCGACTAAGTCCCGTCGTGCTGTTCGGCGTAGTAGTTTCAGGAGAACGCAAGCCTGAATAGAAAACAGCCAGGTATCGCTCAACATCACCTGGCTGAATGGTTACTGAGGTCTTGGCCAGGTACAAGGGTGAGAACTCGAGGAACAGAAACTGACATACGTATCGAAGGTTTCCAAAGCGTGATTGTGAAGCAGGATTCACAGCGCCTTCTTCTGCACAGAAGTCGTAAATGCGGCTGCGGAGGTCTCCCGGTAGTGACAAGAAACGAGAGACCTGACCCTGGCTATTGAACAACGAGTTAGGTCCAGTGTCCATTGTGCAGCTGCTTTGGATGACAGGTCTGAGTGGTGTGTGGTTGCCTGAGCCTGCCACGGCAATAGGCTGCCGGAAATACAGCAATGCGAGCCCCACTCTCGTCCCCGCATCAGGCGACCATCTGATTGACCCTCAGGGATGCCCATTTTGCTGCATGCACTGAAGTAAACAATGCTGAACATGATTTCTACATCGAAGACTGGGTTCCTGGATCTACCTGCAGGTGCGACGCAATCGGACGTCATCATTGGCTTCAACACGCTCACATCTCAATAGAGATCCGTAACGCAATATATGCACACCTTATCGAAGATGTAGACACCAATGTCGGTCCCAAGACGATTCGTCTCAGGCCTCGTTCCGAGTTTTCGAGCTATTGGAGAAGGAAAAACAGTCACCGCGGAGAAGTTTACGCGCTGAACCAAGTCTGTCGAACAACACGGCATGAATTCGGACCTCTATACGTGTCAGAGATCGCGCACCGCATACGCGTCGATGAGCAACTATTGCCGCGATTTCTACACGACTTCTTTTTGAGCGAGAATGCTGGGACTGTCTTCGCGTTGAAGCCAAGAAAGATCGAGATTGAGCTCGCCTACCCGCTCGGCGTCTCTCCACCCCGCATCGATGTCTTGCCTCTGTTGAGCCTCAGTCTGGGGAACGAAGACCTGCAATGTACATTTCTCAATAAGTTTGGCCCAATGCCGGAAGTCGATATGCTGTTCCACGATCACGCTGTCGCTTGGGGCGACGCGATCCTTGACGATCTGCTGGAAATCCGACTTTACACGCCAGCCGGGACCACAACTTGCATTGACCTGATATTCCACGAGAATATAAAGCGAGCGTTCATTAAAGACGTCAAAACGAAGAAAACACTTGCCCCGAGCAGCATGCAGGCGTATCTTCAGGCCCTTGGAGGTTCGGACGTGGGTACCTGGGATACAAGAGTGGGCGTGTGGAATACGCAGGCAAGGGTAGATTTCATCGTTTCTAAACGTGCGCCAGGTCCTCTGAAGCGGGATTTGGGGACAAAACCAAGGGCGTTCGTAACGCAGTACCGTCTGGTGGAAGACTAGACGCTCGGCACTGTCGTATTAGAATTGTCCAACTGAGTGGTTACACCAAGAAGAACCTCCAGCCCAAAGTATTCACCATCAGCTTTTATCTCCTTTGAGTCGAACACACCCATGAAAGCTTCCACGACGAGCTCTGAGTCACCTGATGCTCATGTGTTCTTCTTTGTTGCACCCCTCTGCAGCTCCAGCAACTCGGCATACGCATCGATCAACGCCTGCCTTGCACCCTCCCATGGCTTCCTCTTCCCCATATCGAAGACCCTGTAGCTAAATGCACAAATCGGCAGATTAGAAATCGCACGATACAGCTCTCTATCTTTCCACCACAGTCCCCAAGCCTTACGTCCCCAGCCCACATACTCGTATAGTCCCGCGCCCGCTGCCTCGTGCAGGAAATAGCTCCACTCTCCATTGTCCACTTCCTGGTAGCCATTGCCGTTCGGCCCAGCCTTGGCGATGCGCTTCCGGATCCAGGATTGGTGCGACGAGATCCACGACTCCATGCTCGATTTAGGCGGGAGCGGAGAGCGCTTCGCCCAAATCTGTGGGATGGCCATGGCAGCGAGAACTCGTCCTGGGATCTGGGGACCGAGGAGGTGCGTGAGGGATATGTGTGCGAAGGAGTCGGAGTGGGACGGCGGGAAGATATTCATATACAGATTTGGCAGTTCTGGACTGCCATTCTGTGGTGGGGTGAACTCGGTAGCTTCGCGGAGAATGTCTATGTCGTCGGTGTAGCCGATGCAGAGGATGATGGCGTCGATATTTTCGGCTACGGAGCCGTCGTCTAACTCGACCGACTTTGAGCCAGTGATTCTCTTGATTCCAGGGACGGAGCGTATTCTGCCGGACTTAATATTGGGGACAAGGTCCTGGCTGCAGACCACTACGTGCTGTCCGTCACCCAGACTTGGCGATTGGGCGAGTCCCCAGTCAAGGTTGTTTTCGCCCCATGAGTTCTTGAAGTTCTGGGCAATAGCGCTGTCCATCGTCCAGCCATATACAGAGGGACAATACTTCTGAAGAAACCATGTGATGGGCAACAGAGAGGTTGTGAGCATGACATCCGTGGGCACGCCAGTCTTTGGGTCGGTGGGATTGAGGATCTTCGCACCACGGCGGTGGGAGAACCATACGGTATTGGCACCGTGCTTGACGAGAGCATTTGCAGTGTCAGCAGCGGTGTTTCCGATGCCGAGGACAATGACATTCTGGTCTTCGAAAGTGGAGAGATCACGAGCTTGAGTGGAGTGCAGGATCTTGCCTTTGAAAGCTTCCTGCCCGAGCAGGGTAAGACTCTTGGGCTTGACGAACCCTCCCGTTGCCCACACGATCTTGTCGAACGAAACTGGAGATGAAGGTGCGTCAGAAAAGCTTAATTGCCACTTGCTGTTGGTCTGATCTCTAGTAAACTGTGTGATGGTCTTTCCGAACTCGATATTGCGGTACAGATCGAAGTGTTGGGCGTAAGACTGGAAGTATGCTCCAAGTTCGGGGGCGGATACGTTCCAAGGGAAGTCTGATGATACTTAAGATCGGCATTGTGCAGCAGTTCGAGAGTCAGCTACCGACCTCTTGGAAACGGATAGTCGCCCAACGTGGTCTACATGCAGATCATCAGCAATGACTGGGTCGCGCGTACGGGCAGCACAGACCGAGTACTTGTTGTTGCATAACTTCGTTTCTCTCAGCGCGGTGGTAGATGCTGCGTCCTCACTCCAGCACCATGCACCTCCCACATTGTCCTTCTTTTCGAAGACTGTCACATCGAAGCCAAGGTCTCTGAGCTCTTTCAACGCGACCATGCCAGCCGGACCTAACTTAGCGTTAGTTCATATTTTCGTCTGCAACACATGTCTTACCAGCCCCAACGATTGCAATTTTCGTTCCACTGTGATCCATATTGCAGTGAAGATGTGCGATTTCAAAGAAGACTGAAGCAGACGGACACTGCGACATAAAGGTAGTAGGGTCTTATAAGGCCCACGTCAGCCATCAACCAGCGTAGATGATAGGGTAACTGGTGTCTTCCCGCGAGACTTGACGATCCTGCCTGAGATACTTGTGATTCTGATTGGCCTCTTAGTCATTGCGGCCGGGAGCAAGTGGGCTTCGCAAATAGTAGCTGCTGACGTGAGATTATCCGAACGAAACAGACCTAGCATAGCTTGGAGCTAAGCTCGACATCTGTAGAACTTTGTAAAGTGTATGGTACGGCAAGGTGTAAAATTCAACGTTAGTAGGTAATGGACAAAACACAGCCCTCGGTTTCCTTGCTTGGTAGAAGCGTTCTGGACAAACTGCAATCGCAGCGGACGATGAAATCGTAATTGGGTATATCTAAGACAACGAGAGACATGAAGGCATCGTAACTCATAAAATTGGCATCGAGCCGAGTTCACACACATACGTCCACCATCGCCTATAGGACGATAGCGACAGCTCCTACAACGGCAGCGATGGCACCATGCGCATACAACCCCAGGCCAGTTGCCTGAGGTGCTGCGCCCTGGCTAGCAGTCGCTCTTGCGGCCTTGGGCACGACGCTTGTCCAGATTTTGTCCTCTTCGTTACGGACACTCTCGAAGACTTTGAGAGCATCTGCCGGCATGGCGGTGTACCTATTGGAGTATTAGCAGTGTTCTGACACGAGTCATGTTTCAGCTTCACTCACCAGGCAGGCAGTGTGGTAAAACGAGTGGCTGTCCCTGTGGCAGTAGCGACTTCTGGGATGCCATCACGTGTTCGTGCATATGTGTAGAACGCGCCGACCGCACTCTTCCAGTCTGACTGGGTCGACACTACTGCCTCATAACTTTCAATGGCTTTCGACATGGCACCGGCAATGGAAGTTGACTGAGTACATTAGCATTCCTTTCTTGAGCATGCTTTCGGGGCAATCCGCATACCTCTGCGTCGTCTGTGTAATACCATGTCTGCTGTCCGGTCTTGATGTCGAAGCCAGCAAGGGCCGAGCCGGCCATGGCGACGACTGCGAGAATCGATTTGGCAAGCATGATGACGTGGTGTAGAATCGACTTCGAGGTAGTTGCCCGTGATTTGGTGTTGTAGTGGATTGTTGCAAGGCGAGGTAAGGAAGTCAGATTTTGAAGATCTTCCGAAGGCCGAGTTGCACAATAAGTACCGCATTGGCGACAGTCTTTTCAACGCAGACCACGTTTCCAAGGCTCGCTTCGCTGTGGTTGCCTGTCAGGCCTGCAGTATAATATTGGGCAAAGTAACGCCATAGGGCTAGGGCAGATGTTTTGAGATCCGTTTCCGAAGCTTAGCGCGCAGTGAAGCTCTCCAGCCACTCCCATCCCGCTGACCGGTGACCCACATATTGGTACCTACATAGCATTTTCCAGCCCACCGATTTTACATGACATGCGCCAGCGCGCGAATCACCTCTTCTGCCACTCTCACACCAACCAGTATGTCAGACTCGGTCCTTAGCGGCGGCACATGGAGGAAAACTGCGTGCCGCTTCCCGGTGCGACTCTGAAGGTGGAGTAGGGCTACATATTAGTAAAAGCCGCAGACGTAGGTTCCCACGCCATCACTGAGTTGGACAAGCACGTTCTGTTTCGCCGACCGAGTCCCTGTCTTAGCGTTTTGTTGCGAAACTTTTGATGTTGCAAGGGTGATTGGGGCACAGGCGGCTCGCCAGATCTCTTCCGCAGCGCCAATGTCCAGGGACGTGGTCAGTGATACGGATGCCTTTGCAAACTCGTCCTTGTTCTCGGCGCGTGTGAACACTTTGCGGCGGATGTCAGGGAACTCATGGTAGCCTTCCCGGGGCCCACTGCGTTCAACGTTGAAGACACCAGGCCCGCTGTCGACATCCAATCCCATGTGGACCACAAGACTGAGCATATGAGTGTCAATCAGCGACGCGACCTGGGCCTTGATGTTGTGATATGCTGCAGGCATTGGACGTCCGGAACGATCAACTGAATCGACTCACCGTCCAGACCGTGGATTGAGGCTGGAAGCCTGTGAGCGATTTCCCACGAAGGGTTCCTCGTAACATCCAAGAAGGGACCAAAGCCCATGACAAGGACCTTGACGGGTGCGGTGGAAGCCATTTGATGTGGGGGATGGGCGGATTCAACGCAGCCGTTAGACGTAGGCTACTTAAGTAGCAGCAACGATGGGCTCATACTGCAGCTGACGACATTCAGCCACCTCAGATGGAGTGTGACAGATCTGCAGCTTGCACATGGATTGTCTTGCAGAAGGGCGGAGGTGGAGCTGGCTATTATAGGGAAATGCAGCCCTGCAGCCCCTGGCAGGTGTGACAGCAGAGCCTCACCGCCTTGGCTCAGCCAGCGATTTCGGCGGGGCCAATTGTTTCTGCCAATTGAGTCACGCCCAGCGTATTGACCTGCGCCGCGCACTAACGTTCTGAAAGAAAGTGCCCTTTGTTGCTTGCCAATTGCGTATCTGCTGATCATCCTGATTTTATTTTCAGTGATCTTGTATAGCTTCCTCGAGTGCAGTGAAGCTCAATTGGCAGCAGGGCATCTTGCCCGCACACTTCAACACCAACAATTATGGCGAGCAACGGAGCATCTGCGGCGCCTACCAAGGTGACCATCCTAGGCAAGGACTCGATCGTCGTCGACTACGGGATTTGGCAAAGCTACATCGCCGACGATCTCGTGGAGAACATTCCCTCGTCGACCTATGTTCTTATCACCGACACCAACATCGGCCCAACCTACATTCCTACTTTCGAGAAGGCCTTCGGCGCCGCGGCCGCAGCGAGCGCACACAAGCCACGGCTACTCACGTACACGATCCCTCCCGGCGAGAACTCAAAATCACGAAACACAAAGGGTGTGGTGGAGGATTGGTTGCTGTCGCAAGGATGTACCCGCGACACTGTCATCATTGCCCTGGGTGGTGGAGTCATTGGTGACATGATTGGCTTCGTCGCGGCTACCTATATGCGCGGCATCAAGTTTGTCCAGGTGCCTACAACATTGCTGGCTATGGTCGACTCGAGCATTGGCGGCAAGACAGCCATTGACACACCAGCCGGCAAAAACCTTGTCGGTGCCTTCTGGCAACCGGAGCGCATCTACATTGATCTGCATTTCCTCGAAACTCTGCCCAAACGCGAGGTCATCAATGGCATGGCAGAGGTGGTGAAGACAGCAGCGATTTGGGACGAGAAGGAATTCACGACACTGGAGGGCAATGCCAACACAATCCTAGCGGCGCTGGACCAGAAGACCGAGAATGGCAGAAGAAACTTCGACAGTATCGCAGCTATCTTGAAGCGCATTGTGCTCGGTTCTGTGCGCGTCAAGGCCGAGGTAGTCTCTGCAGATGAGCGCGAGGGCGGCTTGCGCAACCTGCTGAACTTCGGTCACTCGATCGGCCACGCTTTTGAGGCTATTTTAACGCCTCAGATTCTTCACGGTGAGGCGGTCGCCATCGGTATGGTCAAAGAAGCTGAATTAGCTCGTTATCTCGGCGTGTTGGACCCTTCTGCGGTGGCGCGTCTCACCAAGTGCATCGCCAGCTACGGTCTGCCCACGTCGCTTGCAGATAAGACGGTGCGCAGGAGGACCGCCAATAAGCACTGCCCTGTCGACGAGCTCATCAAGATCATGGCAGTCGACAAGAAGAACTCGGGCAGCATCAAGAAAGTCGTACTTCTGTCTGGCATTGGCCGCACCTACGAGAAGAAGGCCAGCACAGTCGCCGACCGTGATATTAAAATAGCTCTTTCGCCCAGCATTTCCGTCCACCCTGGCATCCCCAGCGATCTAAATGTCACATGCACGCCTCCTGGATCGAAGAGTATCTCGAACCGAGTGCTTGTTCTTGCTGCGCTGGGAAGTGGATCATGCCGCATCAGCAATCTGTTGCATTCAGATGACACCCAAGTCATGCTGGACGCGATCGCAAAACTACAGGGCGCCAGCTTCTCCTGGGAAAACGATGGTAAGGAGCTGGTTGTTACTGGAAACGGCGGCAATCTGAAGGCCACTAATGACGAGCTTTACCTTGGCAATGCCGGTACAGCAGCACGTTTCTTGACTTCAGTCACAGCGCTTGCACAGCCTGTTGAAGGTGTCACATCGACAATTGTCACCGGCAACGCAAGGATGAAGGAGCGTCCGATCGGCCCTCTTGTCAAGTCATTGCGCACCATGGGCATCGACATCGACTACCAGGAAAGTCAAGGCAGTCTGCCGCTGCGCATCGCAGCCTGTGGCGGTTTCGGTGCTAGCGAGGGGGAGAACACCTTCACGGGCGACATTGAGCTTGCAGCAACTGTTTCTTCGCAGTACGTGTCCTCCATCTTGCTGTGTGCGCCCTACTCCAAAAAGCCCGTCACTCTTCGCCTGGTTGGCGGCAAGCCCATTTCGCAGCCGTATATTGACATGACAATTGCCATGATGGCTTCCTTCGGCGTGCAGGTCGAGAAGTCTTCTATAGAGGTCAACACCTACCACATCCCCAACAAGCCCTACTCCAATCCCGCCGAGTATGTTGTCGAGAGTGATGCCAGCTCTGCAACATACCCCTTGGCCATTGCGGCTATCACAGGAACCACCTGTACTGTTCCCAACATTGGTTCGAGCTCTTTGCAAGGAGATGCACAATTCGCCATTGAGGTTCTGAGACCTATGGGATGCACGGTCGAGCAGTCAGCAACCTCAACAACCGTCACCGGGCCACCTCGAGGTGAGCTGAAGGCCGTAAAGGAGATTGATATGGAGCCAATGACTGATGCTTTCCTCACCGCTTCCGTTCTGGCTGCTGTTGCATCAACAAACGGCACATCAACCACAACACGCATCTATGGCATCGCCAACCAACGTGTCAAGGAGTGTAACCGTATCCAAGCCATGGAGGATGAGCTTGCCAAGTTCGGAGTAACCTGCAGGCAGTTCGATGATGGCATTGAGGTCGATGGACGTGGCTACCAGCTTGACGCACCCCAGCAGGGCATCCATTGCTACGACGACCACCGTGTAGCCATGAGCTTTGCTGTCCTATCACTCATTGCACCCAAACCCGTGCTTATCCTCGAGAAGGAGTGCACTGGCAAGACATGGCCTGGTTACTGGGACTCGCTCAACCAAATTTTCAAGGCCGAGCTCGACGGTGTGGAGCTCCCGCCCAAGGCGATCCACGACACCAGGATTGGCTCGACTGTCAAGGAAAAGTCGATCTTCTTCATTGGCATGCGCGGTGCTGGTAAGACGACGACAGGTGGGTGGGCTGCTCGTCTTCTGGGCTGGCCACTCATCGACCTTGACACAGCTCTTGAAGAGCATGTCGGCATGTCCATTCCGGAACTGATCAATGAGCGTGGCTGGGAGGGTTTCCGTGAAGAAGAGTTGAAGATTTTGCAGAAAACCATGAAAGAGAAGCCTACCGGCCATGTCTTCGCCTGCGGTGGTGGTATCGTCGAGATCCCTGAAGCGCGCAAGATCTTCGTCGACTATCAGAAGAGCAATGGGGTCGTTCTGCTCGTGTCTCGAGACATCACCAAGGTCATGGACTTCCTGCAGATCGACAAGACACGACCCGCCTACGTCGAGGACATGATGGGTGTGTGGCTGCGAAGAAAGCCCTGGTACCTCGAGTGCAGCAACTATCTCGTGAACAGCCAGAGCTCAGACTCGCAGGGCTTCGTGCGAGCACTAGAAGATTTCGGCCGCTTCTTGAAGATGATCACAGGGAGAACGTCAGCGCTGGAATCAATCCGCAAGAGGAAGCAATCCTTCTTCGTCTGCCTTTCTGCTCCTCAAGTCGAGCCTCTGCAGAAGGCAATGGCCGAAATTACTGTAGGTGCGGATGCCGTGGAGTTGCGTGTCGACCTGCTAGAGGATCCCACGTCGCCGGAAGGACTACCGTCGCCTGAGTTCGTCATAGAGCAGCTGACAGCCTTGCGCCGTGCTACATCTCTGCCGGTCGTCTTCACAATCAGAACCAAGGCGCAGGGTGGCAAATTTCCCGACGAGGCTTACAGCGAGGCACGTGAACTCTACCAGACAGCGCTGCGACTAGGCTGTGAGTTCTTGGACTTGGAGATGACCATGCCGGAGTACATCCTCCGTGAAGTCACAGAACAGAAGGGTCACACAAGCATCATCGCCAGCCATCATGATCCAAGGGGCGAGCTGAGCTGGGACAATGGTTCGTGGATTCAATACTACAACCGTGCTCTGCAGTACGGTCATGTCATCAAGCTTGTTGGTGTGGCCAAGTCGCTGAAGGACAACTTTGCTCTTGCTGAGTTTAAGTCATGGGCAGAGTCTGCGCACCCTGTTCCTGTCATCGCGATCAACATGGGCGAGCACGGAAAGCTGAGCAGGATATTAAATGGCTTCATGACGCCTGTCTCGCATCCTCTCTTACCATCAGCGACCGCGCCAGGACAACTAACAGCTGCTGATATTCGCCGCGGTCTGTCTTTGATGGGCGAAATTCAACCCAAGAAGTTCTGCATCTTCGGCTCACCTGTCCAGCAGAGCCCAAGCCCGCGTCTGCACAACAGACTGTTCCGCGAGACGGGTTTGCCGCATAACTACACCATCGTTGAGACCGCAGACACCACACCGATCAAGGACATCATTCGTGCGCCAAACTTCGGCGGCGCCAGTGTTACCATCCCACTCAAGCAGGATGTAGCTCCTCTGCTAGATGGTGTCGGTCCTGAAGTCGAAGCTATTGGCGCCCTTAACACCATTGTCCCGGAGACATCGGTCGATGAGGCGACTGGCAAGGAGACCACGCGACTTATCGGCCGCAACACAGATTACCTTGGGATGGTCCTCGTCCTGAAGAATGCTGGCGATCAGCGCTTGCCTGGTGAACAGCACTCTGGACTAGTCATTGGCGGTGGTGGAACTAGCCGTGCAGCCATCTATGCCCTGCACGAGATGCAATACAGCCCCATCTACCTTCTCGGTCGGAACGTCGAGAAGATGGAGAAGTTATCAGCCGATTTCCCTGCTGAGTACGACATCCGCATCATCAAGGACACCGCTACATTTCAAGCCCTGAAACGTTTGCCCACTGTAGCCATTGGCACTATTCCCGCTGACAAGCCCATTGACCCTACAATCCGCGAGACACTGATCGCGTTGTTCGACAAGGCCAAGACAGCCGAGAATGCGAGCCAGATGACCCTGCTCGAGATGGCTTACAAGCCTCCTGTCACAGCACTGATCCAGCTTGCTCAAGACGCCGGCTGGAAGACTGTCAACGGTCTTGAGGTTCTAGTTGGTCAAGGAGTCCATCAGTTCAAGTACTGGACTGGCATCAAGCCGCTGTACGCTATTGCAAGGGTAAGCTTCGGATTGAATGACTATTGATATATGCACTGACACCACGCAGGAAGCGGTTCTGAGCGGCTACTAGATGGTCGGTCTGCAAAAGTATATCTACACATTTACTTCGAATCCAAGACACCTAGATGTCCTCCCTTCAGCTTGAATCACATGGTGCCATCCATGTTTCTAATGACATTCGATCAGCATTGCATAACTGCCCCTTCAGCATAAAACCTCACCTGCCACGCTATCAATACAGCTCTCGCCATAACCACAAGTAATATAAGCAATGACTTCTTCAGAACTACCTATACGCGTCAAGGGGGCGGCCGCACCCTCCCATGACGTGCTTGCGGCTGAAACTGCTACCGACACACCCAAGCCAACCTTCGCATTGACTTTTTGCGCCATGACGTCTCGCTCATGCACTGCAGCACCTAGTTCAGGTCAAACTCTGCCCCCACAGGTCACGCTCATTTGGCAAGAGAGTGATAGCGAGGAGGATATCTTCACTAAAAGCTATAGGGAGGGGAGTCGATGAATCCAGCGCGTTCAATCAATCTTGCAATGTTTGAGGTCGAACACAATGCTATGTACCTGCGCTAGCCTATGTACAACACGAGTCACCTCGTATTGACAGTCCCGTATTGTGACGATCAGGCAGCTAGCTAAGGGTCGTGCCGCAGTATTACACAGCCCCACTCTGCTATGACTTCATGTCGAATACAAAGAGATGGCAGTGCAGCTTCGAGGTCTGAGTGATGAAATGCGCCCGGTTTATATGGTGGAGAACAAGAGCGGGCTTGTAGCGCGATCAGCTTTACTGAGGGCGTCCAAAGACACCACGGACTTTTCGAGCCATCAATGTTACATGTACTGCTAATTACCGAGGCTACATATCGCTCGGGTGCGCAATCGAGGTAGTGAAGATCTCCTGGGTCGCTCCTGAGCAAATCGCTTCACCTTGTCGTGGTGTCTCCACTCATGCTGTTACCACCAGACATAGAGGATCAGGGCTACGTAATGAGATAAAGGCTCTGAGGTGCGTCTTCCCCGAACACGGGATACACTATACTGTCTTTCATTGTTTACCACCGCTGCTGCAATCCTAAAGGAATTGCATCGAAATGTTTCAAGTTGTCTCGGTACACAGGAGCGCTGCAAGATCACGGCGTATGCCACAGAGGGACACCTCCGCTGCAGAATCTCATCGCATGCGCCGAGTATTGTGCGCATCCTGCGCAAATCCCACGATCCTCGCCTCTCTAATCGTCGGGAAGTCCGAGGGAAAGGTATGCGAGACACGGACGTGCAAGTCACAGCGTGCGCTGCAGGGGGAAGGGATGCGTAGGATGAAACCAGCGCATTGGGACCAACAGCTGCACGGTCACGTTCCAAGAAACGTGCGCTTGCCGCCCGCCCGTTGAGTAAGCCGAAGACAAACAGGCTTGAGTGAGGCTTCGGAGCAGGTGTCAATCAGGCAACCTGGGGGTAAGCTGCAAGGCAGGCGCGTAAATTTTGTGTTAGGGAAGCTGACAGGTGTGGGACTCCTGCCTCAGGCTCGAGGAAATGTGTTGTGTAATCCATGGCCTTTGCGTGCAGGTAGCAGACGCAGGACATGAATCGCAAGCGATTAATAGTTCTCCGCAGGAAGGTAAGGCTGGGAATGAGGGCATGATCGGTCTTTGTGCCCAAAGGATCATTACTGTGCTGATGTGAGGTTCAAATCTATCTGTTAGCTTCTCCGACGGTACGTCTACCTGAAAGGGAGGACTCTAATTAATTCTGATGTGTCAAGAGCGTTTCTGTTGACATTCACGCAGGACTGGTCGACAGCGTAGTCGTGACTGATATCAAACCGTGATCATCGTCAGCTGAGCGCATGGCTCACGGCTTTGCACAGCGCAGATTGGCGACGAAAGCATAGTTGCTGCCGCAGTCTGGTCAGAGCGGAAATGAGGCTGGCGATTCCCGCTTCAGTGTCAGCGAAACTGCACGGTTGCCGCAGCCTTGCTGAGGTCGATATGAGGTCCAAAATAGGTTCTTCTATGCACAGAGATCTCTGATTATGATCTCAACCACATGAGAGCTATGCCGGCATTCGTTGTGCATTTAGCAAGGCAGAATCTCTGGTGATGAAGAAGAGAGCCCCATGGTGCCCGCAATGACCTATGTTTAGCTACGGGAAGGAGCAGTCCGCTAGCGTACCGCGCTTCCCCACAGCGTGAAAGCTGCGGTGAGGCTGTGAGGCTGCTTTGTGCAGTCATCATGGTAAATACCTTTACATAGCTCTGCCATATCAAATGATGTCTTGGGCAGCGAAAAATCGCTTTGCAAGACGCGAGTGTTGATATTAATGGGTCGAAGGATGCACCAAGCGAATGTGCACCCTTGCGAGCGGAGTCCGGCGTTGAACATCGCATTGGACAGTTTTCGCGACAGGGCTGGCCCTGCACGTGCTACCACTTTACTGCTTTCGAAACGAGTGTGATTGCGACATGCAGCGAGATGGACAATAGCGATTGCTTTTGCAGGCCCTGGACGAATCCTTCGACCTTCAACAACGCAAGAATGGAAGATGCCGGCAAGACCGAAGACTTGCGAGCTGAAAGATTTGCACACAACACGGCTAATGTCAATCGCGACCGCTTCTGATCTTATGAGCAATTCTGCGCCGTGTGCAGTTATTGAGGTTGGTGATGATTGACTAGTCGTTGCGGAGCGATCTCGGCGCGAGTCGACGAGGAAGGAGCCAGGCTAGCCGCGGACATCAGGCGATTGTACTGTGGTCTCCGGCAAAAGTAGAGTCCCTTGGTCAGTGCAGATAAGGATTAGACAGGGATTAGATCAAGCCTCTCGCGAGATTTATAACATGATCTGCACCAATTAGAGAGCAGTATGTGCCTTACTAATACAGTCTCTATCCAAGCGTGCCCGTTAAGATTGACCTGTAAGGAGTTCTGTACACTAGTCACTGCACTGACCAAGGGACGCTACTTTTGGCGTAGACCACAGTATTTGTGGGTACATCTCTCTTCACCCTCACAATCCAGATCGCCCAGGCATGCGCCGAAGTCCACCCAAGCGACCTAACCTCCCTTGCCTTCATCAGAGAGACGGCGACCATCACGGGAGACGGCGAAAATTTCCCGTCCCAACTCAAAACCATGCCACTGAGCGCAGTACTGCTCAAGGCTTTCCATGCCAGATCAGCAGGGTCGCCGTCAACACGGGTGCGTTCACAGTACACCTTGTCGCAGTCTTGTCAGTGATCCTCAAGGGTCGTCACCCTTGACTTTAACAAGTATGCACCGCGTAGCCGGGGTCTGGTCATAACGAGACTCCACACGCCGCTTCGAGCCCTGGTCCCTGCACAGTGGTTTGGATTTTGACCCTCGTCGGTTTTCGACACCTCTTTAAAGTGGAATGTATTGCGGAGCAGGTGGTGTTGGTATGGCGTTTGGCCTCGCAAAAGACCTCTCGATTGGAAGCCCCGTCTCCGAGCTGCCAGCAGCCCTGCGTTGGGCGCTTATGCCAAAGTAGCAAATGGCACACTTATTGCAAATCGGGTTGATCAACATGCGATTCTACGCACATGCCACCTTGAACATCGTCCAAGCTCGCTCGTCGAAACAGGTGAACTACGCTGAGGGACGATTGTCTTGCTCGGGGCAGCCGTACTCGGCCGTGGCTCTTGCGCATATCCCACGCGCAAGCCGTTCTCGGCCTTAACACAATGGATGGTTGTCAGACGGCTTGACTATCTTTTCACTACTGACCAATGTCTCGGTCACTTTACCGACTCTGAGACGGCCCTGGTCGCCCTGTCCCGACCGAGTGGAAAGCAGGCAAGCCGCCCGTTAAGCAACGCGACAAGCAAGTCCTTCAAGCCGCCCTTCACGGCTCTGGCGCGGCTCCTTGATCCTTCCGCATACTGTCATCCAAATTGTTCCAGGCAAACTCTAAGGGCTGCAGGCGCAAACTTAAGCCGGGGTGGTGACGTGCAGTCCTCCAGAACTCAGGGGAGGACGACGCATAAGCCTTTCAAAAGTCTGAGAAGCCAAAATCAGCGAAACGCAGGACTCGCGGACAACACCAACCTGCATCTTGTTGGTGGATCTAGTGCGTCACGTTCGCGGCCGAGCCTTGAAAGGCTGAAAATGCGGAAGAAGCCTGGTTGACGTGTTCCCAAGCTTTTGCACATGGGGGTGCGCTAGGGCCATCAGGCCTCCCACTGGCTTTTGCTGGCCGCCGTCTGTGTGGAGATTGGAGAAAGCTTGGCGCAAATGGTGCGGGATTGCGACCTAGCGACAACGATAGCCGATGACTTGGGCGGAGGGACTCTTCACCGGGCTTACGCTGTTCATTTCTGCGCACCAACGAATGAGCAGGAGCAAGACAGACAATATTGACCCATCTCCTCACATCATGCAGCGATTCGAAATTAATGTCACCTTCGATGTGATAGTCACACGTTCTACGGCGACCAAATGGCATCAACAGAACACAGACTGATCTTTTGGTTGTCCCCACAGCATATGCAGAGCTGGCAGGGCTACATACGGACGGCATGCCGCAGTACACATCTGCCGCTACCGGGCCGGTTCAATCTGGGTACGCCAATGAAATTCCCTTGCACAAATACACTAGCCGCGTGTTATACACCATCTGCAGGGGGATCATCACAGACGTGCACGGCTGATGGCAGGACTCGGAGTGACAATCTGCTTGGTGATAATTCAGCATCGTCATCGAAGCGCATCGCAGAGAAGCGTCTGCTATTCCTGCGAGTCCAATCGCCTCGCCTGCATGCCGTGATCCTGCACATCGGCGTAAGCAATCAGAAATGGTGTGCCGTTGCAGGAAGGCTGAGCGCACGGGCGCTTTGGCGAGTCGCTATTTCGGGTACCAAGCCACCCTTCATCGCAGCGTGTACCGCGCTCTGTTTGGGTGTCTTGAGGCAGGGACGGTCCGCAACATGGCGTTGCGGTGCCAAACCTCTATCTACTCTAGGGCCCTGTCCCGTGCCCCATTTTTGGGTGCGCGGACACTCTTTCGTCCTGAGCTGCTTATGGAACCGTTCGGTTACACGCCCGCAGCCATGCCCGTGGGCTCCATCTTTGGCGATGGTCCTTGATCGTCCAATGCACCGCCATTGGCGACGCTTTAGAATGTCCCCTGTCATTTCACAAGCGCGAGTCGGAAATCGAGCATACCTTGTTGCTCGTCGCCAGTCCCAGCATCTCAACTTCCCTCCCCGATCAGGTTTGGCTCAGGCACAGCCTGCAGGTATTTACGGTGTATCTCCCAACCGCACGTGGGCGCAGTGCATCTTCCATTCATCCCTACACCCTTAAGATCCTAATTTGGGTCGGCCTGCAACCCAAATTTGGTCTACCTCACACCAACTGGTGGTCTATTTTCCGGACGCCCGTCCCTTAACTCATCCCAGGTTCTCAGTCTACGTATCGTCATTGTGTGGAAAATTCGCCGGCTCGACTAAGGCATGGCCGTTAGCTCCTAAACGTCTGCCGTACAACCAGTTCTGGACCGTTTGATTGACCTTACCCGAAACTCCACTCACGGCCCTGATCTTTCTCTGGCCCCATCGCTCTCGGTTCCAGTATATACATTGTTTCACCTCCCCAGTCGATCATGTCCGGAGACCGTGAGACAAGCAGCCGCTCCTTGGCTTCGACTACCCAACATCATACACTACACTCAGAATCCGTTCCTGCCAATACAGTTCCTACTCCAAAAGACAAACGTCGAAAGAGATCCTCAACAACATCGAATGATACTGCCACGGATACTAAACCCTTACCTTCTCGGCGCCGTTCCGGTATCTCCAAAACGCTCACTGCTGGAACTGACGCCGACCCTACCCGCGCTGCACGACGATCGACTACAAGCCCAAGCAACATGTCGACGGTCAACTACACCAAGACGGGGCGTGTCAGTAAAGCAAAGAAAGGCCTCAAGGTACATGACTGTGAATGTGGACGAGTACGTATGCCCCCACAGCTTTGCCGACACTTGATGCCCTGCTTTCTTTTTATATGTGAATCTGTGCTGACGCCATGCAGTCATACACAAGAGCAGAACACCTGAGGTGTGTTCCCGTGAGCTGTTCTCGCTGCTGGCTTTTTGACTGACAGCTTTACAGGCGCCACCAGCGCAACCATGCCGAGGAGGGCGGCCTGGTCTGTAAATTCCCGGGATGTGGCAAGACATTTTTCCGCTCAGATCTTCTCCAACGGCACGAGGAGCGACAGTACGATTTTAGAATCTACGACTATGTTCTCATACTGACAAGGCTCACAGCAATGAACATGGTGGTGATTCTTCTCGCCAGCCGTCTGTTGACAGTAGCGAGCACTCCGTCCACCCTTCGCCTATGACGGCACCTGCCTCTTTGTCGATGGCCCCCGCACAGGCCCTACCTACAGAATCGTACCCTCAACAGTCTGTCATGTCTTCTCAGCCGGACCCTTCAACTCTCTCAAGGTACAACCCTGCCCACTTTCGTACCCCTCAACATCCTCGTACTCCGAGAGCTGCTCCTGCCAGATCCAGCAACCATTTTCTTCAGTCTCATTCTATCTTCAAAACTCCTCCGACGTGAGTTCCTTCAAGCACAAGACAAGCCACATGCTGCTCGTTGTCCTTTCTTTCCTTTCTTGACATACTCGTCGCAGTCTTTGAAAACATGCTGATTATTAGATCCAGCGGCGGAAAGATCACCCAGAACATGGCATACCTGCGTCACTCGATCTCGGGTCCAGTGCCGGTCGATTCCATGACCGGAAATGGCGCTTGGGTACCTGAGACGTTCGCACCGTCACCCTACTCTTGTTCGAGTGGCTATGCCTCGCCGGCTCTATGCCCCGAGTATGGGCACATGTATGCCACTCCGCCATATGGCACCGGCATAGTCCGAACTCGCACATCCTCAAATGCCTCCTTCGTCGAACAGAACTGGACACATGCCTCGCAGTCCCCAACGTTATCCATCTCGTTGCCCTACTCCTGGGCGACCGACGAGAAGAGCCTGCTAGCCTCGACCTTCCCCTACACCCCTGTCTCGTATGCGACAACGAACATGCCCCTGCACGCAAGCATTGGCACAATTCCACATTACGTACAGTACGACCCACAAAATATTATCCAAATGGAGCACGAGGAGAGCGTGCATCTCTTCCCGCAGGAACATTACGGTATGAGCCAAATCGCGCGTCCTTCTTCCTTCGAGCAATGGCTGAACAGTTACTGGAGACTCTTTCATCCCACTTTCCCCATCATCCATCGGTTCACCTTCGCCAGCCTAGAGACGTCACCGATGCTTTGTGCTGCAATGGCCGCTATCGGTGCTCACCATACCAACGACAGCTACCACGCCCAGGACCTTCACGATCGCTGCGTGAAGCTGCTTACCAAGGTACGTGCGATTAGCTCAGAGAAGTACAGTCAGCTAAATCTCTGCAGAGGCAAGAATTGAACGTGGTTGGCTGCGATCGACTCTGTGATATGCAGGCCACCTTCCTTGTGGAGGTGTTTGCCCTCAACTTTGCTCGTCGCTGTGGGAAATCCTTTTCCGCCCGTTTCGTAACCATGTACGATCGAGTAAGTATGAATCTATACTGACTGAGTATAGTCGGCTAATTCATTGCAGCTGGCTGGGGTCCGCAGCGCGGATCCGTCCGTAGCCACCAATTCGTTGCTGCAAGATTCGACTGACGATGCGTGCGTGCAAAGTCGATGGCTGCAGTGGGTCACATTATCGGCAAAGCATCGCTTACTCGTATCATGCTATCTATTAGAAGCTCGACACCACCCAATACTTACTGAAGCACCCTCGTCCCGGGTCCATGTGGATAGTCTTCACTTTCCATCCCACGAAACGCTCTGGGAAGCACAGAATCCGCGAGAATGGTGGATTCACGCACAAGAGTATTCGATGATGCCTGGGTATATCGCCGAGGCTATCGCTTATCGAATCGTTGGAAGCTATGATGCGTTTCAATCTTCCGTACTCATCGCTGCCCTCTATCCGCCTTCCAGCTATGCGACTCCACAACTGCAACCTGCTGTCGAGCACCTCCTACACGACGACGCGACAACACAGCAGCGACTCTCCATTGCTAAGCTTGTACAGCTGGTACCAGTCCGTTCTCTGTTGGCTGTATCAGGCGAGTCGTGGCTACTTGGCACGAAGGTGACGTCGCAGAACGAGTTTGCCGCATACAAGACCGAATTACAACTCTGGGTGGCGCATCTTTGGTCCAACGTGGCCGGGGGCTCTTCAGAATCAAGCATGGAGGCCCTACGACTGTCTGTCGAGATCTTGACGCATTCTCTCAAATCACAAGAGGCAAGCATTCTCGGCTTTAACGACCTTGGGCTTTTCTTTGCAGCTCTCGTGCTATGGGCTGCGACAGCTGCTGCAAGCAGCAAATTGCACACCTCAAGCTTCTTTCCCCAGCAGACGCAGTCATTAGTACCACCAGTGGCTATCGCTGCACCAGGGATGTCATTAGGTCATCCTAAGCACACAGCTGCTGCATCAACCAGTAATGCTGCATACTCAAATCCAACTGCGCGGTCTATCTCAGACCGAAGATCCTCCATTCCCTACGCGGAGATCGCGGCCAACACCTCGCATTTCTTGTTGACAGCAGTCGATGATGTCGCATCACTGAATGTGAGCGCCTGCCAGGTTGGCTGCAAATTCGCACTTCTTTGGGTCAAGATGCAGCTGCGCAGCGGTCACTCAAATGGACAAGACATCATCTCGTCCGATGATTACGTCTCCGACCATACCCCAGGGGAGCTCATCAGCGAGATCATCGGTCAAATTGAAAGAATACTCAGGCATAAATGGGCCAATTGGGGCATCTGAATCTCATTCCCCAAACATCTCGAGGTCTGAGTCTCCAGCAGGTAGACCCCTCCAGCACCATGTTCTACTGTCTATTTTGCATCTTCTGTTCGGCATACATGTTACTCGACTTACGCATAACGTTAAGCGTTGCACGATCTTGGCTATCAGCGGCGTCGCGCTTCCATATACCCCTTTACGACCTTCGTTTTATTTCACAGATACCCTTTTGTTCATCCGCTTCGACGAATATACCCCCTTTTCTTTTGGTTAGGCCAAACGCTTTTCGGGCATTTGCATCCATGGAGCGGCATTGTTGCATTTGTGCTCAACTCATACGCATTGTTAGAGACAGCTTCTTCGTTTTGTATTACCACCTGTACTTGCATATGCACTTCTATTGAGACATCATTCTCGAGTCCGTGCCTGCCTGAATTGTGACTTTTGCCGAGCAATGGCGCGTGCTGACATGCATACGCACTAACACCTATCCTCAGTGAGGCCGCGCAATTCTCACTCCGCACAGAACGCCACAAATCTATAACATTTAAGTAGATGCTTTCAAGTAACATTCATTCACGCACATATCTTCAATAGCTTGTGACATTGCATCAACGGAAACTAGAGACAAAATGGGTTCAGGCGTGAACACGCCGTTGAATGGCCTTCAAGGAGGACCTCGGCATAATGTTCTCATCTCGATTCCACGCACGGCATCTAATCTAGTCACTCACCTCCTAGCGCTACCTTTACAATCATCTGTCCTCGCACACTCACGTGACGGGTACTTCTTTTTGCCAGCAATATCGGCGAGGTTCAAGTACTTCACGTTTGCACGTCCGACCATGTCCTGGACCTCTGAACAGAGGGATGGTCTGGAAGGAGCGTTACGCCAGAGTACTTCAGCATGGGAGACTTGGGTGGCAACCGCTGAGCGAGAGCGAAGTGGCACGTATGTCAAAGAGCATATAAACTGGATGCTTAAGCCCTCCATCGAGTCCGCCTTCCTATACCCAGAGCCAGTGACTGCCACCACACCAAACGACACGGCTTCAATCGCAGAATCACCACAGAACCCCACCACTATCCCAAACGCCTTCTGGCTTCGCCTCCGGACGACCTTTCTGATCCGCCACCCTGCCCTCACATTCCCAAGCACGCTACGCACTGCACTCTCCAACGAAGGTATTGAAAAACTCCTCGGCGAAGAAAGCGAGAAGGTGATGCAGTGGGAGTGCACATACAAATGGCACGTCCTTCTGTACCGGTTCCTCACATCTCTCGCCCTCGAACCTGACCAAGAGCCGTTGATCATCGACGCCTCGCAGTTTCAGGAACAGGACTTTGTGGGAAAGTACACGGAGGAAGTTGGTCTCGACGCGAGTCTTGTGCGGACCTCTTGGGACGCTGTGGCAGAGGAGGAACAGCAGAAGCTTCACGCTGTTGAGCGAAGGATGAAAGAAACGCTGCTTGCTAGTAGTGGTGTCATTGCCTCAAAGCTATCTTCTCAGGATATAGATGTCGAGGCTGAGAGGAAGAAGTGGGGGCTTGAGTTTGGACCAACATTGGCTCAACGGCTGGAGAGACTAGTTGACCAGGCGATGGATGATTATAATTGGTTGTACGAACGCAGATGGGAACAGTAGTACTTAGGAGGGGAAAGAGATGCATCCCGTGCCTCTGAAGACTTCTTTTATATATTGGTGAGCTGCTCTGGTTATTAGGGGCATATTGGAATTATGGCGAGAAATGGGTTTCTAGAGATCATTACTGATGGTTGTTTGTGAATTGCATTAGAATTTACTAAACGTTCTCCTCAGCGTGAAACAAGCATTGTTACCCACGCGCGTTCTCTCGTAAGCTTCTACTATGCACAAGCTCGTTCGCAAGTGCACAGGGATCTCGTGTAAATTGTCGCTCAGTCGAAGCTCTCCGCTCTCTTCGTGAGCATGTATCGCCGCGGTCGGACCGTACTATCTTGACTCATACAGGCAGTCTACGCTTTACGGGAATTCATATCGATGTCGTGTTGGTGGTTCTGTGGATCGGTTCATCAATCAAGCGTCCCTTCATTCACCAATACTTGACAGGTGCACTATGATGTCCAGCAGGTGGCAGCATAGTATTGACGACCTGACCCGTCTTAGTATCGAGTGAGTAGCCTGGAGGAATGGACATCGCTCTCGGCAGCGGGCTTCCATTTCTTGATAGCTGCGGTCGCGATGCATTTGAGTTGCTGTGCGGCCTCAGATGTTGTCTGTTGTATTCTCCAGAGCCGTTGCCCCGTATCTGCTCGCCCGAGTATCGTTCTTGGTAGGAGGCTGTGGGCCTCGGTGCCTGGTGGAACTGATTCACAGGTGGCTCCCACTGTGACCGGCCGGTGGCTCGTTCGATGTAGTAGTAGCGTGAGCTTCCTTGGTCCCAGTGCTGAGACCAGCCGCTGGGCGGTGAGTAAGGTGGTTGACCGTAGTTCTGTTGCGGCGGTGGGTGCTG
The DNA here is from genome assembly GCA_016630955.3 of Didymella arachidicola. Lineage (NCBI taxonomy): Eukaryota > Fungi > Ascomycota > Dothideomycetes > Pleosporales > Didymellaceae > Didymella > Didymella arachidicola. The sequence goes on from CM049987.1 coordinate 2,925,217, forward strand.
AGGCGGGATAGGCGCCGAGTTGTGGTACTGAGGGTAATGGTAGTTGCCATACGCCATGCCATCGCTTCGGTCATCGTTTCTGTTACCCTTCATCATGTACAATGCGTTCTCAACGTGCCCAATGGCATCGCGCAGGGAGTTTAGTGGCATGTTGGAATATTGCTTTGTGTGTGTGCTGATCTGATGAGAAAAGAGGATCTTGCTATATGTGGTGTGAGTATTACATGTCCCGCAAAGCTACGCGGCTGAGGTCTATATACCCAAGACGGATCGAATGGGAATCTAGCTACGCGTCATTTGTATGAAGCTGAACGGGTGACCGGCACGAGCTTGTTCGACTAAGCTTTGCAGAAGAAGTGGCGCATGACCGTCGCTGGCCGTGGCGCAGTCATTGGTGGAGCGGAACCTCGGGCGGAACCCTCGGATAGTTGGCTTAATTTGCTCGCCGAGCTTGGCCGAGTCATCTCCGCTGCCGTTGCACTGCCTCTGCCTTCCCCGTCGAGATGCTTGCCATCCATGCGGTCGGCGTGGAAAGAGCTTGGCACACAGCGCGCACATTTTTACACTGCCACAAACCCGCTGTGGGATGAAGTCCCGGGTCTCCGCTCAGCGTCCCGGTTGGTGCGGAGGGGTGGCTTGAGTACAGAGGCCATTAGATATCGGTCGTTCGCGTGGCACCAACCAATATGGCATCGTTAGCCCCTTCCTCGTCCCCAGCTATGGATTTCGCGTTCTTCTGCCCGTCTCTTTTATACATGTACGCGACAGCGGCTGTGATGAAACCCTGAGCGGCAAATGCGCAAGTCGAATAGATGAAACCTTTCTTGAACCTAGGCGCATCGGTCTGGGGATAGGTCAGGAGCGGTATGAAGGCATTGAAGGCGTAGCCCATGGAGTTCATAATACCAATGACGATCGTCCGCTCCTCGGCGTCCGCACCGCAAATCTCATTGGCCCACGACATACTCAGTGGGCCGTACGGTACTGACGCACGTTGGAGAAAGAACGAGAACCACTTGAGGCCGGACGGGATGTTCCAAATTGCCAGGCAGAGGGCTGCAAAACCGCCCAGAAATGTAGAGATTGACATTATGCGCGCCCGGTGTCGAATAGCGTCCGAAATGATGGCTAATGAAACAGTCAAGACCAGCTGAACGGCAGAGCTCGCGGTTGGGATAATGTTCTTGGGTGATCAGCGATGAAGAACAATTGCCGACAGATGCGACTCACGATCTTTGACACAGAAAGGCCCCGAGACTTCAACCACAGCGAGAATGGGTTGACGCTGCCAGAAGGACTGATGTTGATGAAGACGACGTAAAGGATGGTCAAAAGGTAGACATGCCAACTGCCTACGTCTGTCAGTCTCGCACTTTGATTTGACACTACGTTTACTTACTGAAGATCCTACGGAAAGATGCCCACGTGAGCTTCTTGCGAGGTGCACGGCCGACACTTTCCATCCGTTTCTTCGCTAGGGCTCGGTCCTTGTTATTGTTAGCTCGCATTCCTATCACCGGCTTCCAAACTTACACTCTCAGTCAGGTAGAACGCGCGGGTATTCTCTGGAAGATCAGGCAGCAGGAAGAAACCAGCGATACAGATGGGTGCACTGATAACGCCGTCCATTATCTGTGCGATCGTCAGCCGGAAACAAGCTACCATAGCAGACGGTACACATACAAAGAGCCATTGCCACCCGGCAAAACCATGGACACCGTTTAAACCCTTGTAGACAGCTGCTTGCAAATACCCGGAAAACATCGCAGCCACAGCGGAAGATGCATGGAAGACACACGCTCGCTTGCCGAGCTCGCTAGGCTTATACCAAGCTCCAAGAACCGTGTGAGCAGCTGGGTAGAAGATTGACTCCGCAAGTCCGATGAAGAAGCGGATGATTATAACATGATTGCTATTCTTCGCTGCCGCGAGCGTGAAAGTCAACATCGTCCACACCAACTCACAGCTTGGAACCCAGATAGATGGACGGACTTTCGTAAGGATGATCTGGCTAGGGATTTGCCCAACAACGTAGCCGACAGTCCAGGCGGTGTCAATGTAGTTGATTTGGTTCCCATTCATTGCCAGATCCTCTTTCATCCCGCTAACGAACGCATTGCTGATGTTGGACTGATCCAAGTTCTTAATAAAATAGCCCAGAGACAGGATGGTGATGAGGTAGACATCTAGTTTGGAGACGAAGACGCGCTCTTCGTGGGTTCGAGCCGGTTCATAGTCCCAGATGTAGGCGTACCATGGTACTTTGTGCGGCGTCAAGTTTTGTGAAGCCGTTATTTCTGAATGACTGGAGACCGCGTCATCTTTCGAGAAAACCTCTGAGTCGACCTTCGTGTCTTTCGCAGGTTCGAGTGTCATTATTGCTGGTCAATCCGGCGGATGGACGAAAGCGCGAACGACTTACATTTGTACCGCGCAGCTAGCCCTGTCTCGAGCATTGGAAGCCCGCGCAAGAACTTCGGGATGGTTGAATACATGGTTCAAATTGCGCAAGCACGCAGCGCTTCACAATCTCGCTCACGGACACCATTTCTGCCTTCGGTGCAGAGTGCTGTTGGCGATCATCACCCCACATGGGCGCAGCACTAGGTGCGATAAGCCAGGAGCATCGACATAATAGGGAATTATTAACGTACCCCCTATACACAGTAATTTACCCCCTAGTTAGCTAGATATTATAAATAAGCTTGATCACTATACGAATTAAATCTTAAAAAGGTTTTACTATTAGTAATTATCTAGTATAATAAGGTTATTTAGGGGATATTATTTATTACTATAGTATGGTTTATACTTATAATATAGTATAATTTAATTTTAAAAAAAGTAAGTTAAGTATCTAATTTATTATAAAGTAACTAAGAGCTATACTATTAAGATATAAGCTATTATAACGCCAACTACCACCGGATGGCGCACCCCACCGGAATGGCGCACCTTGCCAAGACCACACCTCTTTTGACCACCACCAACGATGTCGCAACAAATTGATCTTGAATTACTTTCTCGTGAAGATAGAATTAAGCTTGCTATTAGAGCTATTAATTCTAATGCGAACCTAAGCCAGCGACGCGCTGCTGCTGTCTACAACGTGCCTGAAAGTACTCTTCGAAGGCAACGCGCCAAACCAGCTTCTCAACGCGTTATCTACCCCAATTGCTCTCGGCTTACAAAGCAAGAAGAGGAGGTGCTTGTTCAACATATAAGAAAGCTTGACGCGCGAGGATTTGCTCCTACGCTTACTTATGTGCGAGAGATGGCTGATCAACTGTTGGCTGCTCGCGATGGGGGCAAGGTTGGAGAAAACTGGACCTACAGGTTTATCCAGCGGAAACCTGAGGTTAGGTCTCAGGTTTCTAGACTGAGAGATTACCGGAGAGTTCTGTGCAGCGATACAGCAATTATCAGTCCCTGGTTCGACCTTATACGCAACGTTAAAGCCAAGTACGGCATCCTGGACCAAGATACCTACAACTTTGACGAGACTGGCTTCCAGATAGGCGTTGGAGGGTCAGTTAAGGTAGTGACTGCGTCTGAGAGACGTCGTGCACCACTCAGCCTTCAGCCTGGCGATCGTGAGTGGATAACTTTGATTGCTTGTATCAACGCGATGGGCTGGTCTGTCCCACCCTTCTTCATCCTCAAAGCAAAGCACCACGACAAGGCCTGGTACGTTAACAACCCAAAAGATTGGAGGATTGGGGTTAGCAAGAATGGCTGGACTACTAATGAACTTGGCCTTGCCTGGCTAAAGCACTTTATCCAGCACACAGAGGCTGCTACTGTAGGTAGCCATCGGCTGCTGATTATCGATGGCCACGAGAGTCACAAGTCGCTCGAATTCCAGAATCTCTGCGAGGAAAGCAAGATTATTGCCCTCTGTATGCCTCCGCACGCCTCTCATATCCTGCAGCCACTTGACGTTGGGTGCTTTGCCCCGCTGAAGCAGGCGTACAAGAAGGAGATCAAAAGCTTGGCAGACAGTTACATTACCCACGTGGACAAAAAGGCCTTCTTAGCAACGTTTCAACCAGTATACAACAAGGCAATCTCAAAGAGCAACATCTTATCAAGCTTTAGAGCAACTGGCTTGGTCCCACTTGACCCAGAGGCGGTGCTGTCAAGGCTTGAAGTTAAGCCTCGTACGCCAACACCGCCTCTGCCTGGGCCTACCAACTGGCAACCTAAAACACCAACCAACGCGATTGAAATTGATAGCCAAACAACTCTTATTATTAAGAGGATAAGAGAACATAGGAGTTCCTCTCCTGACTCAATTATTGAGATGGTCCTACAGGTTAAAAGGGGGTCTGCAAAGAGGGACTATTCGCACACGCTACTTGAGGCAAGGATAGCCCAGCTTGAACAGGCAAACAAGGCTGCTTCTGAGCGTAAGAGGCGTAAAAAGAAGCGGATTCAGGAAGGCGGGACTCTCTCGCAGGCAGAGGCAGAGGAAATACTAAAGGAGAAAGACGCTAAGGCTGAGACTAAGGGAGAAGGTGCGCAGGTAGGTAGCAGTAGTAAAGTTAAACGGTGCTGTACAACATGCGGCAGGATAGGGCATAATAAGCGCACTTGCCAGCAAGATGTAATAGAGATAGAGGATTAATTTAAGCTATTGTACGTTTAAATTTCTTGTTGTGGTGCTGAAATATTGAGGTGTAAAGATAAATTTGCTACAGGGTGCGCCATTCCGGTGGGGTGCGCCATCCGGTGGTGGTTGGCGTTACTAATATACCTTATATATAAGTAGAATATATAGGAGAGTAGAATATATAGTTTTACTAGTTAAATCTCTATTTTTGTTTCTAAATAACTACTCTAATACTAGATATTAGATTCTAAAATCTTTATAATAAAGCTATAAGTATATAAAGAAGCTAATTCTAGATTTTAAAAAATATAGCTTAAGTAGAAGATAGGTTATAGAAGAAAAAGTAATATATATATATAATAAGTAGACTAATGTACCTTATAGGCAAACGCTGTATATAGGTAAATACTACACCTAGTTTTACTAAAGAAAACTAAATATCTAGAGGCTAATAGCTTTAAAACTATTTTATAGAATCTTCTAAAAATTAAATATATATATATTTTATATAGGTATACTTTTAGCCTTATAAGTAGCTTAGCTCTAGCTCTTATAGATCTAGAGGTATAGAAAAGTAGGTCTAAATAATCCCTATAATTTACTTTCTCTTTAATAACTGTTACGGTCCGTTGCAGCCTAGCCCCACTTTAACTCGCGGGGCAACCGGGGTCGCTCTCACCAAGCGAGTAAACACGAGAGAGCACAACAAGAGGTGCTCTCTCCGACCTCTCCTTGGCATGAGAACAAGAAAGCAGCGTTGCTCTCCTTGCTCTCCTGATCTCGAGAGAACACACAGAGCGACAGAGCATCGCGCATAACACCCTTACACTCCTTAAGTATATAGTATGTAGGAACACAACCCTTACGGTTCGTGTTCAACCTAAGTTATCAAGTTTGTCTTTGGATCTCAAACCCAACCTTCGAGCTAGACAGTCTACTCTGTACTACTCATCGTTACCCTGCTCTCAAGACTGACAGATCGTATCTGTACACCTTATTGCAACCAACCCCTTCGGCTTCCTGTCACCGTACTCATCCCCGAGAACCAATAGAATTAGTGCTTACGAGCTTTGCTTAAAGTACGACTTCAACATTTTGAACACCCCCAAGATGAGTACTACCTCAGGATCCCGTGCTACCCCAAGCAACTCCAACGCATCACGCCGTACGGCTGATGACGATCTCGACATGGACGAGGAGGCAGCGGCGCCTGCCCCTACCAGTGTTTACCCAGTGGCTAAACCCGAGGCCTTTGATGGCACTCGCGACAAGCTGGAAGACTGGCTCATGAAGTTCGATCTGTTTTTCATGTTCCAAGGAGAACGCATCCCAGAGGAGAAACGTGTCACTTTTGTGAGTACGTTTATGAAGGATCGCGCGTTCACTTGGATCAAACCCTTTATTCGCCGTTACCACGACGGAGCAAGCAACTCAGCAGACATCGACCCATGGATCGAAGACTTCGATCTGTTCAAGGAACAGATTCGCCAAGTATTTGGAGTACACAACGAACCAACCATCGCCCGACGTGAGATTCAGCGCATCAGACAAACTGCGTCCGCCGCCGACTACGCTGCTAAGTTTCAGCAAGTAGCTACGTTCACCGGCTGGGACGACGTTGCACTGATGACCATGTTCAAACAAGGCCTTAAGCCTAAGGTCAAGGAAGAGCTCATGCGGACTGCCGCAGCTACCGATACCTTCGACGCGCTAGTAAATGAAGCAATCAGTATCGACGTCAAGCTCTACGACCTTCAGCAAGAATTAAGAGAGGACCCTCGTGTGCGAGTCGTGACTCAGGTCACTCGCCCACCCCAGGCTCCACGCAACCAGTGGCGCAACAACAACTACCGCCGTGGTCAACGTGGTGGCCTTTACCAAGCCAACATGGGACGCCGTGTCCACAACGATACGAACAGTGGATACTACGGTCCTGCAGCAATGGACCTCTCCAACATCAACAAAGGACCTGAACGATGGAATGAGAAAAAGAAGGGTAGTAATAACCGCGGTGATAAGTCTTCAGTGACTTGTTACGGCTGTGGCAAGACAGGCCACTACGCCCGCGACTGTCGCATGAAGAACAAAGTAACCAGGCAGCTGAACATGCTGGCTCATGACGACAGCGGCGACCAAGAGTGGGAGGTCGTTACTAATGAGATGGGACGTCTCATGGAAGACCCCACTTCCGGACTCGACAACGACTACATCGAGGAGTCCGATGAGGATGCTCCAAGCAAGCGAATCCGGTCACCAACACCCTACCCTAAAATGGAATGGATTGACAATGATCCCCGCCAACACCATGTGGTAGAGTGCGATACCCAGGACGACAGCATTATTGTCGGCAAACGATACTACGATTCCTTTTTCCGGCTCAACGACAAGTACTATTCAAAGGAAGGGAAACGTTTAATTGTGTGCGACAGAGCGCAACATAGTCAGGACATGATGGTCTCGCGCGACCAATCCACCCAGACTCCTGCCTTCCAAGAACCTCGAGTACCAACGATAAACTTGACCATTGTCAACAACATCCCAGAACACAAGGGAGAAGCGCCATCCGTTACTATGCAGACACCAAGCCTACAGGATGTCGAGACTGTTCGAGAGTGGATGACGGAAGAAAACATCCAACGGTCAAGACAGTATCTGCTCGGCGATCCCGAAGCACTTGAGGGATTCGACCAGCAAGTAGCGAACGCACGGAAGACCAACAAAGAATGGCACACGGAAGATTTCATTCACTGGAGAAAAAACAACTCTGCGACTCAGCAACAGCTGGACGATTACAACTCATACGCTCGAAGTCGAGATGAACCCGACTTCGACCGACAGCCCGCTTTGCCAGCTCGGAGCTACACGTCACAACTACACCAGGACATTCGGAACCCATACCACCCTCAACTTTCGCCTAAGCAGTGTTACCACGAAGGCTGTGAGGACCATAAGCAGTTCAAGCTGGACAGTGGATGGTTTCCTAGCAAGCCCGAGAGCTGCGAGGAATACTGGTGGGAATGCATGGACACCTACTGCGCAGATCACTTGTGGGATAAGCGCACGAATCTCCACTTCCCAGGAATTGAATGTGTGGAGGACATCTTCAACATGCACATGGTACAAGCCGAGAGGTGCTACGGCCAAGAATGGGCTGAGTGCTTCCACCCGAAGTGCAGGAACCACGAAACACTAAAACGCCTGAGCGGTTTTATGCCCCAGGACGAGTCTTTTTTAGACATATGGCAAACAGACGCCAAGGACGACCCGGACGAGAACTTTCACTCAACACAGTCCAGGGCTCCCGGAATCGACGTCAGGATTCCAATGAGGCCCAGTCCCTCATCAAATTCCCTGTCGTGCTAGAAGGCACCAGGATGACGGCATTGTTGGACTCAGGAGCACAAAGTAACTATGTGTCTCAATCCGCTATCGCGCAAGCAGGCTTGCAGAAGCGAAGAAAGGAGGAACCATACCCTTTACGAGTAGCCAACGGAGAACCAATGCCAGGAGAGTCGACTGTGACCCACGAAGTGGTACAGCGACGTCTGAAAGTATTCAACCACGAGGAATTGATAGACCTAGATGTTCTGGGAACGGCCGCCCACGATATCATATTAGGACTCCCTTGGTTAAGAGAGCACAATCCATGGATCGACTGGAAGAACCAGCGAATAACGCTCACGTGTCACGGATCAGGTACACCCGGACAGCGACCCGCGCAGCTCACGACGCAGCTGGTGGATGAGAAGGAGATCAACAACATCTCTTCGAACAAGACGCGCCAAGATAGAGCGGTCGACCGTGCAGATACCGACCAGCCCCCGGATCACAAAGCGACGGTTAAGGAGAACAGTACAACTCCTGACATCCCGGACGAATACAGAGAGTTTATAGACCTCTTCCGCGATGAGAAGACTGCGAAGGCATTACCGCAGCACCAGGAATGGGACCACGAGATTAAGCTCGAGGAAGGCAAGAAGCCCCCATTCGGGCCAATATACCAGATGTCGGAAAAGGAACTTGAGGAGCTGCGCAACTACCTCAAGGAGAACCTCGACAAAGGATTCATTCGAGAATCAGAATCCCCAGCAGGATTTCCCGTTCTATTCGTACCAAAGAAAGATGGCAAGCTACGACCTTGCATCGATTACCGAAAGCTCAACGATATCACAATCAAGAATCGTTACCCGCTACCGAACATCAGCGAACTCCAGGATCGGTTAGCCGGAGCACAGTACTTCACTGCGTTAGACTTAAGAGGAGCATACAACCTCATCCGCATGAAGGAGGGCGAAGAATGGAAGACGGCGTTTAGAACCCGTTATGGTCATTACGAGTATTTGGTCATGCCGTTCGGGCTCACCAACGCACCAGCGACATGTCAGGCCTTAATCAACAACGTACTAAGGGCACACTTAGACATTACCGTGGTGGCGTACCTCGATGACATCTTAGTGTACAGTAAGACACTAGAAGAGCATGTCGAACACGTACGACAAGTGCTTGCCTGCCTGGGAGCAGCGCACCTACGCTTGAAACCCGAGAAGTGCGAATGGCACAAGGAAGAAGTAGAGTTCCTAGGGTTTGTAGTAGGACGATACGGAGTCAAGATGAGCCAAGCAAAGATTCAGGTTGTGAAGGATTGGCCAACACCCAAAACCGTCAAGAACATTCAAGAGTTCCTTGGGTTTGTCAACTTCAACCGACGCTTCATCAAGGATTACTCCACGAAGGCCTTGCCGCTTACGAAACTTACGCGGAAGGACACACCCTTCAAGTGGGGCGAGGATCAGGACAAAGCCTTTGAAACGCTGAAACAGGCTTGTGTAGACCCACCCACGTTGGTTACATTCAGGAGCGGAGAACCGCTACGAATGGAAACAGATGCCTCAGATTTGGCATTAGGAGCATGCATTACACAAGAACGAGATGGTCAATGGCACCCGATTGCCTACTATTCTCGCAAGTTCTCAGGACCCGAAGAACGATACGACGTACACGACAAGGAATTACTCGCGATCGTATCTGCCCTAGAACATTGGCGAGTCTACGCTGAAAGCTGTTCGGAGCTTACGATCTACACGGATCACAAAAACCTGGTACACTTCACGACAACAAAGGTATTGAACAGACGACAAGTACGATGGTCCGAGACCCTCGGACAATATAAGTTCAAGATCCTCTATACACCAGGGAAGGACAACGGTAGAGCCGACGCACTCAGTCGACGACACGACCTCGCAGGATCCAAGACGATCAACGAATCAGCAATCCTTGGTATCAATAGCGACGGATCGTTAGGACCATCCCAGCAGCTCAACAATATGATGCTAGTACGCCAAGAGCATCATGTACCATCACAGGTACCAGAGGAACTGGAGGAAGAAGTCATAAGCAGTCACCACGACGACCCGCTTCATGGACACCCCGGTATCACCAGAACAATGGAACTCATCAAGAGACATTACGAGTTCCCGAACATGCGCGACAAGGTCGCCAAGTTCATCAAGAATTGCGTAAGCTGCCAGCAGAACAAACACAGCACGCACGCCAAGTATGGAGAAGCACAGGCAATGGAGCCGCCAACGGCACCATGGACGAACATCACGATGGATTTCGTTACACAGCTACCTGTCTCCAAGGATCCTGTAACAGGATACACCTACGACTCAATCTTCGTTGTGGTCGATCGATTCACGAAAGCCGCTGAGTTTGTGCCTTTCCGCCACAGCTACACTGCAGAGCAGCTCGCACGAGTGTACCTGGATAGGATTGTTCGACACCACGGCATTTCCGAATCAATCATCAGCGATAGAGACAAGTTGTTTACATCGAACTACTGGACCACGCTGTTAGCAGCTATTGGTACCAAGAAAAAACTGTCAACCGCGTATCATCCGCAGACGGATGGCCAAACAGAACGAGTGAACCAAACAATGGAGACGTACCTTCGCATCTACTGCAACCAGCAGCAAGATAACTGGGTTTCACTACTACCTATGGCACAAATCGCGTACAACAACAAATTGTCGGAAGCAACGGGCGTAACGCCGTTCTTCGCAAACCACGGGAGACACCCAAATCTCTTTACCAGGTCATTGGACAGTAACATTCAAACGGAATCAGCGATCAACTCAGTCGAAACACTGAAGGAAGTACACAGAAAATCGCTCGATAACATCGCCAAAGCTCAGTCACGGAGCATCTCTTATGTTAACAAGAAACGAAAAACGGCGCCTCTGCTAAAGGAGGGGGATAAAGTGTATCTCCTTACGAAAAACCTACGCACAGGGCGACCAACGAAAAAACTGGACAAAGTCAAGGTCGGACCATTTTTCATTTCCAAACAAATTAGCCCAGTCAACTATCGACTTGCGCTGCCCAAAGATGCGAAGATCCACCCAGTGTTCCACGTCTCACTATTGGAACCAGCCGACCCCAGAACGCCGATCCAGCAAGACTTTCACTACCAGGCGGACGGCCAGGACGAATGGGAAGTCGAAAAAATAATGACACATCGTGGAAAAGGACAACGCATTGAATACCTAGTTAAATGGTTAGGGTGCCCTAACTCGGAAAACACATGGGAACCTGTTGCGCACCTCAAGAATTGCCAACAGCTGTTGTCTCAGTACCAGCAACAGCCTCGTTCAGGTACGACGGAGGGTTTGCGGCCCAGACTTCGTCTGAAAGCCCGTCCATGATACTCCACGTAAAAGGAGACAGAGCAACACCATCGGAAGGCGCCGACGTCGCTTCCTGTTGCTCAATACGCTGGATTTCCATTTCCTCGACCGCGATCGCCTCTGCGGCGCGATCAGCGTTCTCCGCCAGCGCCTTCTTTATCTCCAACTCTTCTTTCTGTATTTCATAAAGTCGCGCCTGCAGACGCTCCTTCTCTTCTTTAATAATGGACCATTCGTCAGAAGAAATCCGTATGTTGCAAGTCTTGGAGTTCGAACGGTTGCACTCGTTGCAACGACCGGACCGAACGTGCACGCGGCACACTAGACCAGCCTCTCGGCAGTTTCGACACGCGACAGGCATAGCGTCACCAAAGAGATCGATGTATTCTGCGAGGTTGAGGCGACGCGCAGTACTGTTGTCCTTAACGACTGGTTTGGAGGATTTTGGTGCTTTGGGCATAGTGCTCGCAGCTTTGAGGGCAAAGCTATGAAGGGGGAGGATAGTGTTACGGTCCGTTGCAGCCTAGCCCCACTTTAACTCGCGGGGCAACCGGGGTCGCTCTCACCAAGCGAGTAAACACGAGAGAGCACAACAAGAGGTGCTCTCTCCGACCTCTCCTTGGCATGAGAACAAGAAAGCAGCGTTGCTCTCCTTGCTCTCCTGATCTCGAGAGAACACACAGAGCGACAGAGCATCGCGCATAACACCCTTACACTCCTTAAGTATATAGTATGTAGGAACACAACCCTTACGGTTCGTGTTCAACCTAAGTTATCAAGTTTGTCTTTGGATCTCAAACCCAACCTTCGAGCTAGACAGTCTACTCTGTACTACTCATCGTTACCCTGCTCTCAAGACTGACAGATCGTATCTGTACACCTTATTGCAACCAACCCCTTCGGCTTCCTGTCACCGTACTCATCCCCGAGAACCAATAGAATTAGTGCTTACGAGCTTTGCTTAAAGTACGACTTCAACAATAACTTATTATTTACTAAAGCTATACCTTTTAGATTTTAGAAACAGCTTCTTTATATACTTACAGCTCTACTATAAAAGATTTAGCATTTAACACCTCGTACTAGAAGAGTTATTAAGAAGTAAAGATAGAGGTTTAACTAGTAAAATAAGGTATAGCGTTTGCCTATATATAGCGTTCGCCTATAAGGTACGTTATATTAATAAGCAGACTACCTAGTTTTACTAGAGAAAACTAAACATCTAGAGGCTAATAACTCTAGAACTATCTTATTAAATCTTTTAAAAATCTAATATATATATTCTATATAGATATACTTTAAGTTTTATAAGTAGCTAAGTTCTAGCTTTTCTAGATCTAGAGCTATAGAAAAGTGGATCTAAATAATCTCTATAATTTACTATTTCTTTTATAACTTATTATCTACTAAAGCTATACCCTTTAGATTTTAGAAATAGCTTCTTTATATAATTATAGCTCTAATATAAAAAATTTAGAGTTTAATATCTAGTATTAGAGAAGTTATTTAGAAGTAAAAATAGAGGTTTAACTAGTAAAATTAGATAGTCTACTTATTAAATAGTCTACTTGTTATATATATATATATTAAATTATAGAGATTATTTAGACCTACTTTTCTATACCTCTAGATCTAAAAGAGCTAGAGCTTAGGTACTTATAAGGCTAAAAGTATGCCTATAGAAGATATATATATTTAATTTTTAGAAGATTCTATAAAATAGTTCTAGAGTTATTCGCCTCTAAATATTTAATTCTTTTTAGTAAAACTACGTGTTCTACTTGTCTATATATTCTGCTTGCATATAAAATATATTATTTACCTTTATATACTATTTATCTATAAGGTATTTTAGCTAATTAACTTTATATATTTTATTATTAAATAGAAAAATTATTACATCCTAGTAAGTTTCTATAAACTAAGCCTTATTAGCTTATTAGCGGGTATATAATCGTAGAGTAAGAGGTGCGTTAACTATTCCCGACATACTATAGTATTCTTGTCTTATTTTGTGGCCGTTTATGGGGCGTTGTTGCACCTAAGAGGTGCGCTGCGGTTGACGACATCGCCCGTGCTGATGAGGTGCGCAGCGATGTTTCCCGAGCGAATCAGAGTTCTTATATTGCGGGGTCCAGATACCGTGAATGCCGTAGACGCCGATGCGAAACGAATAAGCACCCCGGTGTCATCGTGAAGTCGTTGTATCTGACGTGGCTAATTTTCGAGAATACTGTGGTATGTTGACAGGTCGGGCTCGCCATGCAGCCCCACGAATCAGATTGCTACATCCAAGCGCTTTTACACAACCTGTGGGTAGAGATTAAATATCTGAAGCACTCAAAGCAGTCCCAGTACTTCTCGCCCTGCGCTTACTATCTGTTCAATTAACGCTCGACGTCCTCCTTGGGGCACAAGAGGAGGGTACTGCGTTCCCCACGACGCTGGGCCGATACCTGGGAGGTACTTGGAGGGCGCCTGAGCACTCTGCACTTAACATCTGTAATTCATGGGTAACTCTTGTCGCACGCTAATTTTATTGTCCTCACTAAGTCGGCGTGCAGTCAATCGCGATACTTAAGATTATGGATCATAGTCCAAATCATGAAGATGTTGTTTAAATGGTATTAGTAGATATACTGAAGCAACTATACGTCTAGTAAAGTAACGTGAGCGGCAAGCGAAATGCGCAGGTAAGCGAAATGCGCACTTCTACACCCAATTAACCTTTGTACTTGAATATCTCAACACCCTACGAAGCAATAAAGACGTACAATAGCTAGAATTAATCCTCTACTTCTGCTGCATCTTTCTTGCACGTGCGCTTGTTGTGTCCTGCCTCGCCACACGTCTTGCAGTGGCGAATACCCTTGCTGCTACCACCTGCCTGCATCCTCTCTGCCTCTGCCTCTGCCTCAGCGTCTCTCTGCCTTACTATTTCCTCTGCCTCAGCCTGTGATAGAGTCCCACCTGCTTAGATCCGGTTTCTCTTACGCTTCTTACGCTTAGAAGCAGCGTTGTTGGCTGCTTCAAGCTTGGCTACTCTAGCTTCAAGTAACGTGTGTAAATGGTCCTTTAAAGTTGACCCCTTTTTAACCTGCAGAATCATCTTAATAATAGAATCAGGTGAGGAACTCTTATAGTCCCTTATCCTCTTGATGATTAGCGTCGTTTGGCTGTCTATCTCTATAGCGTTGCTTGGTGTTTTTGGTTGCCAGGCAGTAGGCCCTGGTGCTGGTGGAGTTGGTGTACGAGGTTTGACTTCAAGCTTTGATAGCACCACTTCTGGGTTAAGTGGAACCAAGCCAGTTGCTCTGAAACTAGACAAGATATTGCTCTTTGAGATGGCCCTGTCGTACACCTCTAGAAACGTTGCTAGAAAGGCTTTTTTATCAACATAGTTGATGTGGCTGTCTGCCAAGCCCCTGATTTCCTTCTTGTACGCCTGCTTCAGGGGGGCAAAACACCCAACGTCAAGCGGCTGCAGGATATAGGAGGCGTGTGGAGGCATACAGAGAGCAATAATCTTGCTTTCCTCACAGAGGTTTTGGAACTCAAGCGACTTGTGGCTCTCATGGCCGTCAATAATGAGCAGCCGGTGACTGCCTACTGTACGAGCCTCTGTATGCTGGATAAAGTACTTCAGCCAGGCAAGACCAAGCTCGTTAGTGGTCCAGCCGTTCTTGCTGACGCCAATCCTCCAATCTGGTAGGTTGTTGTGATACTAGGCCTTGTCGTGGTGCTTTGCTTTAAGGATGAAGAAGGGTGGGATAGACCACCCTATGGCGTTGATGCAAGCGATCAGAGTTATCCACTCACGGTCACCAGGCTGGATACCAATTGGCTTCAAACGTCTCTCTAAGGCAGTGACTACCTTAACTGACCCTCCAACGCCTATCTAGAAGCCAGTCTCGTTAAAGTTGTAGGTGTCTTCGTCCAGGATCCCATACTTGGCTTTAACGTTGCGTACAAGGTCAAACCAGGGGCTAACAACAGCCGGATTGCTGCACAGGACTCTCTGGTGATCCCTCTGTCGAGTTACTTGAGACTTGATCTCAGGCTTCCGGCGTATAAGGTTCCTAGCCCATTTTTCTCCAACCTGGTTACCACCACGAGCAGCTAGCAGTTGGTTGGCCATCTCTCGCACGTAGCTAAGCGTAGGGGCAAAGCCTCGCGCATCAAGCTTCCTTATATACTGCACAATCGTGTCCTCTTCATGCCTTAAGAGCTTTGATGAGTTGGCTGAGATATCGCGTCGTGAAGGCTTTCCAGCGCGTCGCGTACGAAGAGTGCTTTCTTGAACGTTGTAGATAGTAGCAGCGCGTCGCTGGCTTAAGGATGTGTTAGATTTCATTGCTTTAATAGCTAAGATTAATCTTTCTTCACGAGGAAGTAATTCAAGATCAGATTGTTGCGACATTGTGAGGAGTGGTGGAAGAAGGTGTGGTCTTGGCAGAAGTGCGCATTTCGCTTACCTGCGCATTTCGCTTGCCGCTCACGTTAAAGTTTAAGGTATAGTCTTCTTCAGCAGGTTTGCCAACTAACAATACATCGATACTACAAAGCAGGGGAAATAGACATTGGGAAGTCTGATTTTGAGATTTCCTTGCACTCTAAATGCTGAGTATGAGCAATTCACAGAATCGCCATCCCGTGCCACGCTTGAGAGACACTTTGAAGAAGGGAGAAGTATAGAAAAGGCAACAGATCTGTTTCTAAGATGCTATGTGATTGGAGAGGGTTACCTGGCTGAGATCGTATCCTGCGTTATGCTTCTGCAGGTACCGAAGGGCATCCTCCGTCATCATCGTAATATGAAGGTTATCGGTGTTGTCTTCCTGACATAATTTCTCCAAAAGTTCGAAAACTCCTATTTATCCAGCCCAGAGCCCCAGAAGATCGTGAAAATCCACAGCAAGGCGACGTTTATGCTTGCGACTGGCCCTCATCTGTCGCAAGATGCGGCTCATATCCGATTTCAGAGCGAGGTTCATGAATGCCATTGTAAAGGCAGTCCAATGGAGAGCCTTCTTCACACCCACCACTCCAAGGAGGACGGCGAAACTCAAAGGTACCAGATCCAGTCTCTCTCGACGGTAGCAAATTGAAGGCTCGATGCATGTCCGAGCACACATACGCGACAATTTCGTCCCGAGACTTGGTCTTTCTCAAATCCTTAATGACCCTTTGAAAACCGTTGATACGCTCAATTCGAAGTAGATCTTGGGCGATGGGGGCGCTGCCCTTCAAACCCTTTGTCGTCCCGTGAGGCCGGCGCGCAAAACACGGCATACCGTTACCACACCGCCACCGCCTCCGCAATGCGGCGCAACTGATCGACATCGAGGCGACCCTGTGCAGAAGAGATGTGAACATGCAGATCGCAAGAGGTATCGAGTCTGAGGTCAAAACTTGCATCAATGATGCACCAGAACTTCTCGATAATGGCCCTCCAGCCAGCTTCTGCTTGGATAACCGGGGTAATGATCTCAACTAGGTCTGAGAATAATGTATCAACAAAGATATGATCTGGAAGTTATATGAATAGTGTTGGAAGGAGGTATGAGTAACAATTTTTTTACTGTTACTCACAAATCCTTCATGAACATGTTTTTTTGACAGAGAGCTGTCCACAGTCAACTGCCGTTTAGCATAATTCAGCGGGGTGTCACTCAAATTGCAGTCATAAACCTCGCACTCCAGCCCATTTCGCACTAGAAGCTTGCATATGTCTATCATTGCCAGTCCAAAGTTCCTGTATTCGCGAACGGACGCGCCGTTTTTGGCAGATAAGCCTGAGGATCGAGCGCTGCCAGATCTTTGGGCTCTAGAATCAACTCGAACTCGATGCCGAAGGAGAAAGGAAGAAAAAAGGAGACGGGAGAGGGGTCGAGAATGGACGCCGAGCGGAGATCGAGCGCTGCGGGCAGTGACTGTGTGCGAAGGACGGCAGGACGGCGTTGAAGTCGCGCAAGAGCGCATCGTGCGGGAAGTGCAGAGATGATGTGAAGTTGGATTGAATGCGCGTGTCAAAGCACAATGCGAGGGGCTTTCTTAGAGTTTGAAGGCAACGCGCTACGGGATTTTGAAATCAGTTCCGCAGGAACGGCAAGTCTTCCATGAGGGTCCAGCTGCTCCTCAGCTCCTGCCAGAACATGTTAGAAATCCAGAATTTCAATCCACCTGCGGTTCAAGGTCTGTGATAATTCAACAAGTACCTTGAGTTTGATTTAGCAATTGCAAATGACAGATCCTAAGAAGTCCAACCTGGATTATAGAAGCGAAAGTGAGCGACTGCGGCTACGTATCACAAGATCGAAGAACTTAACGTTGGATACCATGTGTGGAGAGAAGGCATCGTTCCGTCAAATCGCAAAGACCTAAGACTTTTAGGCTCATGCCAACCACCGAGACATACTCTAGTACCAGTAGGCTTGCAGGGAAGCTCTGGATTTGAGGAGCCTACATACAGAAAGAAGACTGCACGGGTGTGCCGGTTCACCCTCCATGCCCATCGTATGTATTCTTCCACCCAACTACTGCGCCAGAGTCTCAACCACGCGAAGTACAGGACCGCGATGGAACATCTTGGTGCGGCGGAATGTGCGAGGACAGGAGGAGATGGTTTGCACGCAGCGGAGCTGCTGTTGGCGTCGTTAGGGCTCAGCAGGGAGACTGAACCTTGCTGCGCTCGGCCGTGTGCTTGCAGGCCGTTCAGCTGTACCTAAGTAGATCAGAGAGTAAGCGCAGCATGTCGCAGTGATCGGCGGTAGGAGAGGCGCTGGAGTAGGTAGCATGATGAGCTGCGATCAGCGCGTAAAGGTCAGCTTGAAGATTTGAAGGCTTCCGGGAACTGTTCTCTGTGTGAGATCGAGCCGCGCACGTCAAACGTATTTTCAGTCATGCAGGCGGTATTGTTGTTGGCGAACTCGGAGAAGACGATCGGCTCTGGTGCTGCCTGCCAAATCGAGCGATGATCATGTGAGCGCTTCAGAATGTTCCTCCTGTGTAACCTTATCGAACCTGCGCTGTGGCGATAAGTTGCGGCGAGCCTGCATGGCTCTACGTGGCTGTGTTTCTCACTTAAGAAGTCTTGATTAGGATCTGGATCCATGGTTGGGGGATGAGTCATCGGCGAATAATTGCCCGCTGTTACGTATACCGTGTCCGTGCGCGTGATGCGCCGAACCACCAAAACACCTCTATTATCTCAAAAACACCACACATAGCGAGAACTCGATTCTTGGAATTCAGTCGTATTTTCGTGCTCAAACGGTCGCTCTTGACGCCAATTGACTAGCCAGTACCCAGCCGCAGCAGCCCACTGCGCCTGACGTGCCATGGCGACACCGTGGCCTCAGCAGCCCGCATGGCCCACCCCATTCCGCGAGCACGCTACACGCCTCAGCACTTATCTTCAGGACGCGCTGGCCTGTATCGATCGCACGCAAAGCTAGCCTGTGCCGGCAGACCTCGTCAAGGTCATCATCCACGGCACGCTGACGTTTATACTGAAAGTACAACACACGCCTGACCTCAGCACGGTGTGCGACGCGCTTAAAATCCTGCAAACGGAGGCCAAAGCATCCACAGAAAACGCCGCTCGAATGCTTGAGGCTGTCAAGCACGAGCTTAAGACTGACATTAAGAACACCGCCGACACCGTTCACGCAATCGCCACGACCGTACAACAAAACATAAGGAACGGAGAGGAAGCAAGGACAGCAGCCAAGGAGGCGGTAGAGGTGGGTAAAGCCAATCTACAGATGGCAAGACAGATCAAAAATGCAGGACCACAGACAGGCGGCGCGCTCAGCTATGCTGCTATGGCAGCGAGGGGCGCACCGCTAGCAGGTACATCGAATACACAAGTTCCCAGAATGGCTCCTATGCAGACGCAGCGTGAAGTCGTCGTGACCATCAGAGACCCCAGCACAGTGCTCAGCCTGCGGGCGATGAACCCGCGCAACCTTAACGCGCACGTAGAGCGCGCGATCGCGCAAAGCGGAAACGAAAACATAAGCGGTATCAAGGTTCTCTCTTCGAACCAGTTGAAAAGCGGCGACCTCAGCATCAGAACGGCGACCAGCAAGGAGGTAGAAGCACTAAAGCAGTTCGCTGATGACTGGGTCCACCGTGTCGGCAACAGAGCCTCGATACGGATCACGACCTACGGCATCATCGCACACAGCATACGTACCAGCACGATGGACCTGGATCGGTTCGAAGAGACGAGGGACCAGCTGCTGCTGGACAACAAGCCGTTCATCCCGCAGGCAGAGATCAAGTACATTGGATGGCTGACACGCAACGCACCTACGAAAGCCTTCTCTAGCATCACTACCGAGTTTAGCAGGCCAGAGGATGCTAACAAGATTATTGACGAGGGCCTGATCTGGCAAGGCCAGGTCTTCTAGTGCGAACGATACGAGCGACAGTGCTGAGTGAAGCAGTGCTTCAAGTGCCAACACTACGGCCACATAGGAACCCAGTGCAAGGCAACAATCGCATGTGGCTACTGCGCGCAAGAGCACGAGACTCGCGACTGCCTGTCGAAGCTTGATCGGAACATACCCTAGAAATGTGCCGCATGCCGAGGCGAGCACGAAGCGTGGAGTTACCAGTGCCCGACCAGGAAGGAGGAGAGGGCGAAAGCGAGAGCCGCATACGACGTGCGGCCATACTACCACCCAGTCGCCGAGACACCAAGGAACAACATCCCACTAGAGACACGACAGCTACTGTTCGAAGGAGCAGACCTGCCTAGGGCCCTGCATTAACGCAGCCGGCGCTAATTACTAGGAGCCGATTACAGACCGGACAAGGACAGAAGAGGACTAATACTAGCACAAGCGTCGACTTAGCAGAGCAACAGAACCCCTTAACACAGATAGGCGGTAGGTAAAGGCTGTAGAGGTATATTATTCCTACCTAGAGGGCTATAGAAGCTACTAGGAATAACGTCTGTACTAGTCTTGTGGAACGCCTGCTCTAGTGGAACGCTTTTGCCAAGACTCCCCCCCATTATACTACATTATGCCCTAGAATGCTGCACTCTGCGCCTATTTAGGCTGTAACACGCTGTAATATTACTTAGAGACTAATTCTACATCATTCTTACACGTTCGCGCGTTGTGCCTACTCTCTCCACACGTTCCACAGCGTCGTTGTGTTGGCTCGCCTCCTTCAGCGCGCACCCTCTTTTTTAGCTTCTTACCATCACTACGCGCGCCAAACTCCTTTAAAGCAGTTAATCGCTGCGCCTCTCTAACCATTATACCCCCTCCTGACTGTATCTTCTTTCTTTTGTGCGATTTACGCTCTGTTGCAGCTGCTAGGGCCTCTTGAAGCTGAGCGTTTTCCTTCTTTAACAAAGCTAGCTCGTAACGTGCACGGACAGCTCATGCCCGGAGACACCTCGTGCCCCGCCGAACACCATATCCACCACTTCAAAAGTGAGGCTATTAAGCCACGTACAATCGCTATTATCATGAGATTCTGTAGAGGAGTTGTAATTATATGCTTGCGATCAACCCGAACTAATTATATTTACTCGGGAGCTTAATGTTGCGGCCACGTGATGTGACTTTAGGTGGAGCAGCAGATGGCTCATCTCGAGCTTGAACACCAGCGTGAGCAGCGCCAGCGCGTTTCTGACGCTTATTACTTGATGAGATTGCTTGCAAGGCTGGTCGCTTGCGTTTTTGAGCTTGTTGGATAGCTTTTTTCTGGTGTTGAGCTTCAACTTTGCGCGCGCGTTCAGCTGCTTTCTCAGCTCGCTCAACCTCCCTCATCTCTTTGAGCCTCTGCCTCTCCACACGCCTCTCCTCGAGCTCAACTTGACGCTGCAGTCGAGCCTCCTCGCGCTGCTTCTTGGCCCGTGCTTTTTGGAGTTTCTCCTCCATCTCATCTCGCTCCCGTACTGCTTCTCTAGCTCGAGCCTCACGCAGCTTGCGAGGAGACCAGTGGACCGCGCCACCGTGATACTCCTGGCGCTGTTGGAGGTCAAGAGCTTTGCCCTTCTTCTTATGCTTCTTTTTATGTTGAAGAGCCTCCCTTAAGCCCTCATTCTCATGCTGTAAAAGCTCATACTGCACAGAGAGATGGTGAACGCTTGAGCGCAGCTTTCTTGCCTTATACTGATGGCTATCATTAACAGCAGCTCGTACTAACCGATCGAGCTTTCTCCAGTCGTGATCAGAGAGCCCTGAAGATGAGCTTCTCTCAGCTTCTGGCGTGCTAGCAAATCTACGGAGGATAACGTTGGCATCCATCGGCTGGTTGGTTGGTTGGTTGGTTGGTATTCATTTTTCGTCTAGTTGATGTGGAATAAGTCCATCATCTCGCCTCCCGAAGGGCATGTACGACGTGCTAAGCTATGGAATTACAGTGCTGATACACTACCTTAGAAAGCATTTCTTGCCTGCGCGGGTATTGTTACCATTTCAGAACTACAGCTCCCCGTCCAGTTGGGGAGGCTAAGCGATGTATGTATATTAGGGTAATTTCCTTGCATTCTGAGGCATATATGTGCCGTAGGAGAGAGAGAAAGAGAGATCGTATGAGTGGAGGGGGTGAAGGGGTGGAGAGGTGGAGGGGTGAAGAGTGTTGCATCGATTGTGCTGGACCTAGCAGAACTAGGTGCAGGTGTTTGCTGCTGTTGCAGGGCTGCAGGAGCTAGCGGGGGCAGATCTTGGTGAAGTACTGTGTAAGTTTGACAAAGGCGTCAAAGGCCTCTGGCTCCTTCACTAGTGCTGCAGTGTACGCTAGGCCATCAGCCTGGCTGGATGGTAGTATTAGTGGTCGCAGCGGCCATCTGCTAAAGCTCCCGCGGGTCTTGCGGCAGAGCACGAGGTGCTCTGGCGTCTTGTCGCGCCCGCATGAGCAGCTAAGGTTTGCATCCTTGTGATTGTACATTCGGTGATACCAGGCAAAGTCCCCATGCCTAGATTGGATGGAGAGGAGCCTGGCTAACGTGGCCCTTGGTAGGTCTAGTTCCCTTGGACTGCTGCGTGGTGCATAGTCCAAGTCCCAGCTCTTGTACCATTTCGAGAGCTTAGTCTTCTTGTCAGACCACCAGGTCTGTTGTGTGTGTCGCAGTGTCTTGCGGGCTATCGTCTTGATGCCTGAGAGTGTAGGCAGAGCGGCTTTTCCAGTCGGGGGTGAGGGGTGCTGGGCTTCTAGGTTGGCTAATCTGTCTGCTGCCTCGTTCCCCTCAATGTCTAGGTGTCCAGGGGCCCATTTGATAGAGACGTCGTGTGTCTCCATGGCGCCATGGCACTCCAGGAAAGCCCATTGAGAGGTAGGAGGTGCGTCGCCCCTGAGGCACCAGACCACTGAGGTGCTGTCTATGCACAGCCAGATTCGGCGGGTGCGGAGCTCTGGTTGCCTTACGGTATGCTGGAGGCCTCTCCATGCTCCTACTACTTCCGCGTCGAAGACGTGCGAGGTAGGGTTGAGTGACCCGCGTCCAGTGTGCAGTTGTTTTCCGTTCTGATACACTGCAAAGCCGTAGGTAACCCGCTTTTCTCCTTCCTTTGTGTACTGTTCAGAGCCATCTGAGAAGATAGTGACTTCTAGTGGTGAGAGCTGGGCCCACCATTCTTTAAAAGCCTTAGCTGCAGTCTTCTTGTCTAGGCTAAGCGTCGGGTCTGTTCGGCAGCCAGTCGAGTAGTGAGGGGCTGAGAGTGTAGTCCTGGGGGTCTCTGGTAGAAGAGATGCCATCTGTTGGACTTTCGTCTTGACTCGCTGGGGTTGTCCGGTTTTTACGCCCCTGTTTACGATAGGTACTGCTGTGCGCCTAGTGAGAGGGTGGTCTGCATCTGTAGTGCGCAGGTGGGTTGCAAATCTGAGTCTGGCTTCCTCGAGTGCCACTGCTGCCGGTAGCAGTCCGGCGTCTCGGAAGAGTGCAGCTATAGGGGTTGTTCTCCACGCTGGTAGGATGCCTCTTGCCGCTATGGCTAGTGTTTTGTCTATGGCAGCTATGTGCCACCCAATGTAAGCGCTGACCTCTTGTGGCCTGCCTGGTTTAAGTGTGTGTGGCTTTTTGGTGCGGCCTCTGTACCAGCATTCAGTTCCATACAGGAGTGATGGGTACACACAGGCAACAGTGGCCTTGCGGAGGGAGCTGGCTGGGGGTCCATAGGTAGTCCTAGCTAGGCTGCGAATGTGATAGGCTACCTTGGCAGCTTTTGCCGTGCGCGTAGCTACATGCCGTCGGAAGGTGAGTCTGCGGTCAAACCACACGCCTAACCAGCGCAGGGCTGGCTGACTGTGCTCTCCACCCGGGAGGATTGGATAGATCGTGAGCTGTTCATCTACGACGCAGGGAGGCGCATAGCTGCTCCGCTGTCTGGTCAGGTGGATCATTTCCTGCTTTTCTGGAGCAAAGGTAACCTTATTAGCCTCACCCCATGCTCTGATCTCCCTTAGGTCTTCTGCGAGGAGCTCGACGTTGTCGTCCATAGAGTGTGAGGCCTGGTATAGACATATGTCGTCTGCGTACCCAAACCTCCGTTCAGTGTCCATGGATAGTAGCTCTGCCAGGTACAGTGTGTACAGGACGGGTGAGAGAGGCGACCCCTGGGGTGTGCCGCAGGCAACTGCGTAGCTAGGAGTGGTGACCTGGCCAAGGCGGACTTGCACCCTCCGGTCAGTTAGGAATGAGTCTACAAAGAGGATCGTCCTTTGTGGCCAGCCCTGTTGGGCCATCCGATGCAACAGGCGGTTCTTCAGGAGAGCGTCAAACGCGCCTTGCACATCTAGGGTGACCATAGTGACGTGCTTTCCAAGCACCCATGCTGCTTCAGTGTCGTGGGTGAACGCTGCAGTGAGGTCTGCTGCAGAGCGTTTTGGAAGCGCGCCGCCATGCTGGGGGCTGAGGATCTTGTGTGTCATGGCAGTCCATGCAATACGTCTAGCCACAGTTCGTTCGAGTCCCTTTCCAATACAAGACAGAAGCGCTATCGGTCTCCAGGAGCGGGGCGATGTCCGGTCTGTTTTCCCCACTTTCGGTATCATGGCTACCTCTGCAAGCTTCCATTGCGCCGGGAAGTGGTTGAGTTCAAGACACCGCTGGAAGATCCTTCGTACGAGTTCCCCCACCTGAGTCCAGCAGGCGCGGAGTAGTCGCACTGTAGAGCGGTCAGTACCTGGTGATGTGCTTGACACCCCTATCGTGTTTCGCTCACACTCCTCAAGTGAGATGTGTGTGCTCCACGGGAGGGTGGCTGCAGCCTCCTGGTCTGGACGCTGTCCGAGGTCATCTTCTGCTGTGTAGCGGTTGAGAACTTCCTGTCTAAGTGCCTCTGCTTTCTCTAGGGGGTCTGATATCGTTCTGTTGTTCACTTCGAGGGGAGTGTCCTGGTTCTCTGGCGTGAGCTTGTGCCAGGCAATGATCTTGAACAGGTCCTTGTCGTCTCTAGCGTTATCGATGACGTGCCTCCAGTACTGCCTCTTGGCCTGTCGGACGGTAGTCTTGAAGGCCTGTCTCTCCTCTGGTAGACTGCCAGAGCAGAGCTGTCTAGCACGTTTGTAGGCCTGGTAGGCGGTCTTGCACTCCTCGGTCCACCATGGTGCAGCGCGGCCTTCCTTGCGGTTGAGCTTGCCTGCTGCCTGTACAGAGTGCTGTATAGCCTCTGTGAGCAGCGTGACGCATTCTTCTAGCTGTGCTGCATCCTGTGTTGCAAGCGGGTCTGCGATGTTTTGGGCACCCATTTCTACCAGCCCAGCGAACTTAGCTAGGCTCGCCTCTGGAACTCTGTAGTGGTACTGTTCTAGTTGCGGAGTGCCTGGTGTGGAGATGGGGACAGAGGTCACTATCGTCTCATGATCTGAGCCGCTGTGCATGCTAGCATCGACAGCAGACTGGGCAAACGGGATGTTAGAGAAGGTGAGGTCAAGAACGTGACCAGCGCAGTGTGTTGGCTGCCCTGGCACACCAATGTAGTCCATAGACGCGTTGGCAGCCCATCTAGCTAGCTCCACTCCTCCGTTGGCTGCAGTGATGGTAGGCTCAAAGGATTCGTGTCTGGCGTTAAAGTCGCCCCCGACAAGGCAGAGCTGAGGGGGTGTCAGATGTGTGACGTATTGAATGACGTCTGGGGTGTGTGGCTGTCTGTAGCAGTTGAGTATGGCGACTCCATTTACTACCGCCCATAGCATGTCTGGGTGGTTGAGACTCTCTCTAGCCTGGTACCGTAGGTGGCGGCCTCTGCGGATGTATGTCATCACTCTAGGGCGGACTGAGCCTGGTGTGTTGGGGCTGTCCCAGGTGCTGATAGGTGCTAGGTGCTTGAAACCAGGGTGAGTGGATGTTCTCGAGTTGGCACATGCGAAGGGCTCTTGAACACACACAACATCTATGCCCTTCTGGAAGGCCAGCTCTAGTGTTGTGATGTGCCAGGGCGAGCATCTGCCGACGTTGGCCCAGCATACACGGAGTTGTCTGCTTGGTAGACTGTGCTGTTGACGCCTGTTGTGGGCTGGTATGTTGTAGGGGTGTTCTAGCATGACGATGGCGGGTCATCGCTCATGCTGGTGTCTTCCCTCTCCGAGGTGGACGGGTCAGTGTGGATAGTCGATTGTGGGCGGATGCTGCCGGCAGACAGCTGTCCTACATTGAGGCTTCTCTGGCCTGTGGCGGCCCGCCTTGGTCTCTTTGCTCTGCCAGTGGAAGAGGAGGATGGATAGGAGTTAGTCGTTGTAGGAAGTGATGCGGAAGCCCTGCTATCTCCTTCTTGCCTCTGGGTGGGAGGCTGGGGAGGCGCTGTCTCCGATGCCTCTAGAGGAGTAGTCTCAGGCTGAAGCGTTGCCTGTCTGAGGGTCTCTTCGACTGTCCTGTAGAGGTGCTGCTGTGCTATCTTGCCTGCGCGTCGGATAGCCTTCAGCTCGGCTCTTGTAGGCTTGATGCTGTGTCCGTTGACCCGGCGAGGGGCTGCAGGGCAGTTGGCGTGGCTAGCTGGGTGTGGTCCGTGGCAGTTGGCGCACACGGCTTTGTGGGTGCAGTTGTCCCCGTACGGTCCTTGGTGTCTGTCTGTGCGGTCTCCACAGTGCACGCAGCGCGCTACCTGGGTGCATCGGGCAGCGTTACAGTAGCCCTGGCAGCCTGGGTTGTGGCGCTGGATGGTAGGGTGCTTGTTGATCACCTTGGAGTACTCGCTGATACCAAAAAGGCGGAACGAGCGGACTGGCTCCTTGTAAGAGATGATCCAGGTGGTAAGGCCACGGTGGTTGGCTCCATGTCGTGAGGCCCTGCAGCTGACCGGCTGCCTGCCTGTTTGCGAGCATACCTCTTCCTCCACTAGCTGGATAGTCGTGGGTAGTTCTGTGCCGTCGAGGGTTCGAAGGGAACTGGGTACTCCCTGTACTGCGTAGTTGATCCAGCGTTCTGGGACCCTTACCGCGTCTCCGTCTAGTGCTCTCGCTAGAAGTTCCTGGTTTTCTTGGGTTAGAAGCTGGTCCCGGATAGACTTATTAGCTGGGGTGATCGCCCAGCCTGTTTTGATTGGTGATGCGGCAGGTATGTCCCTCAGGGTGATTCCTCCTATGCTCTTGCAAACTGCCTGTCTTACCGCAAATGGTGAGGGTTGTTGCAGTCGCATTGTTGGGTTAGAGATGGCTATGAAGATTCGATCGTCTTCTTTGGGCTTAGCCGACGGACCAGGCCGGGGTTTAGCAGGGATCAGGGGTCGGTTGGCACCCCTATCTGAGATTTGGGGGTCTCTGGCTACGTCCGCCCAAGAGCGGCGTCCTGACTCTTGGCTCCCGGGGTTGCTGTGATTAGTGTCACTGCTCCAGCGAGAGCTAGGGGGAGAGTTGCTTGGGGAGAGGGAGGTCAGCGCGTGAACGACCCTCTGCTGCAGCTCCTGTGCGATCCTGGCTTCTTGCGGGTTAGTGTAGCCCTGTGCGTGTTGATCTACGGCTGCTGCGAAGGCAGTAGTGATGGTGTTCCATAGCTGGGTAATTTGCTGAGTCTCAGCGATGTGGCGTTGGACGGCATCAGAGACTCGAGGTTTGGGAGCGCCCCCACCGGGGTTCTGGCTGCTCAGAAGGGGCGCATGGTGCTGCATGTCCTCCTGGGGCCGTCTTGGAGCGCGTGTATACAACTGCTGGGGGATCTCGTAGTCTGGGGACCCTGTGTGCTGGGAAGAGGGAGACTCTGCCATCCTATTAAGCTCCTTGCGCGTCGCGCAGGGGGCCTAGGCGGACGTTAGAGGTACTCCCAGAGTGGCCGCAGTGAGCCGGATCGTTTGCTGTGATTTTTGGGGCTTCTGTGAAGGAAACCCAGAAATCAAAAGATTGGTGTTCGGTGGCATCCATCGGCCAGATCCCAGTAGCTTCGAAGCCCTTTAATATGAGGCTCTCTGTGAAGGACGATATCCAGGCATTCCAGAAGAGTGGGAAGAAGTCTCCTTTCTTAATTGGAATAAGACCTTGAGCCTTATGGAGATGGTTGGTGAGCTCATTGGAGTAGGCTTGAGAGAGTGGCTTAAACAGCACTACGTCAAGCGGCTGGAGCGTATGAGTCGAATGGGGGGGAAGGATTATAAGGATGATCCTGTGGCGATCACAGTAGTCGATAAACTCCATCGTGACATGAGATCCATGGCCATCAAGGATGAGCAGTCGCCATCTCCCTGATCGCTGCTTTGTATAGCGATCAAACACCTGCTCTAGCCAAGCTAGGCCTATGTCGTCGTTTGACCAGCCTGTTGGAGATGATGAGACAAAGACCTCATGCTCTCCTGTCTTAATATCCTCTACCCAACTTGATCGTATAGCTCCTTTTTTAGCTGCGTAGATAAGGCTTGGAGGCAGCGAGCTCCCATCGGCGCAGCAGCAGGCCAGGAGTGTCAGGAACTCGCGTGATCCATCCTGGAGAGATGCTTGAACCTCCTCCTTCTTCTCCCATTGACGCCTGCTAAATACCCTCTTGCTTCTGCCTATCAAGCCAATTAAGAAGCCCTTCTCATCCATATTGTATATATCTCGAGCCTCAAGGCGATATTCAGTAATCTTTTGATGCAGTAGCTTAAAGTAGAGACGATATTTTGACTCAGAATCAGCCAGGTGGCGAACACGATCCATAGCGGTGGTCCACTTTGAGATTATATGGATCTGGTGTCTGGTAATGAAGCGAGAAACCCATCGATCGCTCAGCTGCCGATGGGCTACTTCAGATGAGAAATTCCTGATCATCTCTCTCGTAGGAGGAAGGCCTCTCTCTGTAAGCTTTGTGATATATTGTATAAGCTCTAGCTCTTGTTGTTGGTTAAGAGCTTGTTGATTTAAGTATCTATCCTCCCGAGACGCTGTCACGCCTCTCCACCTTCGCCCCAGCGTTGAGCGGTTAACCTGGTATTTCTCAGCAACTTCCCTCAACGTAAAGTGTTCTCCTGGACCACGCAATTTCAAATCTTTAATTGCATCGTCGATAGGTGCCATAGCTGTAGCGTTATAGTCTGTTGAAGTTGTGGTGTTGAGACGCGGCTTGGTGTTCGGCGGGGCACGAGGTGTCTCCGGGCATGAGCTGTCCGTGCACGTTACACCACACCCTTTGCTCCCTTTAGGAGGTGCTCAGACGCGCTGGTAGTAGACCTTGGTAAGCTACCAAAGTGACTCTTGTACTTGTTTCGAATTAGAGTTAATTGCAACTCAAATTTATTTACGTTCTTTAGGGTTTAGGACTGCCAGGGCTTGTTGTTAGTGGGGAGTGGTGGTGATAGAGTCCGCAGCTTCACATTAAGGGTTAATATGACCCGTTGTGGGTCAAAAGGGACCAATCCAGCCCCTCGGAACCCTCCCTAGATGTTGCTAGGGGTAATAGTCATATCTTATGCAGCTTTAAGGCATACTAGGAACGCCTGCTTGTCTATGTGGTTGATCCGGTTGCGTGAGAGCCTGTTGACCTGATGCCCGTACTCCTGCTTTAAAGGGGCAAAACAACCTACGTTAAGCGGCTGCAAGAGGTGTGATAAGTGCGCAGGCATTGTAAGAGTTACAATATTGTTCTCTTTGCAGTATTAGGTGAATGCTGCTGCCTGGTGGCTCTCATGGCCGTCTACAAGTAGCAAACGGTGGGTCCTATAGGTACGCTCCTTAGTATGCCTGTTAAAGTGCTTTAACCAGTTAAGACTAAGCTTGTTGTTAGTCCAGCCGTTCTTAGAGACCCTAATCACCCAGTCCTAGGGCAGATCTTTGTTCTTAGTCTATTTAATCTAGTGGTCTTTGCCTTTAAGGATGATGAAGGGTGGGATGGCCCACCCTGTAGCATTCACGCCTAAAATTAACGCAGCCTACTCTTTACTGCCTGGCTGGATCTGCTTTGCTCGTCCTGGGTTCTCTACGTCTGCAACTACTGCTCCAGGTGTAATCTGACCTATTGCAAAGCTAGTCTTGTCAAAGTTGTACGCATTACAGCAAAATTCGGGCCATCATCAAAGCTCGATACTCTTAACACGACGCTGCCGCAGATGTACGATTCAAGGAGTACAGAAGAAGCAAAATTGCATTGTTACGTTGGCTTGTATAGTCGACACCGAGTGCGTAGATACCCCTCCGAGTGCTATCAGAATTACGTCTCAGTGTCGACCCAATTACCGTGAAGGCCTGGTCTCAATCTGATCGGGAGATCAATAATTGCTTGTGGCTTCTTGAAGTCCCTTGTGTCGACGATGTGAAGCTCGCTGGACATAGAAAAGTAATTGTTGACCAGAGCCATCACCCAACCATCTTCCTCCGCAATGTCAGCACCTTTCCGTGGGATGAAGACTGGTTCCTGTACCAAATGAGTTCGTCCCGGAAAGTATTTTTCGATCTGCAGAGATTGAGTATCCAGGTGCGCGATACAATTGTACGGGGGAAATCCGCCGCCCATCTTGGGTGCGATTTCGGCGAAATCCGTCCCAAGGGCTGGATCCATTACATTCATGAACACATGTCTGTGTTTCTTTCCAGCCAACATGTCGTTGATCCGTGGAAACTCAGTGTCTTCTTCGACAAGGACTTCAGGCACAGGCAGGTCCAAGTTGTCGGACCGAGGATCGAACGTGAAGCGGACTAGAGGTGATATGATCTCCTGGGGGTTGGGTGCGTTGCCATTAGCGTCGGGCCACCAAAAGAATACATTCTTCTCGCTCAATGGAAGCTCCAGCACAATATTTCCAGCGTCGTTCTCGTAGGCATTCACTGTGTGACCCGGAAATGCGTTCGGGGCGCGAAACCATTTGACATCGGTCCCAGATGCGCCGCGACGAGGGAGGACTCCGAGATAGAAGGGAACATCGGGATCCCATTGCCAGTGTTCACCCCCTTGCTTCATGCGCTCGACATCACAGATCTGTGGTATCATAGGGAACAATACCTGCTTCCGTTAGTCTGTTCTCTAGTACGGCCGGTGGACGGAAATTATACCCAGTTCTCTGTGACCGCAAAGTCATGTATCATTGCGACAATAGGAGCTACGAGCCACACAGTTTGCACGATCTTTTCGTTGTGGTCGATGGTGAAGTAGCACACGTCAGGTGTGCCGTCACCTTTCGCCTCGTAACCGAAACAGACAAGCTCTTTGGTTGCGTTATCGTACTTGGGATGAGCCGTGAACGTCAAGCTTGGTAGTTGACCGTTAAAGGTCTCCAAACCTATAGTTTCGAGTGTCTTCGGATCGAGCGAGTAGGGAGGAGCGTCCTCCTTAATTGCAAGAAGACGACCATTGAAATGGAAGACCATAGTGTTAGCAGTAGTTCGTAACTTGAACTCAATAGCGTCTGTGTATTTATTGCGGTATTTGCCTGCGAGCGTAAGTTCTCATGCTGCGTCGGTGTGGAGGCGTGCCCTACCCGCAAGAGGTTTTCTAGCTTCACGTTCCCTTATAAACTTTTCGGTTCTTACATAGCGTTGCTGGAAGTCGCAACGCCCTCCTTTAACGCGAAAAGCACTAATGCTACCATCGCCATTGAACCACTAGGACAAGCCAAGTCAGCTAGATGCCACTTTCTTAGAGCAAATCGGGTGACCACATGCCGGATCGTTTTCTACGAAAGAAGGTAGCTGTGGATCAGGCATAACTCGGTAGAATGTGCCATCGATCTCGTCCGGTATTTGACCTCGAACCTCAAGGCTGTTGATGTTGCCCTCGAAACGACATGGTTTCATGAATCCAGAAAACTGTGGTTTTGGAGGAAAGGCGCTTGGCGCCTGGAAACGATCAGCCATTGAGTAGAAGAAGTGACAGAAACAATGAATACTGTCTTCATGCCATAGCACGATGCTTAAATACCGATTCGTTTGCCGGCCGTGTGCTCATCCAGAGCCCGGGTCGGGGCCCCGCGGACAGTCCCCGCCCGCACTTCCGGCGCTCCCGGTGCTCCGGGGGAGCCCGGGGCCCCGGACATAGCAACCCCGCCCTTATATTCTACAGGATAAGCTCGGCTATATAGTTTCTAGCTATATATAATTTCTAGCAACTCTACCTAAAGTAGCTATATAGTATTAAATTATAATTAATTTTTACTTAATATATTAATATAGATTTTAAAGAGCTTATTATAACGTACCTTACAGGCGAACACTATATATAGGCAAACGCCGCACCTTATTTTACTAGTTAAACCTCTATTTTTACTTCTAAATAACTCTTCTAGTACTAGGTATTAAATACTAAATTTTTTTATAGTAGAGCTGCAAGTATATAAAGAAGCTATTTCTAAAATCTAAAAGGTATAACGTACCTCACGGGCGAGCCGTCCACACGGGCGAGTCGTCCACTTTTGCCAAGACTCTCCCCCATCATACCCTACTTTAGCCTGCATCAGCCTACTCTGGGCTAGTATAGGGCAAAGCAACCTGTAGTATTACTCAGGGACCTCTTCTACTTCATTCTTGCACGTTCGCGCGTTATGCCCTGTCTCTCCGCACGTTCTACAGTGTCGTTGGGATGGTTCACCCCCTTCAGCGCGCACCTGCTTCTTTGCCTTCTTACCATCACTACGCGCCCCAAACTCCTTTGGAGCAGTCAGTAGCTGGCCCTCCTTAATTGTTAGGCTTTCCTCTGCCTTAATTCGCTTTCTTTTGTGTGATCTGCGTTGCGTAGCTGCCTCAGCAGCTGCTTCAAGTTCACAAATGCGCTTTTGCGCTAAAACCAGCTTATGCGATAAAACAGCTCCCCCCTTTGCGTAGTGCTCAAGCGCGCTTAGCACAGAATTAGGTAAGCTACCCTGCTGTGCCTTGTACTTGTCTCGAATTAGAGCAGATTGCGACCTAAATTCCAGGGTATTGCTTGGTGTTTGCGACTGCCAGGGCTCGTTGCTGGCAGGGAGTTGTGGTGAAGGCGTGCGCAGCTTCACATCAAGGCCCATTATGACCCGTTGTGGGTCAAAGGGGACGAGTCCAGCGCCTTAGAACCCTCCTTAGATATTGCCAGGTGTTATCGCAGCATCGTAGGCGCGCTTAAAGCATGGTAAAAACTCAGGCTTTGTAATGTGGTTGATCCGGTTGCGCATAGAGTCTTCGGCTTGGCGCCTATACGCGCGCTTTAAAGGACCAAAATAGCCTACATTAAGCGGTTGAAGGAGGTGCGATGAGTGAGGAGGCATGCAGACAGTGATAATCTTGCTATCCTTGCAGTATTGCTGGAAGTCCAGCGAGTTGTGACTCTCATGGCCGTCAATAATAAGCATACGGTGGGTGCCTACTGTACGTCCCTTTGTATGCTCGTCAAAGTGCTTTAACCACTGCAGACCAAGCTGATTTGTAGTCCAGCCGTTCTCAGAGATCCTAATAACCCAGTCTTTAGGCAGGTCTTCTTCCTTGTACCAGTTAGTGAGCTAGTTGCGCGCTTTGAAGATAATAAAGGGTAGGATAGCCCACCCTGTAGCATTAATGCCCTGGATAACTGTTGTCCACTCCCAGTTGCCTAGCTGGACCTGCTTTAGTCTTCCTCAATGCTCTAAAGCTGTAACAACCGCTCTAGTAGATATCTGGCCCATCATGAAGCCTGTCTCATCAAAGTTGTACGTGTCGTTATCCTAGATGCCATACTTGGCTTTAATGTTGGCTACTAGGCTAAACCAGCCCTGTATAACCTCAGGATTCTCGCAGAGGGCTCTCCTGTAGTCGTACTTGCGATTAAACTTCACTTTAAGCTCTGGTTGGCGTGAAACAAACGTACTGGCCCAGTTTGCGCCAACATAGGCCATACCACGCTCATTGCGCAGAGAATTGGCCATATCAGCCACAGCGTCAAGCCGGGGGGGAAATCCTCGTGCGGCTAGCTCAAGTACGTGCTCAACAAACACCTGCTCCTCAGCATTGGTCAGGTTCCGTGAGTTGGCCATAGTATCAGCGCGTGAAGGTCGTCCAGCGCGTCTATCGCGTAAGGTTGCTCGTGGCGCGTTGTAGATAGCTGCAGCACGTCGCTCAGAAAGTTTAGGGTCTTGAATAAGAGCTTGAAGCGCAAGCTGTACTTGAGATTCGCTTGATGTGTTAGTTTGGCGCTGTTGTTGAGGCATTAGTGTAGGAAGGGTGTTTTGGTGTGGTCTTGGCAAAAGTGGGCGACTCGCCCGTGTGGACGGCTCGCCCGTGAGGTACGTTAACAGCTAAACTATAAATAATATTAGTATAGCCTAGTTAAAGTACTTTACTAAGTAGATAAAAAAGTAAAAAGTAGGTAGCTATATACTTCTTATAATTATTAGCTATAAGAGCTATAACTTACTTATTTTCTATAATCTCTATAAGAAGAATAAGATAATTACTTTTTATAACGTACCTCACGGGTAAGTGGGCCACCCTGTCTAGTGGGCCACTTTTGCCAAGACCACACCAAACTTCACATTAAATTGTAGTATAGTAACAGCACCTCGCGTATGGGGGTTCTGAGGAAGACGTCCTGGCAAGGTCCATGGTAGATAAGTGTTATTTACACGTTCGCGCGTTGTGCCCTGTCTCTCCGCACGTTCCACACCGTCGTTGGGATAGTTCACCTCCTTCAGCGCGCATCCTCTTCTTTGGCTTCTTACCATCACCACGCACGCCAAACTCCTTTAGAGCAGTTAAACGCTGTGCCTCTTCAACTGTTATGCTCCCTCCTGTTTGAATTCGCTTCCTTTTATGTGATTTGCGCTCTGTTGCAGCTGCTAGAGCCTCTCGAAGCTCATCACGTTCCTTTCTCATCAACGCAAGCTGGTGCGCTACCTTTGCTCCCCCCTTTGCATAGTGCTCTAGCGCGCTATACACTGAATTTGGTGAGCTGCCCTGCTGCCTCTTATACTTGTCTCGAATTAGAGTTGATTGCGACTGAAATTCAAGCAGGTTTTTGGGGGTTTGGGACTGCCAGGGCTCGTTGTTGGTAGGTACCGAGTCCGTGCGCGTGACGCCCACCATCGCGTAACGCCCCGCTGAGATCCTATCGACTTGTTGAAAAATAAGGTTACTGAGCCACGAACAACAGCAAATATTGTATAATATTGTAGTAGAGTAGTAAATAGACCTATGTGAACTACTTGTGCTACTTGTATTTACTTGGAAGCCTAACGTTGCGTCCGCGGCGAGTAGTGACTGGTGGAGGAGCTGAGGGTGCCTCAGGGGCTTCTTTCGCACCACCAGCATCACCAGCTTGTTTCTGACGCTTATTGCTACCTGAGGTAGCTTTTAAGGCTTTACGCTTACCCTTTTGGGATAATTGGATAGCAGTAGTAGCTTGACGAGCGTCCCTTTGACGCTGCGCTTCAGCTGCCTTCTTAGCCTTCTCCTGCACCCTCACCTCCTTAGCTCTCTCACGCTCTGTACGCTTCTCCTGAGCCTCTCTTGCTCTCTGAAGCTTAATTGCTACTTGCTCTTGCTTCTGACGTAGCTTTTGAAGATGCTGCTCCTCCTGTTCTTGCTCATTGATCTTCCGACGATAGTGTGCCTCTCTGACCTTCCGAGGAGACCAAAATACAGGTTGACTTTGGTACTCCTTCCGCTGTTGGAGACTCAGGGGCTTACTCTTCTTATTGTGCTTCTTCCTGTGTGCAAGAGACTCCTGCAGGCCTTTGTTCTGCTCAGTAAGCAGCTCAACCTGGGCAGTAAGAGAGTGAATTGCCCCTGTCAGCTCCCGCACTGCCTCACTGTCAGGTTCCTTCACATGATCCTTAAGTACCTGCCTTATACGCCTCCAGTCTGTTGGTCTAAGAGCTCCTGATTGTTCTTCTTTGTCTGTATAAGTGTTGTTGACTTGTTTGAGTACAGCAGAGGCGTCAGGGGGCCATATCCCTGTGGCTGCAAAGGAGTTGACGATTGTTGACTCCTGAAATGAGCTCTGCCACGCCGCCCAGAACAGGTGTAAGAAGTTTGATTTAGTGACTGGAGAGGTCCCCTGACTGCTTTGGAGGAACTGCGTAAGCTCATTTGAGTATGCTCGTGCCAGAGGTGAGAACAGGCAAACGTCCAGTGGCTGGAGCCTGTGTGTTGAGTGAGGGGGAAGGATCATCACGAGTATCTTGCGTTGGTTGGCGTACTCAATAAAGTCAGGGGTAACGTGGCTCCCGTGGCCGTCAAGTATCAAAAGACGATACTTTCTCCGTGCTGTGGCCTTAGTAGCGCGATCGAACACCTGTTCAAGCCAGGCAAGAGCTATCTCGTTGTTGCTCCAGCCTGTACTAGATGAGCTGACAAAGACTGAGTGTTCCCCTGGCTTGATATCCTCCACCCAGCCTGAGTATATAGCTTGATTGGCTGCTGGGTATATGAGGCTTGCTGGCAGGGCTTCCCCTGAGGCACTTATGCAAGCAATAAGCGTGATCCACTCCCGTGAGCCGTCTTGGAGAGTACCTCTGACTTGCTTGCTGTCCCACAGTGGCCGGGAGAACACTCGTTTTGCACGTTCAAGTACCCCGATCATGAAGCCCTTCTCATCCATATTGTACATGTGCTGAGGCTCAATGCTGTACTCAGCTATCTTGCTGTGTAGAAGTGTGAAGTAGGCCTCAAAAGAAGCCCCTGAGTCAGCTTGGTGGCGATTGCGATCCTTCCCTGTTGCCCATTTGGTGACCAGTTCAGCTGTGTGACGGTGGAGGAAGCGAGTAACCCAGCTATCAGAGACGCTGCTACCAGCTACTTTAGACGCGTAATTTCGGATTTGAAGCCTGTTAGGAGGGAATCCGTCCTCAGTAAGCTTATTAATAAGCTTAATAAGCTCTTGTTCTTCAGTGTTGTTGAGTTTCCG
The DNA here is from genome assembly GCA_016630955.3 of Didymella arachidicola. Lineage (NCBI taxonomy): Eukaryota > Fungi > Ascomycota > Dothideomycetes > Pleosporales > Didymellaceae > Didymella > Didymella arachidicola. The sequence continues at coordinate 2,961,719 of CM049987.1, forward strand.
TTGGTTAACTGCTTTGACCTCCCTAGAAGTTGAAACCCCTTTGTGCCTCCGCGCTAACGTAGACCGATCAACTCCCTTTGCTTTAGCAAACTTTGTGTATGAAAGTTGTTCTTTATGATTGCGCAAATCGAATTCTGTAGCCGCTTCTTGAATTGAGTCCATATTGACTGAGCTATGGGGTGTTGAAGATGGGGTGCGATTTGCTTAGCGGGGCGTTACGCGATGGTGGGCGTCACGCGCACGGACTCGGTAGTTGGGGTGATGGAGTCCGCAGCCTCACATTGAGGGTTGATATGACCCGTTCTGGGTCAAAGGGGACCAATCCAGCGCCTCGGAACCCTCCCTGGATGTTGCTAGGGGTGATAGTCGCGTTATATGCTGCTCTTAAGCATACTAGGAACGACTGCTTGTCTATGTGGTTGATCCGGTTGCGCGAGAGCTTGTTGACCTGATGCCCGTACTCCCGCTTCAAAGGGGCAAAACAACCCACATCAAGCGGCTGCAAGAGGTGCGATGAGTGCGCAGGCATTGTAAGAGTTACAATCTTGTTCTCTTTGCAGTATTGGGTGAATGCTGCGGCCTGGTGGCTCTCATGGCCGTCTATAAGTAGCAAACGGTGGGTCCCATAGGTACGCTCCTTAGTATGCCTGTTAAAGTGCTTCAACCAGTCAAGACCAAGCTCGTTGTTGGTCCAGCCGTTCTCAGAGACCCCAATTACCCAGTCCTGGGGCAGATCTTTGTCCTTAGACCAGTTGGTGGTGTGGGTTTTGGCTTTAAGGATAATAAAGGGTGGAATAGCCCACCCTGCAGCATTTACGCCTAAGATTAACGTAGCCCACTCCTTATTGCCTGGCTGTATCTGCTTTGCTCGTCCTCGGTTCTCTACGTCTGCAACCACTGCTCTAGGGGTAATCTGACCCATTGCAAAGCCAGTCTCGTCAAAGTTGTACGTGTCTTCGTCCACAATGCCGTACTTAGCTTTGACATTAGCTACTAGGCTGAACCAGCCCTGTATTATCTCAGGATCCTCGCAGAGGGCTCTCTTGTAGTCATACTTGCGACTAAACTTTACTTTTAGCCTTGGTTGACGCTTTACAAACGTACTGGGCCAATTTCGGCCAACAGGGGCCATTCCACGCTCTTGTCGCAGCAAATTGGCCATATCAGCCACATCTGACAAGCGAGGGGGTTCTCCTCGCTGTATAAGGTAAAGAACGTGATCAACAATCGCCTCCTCTGCGTGCTCATCCAGATACCGTCGGCTAGGCATAGAATCAACTCTTGAGGGCTGTCCAGCGCGTCGTTGGGCTAGTGTAGTTCGGGGCACGTTGAAGATAGCTGCAACGCGTCGCAGGGAGAGATTCGCATCCTGTTTGATAGCTTGAAGTGCAAGCTGTATCCGAGCTTCTTTTAACGCGTCTGATTGACCTTGTTGTTGAGGCATTAGTGTAGGGAGAGAGTTTTGGTGTGGTCTTGGCAAAAGTGGCCCACTAGACAGGGTGGCCCACTTACCCGTGAGGTACGTTATACCTTTATACTTATTATATATTCTATAGCTACTTAATATAGGCTACTTTACTCTCTTAAAGTAGGCGTATAGTAAAGAGATTGAAGCTTTAGTAGTAGACTATATTAGTTAAATTAATAAAAAGGCCTTTATTATAACCCTTATAAAGGATTTTAAGAAGGTGTTTTCATAGACAAATATTAGATTAAGCTTTAGAGTAACTAGCTAAGTACCTAATAATCTATTAGTAGTGTAATTAAAGTTTAATATTAAGTATTACACACTAACACCGCCTCTACTAGGGGCGACCTAATAGAACCCTAAGACACCTACTAACGCCGCTAAGATAGAGGCTTAATTAACGTTGCTTCGCGATCGCATCTAAAGGCACCAAGGATTGTCACCTTCTCCTATAGTTGAGATAATAGACTAGCTGCAAAAAGGTACTGCAATAATACTGCATTTACAGACGTTACTAGCAGCCTAAGTGCTGTAGCTTAAAGCATTAAATAAGGCTGCTTCTAAACGCAAATTGCGCAAAAGAAAGCAAATTTAGAAGGGTGGAGACCTCTTAGAGGAACAGGTAGAAGATTTAATAGCCTAATGTAACGTTAGAGCGCAGGTAGAGGGGGAAACGCGTGAGGGTAGGGCCCGAGCAGGTGCAAGCAAGCAGGACAAAAGGCACTGCAAGCGCTGCGGCGAGACAGGGCACAACTCGCGCACGTGTGAGAAAGATGCAGTAGACGTTAGCGATTAAGAATATCTACTGTATATTATAGTACAACGTTGTAGTGTTAAGCGATTGCGCATAGAAGGCCTAATAGTTTGTTAGGGTGCGTTACTCGCTTGTGTACGTTACCGTGTCCGTGCACTCAATGCACGCCGTCAGTCAATGCACGCGCATCACCAAAACGGGCTACAGAGACTTGAGGCTGTAGAGCCACACACAACAGCTTGTATTACAGGATAACTTAGTGGAGCATTCTATCAACCTATAGAACAAACTTTCTTACCAAAACTTTCTTGGCCGAAGGATTTTGCGGCCGCGAGTGTTGGTTTGGTGTGGAGGTGTTGGCGTACGCGCTATGCGCGAGGCACCAGCTACATCATCCCCAGCACTACGTTTCTGCTTCTTCTTTGGTGCTTCTTTCTCCAGAGCCTTGCGCTTGCCTATAGAGGGCTTTCGTATAGCTTTTTGAGAGTTGCGAGCTTGCCTTTGACGCTCTCTCTCAGCCTTGCGTTCAGCGACTTCCTTAGCCTTCCTAGCCTTCTGCTGGTCACGCTCTTCCTTCTCCCTTGCGCGCGCATCACGCTTCTCCTGCGCAATCTTCTCATTGTATAGCTTATTAGCCTTAGCAAGCTCCCTCATGTCAGCTTTCTCCTTCTCGTCTGCCTCTCGCTCCTCCCTTGCAAGCCTCATGCGGGTCTTGGCTTCCCTGAATGACCGAGGAGTCCACATCATTGAAGGCCCCCAGTACTCATAGTGTTGCAGCAGGTCTAGAGACTTGCCCTTCATCTTTCTCCTTTTCTTAACAGTAAGAGCGTCAAGCAGGCCCTCATTTTCGCTCTGTAGAAGGGTGTTCTGTATAGCCATGTGGTGGAGCGATTGCCGAACAATAGATGCGTCCTTCTCTGAGGCACTACTCAACGCGCGTTTTATGACTGTATTCAGTTTCTGCCATGCCTCGCCGCCGTATGTAGGAGCTTCCTCTGAAGCGTTGCTAGAGGTGTCTGAGTCGTCGTTGGTGAAGCGATCGAGTATAACATTGGGGTTAAATGGGTGTACACCTGTCGCCTTGAACGAGCTAAAGATATTCTTTGCAGTGAAGCTGCTTGCCCAAGCATCCCAGAACAGGCTAAAGAAGTCAGCTTTAGTTACAGGCACTAGGCCTTGATGCTTGTGAAGGCGTGTTGCCAGCTTCTTTGAGTATGCTGTGCTGAGAGGCTTAAACATTACCACATCAAGCGGCTGCAGCGTGTGCGTGCTGTGAGGTGGATAGATACCTAACAGTATCTTATGCCTGTGGCAATACTCCAGAAACTCTTCTGTTAGGTGGCTCCCGTGGCCATCCACAAGCAACAGGCGGTACTTTCTCCGAGCTTTGGCTGTTGTGAAGCGCTCAAACACCTGCTGGAGCCAGGCAAGACCAAGCCCATCGTTTGACCAGCCACTGCCTGATACTCCAAAGAAGGCCATATGTTCTCCTACCTTCACATCCTCTACCCATGTGTTTTGTATGTTCTTTGAGTCAGCTGCGTAAATGAGAGCTGGCGGCAACGCTGTGCCGTCAGCGCATACACACGCTAACAAGCTTATCCATTCACGATTACCATCCTGCAGCATCTGCTTAAACTGCTTCTTCTTAAACAGCCTCCTGCTAAAGATCCTCTTCTGTCTGCCAACGGCTCCAACCATGAAGCCTTTCTCATCCATATTGTACGTATGCTCAGGCTCCACTTCGTAGAAGTTGATTTTGCTGCCTAGCTGTTCAAAGTACACCTTGTACTTATCACTAGAGTCAGCAGCGTGGCGTTGTCGATCCATAGAAGTGCTCCATTGGGATGTAAGCTCATCTTGGTGTCGGTGGAGGAAGCGTGTGACCCAGCTCTCGGAGACAGGGTGTCCAGCGATATCAGACGCGTAATTCTGCACCATCTCTCTTGTAGGAGGTAACTTTTGCTCTGTCAATCCCTCCAGATACGTCACAAGCTCTGCCTCCTGTTCTGGTTGAAGATTGCGACGTGCTAAACCTGCCTCTGCACGCGACCCGCTGACACCTCGGTGCTTGCGCGACAACGTTGAGCGATTAACACTATGCTTTTTAGCTATTGTCGCGTAGCAAACTTCTTCGCTAGAGTTAAGAGCATCTAGCTCTGCAAGGGCTTCTTCCATAGTCATCGTGGCGTTGAGTTGTGGGGGGTGCGAAGTTGGGACGAAATCGCGATCGCGTGCATTGACTGACGGCGTGCATTGAGTGCACGGACACGGTACTCGCTTGTAACTTACGTTATTATTTTAGAAAAAAGTTATTAAACTTAACTATGTTAACGTACATCACGGGCGAGTGCATCACCGAGCGAGTGCATCACTTTTGCCAAGACCCCACCAAAATACCAACCCTACACCAATGCCTCCACAACCACAACAGATAGACGCGTTAAAAGAAGCTTAGATACAGCTTGCTATCTAAGCTCTTAAACAAGACCTAAAACTCTCCTAGCGACGCGCTGCAGCTATCTACGGAGTCCAACAAAGTACACTAAGTCGAAGACGCGCCGGAAGACCTTCACGCGTTAATACCATGGCCAACTCACAGAATCTAACCAATACTGAGGAGGGGGTGATTGTTACACACATACTTGAGCTCTCTGAGCAAGGACGACCTCCCCGGCTTGCAGATGTGGCTGATATTGCCAATTCTCTGCAGAAAGAGCGCGGTTTGGCCCCTGTTGGCTCAAACTGGGCCAGCACGTTCGTTTCGCGTCAGGAAGAGCTTAAAGTAGTGTTTAATCGCAAGTACGACTACAAGAGAGCCCTCTGCGAAGATTCTGAGGTCATACAGGGCTAGTTTGACCTTGTAGCTAATACTAAAGCTAAGTATGGCATCCAGGACAACAACACGTACAACTTCAACGAGACAGGCTTTATGATGGGCCAGATAAGCTCCAGAGCAGTCGTTACAGCTTTAGAGAACCGTGGACGGGCAAAAGCAGTCTAGCTAGGCAATCGCGAGTGGGTAACAGTCATCTAGGGCATCAATGCTACAGGGTAGGCCATTCCGCCCTACATTATCTTTAAAGCCTGCCGCCACCAGTCTAACTAGTACAAAGACGATAACCTGCCCTAGGATTGGACTGTTGCTGTCTCTAAGAACGGCTAGACTACTAATAAGCTTGGTTTTAACTAGTTAAAGCACTTTAACAGGCATACAAAGACGCGCACTGTTAGCACCTACTGTTTACTAATTATTAACAGCTATAAGAGCTACAACTCTAAGGTATTCAAGCAATACTGCAAGGACAACAATATTATAGGTCTATGCATGCCTGCGCACTTATTACACCTCCTGCAGCTACTTAATATGGCTTGTTTTAGCCCTCTAAAGAAGGCGTACAGGGATAAGGTCAATCGGCTTATACACAACTAGATTAACTATATTATAAAGCAGGAGTTCCTCCTATGCTTTATAGCGGCTTATAACAAAGCTATAACCTCTAGCAATATTTAAGGAGGGTTCCAAGGGGCCGGATTAGTTCTGTTTGCCCTAGATCGCGTTATAGTGACCCTAAATGTGAAGCTGCGCACCCTATCGCCACTACTCCCCCAAAACAGCCCGCTCTGGCAGTCGCAAACCCCAAGCAATACCCTAGAATTTAGGTCGCAATCAACGCTTGTAAAGAAGAGGATTTAGAGACATATAGACAGCTTACCAACCTCTATGGTTAAAGCGTTTAAGAAGGTCTTAAAGGGGGCAGCAATAGTTGCGCACAAGCTGGCTTTAGCACAACAGGAGAACGCTGCGCTTCACGCAGCTCTAGCAGCTGCTACAGAACGTAGATCGCGCAAAAGAAGGCATATCCAGACAGAGGGAAGCCTCACGGTTGAAGAGGGCCAGCGGCGGACTGCTCTATCAGAGTTTGGCGCACGTAGTGATGGAAAGAAGAGGAAGACACAGGTGTGTGCTGAAGGAGGTGAACCATCTCAACGACGCTGTGGACGGTGCAGAAAGAGTGGGCACAACGCGCAAACGTGCAAGAATAGAGTAGAAGAGGTCTCTAAGTAATATTACAGCTTGTTTTGCCTTATGCAGGGCCAATTCGTGGTGTTCTGGGCCATACCGTGGGTGATTTTGGTGGGGTCTTGGCAAAAGTAATGCACTCGCTCGGTGATGCACTCGCCCGTGATGTACGTTACGCGATAAAAATTAAGCTAATGCATTTGTAGCATGCTTCAAGAACGCCAAAGTTATTTAGTTGGACAAGTTGGCCGGACGCCACCACCCCATCCCTTTTTCTGTTTCAAGCCCAATACATCACTAAGGTACCAGCGTAGTGTTAAAAACACCGACACAGTGATTTTACACTGCACTTTTAGGTAAAATAGTCTATTTTCACTGCATATAGGTAAGTTTACACTAGAACTAGGTTATCTTTAATATTTTGTTATCAACTATAGTCTATTGTCTATCTCCTATCTTATTGTCCATCTCCTATCTTATCGTCTATCTTATTGTCTATCGCATCGTCTATCTCCTATCTCATCGTCCATGTCCTATCACCCTCTACCATAATTTGCATAGCATAGATAGCATAGATAGCATAGATAGAATAATAAAGTCTTAATTATATCCTTTATCTAGTCTAAAATACACTGCACCTTTATGTAAAATACACCCCTAACGCGGTGTAATCAGCGGGCTTTCTTCTGTGTATTTCACTCGCCAATTTTGCCGTGTTTTTACCCGTCCTGGTACCTCAGTGCATATATTCACGATCACAAACAACACGTTCTCGTCCCTAGAATCGCTTAAGACGATCAAGCGAAGTACGAGGGCAATTTGGTATTGATCATTGACAAAGGTGCAAAGGACGCTCCTCTGCCAGAGGCTCTGAGCTGCGTTGCAGCCTACACAGCAGGGAACAATATCTCGTGATGGACGAGACCCCAGGCTCGCAGGTGGTGTGCCTCAACGGGGATTTTCCAAGGAACTGAACACTTTCGCACCCATCAGTCCGGCTCTTGTGACCTCTGAGACGATCAGAAATCTCTCGAAATTGAACCTCAAGATAGTGGTAGACGAAGAAACAAGACAGGAGTAGTTACTGGGCGATCTGCTCTTTCATTGTGCCTATCTTGTCCACTACCTCTCTGAAGGTACTACGCTACGCAAAGGGTCCCTCATCACGACGGAACACTGCGGGGGTTCGGTGCTGGTCTACATCTGCCCAAGTACCTTGTTTCAGGTACTGTGATGGAGGTCGGTCTGACTAAGATCGTGACTTTGAAAAACTACGTGAGTTGTATGAGATTAGTGGAGCAATCTAGTAGAGTTTCAAATGCGATTGCCATGCGAGTCACATTAAGCCCCTAATCCGGAGTCGAGTGAGTGACAGACAACGCAAAGCCAGGCTTCTGATTACGCATTGCAGCGTGTTCTGGTAAAGTCCAAAGACATCGAAGCCCAGTATGATTGGATCAGACCTCAATTACATGTACTATCTTGATATATCCAATGAACACTTCGAGGCGCCGTGCCTAGTCAGATACCAACGACTCTATATCCTGGCCGTTGTAGCGGTACAAGCCAAGAGCTTTTAGCATAGGCTCGTCGTGGACTCTGTACAAATACACTGTTTCTTCTCCTCCTGCGTGATGTTGGTATTCATACCATGCCGGAACGCAGAATGTATCACCCTTCTTCCATTTGAATTCCTTTCCAGCAATGACGGAGCTGCCACGGCCTTCGATCACATGGAAGACCGAAGAAGCTGTTTCCTGTATCGCTGCGGTACGCCTTCCAGCAGAAATGCGAAGTGCAGCAGCACCCAGTGTGCGGCTAACTTCTAATGTTTAGCCACGTTCAAATTAGACTGTCACTGTAACGTACTTTCTGATTTGTCAGCCCTCAAGTACCGCTCCATGGTGCTGTCTCCGCTACCGGCATCGAGTTGAGCCTTCATACGCGACCACGGGAAAACAATCGGCGATTTTGAAGTGTCAACATCTTCCGCCGGGTACCGCGGAGCATCGAAGTGTTCGACAAAATGCACCGGATAGTGAACAAAGTTCGGCAGATCGAGGCCATCGAGCCAGATCATAGGACCGGAGCCGTCTTTACCGTGATCATGCCAGTTCCAGGTTGGCGTCAGTATCACATCGCCGCGCTGCATCTTAATGCGACGTCCATGTACCGCGGTGAATCCTCCTTCGCCTTCTATGATGAAGCGGCAAGCAAAGGCGGTGTGACGGTGAGCCGGCGCGGTCTCGTTTGGCATAACGAGCTGCAGGCCGGCATAGATCGTGTCAGTTGTAAAAGGTGCCTCTTTGTTTGTTTTATTAGCCTCTTGCAATAACTGGAAGCACTGCGGTACCTCTCTCTGGGTTCACGAGCATGAGTACACGCCGTTCAGCTTGGCGCTCAGTGATGAGCTCCCCAGCCTCCAACAGAGTCGGCCGTATCTCGCCATAATCCCATACATGAGGCTTGCATCTGGGATTAGGTAGCGGAGGATTGAGTCGGTTCATCTGTGCCCACAAAGGCTTCACATTGCACTTCTCAGCCGCATCCAGAAGCTGCGCAACTGAGTTTTCGTGGTGGCTGCTCGTAGAAGCACTATTCTGGGTTTTGGTAGTTGTTGTGGTGGAACTCATGATGTCGTAAGGTACAAAGATAGCGAAAAATTGAGTATGCACTCACGTTCGAACCGTTGCGGAGACATGTTCAACGGGATGTTATACAGCCTTCATCCCGTGGACGGTCCACATTCCTATGCGATCCGGCCCTACCCGGCGTCGACAGCCTCGGATGCGGCGGAAGTTCCGGGGAGATAAGATCACCAGGTCATCTGCGCCTCAACAATCCATTTCCGGTCCCGCGACATCTTTCCCCCCTCCCGTGCAGCTCTCACTGTCGAGCGACCATCGGCTTGTTACAATGAGCTCCGATGACACGGTTAGTCACAAGACTGCGCTAGGCTCTACGGAGGGCAACACCGGCACCCGGCCAGCGAAGCGGCACAGGATTACGATCGCTTGCTCTTGGTGCAGACAACGGAAATCTCGTGTAAGTCAGTAGTCACAGTCATGGTTTGAGGAACCTGCTTGGACCAACAAGGCCGATTTGACAAAATTACGGCGTTTCAACATCTTCCGCTTTTTCGATAGCTAACATGCACGGTCATGGCAGTGCGATGGATCGCGGCCAACATGCTCTGCGTGCAGCGCAAATGGATACCAATGCGTGTACTCCACGGACGCAGTCTCTCTAAGTAAGACAGTTGCTTCAAAAGAGTCAGTGAATTGCTCGTCACCTCCCGCACGCGACTGAGTGGTAACTCGCAGACTGTTCGAGACCCTGGAGGCCCGTTTGGTGGCTCTCGAGAACTCCATGGCTAGGCTCGACAACAGGGTGACAGGCATCGAAATGCCTAAGACCCAGAACACCAACACGGACAAGCTTCCTTCACAAACTCAGCATCAGCCCTTTCCTATCTATGCTTCTATGGGTCTTGAGACTGGTAGCAGAAGCTCGGTTGATGCTAAAGATCCTACAGACGGTATAGGTTCCATGACATTCACGAAAGAAGAAAAATCTGGTTTCTTCGGTACGGTCTCCCTGCAAAAAGTATTGTCGTGTGCTCATCAAGCTTGGAAGGACCATCCTCAAACATAGCCCTGACCCGGCAGATCGTTCAAACGACAACAGCAGTCCTTCACGCCAAGGCATCAGCTACAAGCCCGAAACCCACTAGCCACGCAGCTCTCCAGGGTTTCATGTTTCACGCGTCTCGTTCCTCTTCTCCAGTTGATGGCTCGCTAAACTTGCGAACGGCTACTCGCCAAAGAGTCGATCTGTTCGCTCTCCCAGCAGAAGGTGAAGCACTGCGACTCATGCGTAAGTTTTTCACTACTACTGGGTCATTGTTCCCTTATCTAGATGAGGAAAAATTCGTGAGAACATATCAACAACTTGCATCGAGCAACGTTTACACCCCGACACGATCTTGGCTTGCCCTTTTCAACATGGTACTTGCTATGGCTACACATGCGGGTCAGGACAAAGAATTGCATTCCTCGGAAACAGAGAGTAACCCGGACCTGTTCTTTCAGCGTGCACTGCTATTGTGCGAAGTCGACATTCGATGTGCCACTAGTCTTGAGATTGGTCAGTTTCTCTCCCGCGCATCCGGAGCAGTAGGCAGGACTGACCGCTCTCCAAGTGCAATTACTTCTTTTGATGAGCCAATATTTACAAGGCACGGAACGCTCTATTGAGACTTGGAACATTCATGGCCTTGCTGTGAAAGCAGCATATCAGCTTGGGCTGCATTCTCCGAGCGCGTTAATGCAATATCCACAGCCAGAGCGAGAATTCAGGAAACGAACCTGGTTCGGCTGTGTTCTACTAGATCGGTGAATAGTCCATTCGATGTAGCCGTGGTGTGCTGCTGACGTTACAAGATCGCTCAGTATGACTTTGGGGCGACCCCCTTCGATCCCACAGAACTTCGTGAAGCTAGATCTGCCATGTTTGGCTCCGCCGCTTTCGTCTCCGAGACCGATGTCTTCACAAACAACAGTCAACGAAGAAAGTGTTCAGTTCTACACAGCGACTATGTAGGTTCTCAGCATGGAGGTGCGAGGTACAAGCTGATTACGCCTGCAGTACTCTCTACAATATCATGGGCGACGTCATTGATGTGTTGTATGGAAGTAACCTGGACTTCAATGCCGTTGACAACATTTTTGAACTTGCGTCTCATCTCATCAAGTTCGAGCAAAAGTTCCTGGATTGGCAGCAGGCACTACCGACAACCTTGTCTCTTGCGCAAGTCGACGAGCTGCGCTCCCCAGCGGTCTCCCAGACGAATCTCAGGCTACGTTTCATCCTCACTCTCCGGTACCTCAACCTCCGAATACTCACCCACCGACCAGTGCTGTGCAAGTACTTGGTCGTCCTAGGAACACAAGGGCATGGTGAGCAGCTAGAAATGCTGAGACAAGTTGGTGCGAACAGCATTCGGATATGTTCGGAGGCAGCACTCGATATCATCGCGATGATGCATCAAGTGCTAGCTGCCCCTAGTCCTCCTCAACATCTGTTAGGTGCGTGGTGGTTCTCGCTCTACTACAGTAAGTCTGGATAATGTTCTTACAAATCTAATATAATCGGCTCACCAACCTGTAGCCTTTAACGCAGCCCTGATGATATACGCAATACTGTTGGTGCAGCATGAAGTATCGCGTCATGATCAGGGGCATGCGATTGAGGGGTCCAAGCTGGATTCTCGCCACCTTGACTCGGCCGTTGACTGTTTGTCCCTGCTTTCTGACGGGAACCGGATGAGTGAAAAATGCTTCCAGTATACATCGTCTCTTGCAAGGACACTGTCCGTGATTCGTGCGTACAGCTTTCCAAAACCGTCGTAGAACACCACTAACGTGCGGAACCAGGCCACTTTGAGAGTCATCAAGACACACTCGGCTTACTTGATCTGCCAAACAATCCTCTTGTACATGGACAAGCTGTATATCCATTTAATGTTGATCTGCAAGAATCAATTCCTGCCTTTCCAGGGCCTAGCGACTTGCACATGGGCGTCAATTTGGACGATTTCCTAGGCACAGATTTTGGCTTTGTCACATCTCTCAAAGCTTCCAATATTGTCAGGTCATCACCATCTGGATCACTGAATGTCTAGCGATCTGTGCAACAGAATAAAATTGTAAACAGAAAAAACGAAACGCAGAACAGAAAAAAAAGGAACGTTGCGCACAATCATGTTCCATCAAGCATGACTGCACCAATCTCCTTACTCCACACTTCTTTCATCTTTTTCTCGGCATCATAGCCGTACGCCCACCACTGTGTGACTGGGTCGCTCCACTGATTGGCACTGCTCGTGTATGGTTTCCCAGAGACCTCAGCAGCCATAGAAGCGTCTCGCGCCTCTTGCTCTGGCCCATCTGGGAAATGCCAAATCACACCGTTCGCCATGCTGGCATTCTGCATATCACCGCTTCTCCGGATGCGCTCTTGTTCAAAGGAGCGCAGTGCAGATGGCAGATCCTTAAGCGTCGTTATCTCGCTTAAGACCACAGCGAGGGCAGCGCCATCTTCCACCGCCATAGCAGCACCCTGTGACATGTAGGGTAACATCGCATGGGCCGCATCTCCGACGATCACCAGTTTGGACGATGGTGAGACCCAAGAGTCTAACTGTTTCCCGACTTTTAGAGGCCACTTCATGCAATTATCAATCAGAGCGAGGATCTTGGTCAGTCTGCGATCGTCAGCTTAAGGCTCGCTTGGTCTCGAGCATATATGGACGTCAACTTGCCTAGAGTCCCAGCCACCGAATTCTTTCTCGATGTGTTCTTTGGCATGAGTCTGGGTCCAAGTACTTGGGTCGGAATGGTCGATATGTGATAGAACCAAGTTGAGCGACTGGCCGGCAGCTATCGTGTATGACATGACGTGACGATCTTCTCCAATCCTGAGACATCAATGGTTAGCTTATCGAGTTGGTTGGCGATTCACTGTAAGCCCATATACATGACAGACCTACCAAATGTTCAAAGATGGTTTCTCGAGTATCCACGCAATCTCAGGGTCGTTTCTGATCTTTGCAACATCGACGGTCGCTCGGTACGCTGCAAACCCTTGGAAACTGGGTTCATGCGGGATTCCCCTACTGATCGAGGCACGAGCGACTGATTTGATGCCTGAGTCATCAGATAAGCCTTAGATCCATTCGCAAATATGCCCGTAGAGACCCTCTACGGTTTCATAACGTACCGTCGGCAGCAATCACGAGGTCTCCTCCTACAGTCGAACCATCAACGAGCGTTACGTTGCCTTGTTCCGAATCGTAACCGACGACCCTGCAATCTAGATCGATGACTACGCCCAACTCCAAAGCTCTTTGGTAGAGGGCATCGTGAAAGTGAGCCCGATGGACAACATAGTATGGTACCTCGAAATTTGCCTGAAAAGTCTCGCCGAGGTCTGTATGGCCAATGACGCGGCCGTCTTTCCAGCGCCGAACTAAATCCCAGCGACGTTCAGTGTATGTCTCCAATAGCTTGCCCGGACTAATCAACTCACAATTGATGCCCTCCGGCTTGACTGCCCATTTCTCTAGGTGCTCAAAGACACCCCACCGATGAAGTAGTCGACCAGAGTTTGGAGGAATCTGAATACCCGCACCCACCTGTGGAAGCCTTAGCAAGGCTCTGTATTCTTTGAATATACGATATCCAACTTACCTCCCCCAACTGCTTTGCCTGCTCCAGCACCCGTACTCCATGGCCCCTTCTTGCAAGAGCGATGCAGAGTGCGAGTCCACCAAGACCAGCGCCAACAACGACAATGTTCAACTTGATCTTAGCTCGCTCCTGAGACTTCGAGCCGTTCAAGAACTTGTGATGCAATCGATCCTCACTGGAGAGGCTCTCGAGAAATCTTAGAGATTGGGAGGGGTATGTGACTAACGCCTTGAGGCCAGAACCCCGAGATTGGACTGCACCATTCTTCATGAGGACTTCTTCACCCGTACTGATTGTATTAATATCTTCCATACTGACCATATCCGCAGAAATTGTCGATCTTGGTTTTCTCGAAAAACTGTCGAAGACCTCGGAAGTCTTGATTTGACGACCTAGTAGCCTCCACAAACTGTAGATATAGACGTGCGCAAATTAGCATTAGTAGCCGACGCCGAAACCAAACCAGCCTGCGCGCTACACCAGACTGTTAAACATTTAGTGTTACCGCGAGGTCCGCAACACGTAGTTGAGACCTAAAGTCCGCGAGCCGAGGAAGCCGATCGGGGAGATAAGCTAAGCTCGGCTATGTAGTAATCGGCCACCCCTAGTAATTAGCCACCCTGCCTTACGCAATACTCTATTTTTAGTTCTTTATATTATTAACTCTATATATTAAAACTAGATACCTGTAAAGTTACTAAGTTATATAATCTACTATTAATAGTTTTAATACTAGTATATATTTAAAAGTACCTCTAGTACTAAGTATTTAGCTAGCTATAGACTTACTTATAGATTTAAGCACTAATTATATAAAAAATATTAGTGTCTACTTATAACATACCCTATAGGTAAGCCGGTTAATAGGTAAGTTAGTTACTTTTACTAAGCCTCTACTAAAGTAACCTTCTTATACTATTATACTTAAAGAGCAAGTAGCCTACTAGAGCAAGTAGCCTACGTAGTTTTACTAGTTAAATCTTAATTTTTACTTCTAGATAAGTCTTCTAATACTAGATATTAATTTCGAAATTTTTTATAGTAGAGCTGCAAGCAGATAAAGAAGCTATTTCTAGAATCTAGAAGCTATAGCTTTAGTAGATAAAAAGTTATTAAAAGAAAAGTAAATTATAGAGATTATTTAGACCTACTTTTCTATACCTCTAGATCTAGAAGAGTTAGAGCTTAGATACTTATAAGACTTAAAGTGTACCTATATAGAATATATATATTAAATTTTTAGAAGATTCTATTAGATAATTATAGAGTTATTAGCCTCTAGATGTTTAGTTTTCTTTAGTAAAACTGCGTAGGTGTTACGATTCCTTCCTACCAGCCAACCAAGTATCGGCACCCCACGAAGAATGGACATACCTAGCGCAGTAATTACACGGGCCCTCCCGTACGGCACAGTTGATTACAAAGTCACGTGACCGGCTCACTCCTTGGCAGTCGAGCCGGGTGGACCTCACGTGACGGCTCACGCAGCTCACGTCGAGCTCGTCGAGCCTGGCTCACGATCAACTCAGTGAGCTAGGAGGATTTCGTATGTATCCCTTAAGTATATAATACGTAGGAACACAACTCTTATAGTTCGTGTTTAACCTAAGTTATTAAGTTTGTCTTTAGATCTCAAACCTAACCTTCGAGCTAGACAGTCTACTCTGTACTACTCATCGTTACCCTGCTCTTAAGACTGATAGATCGTATCTGTACACCTTATTGCAACCAACCCCTTCGGCTTCCTGTTACTGTACTTATCCCCAAGAACCAATAGAATTAGTGCTTACGAGCTTTGCTTAAAGTACGACTTCAACATTTTAAACACCCCCAAGATGAGTACTACCTCAGGATCCCGTGCTACCCTAAGCAACTCCAACGTATCACGCCGTACGGCTGATGACGATCTCGACATGGACGAGGAGGCAGCGGCGCCTGCCCCTACCAGTGTTTACCCAGTGGCTAAACCCGAGGCCTTTGATGGCACTCGCGACAAGCTGGAAGACTGGCTCATGAAGTTCGATCTGTTTTTCATGTTCCAAGGAGAACGCATCCCAGAAGAGAAACGTGTCACTTTTGTGAGTACGTTTATGAAGGATCGCGCGTTCACTTGGATCAAACCCTTTATTCGCCGTTACCACGACGGAGCAAGCAACTCAGCAGATCTCGACCCATGGATCGAAGACTTCGATCTGTTCAAGGAACAGATTCGCCAAGTATTTGGAGTGCACAACGAACCAACCATCGCCCGACGCGAGATTCAGCGCATCCGACAAACTGCGTCCGCCGCCGACTACGCTGCCAAGTTTCAGCAAGTAGCTACGTTCACCGGCTGGGACGATGTTGCGCTGATGACCATGTTCAAACAAGGCCTTAAGCCTAAGGTCAAGGAAGAGCTCATGCAGACTGCCGCAGTTACCGATACCTTCGACGCACTAGTAAACGAAGCAATCAGTATCGACGTTAAGCTCTACGACCTTCAACAAGAATTAAGAGAGGACCCTCGTGTGCGAGCCGTGACTCAGGTCACTCGCCCACCCCAGGCTCCACGCAACCAATGGCGCAACAACAACTACCGCCGTGGTCAACGTGGTGGCCTTTACCAAGCCAACATAGGACGTCGTGTCCACAACGATACAAACAGTGGATACTACTGTCCTGCAGCAATAGACCTCTCCAACATTAACAAAAGACCTAAACAATAGAATAAGAAAAAGAAGGGTAGTAATAACTGCAGTAATAAGTCTTTAGTAACTTGTTACGGCTGTAGCAAGATAGGCTACTACGCCTACAACTATTATATAAAGAATAAAGTAATAACGCAGCTTAATATACTAGCTTATAATAATAGCAGTAACTAAGAGTAGGAGGTTATTACTAATAAGATAAGACGTCTTATAGAAGACTCTACTTCTAGACCTAATAATAACTATATTAAGAAGTCTAATAAGGATACTTTAAGTAAATAAACCTAGTTACTAATACTCTACCCTAAGCTAGAATAGATTAATAATAATCCCTACTAATACTATATAGTAGAGTATAATATAAAGGATACTAGTATTATTATTAGTAAATAATACTATAATACTATCTATAAGTATAGTAATAAGTACTAGTTAATAGAAAGGAAATATCTAATTATATATAATAGAATGTAATATAACGTAAGCAGCAAGCAAAATACGTAGGTAAGCAAAATGCGCACTTCTACTAAGACTATACCTTCTTCTACTACTCCTTACAATATTATAATAATCTAATCTTAAATTACTTCCTTATAAAGAAAGAATAATCTTAGCTATTAAAGTAATAAAATCTAACACATTCTTAAGCTAGTAATATGCTGCTACTATCTATAACATTTAAGAAAGTACTCTTTATACGTAATGCGCTAGAAAGCCTTTATAATATAATATCTTAGCTAACTTATTAAAGCTCTTAAGGTATAAAGAGAACATAATTATATAGTATATAAGGAAGCTTAATGTATAAGGCTTTGCCTCTACGCTTAGCTATGTGTAAGAGATAGCTAACTAACTACTAGCTACTGTTACGATCCGCGGAACACGAAGGATCTGTTGAAGTCGTACTTTAAGCAAAGCTCGTAAGCACTAATTCTATTGGTTCTCAGGGATGAGTACGGTGACAGGAAGCCGAGGGGGTTGGTTGCAATAAGGTGTACAGATACGATCTGTCAGTCTTGAGAGCAGGGTAACGATGAGTAGTACAGAGTAGACTGTCTAGCTCGAAGGTTGGGTTTGAGATCCAAAGACAAACTTTAACTTAGGATTGAACACGAACTGTAAGAGTTGTGTTCCTACTAGATTATATAGTGAAGGTAATGGAGGTCATCCCAAGGGTTGTGCCATCCCCGGAGGTCTTGCCATCCCGGAGGTCGTGCCATCCCCGGAGGTCATGCCATCCCCGGAGGTCATGCCATCCCGGAGGTCACGTCTTGGCGGGATGCCATCCCGGAGTCCCGTGATTGGTGACACGCTGTCATCCTTAGCGATGCCCCGCTTCCTATCAGTACCTCGCAACTCGGAGATCGTAACACTACCTCTCCCCTCTCAGCATATCGTCCTCGATATATCGTTTATCCGTGCCGTGGGTCGCAGGGTAGGTCCCGTCCTATAAGTACTGTTCGTAGGTCGTCTCCTTATGAAGTTCCATAGCCTCCCTAACCATGCCGAAGGATTCCGGAACACGAAAGCCGCGAGGCCCGCGCTCGCAGTCGTCCACTGAGGAGCGTCGTGCTCGTGCTCGTCGCGTTCAAGAGCGTTCGCTAGAAATGGCGTTCCGTTGTAAAAGGTGTGAAGAAAAGAACTTTCGGTGTTTTGTCGATACCGCTACTGGTCGATGTGCTGGCTGCATCTCCGTGAAGGCGGAGTGTAGCTTGTTTGTTCCTGAAGGGGAATGGGAAAAGGTTGAGCAGGAGAAAGAAGAGAAGCGACTCGCACTCCTTCGTGCAGAGGCTGAGACTTCTCGTCTTCGTCTAGAGCTGGCGGAGGTTGAGAATCGTGAGCGTCAATTTGCGCGTCGTGATTTGGCGCTGCTGAAAGCGCAAGATCAGGCGCAAGAGGCGGAAAGTTCGAGTACCGCTACCGGCCCCCTTGTCTCCGATCCTTGGGCTGATCCTGGCTGGTTACAGGCTAACGATTCTTCTTTTGGTCTCTCGTCTGACCAACTCTTTGTTGACTTTCTTGCTGGAAACCCTGTGGATCCTGTGCCGTACTGGCCACAGAATTTCGATACTGCGTCAGCAACTGGCGGCAGTTCGTGAGGTTTGATTCTGGTTCCCACGTGTTTTCCGAGTCTGGGTATCCTAACCACTTGACTAGGTATTCGTTGTTTTTTTTGGTTTTTCGATGTTTAATTACTTTCTCGACTTCCCACTCGTCCTGGCCGTCTGCCTGGTAGTGAAAGTCTTGCTGGATCGGCGTTCTAGGGTCGGCTGGTTCCAACAGCGAGATGTGGAACACTGGATGGATCTTTGCATCCTTGGGCAGCGCAAGTCGATAGTTGACTGGGCTGATTTGCTTGGAAATGAAAAATGGTCCGACCTTGACTTTGTCCAGTTTTTTCGTTGGTCGCCGTGTGCGTAGGTTTTTCGTAAGGAGATACACTTTATCCCCCTCCTTTAGCAGAGGCGCCGTTTTTCGTTTCTTGTTAACATAAGAGATGCTCCGTGACTGAGCTTTAGCGATGTTATCGAGCGATTTTCTGTGTACTTCCTTCAGTGCTTCGACTGAGTTAATCGCTGATTCCGTTTGAATGTTACTGTCCAATGCCCTGGTAAAAAGATTTGGGTGTCTTCCGTGGTTTGCGAAGAACGGCGTTACGCCCGTTGCTTCCGACAATTTGTTGTTGTACGCGATTTGTGCCATAGGTAGCAGTGAAACCCAGTTGTCTTGCTGCTGATTGCAGTAGATGCGGAGGTACGTCTCCATTGTTTGGTTCACTCGTTCCGTTTGGCCATCCGTCTGCGGATGATACGCGGTTGACAATTTTTTCTTGGTACCAATAGCTGCTAACAGCGTGGTCCAGTAGTTCGATGTAAACAACTTGTCTCTATCGCTGATGATTGATTCGGAAATGCCGTGGTGTCGAACAATCCTATCCAGGTACACTCGTGCGAGCTGCTCTGCAGTGTAGCTGTGGCGGAAAGGCACAAACTCAGCGGCTTTCGTGAATCGATCCACTACAACGAAGATTGAGTCGTAGGTGTATCCTGTTACAGGATCCTTGGAGACAGGTAGCTGTGTAACGAAATCCATCGTAATGTTCGTCCATGGTGCCTTTGGCGGCTCCATTGCCTGTGCTTCTCCATACTTGGCGTGCGTGCTGTGTTTGTTCTGTTGACAGCTTACGCAATTCTTGATGAACTTGGCGACCTTGTCGCGCATGTTCGGGAACTCGTAATGTCTCTTGATGAGTTCCATTGTTCTGGTGATACCGGGGTGTCCATGAAGCGGGTCATCGTGGTGACTGCTTATGACTTCTTCCTCCAGTTCCTCTGGTACCTGTGATGGTACATGATGCTCTTGACGTACTAGCATCATATTGTTGAGCTGCTGGGACGGTCCTAACGATCCGTCGCTATTGATACCAAGGATCGCCGATTCGTTGATCGTCTTGGATCCTGCGAGGTCGTGTCGTCGACTGAGTGCGTCGGCTCTGCCGTTGTCCTTTCCTGGTGTATAGAGGATCTTGAATTTGTATTGTCCGAGGGTCTCGGACCATCGTACTTGTCGTCTGTTCAATACCTTTGTTGTCGTGAAATGTACCAGGTTTTTGTGATCCGTGTAGATCGTAAGTTCCGAACAACTTTCAGCGTAGACTCGCCAATGTTCTAGGGCAGATACGATCGCGAGCAGTTCTTTGTCGTGTACGTCGTATCGTTCTTCGGGTCCTGAGAACTTGCGTGAGTAGTAGGCAATCGGGTGCCATTGACCATCTCGTTCCTGTGTGATGCATGCTCCTAATGCCAGATCTGAGGCATCTGTTTCCATTCGTAGCGGTTCTCCGCTCCTGAATGTAACCAACGTGGGTGGATCTATACAAGCCTGTTTCAACGTTTCAAAAGCTTTGTCCTGATCCTCGCCCCACTTAAAGGGTGTGTCCTTCCGCGTAAGTTTCGTGAGCGGTAGGGCCTTCGTGGAGTAATCCTTAATGAAGCGTCGGTTGAAGTTAACAAACCCAAGGAACTCTTGAATGTTCTTGACGGTTTTGGGTGTTGGCCAATCCTTCACAACCTGAATCTTTGCTTGGCTCATCTTGACTCCATATCGTCCCACTACAAACCCTAGGAATTCGACTTCCTCCTTGTGCCACTCGCACTTCTCGGGTTTTAAGCGTAGGTGCGCTGCTCCTAGGCAGGCAAGCACTTGTCGTACGTGTTCGACATGCTCTTCTAGTGTTTTGCTGTACACTAGGATGTCATCGAGGTACGCCACCACGGTAATGTCCAAGTGTGCCCTTAGTACGTTGTTGATTAAGGCCTGACATGTCGCTGGTGCGTTGGTGAGCCCGAACGGCATAACCAAATACTCGTAATGACCATAACGGGTTCTAAACGCCGTCTTCCATTCTTCGCCCTCCTTCATGCGGATGAGGTTGTATGCTCCTCTTAAGTCTAACGCAGTGAAGTACTGTGCTCCGGCTAACCGATCCTGAAGTTCGCTGATGTTCGGTAGCGGGTAACGATTCTTGATCGTGATATCGTTGAGCTTTCGGTAATCGATGCAAGGTCGTAGCTTGCCATCTTTCTTTGGTACGAATAGAACGGGAAATCCTGCTAGGGATTCTGATTCTTGAATGAATCCTTTCTCGAGGTTCTCCTTAAGGTAGTTGCGCAGCTCCTTAAGTTCCTTTTCTGACATCTGGTATATTGGCCCGAATGGGGGCTTCTTGCCTTCCTCGAGCTTAATCTCGTGGTCCCATTCCTGGTGCTGCGGTAATGCCTTCGCAGTCTTCTCATCGCGGAAGAGGTCTATAAACTCTCTGTATTCATCCGGGATGTCAGGAGTTGTACTGTTCTCCTTAACCGTCGCTTTGTGATCCTGGGGCTGGTCGGTATCTGCGCGGTCGACCGCTCTAACTTGGCGCGTCTTGTTCGAAGAGATGTTGTTGATCTCCTTCTCATCCACCAGCTGCGTCGTGAGCTGCGCGGGTCGCTGTCCGGGTGTACCTGATCCGTGACACGTGAGCGTTATTCGCTGGTTCTTCCAGTCGATCCATGGATTGTGCTCTCTTAACCAAGGAAGTCCTAATATGATATCGTGGGCGGCCGTTCCCAGAACATCTAGGTCTATCAATTCCTCGTGGTTGAATACTTTCAGACGTCGCTGTACCACTTCGTGGGTCACAGTCGACTCTCCTGGCATTGGTTCTCCGTTGGCTACTCGTAAAGGGTATGGTTCCTCCTTTCTTCGCTTCTGCAAGCCTGCTTGCGCGATAGCGGATTGAGACACGTAGTTGCTCTGTGCTCCTGAGTCCAACAATGCCGTCATCCTGGTGCCTTCTAGCACGACAGGGAATTTGATGAGGGACTGGGCCTCATTGGAATCCTGACGTCGATTCCGGGAGCCCTGGACTGCGTTGAGAAAAAGCTCTCGTCCGGGTTGTCCTTGGCGTCTGTTTGCCATATGTCTAAAAAAGACTCGTCCTGGGGCATAAAACCGCTCAGGCGTTTTAGTGTCTCGTGGTTCCTGCACTTCGGATGGAAACACTCAGCCCATTCGTGGCCGTAGCACCTCTCGTTTTGTACCATGTGCATGTTGAATATGTCTTCCACACATTCAATTCCTGGAAAGTGGAGATTCGTGCGCTTATCCCACAAGTGTTCTGCGCAATACGTATCCATACATTCCCACCAGTATTCCTCGCAGCCCTCGGGCTTACTCGGAAACCATCCACTGTTCAGTTTGTACTGTCTGTGGTCTTCGCAGGCTTCGTGGTAGCACTGCGTAGGTGGTAGTCGAGAATGGTACGGGTTTCGAATATCCTGGAACAGCTTCGACGTATAGCTCGACGTTGGCAAAGCGGGCTGTCGGTCGAAGTCGGGTTCGTCTCGACTTCGAGCGTATAAGTTGTAGTCGTCCAGCTGTTGCTGAGTTGCGGAGTTGCTTTCTTTCCAGCGGATAAAGTCTTCCGTGTGCCATTCTTTGTTGGTTTTCTGTGCATTGGCTACCTGTTGGTCGAATCTCTTAAGTGCTTCGGGGTCACCGAGCAAGTACCGTCTTGACCGTTGAATATTTTCTTCCGTCATCCAATCGCGGACAGACTCGACATCCTGTAGGCTTGGTGTCTGGATAGAAACGGAGGACGCTTCTCCCTTGTGCTCTGGGATGTTGTTGACAATGGTCAAGTTTATCGTTGGTACTTGAGGTTCTTGGAAGACAGGAGTCTGGGTGGATTGGTCGCGCGAGACCATCATGTCCTGACTATGTTGCGTTTTGTCGCATACAATTAAACGTTTCCCTTCCTTTGAATAGTACTTGTCGTTGAGCCGGAAAAAGGAATCGTAGTATCGTTTGCCAACAATAGCGCTGCCGTCCTTAATGTCGCACTCTACCACATGGTGTTGACGGGGATCATTGTCAATCCACTCTTCCTTAGGGTAGGGTGTTGGTGACCGGATTTGCTTGCTTGGAGCATCCTCATCGGACTCCTCGATGTAGTCGTTGTCAAGTCCGGAAGTGGGGTCTTCCATGAGACGTCCCATCTCATTAGTAACGACCTCCCACTCTTGGTCGCCGCTGTCGTCATGAGCCAGCATGTTCAGCTGCCTGGTTACTTTGTTCTTCATGCGACAGTCGCGGGCGTAGTGGCCTGTCTTGCCACAGCCGTAACAAGTCACTGAAGACTTATCACCGCGGTTATTACTACCCTTCTTTTTCTCATTCCATCGTTCAGGTCCTTTGTTAATGTTGGAGAGGTCCATTGCTGCAGGACCGTAGTATCCACTGTTCGTATCGTTGTGGACACGGCGTCCCATGTTGGCTTGGTAAAGGCCACCACGTTGACCACGGCGGTAGTTGTTGTTGCGCCACTGGTTGCGTGGAGCCTGGGGTGGGCGAGCGACCTGAGTCACGACTCGCACACGAGGGTCCTCTCGTAATTCTTGTTGAAGGTCGTAGAGCTTGACGTCGATACTGATTGCTTCGTTTACTAACGCGTCGAAGGTATCGGTAGCTGCGGCAGTCCGCATGAGCTCTTCCTTGACCTTGGGCTTAAGGCCTTGTTTGAACATGGTCATCAACGCAACGTCGTCCCAGCCGGTGAACGTAGCTACTTGCTGAAACTTAGCAGCGTAGTCGGCGGCGGACGCAGTTTGTCGGATGCGCTGAATCTCACGTCGGGCGATGGTTGGTTCGTTGTGTACTCCAAATACTTGGCGAATCTGTTCCTTGAACAGATCGAAGTCTTCGATCCATGGGTCGATGTCTGCTGAGTTGCTTGCTCCGTCGTGGTAACGGCGAATAAAGGGTTTGATCCAAGTGAACGCGCGATCCTTCATAAACGTACTCACAAAAGTGACACGTTTCTCCTCTGGGATGCGTTCTCCTTGGAACATGAAAAACAGATCGAACTTCATGAGCCAGTCTTCCAGCTTGTCGCGAGTGCCATCAAAGGCCTCGGGTTTAGCCACTGGGTAAACACTGGTAGGGGCAGGCGCCGCTGCCTCCTCGTCCATGTCGAGATCGTCATCAGCCGTGCGGCGTGATGCGTTGGAGTTGCTTGGGGTAGCACGGGATCCTGAGGTAGTACTCATCTTGGGGGTGTTCAAAATGTTGAAGTCGTACTTTAAGCAAAGCTCGTAAGCACTAATTCTATTGGTTCTCAGGGATGAGTACGGTGACAGGAAGCCGAGGGGGTTGGTTGCAATAAGGTGTACAGATACGATCTGTCAGTCTTGAGAGCAGGGTAACGATGAGTAGTACAGAGTAGACTGTCTAGCTCGAAGGTTGGGTTTGAGATCCAAAGACAAACTTTAACTTAGGATTGAACACGAACTGTAAGAGTTGTGTTCCTACTAGATTATATAGTGAAGGTAATGGAGGTCATCCCAAGGGTTGTGCCATCCCCGGAGGTCTTGCCATCCCGGAGGTCGTGCCATCCCCGGAGGTCATGCCATCCCCGGAGGTCATGCCATCCCGGAGGTCACGTCTTGGCGGGATGCCATCCCGGAGTCCCGTGATTGGTGACACGCTGTCATCCTTAGCGATGCCCCGCTTCCTATCAGTACCTCGCAACTCGGAGATCGTAACAGGATCACAACGAGTATTACACCCCAGTACGGCACAGCAGGAGTTGGCAGCATGGGCAACTACAAGGAAAGACAGGGCAACGCTTCGACTCTGCGAACGACATCACGTCACGTGACACTGATCAAAAGTCTTGGCAATGATCGGTGTGATCAGTGCTCAGTGCGATCAGTGATCAGTGAGATCAACGATCAGTATGATCAGTACCTTACAGGTACTGAGCACACTGCATATCTCTTTAGTATATAGCATATAGGAACACAACCCTTATAGTTCGTGTTCAACCTACATGGCAGGGAACCAACAGGTTGGGGTACCCGCACGGATCTCTTCTGCCCTGTTTCGTACTAGTCCCGGATGGACTCCATAACTACCCCTGCACTTACCCCTTTTAGCTATCTTGGCTCCGCAACCTCTGCTGCTGAGTTGGACCTCCGATTTCATGCAACTGCTACAACTGCGGGGCGTGGTGCTAAGTCTAGTCTATGTCTCGTACGTGGAGAATTTACACAGGAAATCCTGTCAATCCCAGCTACTGCACGTTGCAGTCTAGCCTTCCAGATCCCCCTTCTACTATCGCTAAGGCAGGTGTCCAGGCAATTATACCAATACAGTCAAGTTTACTAACTGCTTGCTTCTAGTTAGAAGCGAGAGAAACGCTGAACATCATCTCCTACCTGCCACTATATGGCTACCTGTTTTGCACGGTTTGCAGGAGCGCCATTTCCCGCAAGGTACTCCTCAATCATCTCCAGCGACATCACGGCATCAGCAGCGGCCTATCCACAACTATACTTCGCCAATACGAACATCTCTCCGTAGCGCAGGAAGACTTGGACATCGTTCCACTTCCCAATGACAGCCGTGTCTTGCCGTTCCTAGCGGCTCCTGTCCAGGGTTTCAGCTGCCCGCATTGCATCTGGCTTACGGTGAACTGGGGCGAACTTCGAAAGCATCTAAGTAAAACTCATAGTATAAGGAACATACTAGTTGACAGGAGGGACGTTTCATGCTTCCTGCAACAATGGGTCGCGCACAGAAAGACTGGACAATACTGGCGCGTGGACCGCACCAGGACGGACAGCGTTGAGTCTGTGGAAACAGATTGCGAGGAAGAGCCAGCAGATGAAGAAAGATTGATGCAGCTGGAAGAAGCTTGTCGCGACCCAGAAATAGCGGAGCTTCTCCGTATGGAAGATGAAGAGGAACGCCGGCTTGCCAATGAAGCAAACGAGAACGCATGTCTCCCAGACAAGTTAGAGCACGACGAGAACACGCACTGGCTTTGTGAGTGCGGGTGGCCACGCTGGTTCGCACGCAAGCCGCTTCATGTAATTGTCGCTACATCGCAGCTTCCCTCGAAAAAGCATGAAGCTCTCTACCTAGGACCATGGAACGGCTCTCAATGGAGCAGCTGCTCAGCTACAGAGACGAAGCTCTTGGTGCTCGTTGAGCTTGTGAGTCGCGTGCTAGACAGGTGCGAGGAGACCCTGTCATCTACACCGCGGGTTCTTCGCTGTTGGCTACGCAGCTGGGGCCCACATTATTGCCCTATCCCATTTGAGCAACCAAAGCGACAGGCTACGCAGAAAAAGTACCGCTCCTACTGTTACCGCTTCCTTTGCTATGTTTTCCGAGCGAGGCAGATTTGCTTTGCGCAGGGTGACGACGCGAAGGACATCTACGGCCTGACACTTACCGCATCCCAGGCAGAAATGGCGGATACTATCTGGGCGGCGCTGGACAATCTGTCGCCGAGTGAGGCAGAGAGAGCCCTGTCAAGTCCTTCGTCGCCACTGCCTCCTCCATCCTCTTCCATCCTCGAAACTATCTTCCAGCTGCTTGTTCTCTTCTGGTCAGACACTTCGATAGACGGGGATGCAGGTGCCAAAGCACTCATTCATTTCTCCGGTGTGCTTGGGATCCACCCGTATAAGCTGACTCTCCGCACCGC
This sequence comes from Didymella arachidicola, assembly GCA_016630955.3. Classification (NCBI taxonomy): domain Eukaryota; kingdom Fungi; phylum Ascomycota; class Dothideomycetes; order Pleosporales; family Didymellaceae; genus Didymella; species Didymella arachidicola. The sequence continues at coordinate 2,987,941 of CM049987.1, forward strand.
GTATGATTACACACCATATCTTTCCGCCTTAATCTGGGTAGGAAGATTAGTGATCCTCGAGTATGCGCTGCCGTCGCGAGCTTACAGTTCGTGGGACCCTCTTCTCCAGGCACGCACTACGCATCCAGATCAAGGGTCAAGGCTTCTTAGAGAGATTCGGCCAAGGTATCTCCAACGTGGTACCTTCGCGCCCCTCGGATATTTCATTGAGCGCCTCCAACATGGCAGAGCTGTAGCAAAGCGGGAAGGTGGCAAAACAAACATCTCCTGGTCACCTGATGGCCAGATGCTCGAGGTGAACGGATCTCAGATCACTCTGACACAGCTGCGCTCTACAGTGCACTCTCTTCTGGATGCGATCAATCGGGAAGCTCGCGATCTAATGTTTCAGTGGTGGCCTGATGTCAATTTGCGTGGGATCAAGGACAAGCTAACAAGCTATCGAGCGGGCTATTCATTTCTAGCGGAGCCTGAGAACAATCTGCAAATGAGCTTCAAGCATCTTTACCGCCGAGCGTTCTTTCTTCAAGAAGGGAGGCTAGCACTGCAGGGCGCTGGACGCCAGCAAGCGGTGGCGTATCTCCAGAGACGTGGCGAGTTTATTCGACTGATCTTTGCAGGTATCCACATGACGAGCGGCATGCCCGCTAGAGGGGAAGAGCTCCGCATTATACGCTGGGCAAATACCGTCGCTGTACAACGCAACATTATAATACACAAGGGACACATTATGCTGGTTTTCACTTACAACAAAGTGTCCACAACAGCAAACCACTCGTTCTACATTATTCGGGTGCCTTGTCCTATAGTAGAGCGAGCTCTGTTCCTATATCTTGCCTATATACGGCCTTTTACCGACTTCCTCCTCCGACAACTGAAACTCATTGATGCGCGAACAAAGACGAATCTGCATCTCTTCACCCGAAGCAATCATCCCACTGGTTGCTTCAGCGCAGTAGACTGCTCGAAGAGCCTAGAGCTGGCTACGCCAGACTGCCCCATTCGACTTCAGCTGTGTATCTATCGCCACATCGCGGTCGCCATTAGCAAGAAGCATATCCCAACACTGCTGGAGCCGTTCGACCCCAACATTCCAAAGGACCAGAACGGCTTTCTTCATCTATTAGCCTTCCAGACAGGTCACACTCCATCGATTCATGTAAGCGCTTACGCTCTCGAGAGAGGCTATCCGGCGAGATTGCAGCCAGAGCTCATCGACCGCTATTTTGAGAACAGCCTGATTTGGCATCGGTTCCTGGAGATCGAGGACAGACCTATAGACAGAGAAGCAAATCCGGGCCCGTTAGACCCACAGATACAGAAATTGATAATGTTAACGATGAAGCCGGCACATTAAGCGGTAGACGTGGGTATGTTAGAAGAGGTATTTTTCGCACTGCATAGCGGAGACGGAAAGAAAGCAGAGGCAAAAGGGCCTGATAGGAGATTATTGACACGAAGCAAGCGTAGACTGAGCAGCGACCTTTGTAACGTCCTTCAGAACCAAAGCGTATCACATTCAGCTAGACTAAAGAGCGGGAGAGTCAGCATCAGCTGTACGAGCACTGGTCTTAGATACACAAAGATAAGAAAGGGTTAGAATTATAGGAATAGAAGGAAAGAAACGTGTGCTACGCAAGCAAAGCGTTTAGTAACCTCAGATAGCTACGTAGCCAGATTGCGAAAAGAAATGACCTACCCATAGCGTCTATTGCTAAGCAAAAGGTATGCAATGTCAGCAACCAATCTGCTAAGCTTGCTATCCAAACGCTACAGGAACATGGACCAATCGCTCTAGACTACGTTACGTTTGTTGCCAGCGAGAACGTTATTATCTGTACACCTTGTTACACCGCAGTACCTGTAACTGGTTTAAACACCCACTTACGGACTTGCCACTATAAACCCGCCAAAGTGCGTCGAGCTACGATAGCACGATTTGACGACGTGCCTGCTGCGAAGTCCTTCAATGATCTAGTGCCCCGACCGGATGGATCTACGCCGCTCTCTTACCTTGGCCCAGCTCTGACTGGATTTTGTTGCCCGCACTGTCTGGAGGGAAAGAGTATTAATTGGGATCAGATACGACAGCATACAAAGAAACACCACAACATTAGCGCGCCTGAGTGCCTTCAAGATCAATCGCGATACAAGTGTTATCTACAGAGCTGGACGAAGTACTCGCCCAAATACTGGGTGGTGAGCCAAGACGACAGCTCTCACCAGCATCAGAGCGACGAAAGATCACTTGAGACAAGCAATAGCGAGTGCTTGACACGTGTAGAGGATGAAGAGAAAGAAGAAGAAGAACGTTTAGATGATGAGCTAAACGGCGTGGTTCTCGACGGAGAGCTAGAACACGACGAGAACACTGAGTGGCTGCGAGGCTGCGAGTGGCCAGCGTGGTTTGCTCACAAGCCTATCCATATCATTATTGCAGCTGCAGCACTGCCTCCCATGGCAACATCAGATGATCTCAAACTAGGCCTTTGGAACGGATTCGAATGTGTAAGCCCAGCACAGACGGAGAGAACGATCTGGAAGATTGTAGAAGCCAGCAGAATCGTTTTCTAACGATGCGAAGCAACACTAAAGCAGACGCCACGGGTTTTGCGTTGCTGGCTGCGGAGCTGGACGCCTTCTTTTCTTCCTTACCCTTTTGAGCTGCCACAACGCGAAAACACCCGACGAAGATACTATAGAATCCACGAGCGATTCTTATGCTACATTTTCCGCGTCTTAGCACTGTCGCGCAACATAAAAGAGCCTACAAACGACATCTCTGGGCTGCAGCTAACCACGGCTCAGCTAGCCATGATGAACCATATCTGGGACCACGTCACTGCTGTCAGCCAGCAGGCAGACCTCGGGATTCTGCTCCAGTCATCTCTGGCCGCCCTAAACGAAAATCTCTTTCAACTTCTTGTCATGTTCTGGACAGACTTGTCGCACGACGGAAACATGAGCCGTAGCGCTATCATGAACTTCTCTGGTGTCTTGGGAATACATCCCACAGAGCTATGTTTCCGCAAGCCCTACGACTATACTCCTTTTATATCAGCACTGCTGTGGGTAGGTCGCCTAATTATACTTGAGTATGCCCTACCACTTGCACCATACAACTATCTTAAGAATCCTTGGCCCGAGCGTACAGCCTACCCCGACCAAGCACAGCGACTGCGTGAGCATATCCGACCCAAGTATCTTCAGCGAGGTAGTCTTGCACCAGCTGGTTACCTTATCGAGCGACTACAGCACGGAAGAGCAATCGCGAGGCGCGAGGGTCCTAGAACAAACATCTCCTGGTCTTCAGATGGCTTGACACTCCATATTGCGGAAACACAGATTCATATGCGACAATTTCGTGAGACAATTCACACTGTTGTAGTAGGTTTACAAAGCCGTGCACAGGAGCTCCTCTTCGGATGGTGGCTAGACGTTCAACTCGACATTCTACAAGATAATCTTGCGACCCATCGCCCTGGATTCTCGTTTCTGGCGCACCCAGCCAACAAACTCCAGGGAGCTTTCCGCGCTGTGAGCAAATTAGCGTTCTCAGAACAAGGCGGCTTCTCGTCAGAGACAAGTAGAGGGAGAGCAAAGCAGAGGCGGTACTTAAACGAAAGCGACAGCTTTGTTCGTCTGCTTTATGCAGCAATGCACCTAACAAGCGGCATGCCAGCACGTGGTGAGGAGCTCAGAGTCCTACGGTGGGCTGACACGATCTCCGTGCGACGAAACATCTTTATCTACAAAGGAAAAGTGATACTTGTCTTCGCATACAACAAGGCAAACACCAACACCAACAACTCGTTTTATATCGTACGCTCCCCCTGTCCTATGGTATAAAGAGTTCTTTACCTTTACCTTGTGTACATCCGCCTATTCCGCAGTCTTATTAGTCGAAAGTCAGGGGCGCAATCTACAGGCTTAACGAACCCTCACTTGTTTAGTACTTATGACAGTGCAACGGCCTGCTTTTCTTTAAGTAAAGCCCACTCGAGTCTGAAAAGGTCAACAGCCAAATGCCCTACTCCGACAACTACCAGTCTGTACAGACAAACTGCGACTAGCATTGCAAAGAAGCATCTCCCTGCACTTGTTACTGCATTCGACCCCAATACGCCTAAGGATTACAATGGATTCCTTCAACTCCTAGCTTTCCAAACAGGTCATAGACTAGTTACACATGCCAATGCATATGCGCTAGAGCATGGGTTTCCTACCAAATTGCAGCCTGATCTGATTGATCGCTACCTGGTAAACAGCCATATGTGGCATGAATTCACGTTAACCCGAGAGGAAGACGCTCTAGACTATAGCTTAGCAACCGTGCACAAAACCTTAAGCAGTACAACACAAGTTAGTTACTACCCGGACGCTATTTCTGAGGGAACACTAGAGTGTGCTACACCCGGAATAAGCGATACAGAGCCCCTAGACGAGGCTCTGCATACACAGACACCTGAGCAGAGGCAACAAAGAGGGAAAAAGCGACGCAGAGAGACTAAGAGTTGCAGCCCTCTTACGAGAAAAATTCTCGATATGCAAAAGCAACTGAACGATCTTGTTCAAGAGCGCGCCATGTCAAAAAAGAGGCGAGCAACAGGTCGAAATACTGGTCAGAATAATGTAGAATCAGATCCTGCGTCAGAGCTGGATACAAGCGAGTAGGAGGAGGAAAGGACGCTTAGGGCAAGGACTAGGATTCCGAAGGATGGAAGCAAGAAGGACTCTAGTTCAAAAGTACAAAGTAGTCGAACCTCAAGTACTATAAAGCGGAGGAGGGGACGGGTATCTAGTAAGAGGTTACTATCGTAAATTCAACTCTTCCGTACCTACCTCCACGCGACCGCCACGATCCGGGCCTGGTTCGTGCTCAATTCGGCCTAGCGCGCGATTCCCGACCTGAATCGCCCCCTTTCAGCCTTAGTCTGGAGTCAACCCCTTTTGGTGTTCTATTCGGGTCTAGCTCCGCCCTGCACAAACATGTATGCTCGTACACCATGCACCTGTAGCAGATTTCGCTTTTTGCCTCTGCTGTCTGTGTCCCCTGTAACTATATACCTGTCCACAGCGTTTCAATAAAGCTACAGCTCACTTGACAAACTCTGTGGTCCTATGTCCCGCTGGACAATCTACGTAGGCAATCCAGGAGGGAGCGCGCCTCTTAACAGCGCCTCTTCGCCTTCCTCTTGGACTGTCTGTACGGAGGCCCCTTCCAAGAACAAGGCATGTAGGTAGCGTAGCTGCTGCAGCGTCCTCGTTTTATACTCAGGCCTTCACCCGCTGACGATGCAATAGCCTGCAGAGCCGGAAATTCTGAACGTCATCTCCCACCTGCCAGAACATAGACACTTATTGTGCAATCCATGCAGGAGCGTTGTGCCCTACAAGACGCTCTACAACCACCTCCGCAACTACCACAAAATCCAAAAACTAGTCTGCAAAACTATTGTCTCTTAGTACAAAGCGCTTCCAGTATCGCAAATCAATACAGATGCCGTACCCATCCTAAGCAAGTCCTGCGCAATGGATTTCCTTGCGCCACCTAAGCGGGGATACTTCTGCCCGCAGTGCGACTAGACAACTTGCAGTTAGGATATAATCCTACTGCACTTTTAGAAAACAAAGTGCAGTAGAGGAGGAAGGACACGCAATAACCTGTCCTGTTTCCTCCAACAATAGTCCTCTATCAGACAGAACCTAGGAGGAAGCTAGCGAATTAATAATACTACTAACACGAATTGTGGCAGGAAGGGATCAAGCTAGGACTAATCTGCGATAGACAAGCCCGCGACGGCCGCCATGTTGCAAATAGAAGCCAAGGAGGAAGCTAGGCTTTCACAGCAAGATCAAGAATTAATGTCCCTAAGCAGTGAGCTTAAGTATAATAAGAAGACTAATTAGCTGCGGGGTTGTAGTTAGCCACAGTGGTTCGCTTAAAAACTGCTCTATGTAATCATTGCTACCTCTAGATTACCTCTCTCTACGAATAGAGCAAGTCACCTTAGCACCTAGAACTGCAGCGAGTAGATTAGCTGCGCAGATTTAGAATCTAGATTAAGACAGTTAACAAAGATCGTTCATCTCGTGCTAGATTGGTGCGAGGAGACACTTAAACAGACACTACAAGTTATGCGCTGCTAGCTGCGAAGCTAGGGATCACACTTCTACGCGTATCCCTTTAAGCTACCTTAACAGGAAGCTACACAAGCTAGGTACCGCTCTTTCCTTAATCGCTTCCTATGCTATGTGTTCCGATTGTGGCACGTCTGTTAGACGCTTAACCAAAGCTTAGGCGATGTGTACAGGCTTAAATTATCTAATGTGCAGGTGCAAACGATGGAATTTGTCTAGTTAGGCCTAACTATAACAGGATCCGGCGACGCAGGATCCCCTTACTCCCTACGAATATTAGAAACTGTTTTCTAGCTGCTCGTGATGTTCTAGACGGATCTGTCTACTAACAGTGCGTTAGAAAGCAAAGCCATTGTCTACTTCTCTAGGGTGCTAGGTATCCATCCCTATAAGTTAGCATATCGTACAGCGTGCGACTACACGCCGTACCTATTAGCTCTATTGTAGGTTAGCAGACTTCTTATTCTTAAGTATGCCTTGCTGCTGCGAGCGTATACTACCCTCGACGTCCCCTAGCTAGCAAGAGCAGCCTACGCTGATTAAGGGAAGCGTCTCTGCACAGGGATCCGCCTAACATACCTTTAGCCTAGCAGTCTCTCCCCTATAGGATATCTAATTAAGCGTTTACAGCATAGCAGGGCCATTGCAAAACGCAAAGGGCCGCGCACTAATTTATTGTAGTCGCTAGATAGCCAGACTCTAGATATTGCCGGCTCCTGCATCTCTATGCACGAATTCTATTATACTATCTATTGCCTCCTTGCTAGACTTGAACAGGCTACAAGAGATCTTATGTTTAACTAGTAGCTAAGCATGGATCTAGGCACTATCAAAGAGGATCTTTCTAGGCACCAACTAGGCTATTTATTCCTACAAGAGCCAGCAAATTAGCTCTAGTCTAGCTTTAAGCATCTTAGCTATTGAGCCTTCTCTAAGGATAGTAAAGGCTTTGCGCTGAGAGGCAAAGGCAGGGAGCAAGCAATAGCATACCTAAAGAAGTGTAACAACATAGTTATGCTATTGTTTAGCAGTATTTATATGTCTAGCAGGATGCCTGCAAGAGGAGAAGAGCTCTGCGTTATGCGCTAGGCAGACACTGCCGCAGTACAACGCAACATCTTTATATGCTAGGGTTAGATCTTACTAATCTTCTTATATAATAAAGCTAGCTAGAACTCAAACAATTTACTCTTCGTTGTTTAAGTTCCCTGTGCGCTGGCAGAGAAGTGTCTTTTCCTGTACCTTACATACATCAGGCCATTCAACAAGTTTCTTAGCCGCTAGTTGAAACTTGTTAATGCAGATGCTCCTACCAACCTACACTTGTTTACTGCGTACAACACGCCTATGTCTTGTTTCACTTCGGCAGCCTGCTTTAAAATCCTGTAGCAATCCACGCCAGAATGTCCAATTCTGCTTCATTTTCAGATCTATCGCCAGATTGCAGTAGCTATCAGCAAGAAACATCTCTCAGACATTGTCCAGCCTTTCAATCCTAACACTCCAAGAGGCTACGATGGACCGACCCGCCTTCTCTCTTTCCAGACGGGACATAATCCAGCTACTCATGCCGGCGTATATGCTTTGGATCGTGCCTATCCAGCTAAGCTGCAACCTGACCTAGTAGAGCAGTACCTCTATGTTAGCAATGTATGGCACCAGTTCTTAGGCAGCGCCAAAGAAAGCACGTTCCGAGCTAGTCTAGGCTCTGATGCAAGCCGGACCACGCTGGAAGTTCCAATGCAGCCACCAGGCTTTCTGCCGTCTAAAAGTGATCCGTGGTTGAGCATGAGAAGTGCACAAACACGCGACGTCTCTCAAGAAGATGCAGTCCCACAAGCCGATGTTTCAGCTGATTGCGAAAATCAGCAGTCACGGAAGCGAAAACGCGATGCGGATAGGAGCATGAGTCTAGTACAGCAAAAGATCAATGCTTTACGAGCAGATCTTGCAGCCATAGAGCACGAGCACAAGATGCAAGAACTGTGCAGGACTGCTTGTGAACAAGTGCTAAAGAACAGCAATGGCGGAGATTCGGATACCACGCTCCAATATCGTAAAGGGGGATCTCGGGTATCACTAAGCAATTGCGCTGATATATTCTGCTTCCTAGAAGACTTTAGGGTTTTTGTATGCAGGCAACATCATACTACAGTCATAAGCCTTGACAGGCATATGTCAAAATATCATAAGGTACAGGCTTCGACACGGCGAGAGGTAGTCGACTGTTTCAGTCGCCTTAAACCAGTGGATCCAGGCTAAATCAAGCTACCACAACAGCCTGCGCAGGCGATAGAACAGCTAGGTAAGCCACTTACTGGGTTAAAGTGCAGAACATGTTAGTTCATCACTATCAATAAGGATGAGATCCGGAGGCACTGTAAAAAGCACCATAGACTCGCGTGGATAGGCGACAAGAGCCAGTTGTATAGTATAGTCAAGGTACAGAGCTTATTCCGCACAGGCGGGTTCCAGAAGTATTTCGAGGTTTTGTAAATTAACATATAGATGATATACTTGGTACTAGGTCTACATAATAGTAAAGAGTTATTCTAGAACAATACATAGGTGCGAAGCTTCTCTCTACTGATGCGCAGTGCAAGACGTGCAGCTGGATCACGATCAACAAAGATAAGGTGCGCAAGCACTGCAAAAAAAATCACCAGCAAGCATGGATAGGAGAGAAAAGCTTACTCTACAAGACTGTAAAAGTACAGAGCTTTTTCCGCACTGGGGGGCTGCAAAAGTATTTTGTTGTCGACTTGGTGGATGCTGGAAATGCTAAAAACGACGAGGTCGAAAATGTCGTTCAAGCACAACTCGCCGAGTACAAACTAACACAACAAGAAATTGAGGAAGAGCTGCAGACACTTGAAGCAGCTGCGAAGATCGACAAAACGGGTTGGTTCAAAACGGGTTGGTTCAAGCGTACAGGCTGGCTGGAGTTCTTCAAAGACCGGAATCTGGCTCATCTGGCTCATCAAGCCCGCGCACCCGATCTCAACGAGCGCAAGCTTAAGCTAGCTGTTGAGCTAACTAAGGGGCTGGTTGAAAGAAGCGTAAAAGGACTAGCTACGCTCCTGCAAGAGGTGAGGCGCTGGCTGCGGAGTGCAAAGCGAGATGAACCAGACGTGCGGCCGTTGGCGCGACTGCAGAACCCGGAGAGTCAGGCAGTGTACGCAAGCTACATGGTCAGGTTTGTCTGCTTCTATCTGCGGGTACTAGCCGATGAAGAGCAGCAGATCGTGCGCTTTAGAGAGCAGCAGAGTGCCGTCGCTCATGCAGATTGCCGTTCAACATCAGGCAGCGAGAAGGACAGCGAGGAGGACAGCGAGGAGGACAGCGAGGAGGACAATAACGGCGAGAGCAGTGAAGGCGACAGCGACAGCCCGCGGCCGCGACGCACAACACGCACAACACGCACGACAGGCAATCAGCCGCAACAGGATATGGCGAAGGATGCACGCGAGCTCTTCACATGATGTCAGCTTCATCCATCTCTGCTATATTTTGTTCCTCTTCCGCGATGTCTAGGATGTGCTGCACTGTGCTGACAGGAGAATGCCTGTTCGACCGTAGAAGCTCGTGCGCCACCTCCCAAGCCCTTTGCTGTTTTGGCGAGATTATACCTGCTGCCAGTTGCGGCCCCTCTAATTCTGCTCGTTCGAAGTCAATCACCATAACTCGGCGTGCCCGATCGTCCCACAGCATATTCCGCGGTGCGAGATCTCTGTGCAGCACTCCGAGTGTACGGATAGCTTCAACAGAAATATCGATCTGTCGCGACGCGAAGGTTTTGTCAGCTGAAGCCAAATGCCTGTCCATACGCTTGCCTCCATAGCTGAGGAACATCATGTGCATGAGCTTAACGATGCCCTCGTAGTAGTATGGTACCTCAAGGCCGACGTTACCTAGATGAATTGGCACATGCGTACCCTGCACAGAACGGAGGATATCGTAGACGGCAGCCTCCATCTGAGACGGCTCACAAAGTCGATCGGACATGCTTTGGCAACAACCGTGTATCCGTGAGACTCTAGGCTCACGCGAAAGGGGACGCCACATGCTCCGTGGAGTCCTATGGGCTTACAGTTCCGGTCTAAGTCTTGGGAAAGCTGCTGGCGGATGCGCTTGAGGAACAACGTCAAGCTGATCCGATGACGATTCGTGCCATGTTGCTTCGCGTTTGGACACGACAGGTCAAGCCGACCGCCCTTTCCCAACCCAAGCAAGCAATCGTGGGTGCAATACTGTCCACTGCGCCCCGTGTGATGTGACTGTCGATCAGACGAAGAGCGGCTCGCGAGGGACTGTGTGCGAGATGACTGCAGTGGCGACAGCGGCTGTCGACTTGGCGTATCTGGATCAGATTCTCCATCGCTGGCGCTGTGCCGACCCTGCGGCTGCGAGCAATCAGGCGAAGGCATGCGTGACCGTCTCTGTCGAAGTCGGACAGGTGATGCGCGAAGGAACCTCAAGTCCTGAGGTGGCCGATACTCTGAAGACGGTGCGTCATGTGCCGGGATGTCATCCAGCAGCACATTGTACACGACTCTCCAACTCTTCAGCCTGATCGCAGCCTCTTCTCGCCACTTCTGGCTCCGAGGCGGCGTACTCAGAGCCTGCAGCGTAAAAGCCAGCATCTGCCCAACGGCAGTCAGGTGAAGTTGATTCGGACCATCTGCGTCTAGCGCCCACCCGGTGCCATCGCCAACGTCGCCCTTGGGCACGGACAAGAAGTAGTATACAGTCGTGGCATTGTAGGGAGCGCGTAGGAAGATGTTCGCTTCGCCCGTACACACGCACCCATACTCCACGCCAACCTGAACCATGTATGAGAACGCTTGAGTGATGATTGCAGCCATCAAGCGGCGGAAGCGGTCCCGCGGACTGTCAACCTCGCGGTATTCAAGGACATCGTCCAGATCCATGTCGTCCAGCCCTGCATAGATGTAGCCAAGCGGAATCTTGTATGGGGCCTTGTACTCGACGACAAACGCGGCTGTACGGCCATGTTCGCCCGTGTTGTAGACGCAGAATTGGTCGGCCCGAGGGCGAGACGATCGCGATGTGCTGTTACGGGCAGCTGTCGAGAGCTCTGCCGAAGCCAACGCGTTGGTCTTTGCCTGGAGGCGTGGTGACCGTCGTCGGCCGCCACCAAACAGCGACAAGTTCTGCATGCCTTCTTCCACCTCTTGTTCCGAACTCAGCGTGTTGGCATGGTTCTCGAAGTTGACCGACCCGCGCAGGCCGAACTTGCGATGCAGCGCTCGGTTGTTGTACATCTGCTTGATAATCTGCGACACCGGCTGTTCGACGGCCGACCGCTGGAAAAATTGCAGGTCCAGCTCAGAGCTCATCGTTCGCTGCTGGACAGCCTCTCCAGACTCGCTCAACGTGTGCACCGATGTGAAGTGCCGCTCGAGGGCGAAATCCGACTCCATAATAACCTCCCATATCGCTTCTTGACGCGCAGGAAAATCGTCCCACACGCGGAGCCGTTCGGGTCGGAGTTTGTTGCTCGCGTTCGCAGGATCGCCTTATGTCGATAGCGATGCATCCGTCTGGACGATCAAGCGTGTGTGCAGCTGGCTGTGGCATGCATCAAGGAACTCGGGCAGCGTTGTCTTGCGCGTCCTCTGCTCAGCTTCTTCACGCCTATCTTCAGCTTCCTCGCGCTTGCGTCGTTCGTGCTTCTCGGCCGCCTCCGCAGCTTCTCGCCTGCGCTGTTCTTCGAGGTACAGCTGTTTGTAATCGGGTGATACTGACGCCATGAAAATCAGTTTGTGAATGTCCTTTTCAGCTGTGAGAGGCAATGATCAAGACCATGGTAAAGATGGGTGTAGTTGCGGCCGTTCCCTAAAAAGGCACTGGTTAGATGGGGTAAACATGGGAAACATAGTCGAGCACGATCCGGGCATAGCTGCGCAGTACGCGGCTGAAACCGAGTAGGACTCAATAAATAAATAGTCGAGCACGGACCAGATGTGCCGGCTGCTTACCGGTACCCACCGGTACCTATCGGTGGGTCTCCGCCGCCAAGCAACTGCCAGGCCACGCAGCAACGTAGCCTTTTTTCTCCTTCGTGTAAGTAATGAACACCTTAGAAGAATCACCGCTCCCTGTGAAAGACATCACCATTAGTATCTGTGAGATGTACAAAGCTGCGCGCCTTGGTCTGCACACGCAGCACGTGCTTCCTGACGCCCGGGACATTGCCTGATCTCGAGGACAGAGCAGGACGAAGATGGCGCGCGGCAGCCTCCTTCTGCTTCTTCTCCTTCTCCTTTTTCTTCTTCTTCTCGGCGGGAGCGGCAGCGGCGGCCTCCTTCTTGCGCAGCTCTAATTCATTGTCAACATCCGCATGATCGTAACAAGTATTCTGGTCACCAATGCACTGGTGGAGGATGGCTGATGGGGGCACCAAGAGTGGCACAGGGAAGGGCCAGGATTAGTATCCTCAACCGCAGCATCCAGCTCCTCCTCGTCCCGAATTTGTGGTGGAGCGGGCAGCGGGCTGCTGGTGGGCAGAAGCTCGAGGCGCGCGAAGAGGTGCTCGATGTGCTCGATGTTGCGCGAAGGGCGGCTGGTCTCCTTCTTCTCGGGCGGCGTCTTGCTCTCTATTAGAGAGTCTATATCAGCATTACAGTTTCTAATGTCATGTTGTGAATACGTGTGAGGAATGTCGAACCCATGCTGAAGTCGCGCAGCTGAGGCGGCGACCGCAGGGGACTGAATGAGGCGAGCGCCTTGGCGAGCTGCCTCGCCTCGGGGGGCGCGTCGGCACCGGCGCGGGCTTGAGCGGGACGGTGGTGGTGTGGGATGGCATTTTGGCTATGGAGGCTAAGTTATGGAGACTATGGAGATACGAGAGTCGAGTGCGTCCAAATGCGTGACAAGATAAAAGGATGCGATAGCTTCAGCCAGGTCTGATGGCCCGCGGCCACCCAAGACGGCTAGCGCGGCTCGTACCTGGCATGCCAGCGCGGAGGCTTACACCATGAAAGAGTTCTTACAACTGTTCTTACAAAGTCCCGGGATCAACGAAGATTGTGATGATGCTGACTGTCACTACCTTCTTGCTCAAAAGTCCAAGATGCCAACCCTTGGGCTGTACTGACAAAGACGCTTCATCGTCAGCATCATCAGACGATGCTGTCCGTCTCCGGGGCTCTTTTGGCCGCGGTGAAAGCTTCGAGTTGATAATCTGATCACCATTACAACGGTATGGTTGGGTGATCCTCCAGCTTCCATAGTCGCCTTCCCTAGCACTGCTTATCACACAGATTTACGGATTATCGCACTCTGTCCCTTCAGTCCGAGGACAAAGATTACCATTTGGTGATAGCGCAATTCCATCTCGTGACGAACGTGAGTAACGTCCCCTGCCCGTAAGCGAGAAACGCCCCTCAACGAGATAGATCTACCCTTCGCGCACTTCAATAATCCCCACGCACATCGAGACACCTGCAAGAGACGTAATCCTCTTTTTTGGCCTATTTTCTTTCGAGTACTCTATGGCAGCGGGAAAAACACCACCGTTGTGGGCGTACCGGCGTTCGTTTCGCGCGCAGCTTCGATGACCATCCTGCTTTCAAACTCTGCTCTGCCGTCGCCCTTTACTCCTTTTTCAGATCTGAAAGGTTATGAGAGTAGGTCGAACTTGGGTGTACATCGCCCTAGGTTGCAAAGATGATCAGGCGTTGAAGATGTGGTCTCCGAGGCTATCTCCGTGTCGACAGTAACTACCCTTGGCACTGTGCGTTTTGGCAGTCGGCTGCAGTGTGCTTATGCAGTAGCGACAAGCTCAGCGAAGCTAACGGTATTGTATCTGACGCTATACTCAAAAGAACTACAAGGTGGCGTCTTTCTAGAAGCTTCACTGCACCAGCCACATGGTTTCCTTTGCACAGCCTGACAGAAGACGCTAAACTGGTAAGCGACAGTCTTGTTAAGACATCAAGCACAGCCGCGCCCTGCTGTCCGGGTCAGGAATTCAATGAAGGGCTGAACAGTCGATTGTACGTGCCAGGCGCGACACTACAAAGTTACTCTGCAATTTGTCAGATTCTCAATGCAGCTTTTCGCACCCTGTATACCTGCGGTCGTTCCCATGTAGCTAGATGAGATGCCCAACAAAAGAAAACTATCCCCTAACTTGTGTTGTTGGATAGGCAGAGATGAATGTTTGCAAGATCAACGGCTTTGCTACACGTCGATAGTGCAGGTCCATACCCTACCACTTCCAACGCCCATGGCCACTGTGGTGCCGCGCACAGACGAGCACGATGGCCGATACTCTGATGGTATCCAGAGCATGTTCTTGTCTCCGTGCTTAATCCACATGTTGTCTGAGCTGAGGCTTGTGCTCAGATACTGAGGGGTCTTAACTTCAGGAACTGTTGCTTGGTCTGATATCTGTGGCGTGTTGATGACGATGACGCCTACCTCAGTGAAGAGGCAAGAGCCCGTAGAGCCAAAAGACAAATTGTAAAGAGTCTGTCCAATGCTGAGGGTTTGTAGACACGCGCCGCTGCTCGCGTCCCACAGCTTGACGGTCTTGTCGCCTGACGCCGACGCTAGCTTAGTCGAGTCGTGCGAGAAGGCTACAGACGTGACATAACTGCTGTGACCTGTGTACGTCTGCACACGCTTGTCGCTGCTCGCATCCCATAGCTTGACGGTCCTGTCCCATGACGCCGACGCCAGCTTTGTCGAGTCGTGCGAGAAGGCTACAGAGCTGACACGATCGCTGTGGCCCGTGTACGTCTGCAGACACTTGTCGCTGCTTGCATCCCATAGCTTGACGGTCCTGTCCCATGACGCCGACGCCAGCTTAGTCGAGTCGTGCGAGAAGGCTACAGAGCTGACATGATCGCTGTGGCCCGTGTACGTCTGCAGACACTTGTCGCTGCTCGCATCCCACAGCTTGACAGTCTTGTCGTCTGACGCTGACGCCAGCTTTGTCGAGTCGTGCGAGAAGGCTACAGAGCTGACATAATCGCTGTGGCCCGTGTACGTCTGCAGACACTTGTCGCTGCTCACATCCCATAGCTTGACCGTGTTGTCATGTGACGCCGACGCCAGCTTAGTCGAGTCGTGCGAGAAGGCTACAGACGTTACAGCACTGCTATGGCCTGTGTACGTCTGCAGGCACGCGCCACTACTTGCATCCCACAGCTTGACAGTGCTGTCGTACGATGCTGATGCTAGCTTGGTCGAATCGTGCGAAAAGGCCACGAAAGTGACTGCACTGCTGTGCCCCTCGAGCGTCTGCATGCACGCACTCCAGTCGCTGCTCATCGCTGGGTGAACAGTAATCGCTTCCGGCTCTTCGTGTTGAAACAGTTTCCTGATCACGCTCTCTGTTGGACTGAACAACAGTGCGGATGCATATAGCTGAAGTGGGTAGCTTTCGATTGCCCCTTTGTGGTACATGATGAAGCGGCGGGCATCTTCAAGAAGCGTAGTAAGCTCGTCCCCACCATGCATCTCCTGACTGTGTAAGCATCTACACCAACAGTGGAAGATAGACAAGGCGTCTGTGCAAGCCATACCTGAACCAGCGAGCACAGCCTTGCCATTGAGACCACACCCTTTGCCATGCTCTTGCAGAGACTGAGCCCTTCTAGCCAGTACAAATACTTCTTCTCTACAAACGCACCAACAGCACCCACAGCTTGCACATCTTCGGCCTCGTTTGCCCTAGATTCAAGTTTCGAATCGCACAGATGATCAATCCAGTAGACGCACGCATAGCGCGATGCTGCCAGTGAGTTTGAGCTGGGCGGTTTAACGTTGTCAATATGAATCCCTGGCGCTCTCAGATGGTACATGTCTCTGTGCAAAGTCTTCGCCAAAGCCTCAAGCGACCTCGAGAAGGCAGCACGATGAACGGCTTCGACGCCATCTGGGAAGACATCGTCAGATGCTTTCACCATCAAGAAGTCTTGTGCGGACTGGTGAACGAAGTAGACCGTGTCTTCTCGCAAGGTGAGAAACGATCCACAGAGACCGATGACCTCCTGCAGCTCTGCTTCGTCGGCAACACCTTCCAGCGACTCAGTAAGGACCACCAGCTCCGCCAGCGTAATAGGTCGATACACAAGCGCGATAGAAGCTAAGACCTGCTTGCACAGCTCAGCATCATCTGACCCGCCGATCTGCTGCATCATCCGCTCGTACAAAGCGTCTAGGCCTGGCGGGAAAGAGATCAGCTTCTTCAAGACGTTCCGTTTGGCTGTCTTCTCGAGCTCTTGACACACCAACGCTACCCACAGGAAGGTATCGTTGGCATTCGACGTCAAATGTTCGAACACCGCATCTCGAGTCTGCTTGCCGTACCCCTTGTGTTGCGCTAGCTGGTTGACCTTGTGCTGGATGAAGACGCTCACCGCCGCTGAGACAGACGCTGCGTTTAGCTCCAGGCTCAGCCTCACCTTATGCCCTGCCTGTCCGAGCTGTGCTTCAATGTCCGGCCAGTTGCGACTTGACACAATCCACTTGACGCGAGAAGAGGCAGACGACTGCTGTGCGATGAAGTGGAGCAGCCTTGGCAGGTCAGTCATACACTCATCCAGCGCGTCAACGACTATGTAAGTGGTGCCTAAGCTCGGGTCCTGTAGCACGTCTGCAAAGATCTCTGTCAAGACAACCCATGCGTTTGCATCTTCAAACACGGCTTTGCCCGCTTGGTCGTATCGCTTGCGAACGTGCGCGGTGAGCGCCGGCTGCTGACTGACAAGCAAGTACAGCAGTCCGCGCAGCACGGCTGTGGCGCTATTGATGCGCGAGTCGGTGGCTTGACAGAAGAAGTAAGACACAGACGCGGTCCTAGCAACAGCCCTCTGCAGCTCGTTGATGATGCCGCAGAGCAGCATTGTCTTGCCCTTGCCCGGATCGCCTTTGATCCAAAGCAGCTTGCTCTGTGTGCCGTTAAGCCATTGCTGGAAGCTGCTGTTGCTCATCACCCAGCGGTACGAACCGTCCAACAATCCGCCCTTTGTGTCTTCGATGCGCCTCTTGTCGTCTCGCGGATCGGTAGGGCGTAAGTCGCGAAGGCACTCCTCTCGTTGCCGGACGCCCTCCTGCTGCCTTCGAACCTTGTCATGGAGCCGTCTGAAGGCTTCCTCTGTACCTTCACCGTAGACAGGCGCCATGTCGACGTCAAAGAGGCCGGACAAACAATACACTCCATCTTCTGGCCGCTTCGTTTGCCGATCTTGTCTCCAGCGAAACCGCTCGTCGATGCTGGACTGAGAGAGCGGAGCTCCTTCCAGCACATCGGAAGGGATGGTCGTAACTTCGTGGATCTGAGACTTTAGCGATGCCCGATCACCGAGTTTGTGCCAGTCGCGCGAGAAGAACTCGACTACGCCGGGCGCGAGCAGCTCCTGCAGCGTCCAGCCGCGCGTGAACCACTTGCTTCCTCGAAACTCCGAGTCCCACTGCGGCGAGTTAGCTTCTTCCCTAGCTGAGAGAGGCAAACCAGGCACGTCGGACAGATAGACATAGCATCTAGCTGCGTTGCGATACCAGCGAAACATCGACCGGATCGCCAGCGAGTGCTCAGCCTTGTTAGCCTTGTTAATGCAGCAGGTGTCGACCCAGAAGTGCTGCAACCCGTCGCGCTTGGCCTGCTCTCCACATAGCTGGATCTTCCTGTAGCCAGCCTTATGCTTTCCTGCGTTCTTTCTAAGAGCTTCGAAGGTCACTTCTTCCTCGTCCGTTCCCCAGGTGTGGGACAGAATCGCGTAGGGAGGTATCGCGTCTACGTCAACAATGTCGGCAGTGACACTGAGCACCCCATCTTCTCTGTAGTATAAAAGCCGCATCGCTTCGCGTAGACATGTGGTGGGCGCGTGCGACAGCAGCGAGAGTCGTGAGACGTGACGCGGCGGCCTGGTAGCAGGAGCGTACGGCGCCCCGTCGCTCTACTGCATTCGTGTGTCAGCAAGCGGAGGGCGACATGCGAAAAGCCACCAGGCCTTTGGCGAGCTTTTCAGACAATAGGGAATCGCAATGTTGTCACAGGCTGCGTCTGGTGGAGTTGGTCATGTTGTTGATGTGCGAGGCTGGATGTCAGGCCTGGGGCGGGGCAGACGCGGTTGAGAGCATGCGCCAGGGTCCATCCACCAGGCTGACAGCGGCTAATCCAGCGACGCTCGCATGTGTTGGTCTGATGCAGTGGAGCAGAGGGCCGACCCGACACAGCTAGTGGAGCAATAACTAGAGTCAGGGTCGCAGATCAATCGATTACAACTACAACGTACCCTGCAACAATGCCTGACTGGCCAGGCTGTCAAGGTCTGCGCGAATCGTATAAGTTATCCCCTTGCGAATCCCGAGTACCGTTCGCTCAGTCGCTCGAGAATGGGAGGACACATGGCAGGTTTTGGAAGAGCGCCACACTGTGAGCTTGTTAGGCATAGCGTCAGATACAATACACTCAGCCCTGCCGGTCTTCTTTCCACCACGTAATCACACTAGGACCGGCCGCCAAAACGCACAGCGCCAAGGGCAGAGACCGTCAACACAGAGATAGCCTCGGAGACCGCATCACCAACCCCTGATGATCTTCAGAACCTCAAGCAATGTGTATCTAGGCTAGGCCTACTGTTATAGCGATCCAGGCTTGAAAAAAAAAGTAAAGGGCCGCGATAAAGCAGAGTCTAAAGGCAGGATGACCTTTGAAGCTGCGCGCAAAATAAATGCCGGTACGATCACAACTGTTGTAATTTTCCTGCTGCTATGTCTGAATCGAAAGAGAAGAGGCTAAAGAAGAGAACCACGCCTATTGCAGGTGTCTGGATGCGCGTGGGGCTGGTCGAGGGGCGTGAACCATGGATCCATCTCGTTGAGGGGCGTTTCTCGCTTACGGGCAGGGGACGTTAGATTCGCTTTCGTTTGCGCGACTTTCTCTTAGTTATAGCTGCTAGTTGCTCTTCAAGCTCTCGCACACGAGCCTTGATCAGTACGTTTTCGTGCAACATCTCTTCAGCCCCTTTAATAAGCTTTGAGAACCCTTCTTGCGCAGCACTTGGTGATCGTCTAAAGGAGTCACTTACAAGCTTTGACTGAGACCCAAATTCGGGTGCGTTGCTTGGAGTCTTTGACTGCCATGGGGTCTCTGGTGGTGGGGGTGCTGGTGGGGTACGCAGTCGCACTTCGTGTCGATCCAACACCACCTGCGCGTTGATAGGATTGGTTGGTTGGTTGGTTGGTATTCATTTTTCGTCTAGTTGATGTGGAATAAGTCCATCATCTCGCCTCCCGAAGGGCATGTACGACGTGCTAAGCTATGGAATTACAGTGCTGATACACTACCTTAGAAAGCATTTCCTGCCTGCGCGGGTATTGTTACCATTTCAGAACTACAGCTCCCCGTCCAGTTGGGGAGGCTAAGCGATGTATGTATATTAGGGTAATTTCCTTGCATTCTGAGGCATATATGTGCCGTAGGAGAGAGAGAAAGAGACATCGTGTGAGTGGAGGGGGTGAAGGGGTGGAGGGGTGGAGGGGTGGAGGGGTGGAGGGGTGAAGAGTGTTGCATCGATTGTGCTGGACCTAGCAGAACTAGGTGCAGGTGTTTGCTGCTGTTGCAGGGCTGCAGGAGCTAGCGGGGGCAGATCTTGGTGAAGTACTGTGTAAGTTTGACAAAGGCGTCAAAGGCCTCTGGCTCCTTCACTAGTGCTGCAGTGTACGCTAGGCCATCAGCCTGGCTGGATGGTAGTATTAGTGGTCGCAGCGGCCATCTGCTAAAGCTCCCGCGGGTCTTGCGGCAGAGCACGAGGTGCTCTGGCGTCTTGTCGCGCCCGCATGAGCAGCTAAGGTTTGCATCCTTGTGATTGTACATTCGGTGATACCAGGCAAAGTCCCCATGCCTAGATTGGATGGAGAGGAGCCTGGCTAACGTGGCCCTTGGTAGGTCTAGTTCCCTTGGACTGCTGCGTGGTGCATAGTCCAAGTCCCAGCTCTTGTACCATTTCGAGAGCTTAGTCTTCTTGTCAGACCACCAGGTCTGTTGTGTGTGTCGCAGTGTCTTGCGGGCTATCGTCTTGATGCCTGAGAGTGTAGGCAGAGCGGCTTTTCCAGTCGGGGGTGAGGGGTGCTGGGCTTCTAGGTTGGCTAATCTGTCTGCTGCCTCGTTCCCCTCAATGTCTAGGTGTCCAGGGGCCCATTTGATAGAGACGTCGTGTGTCTCCATGGCGCCATGGCACTCCAGGAAAGCCCATTGAGAGGTAGGAGGTGCGTCGCCCCTGAGGCACCAGACCACTGAGGTGCTGTCTATGCACAGCCAGATTCGGCGGGTGCGGAGCTCTGGTTGCCTTACGGTATGCTGGAGGCCTCTCCATGCTCCTACTACTTCCGCGTCGAAGACGTGCGAGGTAGGGTTGAGTGACCCGCGTCCAGTGTGCAGTTGTTTTCCGTTCTGATACACTGCAAAGCCGTAGGTAACCCGCTTTTCTCCTTCCTTTGTGTACTGTTCAGAGCCATCTGAGAAGATAGTGACTTCTAGTGGTGAGAGCTGGGCCCACCATTCTTTAAAAGCCTTAGCTGCAGTCTTCTTGTCTAGGCTAAGCGTCGGGTCTGTTCGGCAGCCAGTCGAGTAGTGAGGGGCTGAGAGTGTAGTCCTGGGGGTCTCTGGTAGAAGAGATGCCATCTGTTGGACTTTCGTCTTGACTCGCTGGGGTTGTCCGGTTTTTACGCCCCTGTTTACGATAGGTACTGCTGTGCGCCTAGTGAGAGGGTGGTCTGCATCTGTAGTGCGCAGGTGGGTTGCAAATCTGAGTCTGGCTTCCTCGAGTGCCACTGCTGCCGGTAGCAGTCCGGCGTCTCGGAAGAGTGCAGCTATAGGGGTTGTTCTCCACGCTGGTAGGATGCCTCTTGCCGCTATGGCTAGTGTTTTGTCTATGGCAGCTATGTGCCACCCAATGTAAGCGCTGACCTCTTGTGGCCTGCCTGGTTTAAGTGTGTGTGGCTTTTTGGTGCGGCCTCTGTACCAGCATTCAGTTCCATACAGGAGTGATGGGTACACACAGGCAACAGTGGCCTTGCGGAGGGAGCTGGCTGGGGGTCCATAGGTAGTCCTAGCTAGGCTGCGAATGTGATAGGCTACCTTGGCAGCTTTTGCCGTGCGCGTAGCTACATGCCGTCGGAAGGTGAGTCTGCGGTCAAACCACACGCCTAACCAGCGCAGGGCTGGCTGACTGTGCTCTCCACCCGGGAGGATTGGATAGATCGTGAGCTGTTCATCTACGACGCAGGGAGGCGCATAGCTGCTCCGCTGTCTGGTCAGGTGGATCATTTCCTGCTTTTCTGGAGCAAAGGTAACCTTATTAGCCTCACCCCATGCTCTGATCTCCCTTAGGTCTTCTGCGAGGAGCTCGACGTTGTCGTCCATAGAGTGTGAGGCCTGGTATAGACATATGTCGTCTGCGTACCCAAACCTCCGTTCAGTGTCCATGGATAGTAGCTCTGCCAGGTACAGTGTGTACAGGACGGGTGAGAGAGGCGACCCCTGGGGTGTGCCGCAGGCAACTGCGTAGCTAGGAGTGGTGACCTGGCCAAGGCGGACTTGCACCCTCCGGTCAGTTAGGAATGAGTCTACAAAGAGGATCGTCCTTTGTGGCCAGCCCTGTTGGGCCATCCGATGCAACAGGCGGTTCTTCAGGAGAGCGTCAAACGCGCCTTGCACATCTAGGGTGACCATAGTGACGTGCTTTCCAAGCACCCATGCTGCTTCAGTGTCGTGGGTGAACGCTGCAGTGAGGTCTGCTGCAGAGCGTTTTGGAAGCGCGCCGCCATGCTGGGGGCTGAGGATCTTGTGTGTCATGGCAGTCCATGCAATACGTCTAGCCACAGTTCGTTCGAGTCCCTTTCCAATACAAGACAGAAGCGCTATCGGTCTCCAGGAGCGGGGCGATGTCCGGTCTGTTTTCCCCACTTTCGGTATCATGGCTACCTCTGCAAGCTTCCATTGCGCCGGGAAGTGGTTGAGTTCAAGACACCGCTGGAAGATCCTTCGTACGAGTTCCCCCACCTGAGTCCAGCAGGCGCGGAGTAGTCGCACTGTAGAGCGGTCAGTACCTGGTGATGTGCTTGACACCCCTATCGTGTTTCGCTCACACTCCTCAAGTGAGATGTGTGTGCTCCACGGGAGGGTGGCTGCAGCCTCCTGGTCTGGACGCTGTCCGAGGTCATCTTCTGCTGTGTAGCGGTTGAGAACTTCCTGTCTAAGTGCCTCTGCTTTCTCTAGGGGGTCTGATATCGTTCTGTTGTTCACTTCGAGGGGAGTGTCCTGGTTCTCTGGCGTGAGCTTGTGCCAGGCAATGATCTTGAACAGGTCCTTGTCGTCTCTAGCGTTATCGATGACGTGCCTCCAGTACTGCCTCTTGGCCTGTCGGACGGTAGTCTTGAAGGCCTGTCTCTCCTCTGGTAGACTGCCAGAACAGAGCTGTCTAGCACGTTTGTAGGCCTGGTAGGCGGTCTTGCACTCCTCGGTCCACCATGGTGCAGCGCGGCCTTCCTTGCGGTTGAGCTTGCCTGCTGCCTGTACAGAGTGCTGTATAGCCTCTGTGAGCAGCGTGACGCATTCTTCTAGCTGTGCTGCATCCTGTGTTGCAAGCGGGTCTGCGATGTTTTGGGCACCCATTTCTACCAGCCCAGCGAACTTAGCTAGGCTCGCCTCTGGAACTCTGTAGTGGTACTGTTCTAGTTGCGGAGTGCCTGGTGTGGAGATGGGGACAGAGGTCACTATCGTCTCATGATCTGAGCCGCTGTGCATGCTAGCATCGACAGCAGACTGGGCAAACGGGATGTTAGAGAAGGTGAGGTCAAGAACGTGACCAGCGCAGTGTGTTGGCTGCCCTGGCACACCAATGTAGTCCATAGACGCGTTGGCAGCCCATCTAGCTAGCTCCACTCCTCCGTTGGCTGCAGTGATGGTAGGCTCAAAGGATTCGTGTCTGGCGTTAAAGTCGCCCCCGACAAGGCAGAGCTGAGGGGGTGTCAGATGTGTGACGTATTGAATGACGTCTGGGGTGTGTGGCTGTCTGTAGCAGTTGAGTATGGCGACTCCATTTACTACCGCCCATAGCATGTCTGGGTGGTTGAGACTCTCTCTAGCCTGGTACCGTAGGTGGCGGCCTCTGCGGATGTATGTCATCACTCTAGGGCGGACTGAGCCTGGTGTGTTGGGGCTGTCCCAGGTGCTGATAGGTGCTAGGTGCTTGAAACCAGGGTGAGTGGATGTTCTCGAGTTGGCACATGCGAAGGGCTCTTGAACACACACAACATCTATGCCCTTCTGGAAGGCCAGCTCTAGTGTTGTGATGTGCCAGGGCGAGCATCTGCCGACGTTGGCCCAGCATACACGGAGTTGTCTGCTTGGTAGACTGTGCTGTTGACGCCTGTTGTGGGCTGGTATGTTGTAGGGGTGTTCTAGCATGACGATGGCGGGTCATCGCTCATGCTGGTGTCTTCCCTCTCCGAGGTGGACGGGTCAGTGTGGATAGTCGATTGTGGGCGGATGCTGCCGGCAGACAGCTGTCCTACATTGAGGCTTCTCTGGCCTGTGGCGGCCCGCCTTGGTCTCTTTGCTCTGCCAGTGGAAGAGGAGGATGGATAGGAGTTAGTCGTTGTAGGAAGTGATGCGGAAGCCCTGCTATCTCCTTCTTGCCTCTGGGTGGGAGGCTGGGGAGGCGCTGTCTCCGATGCCTCTAGAGGAGTAGTCTCAGGCTGAAGCGTTGCCTGTCTGAGGGTCTCTTCGACTGTCCTGTAGAGGTGCTGCTGTGCTATCTTGCCTGCGCGTCGGATAGCCTTCAGCTCGGCTCTTGTAGGCTTGATGCTGTGTCTGTTGACCCGGCGAGGGGCTGCAGGGCAGTTGGCGTGGCTAGCTGGGTGTGGTCCGTGGCAGTTGGCGCACACGGCTTTGTGGGCGCAGTTGTCCCCGTACGGTCCTTGGTGTCTGTCTGTGCGGTCTCCACAGTGCACGCAGCGCGCTACCTGGGTGCATCGGGCAGCGTTACAGTAGCCCTGGCAGCCTGGGTTGTGGCGCTGGATGGTAGGGTGCTTGTTGATCACCTTGGAGTACTCGCTGATACCAAAAAGGCGGAACGAGCGGACTGGCTCCTTGTAAGAGATGATCCAGGTGGTAAGGCCACGGTGGTTGGCTCCATGTCGTGAGGCCCTGCAGCTGACCGGCTGCCTGCCTGTTTGCGAGCATACCTCTTCCTCCACTAGCTGGATAGTCGTGGGTAGTTCTGTGCCGTCGAGGGTTCGAAGGGAACTGGGTACTCCCTGTACTGCGTAGTTGATCCAGCGTTCTGGGACCCTTACCGCGTCTCCGTCTAGTGCTCTCGCTAGAAGTTCCTGGTTTTCTTGGGTTAGAAGCTGGTCCCGGATAGACTTATTAGCTGGGGTGATCGCCCAGCCTGTTTTGATTGGTGATGCGGCAGGTATGTCCCTCAGGGTGATTCCTCCTATGCTCTTGCAAACTGCCTGTCTTACCGCAAATGGTGAGGGTTGTTGCAGTCGCATTGTTGGGTTGGAGATGGCTATGAAGATTCGATCGTCTTCTTTGGGCTTAGCCGACGGACCAGGCCGGGGTTTAGCAGGGATCAGGGGTCGGTTGGCACCCCTATCTGAGATTTGGGGGTCTCTGGCTACGTCCGCCCAAGAGCGGCGTCCTGACTCTTGGCTCCCGGGGTTGCTGTGATTAGTGTCACTGCTCCAGCGAGAGCTAGGGGGAGAGTTGCTTGGGGAGAGGGAGGTCAGCGCGTGAACGACCCTCTGCTGCAGCTCCTGTGCGATCCTGGCTTCTTGCGGGTTAGTGTAGCCCTGTGCGTGTTGATCTACGGCTGCTGCGAAGGCAGTAGTGATGGTGTTCCATAGCTGGGTAATTTGCTGAGTCTCAGCGATGTGGCGTTGGACGGCATCAGAGACTCGAGGTTTGGGAGCGCCCCCACCGGGGTTCTGGCTGCTCAGAAGGGGCGCATGGTGCTGCATGTCCTCCTGGGGCCGTCTTGGAGCGCGTGTATACAACTGCTGGGGGATCTCGTAGTCTGGGGACCCTGTGTGCTGGGAAGAGGGAGACTCTGCCATCCTATTAAGCTCCTTGCGCGTCGCGCAGGGGGCCTAGGCGGACGTTAGAGGTACTCCCAGAGTGGCCGCAGTGAGCCGGATCGTTTGCTGTGATTTTTGGGGCTTCTGTGAAGGAAACCCAGAAATCAAAAGATTGGTGTTCGGTGCGCGTTGATAGGAACTAGGCCTGATGCCTCAAAGGCCTTCTTGCAGTTGGCCTTTGTAAACACGTCAAGAAACGCGTCTCTAAAGGCAGGCAGGAAGCCCTCCTTGTTGATATGGAAGACGCGTCGGCGTGCCAAGTCTCGGACGCGTTGAGAGTACTTGCGCTTTAGGGGCGAGAAACAGACCACATCAAGTGGCTGGAGGATGTGTGATGAGTGAGCTGGCATACAGAGAGTCAGAATCTTGTTATCCTGGCAGTAGTCCTTGAAATCCTGGTTGAGGTGGCTTTCGTGACCGTCCAAGATGAGCAGCCGGTAACCCCCTACCTGACGCGTCTTTGTGTGCGCGTCAAAGTGCCTCAACCACTCAAGACCAAGCGCGTTGTTTGTCTAGCCGTTCTCAGAGACTGAGAGCTTCCAATTGTGGGGTATATCCGTCTCCTCGTACCAGGCAGAGATGTGGACTGGCTCTGCGGAACCCATCTGAAAGGGAGGGATGCCATATCTATAACTTCAAGCTCCAGTCGAAGGGCCGCCACGGTTCCAGCTAGAGCTTCAATGCCAGCTTCAACGCCAAGGCCAGTGGCCTCTGTAGCCTGTTGGTGCGGCAGCACGTTCAAAAATCTCCATCAACTTCAAAGACACGGATGCCACTGTGCAGTTTACAAGCAACAGATGAATGCGCGCTCGACTGCATTGGACTTGATTCAAGTCCCAGAATTAAACTCGGGTGCAGATTCCGTGTTAGCGGCAGGGGAGAATCCCATTCCACCGGCGGGAGCTACAGCGCAGAAGATGATGTGCCCCTGTGGACAAATCTTTACGAATGAGAGCAGGCTGGAAGACCATTTGCGGTATTCGAAGATTCATCAGACAGGAAAGCCTGTATCCGGGTCTACGCCCAAAGGCACAACGCCAGTCTTAGTGACGTTCACGGCGCCACATTCACCTCCGATTTCTATCCCCCCAGCTTTAACGCCAGTACCAGGCATTGTCCCATCTTCAGTGCTCTCAGTAGCTTCGCCTATTACCTGTACCTACGGCCATGCCTTCGAGACTCAACGAGTCCTTGAGCTACACAAGCGCGACTGTTTATACCATAGCCGACAGGCCGACGAGTCCCTTACTCAAAACCAACAAGGCACCTCCTTAGTCTCTTCTTTCGCTTCCCTGAAATTGGAGCCTGTGGTGACGCAGGTTGAGCCTTTGCTAGCTAGGTTTGCCTGTATGTGCGGTTGTACATTCACCAGTCAGAAAGCCCTCGAACAGCATAAAGAGGAGAAGAGACGCTTTGCGTGGCTGGGAAAAGGAGAAAGGAGAGAGAAGATATTTAAGACGCCTCGACCGAAATATCAAGAGGACGCATACTTGCGAGATATCTGCGCAGCCCTCGCACGGCAGAATTGTGATGGAAGAAAGAGGTCCGGATAGGCACAGGTCCACAGATGGTATACACCTAATGGGGCTGCACAGTCTCTCTACTAGAATATTCATGCGGCCGCATAGGGCTTGTTCTGGAGGCTATGAGCAGGTGACTCAACTGTTGCGCGATAATGGCGCGGTCGTTTGCAAACGAGCTTGTTCTTAGTGTCCGTAGCAAGTCGCAATGCAAAGCATCCGCCAGCGAAGCTGAACATGATGCACATAAGATGCACGAGTACTGGCACCACAAGCGAGTCCAGGTCTAGAGAAAGGTTTCGCCCTGAGCCGCTATTGTTGTGAAACGGATCTTGGCCTTTGGTTGGTTGTTAATGTAAGTGCAGACTGTAGAATATACGTCTCTGAGAGTCGTTTCCAGGTACGCAATTGGGGAGGCGAATCGCGGCGTATCGTGGGATATTGGAGTCGGCCGCATAATTCGGGTCTGGCACGCCATCATGGGTGATAGTGCCGTTGTGAGCAATTGTGGTCAGCGGCCTGTCTTTGACATTCTGTCCGGCTGCTTTTTTAAGGACAAGGCGCTTGCTTCAGGCCAAAGTTCGACACTGCAAGGTAGATGCGTGACTCAGCAAGGACCCGGAAGGGAAGACGATGCCGAACCACTCTGTGCGCCTTTACCAGCCGTCCCTTCGCCTGCCGCTGGCGGTCTTTGAAGGCGTCCTTCTTTGTTTACCGCTTAGATATGCCCGATTGCGATTACATGTTGAAAATAGTTGGGGCGGCAAGGGCTTGACGGGTGACAGGCGACGAGATGACGAGAGGAGACTGACGGAGCTCTGATATCGGAGACGAGCGCAGGGCGAGGCAGGTGGAGCGCGGACGCAAGGTGATGGTGAGGCGGAGACGAGAAGGTGAGGGCCGCAGGCAAAGTGCGACAGCGAGGCCGAGAAGAATGTGGATGAGGTTGCGGTAAGCCAGCGGGAGGTTTGAGGGCAAGCTGGGGCCAACCGCATCGCCCAAACAGCCAGGCTTCCCCAAGCTCCGCGTAGGAGGTAATGACACTAACAATCGCTTTGTCAGTCGCGAGACCAATGAGGCATCATAGCCAGGCAAGAATGCGCCTTCGGCAGGAATAATCAAGGGGGTGAACGGCAACCATGCTGCGGTTTTACAGGCGTGGGTGCAGAGAAACCTTTGATCATAGTCGGGTTGGACGGAGGTAGACCCGAAAAGCGCGCCACCGCTCATCGACGCACGGATCGCCAAGTAGCATGTCACTGACGCGAACCTCTCTGCATGGCTACATCTTCACTCATCGTGCTCTGTTACCTCGCCGATTTTATCCTTGGGTCAAACGGCTCGCAGTGTCATATAACACTGTATTTGCAACAGCGTTACCAGCGGTCAACTGCGCAAAACTCTGAACGCAAGGCACATCTGTGTACAGAATGAGGTGCACGCGACTTTAATGATGCATCCTCCATGAGCAATCGCTGACGCGTCCGCATAGTTTCTCGGATCCGACTGGTATGCGCCCGCTTGAGCCTCACTGGTCTTGTCCATTGTGCCGACAGGGTAATCAGATGACTCTCAGCTAATCACTGCTGGAAGGTTCATCATTGGTAAACAACGGCACGGCCGCAGTGCAACTAGCCCCCTACACAGAGCTTTCATCCTATGGTTCCGGAAGGGACCAATATCAAGCTATCTCTGCCCAGGAAGAGTGTGCTAATTTCAGCCTTGAAGAACTCAGGTTGGCAGATTACGAACGGGGACATGCGCCATCTGCCAGGCAGAGAGATGATGGTTTAGCAATGCTCTCCACTCAACCCTTACAAAGATTGCGACGAACCGATGACAAGAAGCATAGCAGCCATCTTGACCTGTATGTACCCCAACAGCCCTATCTACAGGTCACAAGATTGATATGCGCAGCCTTACCGGCCCCACGATTGAAATCCACGTCGGCACAGCAACCTCTGTACACGGTTCTGCCGACTTTTCCGTCAACTGGTTCTTACCCAAGCGCTTGATCTCGCACCACTCACCTTTCCTTGCGGCTGCTTCTAATCGGGACTTCAAGGAACGTCGCGAGAACCTAATCGAGCTCCCGGACGACAAACCCACTGTCTTTGCGCTTTTCGTTGAATGGCTGTACTACGGAGATTACACCATCGAACCGCTGTCGTCATCCTCTCCCACTAGAACCGGTAGGGTCAGTATCGACGCCGAATGCTGGGTCCTTGGCGATAAGCTATTATGCACCGACTTCAAGAACCATGCTATGAGGCGTCTCTATGAACAACATACAACCAAGACCTTCAACAGGTCCATCTCGACGCACGATGTGCAGTTCGCGTGTGACAACAGCGCCAAAGCATCGAAGCTTCGAGAGTTGTATGTGGGTTTGACTGCTACAAACTTCGGAAGACAAGATCGCGTTCAAGGAACCGTGGAGGAATGGGACGAACTTCTTTTGAACCAATCCGATCTGAGGCAACTGCTCTTGCGGAGTCTGCGTTTGGACGCTGCTGAGCGGAGCTTTGTAAAAAGCGAGGAGCACTACCTGGAAGACGGCGATGCTCCTCTCCGATCTCGTGATACTTCTTCTTCCAGTTTCCAGTGTGTCTATCGACCAAGTAAGTTACTTGCTTGACGCCAGAGCGCTAGAGCACTACAGTGGGCTGGACTAAACTAGTTAGAAACTTAAGCACCGTTGCGCGACACTGGCTACTCACCTCAAGACGAGCTGCTTACGTCGAAGCAACCGGTTGAACCGGTCAGTCCAGAGGGTCTACAGTTGATTAGAGCCCTGACGTCAACCAAGTAAGTTACTCGGTTGATAGACACACAGGCTTCCTGTTTCGTAGTTTGGAATTTTGGTGATAGCGAACCGGTTCATGATAAGGTGCTCAAACAGCAGGCTCGACAACAAAATGTTCCTGACAGAGCTCTAAATGTCTTCCTTGTGTCTCGTGTCATCACTACAAAACCTGCTGTATAATCTTGCGACTCAAACGTAGAGTAAAGCAAAGTCTAACTATATGTAGAGCCTTACATAATCTCTCCACAGCATACCTCCGCATCTTCAAATCCTGCCGAGTCGCAAGTAATATCTTCGTTAAGAGCGCTGACGCGGCAAGATGCAATGCTCGTATGACGTGTTGATGGACGATTTGGTATTGAGTTGAAACAGTGGCTCTTGTCATTCGTTGTACGGTGGGGGCAATGCATTATGTAGTGGCACCTGTTCCTTGTATTGCGGCAAGGGCGTCTCGATTTTTGTCATAG
Organism: Didymella arachidicola; assembly: GCA_016630955.3. Lineage (NCBI taxonomy): Eukaryota > Fungi > Ascomycota > Dothideomycetes > Pleosporales > Didymellaceae > Didymella > Didymella arachidicola. The sequence goes on from CM049987.1 coordinate 3,018,000, forward strand.
CGGCCTGTATTTAAAGAGTCTTTATGTACAACTGCAGGGTTTTCGTATGGTCAGACCATGATTTGCCCTCGATAGTAACGTCTTTTAGTCGTCTAACTAGCTTGCGTGAGTTTGTCGCACGCCTGCGGGAATAGTTGGACGTGAGTGATATACTGGCTGAACTACCTCTAAGCATTCAGAAGCTGGCAAACTGGCATGTCGTGACCGAACGAGTGTGGGGCTCTGTAAGCAAGGTGTGGCATTAGTATTGGGTCCCTTGTATGAGCGTATCGTTCCATGTATGTACGAGTATATGTCTAACGTCCCCCCCTACGTAGCGAGAAACCCGGTGTGCCGAGAAAATGGCCTATTTCTATCCTTCCCTAAACGCTGTATTAATTTTAGTAGTTTGATAAATTTATTGCTAGATTAGAAAAATAAACCTCTTATGTTGTGCTTAGTTTAAAGGGGACATTGTGTACAAAGATCTGCAATCCCTGCGATCTTATTGGTTGTTCTCGGCACACAGGGTTTCTCGCCTTGTCGGGAGGGACGTTAAGCTCGAAAGTATCGTGTTTCACCAGTCCTCGGCTCACCCCGCCAAAGTCAAAGCGACGCTCGACACAACAACGACAATGCCACGAAAACGACGTCCTCTACAGCCCCATCGCGAAGACAGAGTCCCTCTAGCATCTCGTGCACTTTGAACGAAATGCGTCACAAGCCAACGTCAAGCTGCCTCACCATACGGCACTCCGCGAACAACACTTCGACGCCGCTGTCAGCGAGTGCCTACGATTAGAGGCATGTGTACGACACGTGCTGAGATGAAATAGTTGTATTGAGAGCTGTATAGGTACTAGATCAAGCACGCCCAAAATCCCTCAAGTTAAATCCATCGGCCAAACTGATGACTTCTGCGATGATGTTATCCACTCTCTTGCTTAGGTTGCATGGGTGTTGGTCGATTGGGCGATTGCGTTTTGATCTATATCTTCGTGAGTCATACCACTCAGGTGATTTAATATCCTGTAGTTTTGTACACGCTTCCCAGAATTCAGGCGGATGTCGCAAGACAAAAGTGACGATTTTGAAATACAATAAGAGCTGCCAGGTGGAGTGGCGCTTTTGGCTTACGTAGTGGCGTAAACCGTATGCTTAGGTGATGTAATGTAGTTTTAGTAATGCGATCACTACACCGTTCTCACAATGCCATTTTGCCTCATAAGCTATCAAGATTAAGGTCCACCTTGAGCCTTTAATAACTTCGAATCATGGCATATTTTTGCGAAACCTGTAACAAACGATTTGGAGATCAGTACGCATTGGTCCAACACTTCGACAACTCGCCACTTCAAGTCGGCACGTATGATTGCGATGCCTGCACTCGATGTTTCAACAACAGAGAAAGCCTGAAACAACACCTCCTCTCTTCGGCTCACAGGTCTTCATACGAATGCGATACCTGCGATAGAACGTTCGCTAGCAGGAAAGCTCTGCGACAACACCTTCGCGACTCACCCACATGCTGTGTAGAATGAAAGCCTTTTACAACAACCCCCCTGCTGCTCCCTTGTTCTATGCACCATCATTGGGTACAGTGCTGAAGATTTGTACACACACTGGAGAATCCGGGCGTGCGCGACGCGATGATGAGGCGGCGAAGGCGAAGAGATGCGTGACGTGGCCAGGCGAGCGAAGTGCTTCTTCTACAGGACAATCAAGCGGCACCACAAGTTGCACTCGGAGGAGTTCTTGGGCAACGGTGATAGTATCTGGTAGGCAGCGCATGTATTTATCCCTCAAATTCTCTCGAACTCCATATATCGTTCACAGCCTGTATGTGTACTGGCACACCGTATCTCAAATTCTTCCTTCATCGATTTCTCGGTTACTCTCAAGGGCCAAGCTTCAACAATAGTGTGCTTGTCTTTGATCTTCAAACCATGTTTTTCCATCAGCTTGTGTAACTGGACGTCCTTCAGGAAAATGCCAAATGCCTTGTCAAAATCACCAAACATTGTATAACACGAGGAGATGTATGTCATCTCTGGACTGCTCATTCCGCTCTTGCCAACGGCCATGATAGTCATAATAGTCTTTGGCGTCATGGGTATGAATTTCATGATTAGGTCCATAGACTCTTTGTAACGTTGTGCTTCGCCATTTAGACCACTATTGTGGTAGACCTCACTTACGGCGTTAGGGAAGAGCATCAGGAGCGTTGCATTTGGGTTGGTTGTTTTTGGCTTCAGCAGTGGGCCGAAAATGGACAGGGTTGTTTCGGGTCCTATGTATCCGCGATCGCAGATGTTTGAGACCTGTCTCCGTGAGTGTTATCATCATGCGCTTGCTAGGGAAATGTAGGAAAGCGCTTCTGAATTACTTACCTCGATGCGGTCGAACTGAGACTCTTGTGTGCTGAGATGCCTTGGAGGTTCCCTCGCATCAACGTTGAAGAGTTGAAAGTGAACATCGATGGCTCTGATACGATTGCAGAAACGTGGTAGCATATCTCTTAAGAAAAAGTAGAAACTACCCATCACATCATTGCTTGCTTTTGGCGCAAATTTACGATACTCATAGTAGTCCCAGCCTTCGAGTGGACTCGCGTCATCTTTCATAGGCCAAACTAGACCTTTGTGAAACAATGTGCCTATCAAGTTAGCTGAACCGCAAATACAAGTGAAGGACTAACGCTTACGGGTTGGGTATGTCGAACTTCTCTCTCGACGTACTGTGCGGCAAAAGAATGCCGTCTTCGCGAAATCTCATTGCTGCAACTCGGATCGAAGGAGGCTGGTTGCATAACGCACGATGTAGATAATCTGCCCTTTCTGGAGCTAACATGCACTGTCGTCGGATTGCCTGTGCGTCTTGCTTCGCTAAACCTCGTGGAACATTGAAGTACTCTTCCAGCTCGTCCCATTGATGCTTCTTTAGTACTAGTCGTAGAGATCTTTTCCCAAAAGAAAAGGTCTTCGCTTGGAAGGAAGTCGACGGCTTGTTCTTAATCTTCTCGCAGACATCCACAATTCGTCCCAGTACAGCGTGCCAGAGTGTATCTATGATGACGTGCGGCAGAAGAGCCGAATACCACACGTGTATCATTATCATGACTGCGTCATCAGTCTCAAGGCTTAGCGCGACGAGCAGCAGGATAGCATTGCGCGCGACTACCATGAAGTTGATATCATTTATGACAAGCGAGCACTGGCCGATATACCCGTTTGGAAGACCCTCCGCGATAGACTTGATAACGTTTCAGATATCTCCAGAAGCAGCAAAGAGCAGTCTTATATCGCGGTGGATTTGACCGACATACTCGTTCTCGGCAGTATTCAACATGTCCACAGCCGGCATGTTTCTCCAGAGATATTGGTTCACACCAAATTTCGACGAAAATCCGCTGTCAGAAATCCAGCTAGGAGGGCGACCTTGCTTAATCCAGTCTGGAATGTATTTGATCGCCATGAGATCGGACTTGCAGATTCTCTTGTGACGATACCAGTCCACTATTTGGCATTCTTTCGAGCAGTACTGAGAAACATAAGTTTCAACACTCTTTCCGAGAAGAAGTGCCACAGCATACCTGAACCAATTTGCAGGAACTACACACCCGGCTGGCTGGGTTTGGGCATGGTGACTGCTCACTATCATGTTTACTTTTGATGTTTGCGCAGGACAAAGGACTCAGTAAGGCGGCCAAGTCAGATCGGACTAGTGGCGTAGGGCCTGTACTGGAGATCCCGGGAGAGGAATACATGAAATGCGAAGGGTTTCCCTAGAAAGGAAAATCTCTGTGAATTTCATGATCCCTTTAACGTGTTTTATGAGCGAGTCGTCAACCCCACCAGCTTTGCTCAACCACTTCAAATCACTGTACAATGCCTCAACGCTACGCTCCTGAAGTGCCTTCACATGAAAGAAATATCCAGCTTGCTATTAATTCTATTGAAGCAAAGCAAATTCAGTCTGAAAATCGCGCTGCTTCAACCTACAATGTCCCTTGTATGACAATGCGCGACCGACGCGCTGGGAAGCCTGCCCGACGCGATTGCCCGCCCAACTCAAAGAAGCTCACCCAGCTAGAGGAGGAGGTGATTACATGTTATATACTGGATCTGGATTCCCGTGGATTTGCGCCTACATACGCAGCTGTACGTGGTATGGCTGATAAGCTGCTCGCTGCGCGCGATGCAGGTCGCGTTGGCGTCCACTGGCCGCGCAACTTTATCAAGCGTACAGACAATCTTACGACGCGTTTCTTCGAGCGTATGACAGGCAGAGAGCTCTATGTGAAGATCCTGTGCTAATCAGCCGCTGGATCGAGCTAGTAGAGCAGACAAAGGCTGAGTGCGGCATCTGCGATGAGGACGTCTACAACTTCGACGAGGCTGGCTTTATGATGGGCAAGATTACGACTCAGCTCGTTGTAACAGGGTCAGATAGGAGGCGAAGGCCAAAGGCTGTCCAGCCTGGCAATCGCGAGTGGGCGACAATAATTCAAGGGATCAACACTGCAGGCTGGGCTAACCCACCGTTCCTCATCTTTGCTGGCCAGTATCACCTGTCTGCCTGGTACGAAGGGGAGAATATCCCACGCGACTGGGCGATCGCAGTGAGCAACAATGGCTGGACAACCAACGAGATAGGAGTTGAGTGGCTGAAGCACTTCATCAAGCATACAGAGGGCAAGGTGGTTGGGGCGCGTAGGCTGCTTATTCTCGATGGCCATGAGAGCCACCACTCTCTTGAATTTCAAGAGCTTTGCAAGGAGCACAATATCTATACGCTCTGCATGCCACGTCATTCATCTCACCTGCTGCAGCTTCTTGACGTTGGCTGCTTCTCGCCGCTGAAGCGCGCGTAAAGCCGTGAGATTGAGGCTCTGATCTGCGACCACATCAACCACATCACGAAGTTTGAATTCCTGCCAGCTTTCAAGACAGCCTTTTCCCGATCATTCACAGCAGCCAATATTCACTCAGCCTTTCAGGGCGCAGGCCTTGTCCCTCTCCAGCCAGACGTTGTTCTGTCAAGGTTGGATGTGCAGCTGCGTACGCCTACCCCAGTTGCTCGAGCAGAGTCTTTCTGGGAGACTCGTACGCCAAGTAACGTACACGAGCTTGAGGCTCAATCAACGCTGGTACGTGAGCGCGTTCGAAAGCACAAGAGCTCCTCGCCAGGTCCGATTATTGAAGCGATTAACCAGCTTAAGAAAGGGGCTGAAGTAATGATGCTCTCAGCTGAGCTAATGCGCGATCTGATCGCTACCGGTAGCCTTGAGAGCACCAATGAGGCAGCGTCAAAGCGGAGGCAGCGTAAAAAGAAGCGACTTCAGAAGAGAGGAGTCTTAAAAAAAGGAGCTGGAGAGGATATGCTTACTCAGCAGGAAGCTGCGCGGGAGAAAGACCGTAAGAGGTTTCAGGAGGAAGGGCGATCAGGCCTCGGGCGCCAGGCTCTGACGCGCTGCAGCAGGTGCAGAGAGCCTGGGTACAACTTAAGTACGTGTAAAAAGGATACCGTAGATATTAAATAATCTACAGTATTAAAATCTATGTACTGCTTTATATCGTGGTTAAGTTAAACGCTCAAAGAGGTGGGCAAAGTTATTTAGGTTGACGACTCGCTTGTATTGGCGACTCGCTTGTAAAACATGTTACCGTACTTACCAGAACATGTATGGGTTAACAGCGTGAGGTTGATAGCAAGTAATCTACGGAGAAGTGACGAGGCTGGAGAGCTAGACGAAAAGACGCGACTGAGACGCCGTGGTCTAACGTGTTTTCGAGCCTATTGTGCATCATGCCTTTGCGTGTTCGGGTTTCTCAAGATTGGGATCTGATCATCAGCGAAGGGCATCGGTGAATTTTGATGAGACGGGGAGAGGCAGGCATAGTGGAAGCGAGGTTGCTCCTGATTGGCCCAAAAATAGGATGAAGGTTCATCTATTAAAGTGTAAATCTTAAAGACGCTGCGGTGTAAAATATATCCTTGACGCGGTGTTTTTCACGTACTTTCTTCAGTGTTTTTTACGCGACAAAAGCGCGGTATTTTTTATCCGATTTTGTACCTCAGTGTTGGTCGTGATGAACACCGCTCGGCTTACTCCAAATCTAAACAAGTTAGTTCTTTTTGCCTTTTCTCTTCTTACCACTCCTCGGAAGGGTCGGAAGCACTTCCACGTCCTCGTGCGAAAGCGTAGAATCGTCGACGGATGACACGCTGTCCTTCGTTTCAAACGTGTTCTCTTCCACAAATACTACGTCTTCTCCAGAGTTTATTGTGGATGTTGAGGAAGGCGCTGAGGCTGCTGGTGGCTTGGAAAGAGGCTCCGAGATTAATTCTTGTCTGGCTTCTGAAGGCTGGGCTTGCATGAATGGGACGCGATAGATTCCTGTCGAGCAACTGTGTGAGGTTCAGATAAAAAGTGGCGTTACGGAGTTTTCTTACCTCGAAGCCCTATGCCCATGATACGAGTGCAGATCTGGGCACCGATGGCGAGAACCTCCAACTGATCCTCAAGCTCGCTGCGAAGGATGCGACTTCTCTCAGATTCGCCAGCAATTTTTTTCATATCTTCCGCAGCCATCGAGACAACGTTCATAGGCCGTAAGATCCCATGGAGCTTGGACATTATGTTAGATTCTACAGCCTCCACTGAGACATCGTCAATGAATCGTTGAAGAGCGATCTATCCTGTCAGTCATTTGCCAACAAACATACTTTGGAGTGGTGAACAGGCACGTGTCTTACCTTGTAGTACACCTCCATACAGTCCAAAGCTTTAGAGCAAGCCGGACGAGCAATCATAGGTTGGGTGTACTCCATAAGAGCCTTCAGTAAGCGGCCAAACTCTGATACTTCGCAGTATTAACCCGAATCTAGACTAGTGATCTGGAAGATGTCCTTGATAATCGAGGCAAAACCAGACTCCATCTTCACGCTCCACACCTCATCAACAGTTTTGGTGAAGGCAGGGTTGCAGGTAATAGGGTGCTCTTCTTGATGCGCTGCCAAAAGCTCTGCCATTTTCTTCTTTAGGTCTTCCTCGAGCTGATTTAAGGCCGGCTCGAACACAGTTTGGAAGAGCTGCTCTGAAGTTGTCCCATCAGCAACGTACGCAACCAGTAGACGTGGGAAGTCCTTGACAGCTTAAGAAACTTCTTCCAGGTGCTGCCGAACTATGGTCCCCCAAGGTTGCGACTGCTCCGCAAACAAATCTAAGACAATCAGTGGGTTGTAGGTACCGGGAAGTTCGCGACCTCGAGTTCTCTCGATCAAGTGCTCTATATGATCCATGAACTCGGCTCTACTAATTGTTGTTGTTCCGGCATCAGCGGCCCTGTTTGGTAAGTTGGTGATATCGTAACGATGTCTTCTGCTCGCCATAGTGTTTGCGAAGGTCATGTTGAGCTTCTGTATAACGGCGCGCAGACGTTTCTGATACCCAGCGTCTGATCTGGGGTCTTCGAAGAAAGGGTCATTGTAGGATCCGTCTACGGCAGCTTTAGTTAAGGATTGACATGTTTCGCTCACCCGGAGCAGGTACATTAGTTGCTCTTCCGGAGTTGTACGGGGCTTGCCTACCTCCACGCGACCGCCACGACCCCGAGCCTCGTTCGCGCTTGATGCGGTATAGTGCGCGACTTCGGCCCTACTTCGTCCCCTCCCAGCCTTAGCCTGGAGTCGACCCCTTTTGATGCTCTATTTCGGTCTAGCTCGGCCCTGCACGGGCATGCATGCTCCAACACAGGGCAGCTATAGCAGTTCCTGCTTGTTACCTGTTGTTCTGTACTACTTTTACCTGCTTACGCATTAACTAAGACGCCACGGCCTGCTATTCAATTGTGTGCTACTGTTAGCAACAAAGTAGTGCTATGTCTCACCAGACAGCGTCTCGCTGGATAGTCTACACGGGTAATCCAGAAGCCGGTGTCTTTTCTGAAAGCGCCTCTAACCCTTCCTCATGGACTGTCCATTCAGGCGACTCAGCAAAGAGCAAGGCATGTGAATGACGTACCTTTGCCGCACTTTTTATTCTATCTCACCCTCACTTGCTAATTATAGATAGCCTGCAGAACCCGAAGTGCCAAACATTATCTCCTATCTGCCAGAACATGGACACCTGTTGTGCACCCCATGTAGAAGCGTTATACCCTACAAGACGCTCCGTTACCACCTCCGCCACTACCACAAAACTCGATCGTCCATATGCGAAATTATCCTTTCTCAGTATAAAGGACTTCCTGTATCGCAGATTGATGCAGACGTTGTCCCTCGTGCAAATAACTCTTCTAGCTTAGATTTCCTAGCGCCACCCGAGCGAGGCTACTCCTGTCCGCAGTGCGACTTGACAACTTGTAGTTGGGATACAATGCTGCTGCATTTTCGGAAGACGCAGTGCAGTAGGGGGCAGAGGACGCGCAATGATCTATTCTGCTTCGTCCAGCGATGGTCTCCTATCAGGCGAAACGTGGGAGGTACCTGGAGGGTAGCACACGCTACACACACAATTCAAAGCAGAAGAAGATCAAGCCAGGACGGATCCGTGTCAGACGACCCTGCGACCGCCGCTCTTCTGCTGATGGAAGCCGAGGAGGAAGCTAGGCTCTTACAGCAAGATCAAGAACTGATGGCCCTAAGCAACGAGCTTGAGCATGACGAGAAAACCGACTGGCTGCGCGGTTGTGGTTGGACGCGGTGGTTTGCCCAAAAGCCGCTCCATCTGATTATTGCTACTTCTAGGTTGGCCACTTCTACCGGTGAAGCTATTCACCTCGGCACCTGGAACAGCGTGGAGTGGATCAGCTCCGCAGCTACAGAGTCAAAACTAAGACAACTATCAGAAATTGTTCATCTCGTGCTTGATCGCTGCGAGGAAACATTAGAACAAACTCCGCGAGTCTTGCGCTGCTGGCTGCGAAGCTGGGGGTCACACTTCTACGCGTATCCCTTCGAGCTACCTCAACGAGACGCTACGAAAGCTAGGTACCGCTCCTTCCTAAACCGCTTTCTGTGCTATGTATTCCGATCATGGCAGGTATGTCAGAAGCTCAATCAAAGCTTAAGCGAGGTATATGGGCTTCAGCTGTCGGACGCACAGGCGGATATCGTGAAATCTGTCTGGTCAGATCTGTCCACAAAAGGATTCAGTAAGGCAGAGCCTACGTTCTCTTCCCGTTTATCAGAAACCGTCTTTCAGCTGCTCGTGCTATTTTGGACGGATGTGTCCACAGACGGCATATTGGAAGGCAAAGCAATTGTCCACTTCTCTGGTGTGCTGGGTATCCATCCGTACGAGTTGGCATACCGTACAGCTTACGACTACACACCGTACCTATCAGCTCTACTGTGGATTGGTAGACTTATTATTCTCGAGTACGCCTTGCCGCTGCGAGGGTACACTACCCTTGATGTTCTCTGGCCAGCACGAGCAGCCTATGCTGATCAGGGCAAACGTCTCTGTGTAGAGATTCGCCCAGCATACCTCCAACGCGGCAGTCTCTCACCTATGGGCTACCTGATTGAGCGTTTGCAGCACGGCAGAGCCATTGCCAAACGCGAAGGACCACGCACCAACCTATCTTGGTCCCTCGATGGTCAGACCCTAGACATCGCTGGTTCTCGCATCTCTATGCATGAATTCCGCTATACAATCCACTGCCTCCTTGCTAGACTTGAAAGAATCACGCGAGACCTCATGTTTGACTGGTGGCCTAAGGTAGATCTCCATACCTTAAAAGAGGATCTATCAAGGCACCGCCCAGGTTATTCGTTCCTGCAAGAGCCAGCAAATCAGCTACAGACTAGCTTTAAGCATTTGAGCCGAAGAGCCTTCTCTAAAGAAGGGAGGGGGTTCTCCCTACAAGGCAGAGGCCGAGAGAAAGCAATGTCCTACCTGAAACAATATAACAACATGGTCGAAGTACTGTTCAGTAGTATCCATGTGACCAGCGGAATGCCTGCTAGAGGAGAGGAGCTTCGGGTTCTGCGCTGGGCAGACACTGCCGCAGTGCAACGCAACATCTTCATTTGCCAGGGCCGGATCTTGCTAGTCTTTTCGTACAATAAAGCTAGCCAGAACTCGAACAACTCTTTTTTTGTTGTTCGAGTTCCCTGCTCATCAGTAGAGAGGTGCCTGTTCCTTTACCTCGCATACATCAGACCATTCAGCGATTTCCTTAGCCGACAACTAAAGCTTGTCAACACAAGCGTTCCAACCAATCCGCACTTGTTCACTGCGTACGACACACCTGTGTCGTGTTTCAGCTCATCAGTCTGCTCGAAGCTCCTGCAGCAATCCACACCAGAATGCCCGATACTGCTCCATTTTCAAATGTATCGCCAGATTGCAGTAGCTATTAGCAAGAAGCATCTTCTAGATATTGCCCAGCCTTTTGATCCTCACACTCCGAGGGATCGCGATGGACTATTACGACTTCTCTCTTTCCAGACAGGACATAATCCAGCTACCCATGCTGGCGCGTACGCTTTGGATCGTGCCTATCCTGCCAAGCTGCAACCTGAGTTATTAGAACGATACCTCGAAGTCAGTAAGGTATGGCATCAATTTCTGGGTGTCGACAGACAAAGCACAGATCAGGCTATTCTCAGCTTTAGTGCAAACAGAAGTTTACCAGAAGCTCCAGTAGAGCATTCAATGTTTCTGCCACCAAAGGATGATGCGTTCTTGACTAATAGGACTACACAAACACTTGAAGTACCCGAAGAGAGCACAGTATCGCAGATCGAGGCATCGGCCGCTGGCGAGAATGAGCGACCGCGGAAGCGAAGGCGCGACTCAGATGAGAGTATAAGTCCAATACAGCAAAAGATTGATGCTTTACGAGCAGATCTTGCCGCCCTAGAGCATGAGCACAAGATGCAAAAACTCTGCAAAGCTGCCTCCCAACGAGCGCTAACAAACCAAGGGGGCGAAGACCCCAATGGAACGCTCCGGTATCGTAAGAGGGGCTCACAAGTATCGTTAAGTAACTGCGCAGATGTGTTCTGCTTTTTAGAAGACTTCAAGGTCTTCGTATGCAAGCAACATCATACCGCAGTTATGAGTCTTGACCGCCATATGTTGCAGCACCACAAAGTGCCTGCTTCAGTACGAAGACAGGTTGTTGACTGTTTTAGTCGCCTTGAACCAGTGGCTCCAAGCAAGATAGAGCTGCCTAAAGAGCCCACGCAGGCTATAGAACAGCTTGGTAAGCCACTTGCTGGGCTAGAGTGCAGAGCATGCGGGTATATCACTGTTAGCAAAGATCAGATTCGGATGCACTGCAACCGAGATCATAAACTTGCTTGGTTAGGCGACAAGAGCCAGTTGTATAATTCAGTGAAGGTACAGAGCTTCTTCCGAACAGGTGGTCTGCAGAAATACTTTATAGTCGTTTAGTGTTCTGTAACTAAACACGTCCTCTGCATGTAAAGTGTACTAACAACTATAGTAATTCAATAATATATAAATTACCTTAATAGTGACTTAGCCACTTCTAACCTGCGACAATGTTCACTGTTTTCTAGAAGACTACAGCGTCTTAGTATGCAGGGAGCATCACACTGCTGTTGTTAATCTCAACACGCATCTCTTGCAGCATCACAGCGTGCCCGCTGCAACTCGAAAACAAGTTGTTGAACGCTTCAATCAATTCGCGCTGATTGACGCAGCAGACGTTGAGCTTCCAGATGAGCCGGCGCGACCGATAGAAGAGCTTGGGAAGCCGCTAGACGGGCTGCAGTGCAAGACATGCAGCTTCATCACTATCAACAAGGACACAATGCGCATGCACTGTAAGAAAGATCACCAGCAAGCTTGGCTAGGAGAAAAAGGCGCGCTCTATCACACTGTCAAAGTACAGAGCTTTTTCCGCACAGGGGTTTTACAGCGATATTTTGTTGTTGATGTAGCTGTAGCCGAAAATGCTCTAAACGACGACGTCGAAGTTGCAGTTCAGAGGCAGCTTGCCGAGTATAAACTGACACAACAAGAAGTCGAAGAAGAGCTTCAAACACTTGAAGAGGCTGCAAAGACAGACAAGACAGGCTGGTTTAAGCGGACAGGCTGGTTAGAGTTCTTCAAGGATCGAAATCTTGTTCATCTGGCCCATCAAGCCCGGGCTCCCGATCGGAGCGAGCACAAGCTCAAGCTAGCTGCTCAGCTTGCAGAGGGACTGATTGAGAGAAGCGTCAAGGGATTGGCTACGCTTCCGCAAGAACTCAGGCGCTGGCTGCGGAGCGCAAAGCAGAGCGAGATCGACGTGCGGCCGTTGGGGCGACTGCAGAACCCAGAGAGTCAGGCTGTGTACGCAAGCTATATAGTGAGGTTTGTCTGCTTCTATCTACGCGTGCTAGGAGATGAAGAGCAGCAGGTTATGCGTTTCCGACAGCAACGCGACACAGCTGCTCGATCAGAAAGCAGTGCGGCGTCGAGCAGCGACGAAGACAGCGAAGACGAGGCGGAAGGCAGTGAGGCTGACGACGACAGCCCGCAGCCCCGGCGCAGGACACGCAGTCAACAGGCACCAGACATGATGAAGGACACGCGCGAGCTCTTTACGTGGACAGCTGAGCAGAAGTTGTGTGCGATCAGGCTGTGGGACGCGCTGAATGGCGACGACAGAGGCGCTCAGACGGAGGCGCTTCTTGCGTCTATCAGCTCGTTCATCTTCACGACGTATCATCCCGTGGCGTTGTCTACTGGTTTGATTCAGTTTCTGGCGGTGCTTGGGATTGATGTAGACACGGGCCGCTTGCGGACCGCAAAGAACTACTCGTACATGCTGGCGGGGATGGTGTACTGCGTGCGGGTGCTCGCTCTAGAGAAGCTGCTCCCAGGAGGGCAGCGCGACACGCAGACAGAAGAAGACCGCGACAACTTTCTGGCAACGCGGCACAAGCAGCTAGCAGACGGCACGTTCAGCCCAATGAGCGAGATGATCAGCATGCTGGCGTACGGCAAGCACATTGGACTGACGGCCGGCAACTCAGGCAACGCATACTGGTCAGAGGACAAGCAGACGTTCTATCTGAACGGCCGACCGATCGTCATCCGCCGCTTCTGCAAGATGGCGCAGGACTTGCTGGCTGAAACAGAGCAGATGCTGTGGGAGCTGTGCTGGGTGGACGGCGAGGAAGAGCGGGTTACCGTTGATTTGAAGCAAGTAGTTGACGACGTCACGTTCACAAAACGACGCACGTCGTTTGTCGACGCTCCGGGCAACAAACTGCAAGGCGGGCTGGTTTGGATGCTTAGGAGAGCGATGACTACAGCGGGCGGGCTGCGATTGAAGCGTGCGGACGGGCAGTGGAGCGTCAAGGCGGTGCGGCAGTACATGCGACAGATGGATCGCTTCTTGGAACTACTGCTCTGCAGCGTGCACATCACGTCAGGACAGCCCGGGCGTGGGTCCGAGATCACGACGATTCGGCACCGCAACGGCGTACTGCAGGACCGCAACATCTTCGTCGTGGACGGGCAGGTGATGACAGTGGTCCGCTATCACAAGTCGCAGTCGCAGTGGGACAAGCCGAAGATTGTGCCGCGGTTCTTGCCGCCGCAGCTAGGGCAGGTGATGGCGGTGTACTTGGTCTACGTACAGCCGTTCCGCGAGTATCTAACGCTGCAGGTGCTAAGCGGCAGCTACAGCGACTACGTGTGGCAAGACGCGCAGGGCGCGTGGGACACCGGCCGGCTCACGAGGGTGCTGAAGCGCGAGACAGGGAAGAGGCTGGGCGTGGTGCTGCACACGCTAGAGTACCGACACACGGCAGTAGGTATTGGGCGAGTCAAGGTGGGAGAGTCGTTCAGCAGGGGCTATCAGGACGACGTTGGCGAGACAGAAGAGGCGGAAGTGGACGACGATGGCGAAGACGTTCTTGAGCTGCAGAACTCACGCACAACCGCAATGGGGGTAGGCAACTACAGCGTGCCGATGGATATCGTGAAGCATCTCAGCGTGCGGTCCGTTGATGCGTTCCGGCCGCTTAGCGCAGCATGGCACCGCTTCTTAGGGGTGGATGGGAGCGCAGCGAAGCCCGTAGAGCCGAGCAGGACGACAAAGCGACGGATGAGCAACAGCACGTCGTCGGCACTTGTTGGGCTGCCGAAAGAGAAAGAAGTGCGGTTTGCAGACCCGCGAGCAGATGCGATACACAGGGGGCTGCAGCAGGTGCTAGGCAAGCAAGATGTTGGCTTTCGATCGGTGGAGCAGGAGCAGGCTTTGCACGCGGTGCTGGAGAAGCAGACGCCGCTCATCGTCGTGCTTCCGACGGGCGGAGGCAAGAGCTTGCTGTTCACGCTGCCGGCTTGCGTGGAGGAGCCGGGGGTAACGGTGGTCGTCGTGCCGTACCGGGCGCTGATTGAAGATCTAGTCAGGAGGATTCAGCAGTGCGGCGTCGAGTGCATGGAGTGGAAGCACGGCGAGAACAACCCGGCATCTGTGGTGGTAGTCAGTGCAGACGTAGCTGGCGACATAACAAGCACTGGCAACTTTCTTGGCTACGCGCGGATGCTGAAAGGAAAGGGGCTGCTGCATAGGGTGGTGATTGACGAGTGTCATCTGGTGTTCACGGCGAGGAATTGGCGAGAGAAGCTGGTGGCGATGAAGAACTTGCGGCTGCTGGGTAGTCCGATGGTGATGCTGACAGCAACGCTGCCGCCGCTGCAGGAGGGAGAGCTTGAGGCGAGCATGCTTGTGCGTCACGCAACGTACGTGAGAGCAAGCACGGTGCGGCCGAACGCGCGGTACTTTGTGTCGTGGTGTCAGCGCGACAAGCTCGAGGAGACGGCGCTGTTCGTGTGCAAGCGGTGGGCAGAGAAGCTGCGGCGGAGCGGACAGAAGGGGGTGGTGTACTGCAAGAGCAAGGTGCAGTGCGAGCGGCTCGCGACGGAGCTGGGCTGCGGACACTATCACGCAGGGGTGGTGGATCGCGCAGACCGGCTACAGGAGTGGGTGGAGGGGGGCGGAATGATGGTGGCGACGTCGGCGCTGGGGACGGGAGTGGACTTTGCTGGCATCGTGTACATCTTGCACGTAGGCACACCGTGGAGCATGAGCGACTTTGCTCAGGCAAGCGGACGCGGGGGACGAGGAGGAGAGCAATACGATGTGGTGGTGCTGGTGGGGCACGGGGAGGTGGAGCAGGTGATGGAGCGAGAGAGAGAGAAGATGGAGGTGCTCGCGATGGGGCAGTTTCTGATCGGCAGCGGGTGTCGACGAGAGCTGATGAGCTCGTATCTGGACGAGCGGGGGCAGAGCTGCGGGCAGATTGGGGCAGCGGGATGCGACCGGTGCGGAGAGGGAGAGGAGGTGTGGATAGAGGAGCAGGAGAAGTGGTCGCGGGAGTGGGCGGTGGTGGAGGAAGGGTTCACAGAGCTGCGAGAGGGGTGTGCGATCTGCTGGATGGTTAGGCAGGAGTTCCCGACGGCTGAAGAGGAGCAGTGGAAAGGGCACCGGGCGATGCAGTGCACGGCATGGGCAAGGGGAACAGGGATGCAGGCAGATGAGTTCCGTGTGAAGATGCGGGATCGGACGGTGAAGAACAACTGTCGACGGTGCTGGGTGAGTCAGAAGTACTGCGCGACTGGGGAAGGGATGGACAAGCGGTGTCAGTGGCCGAACGTGGTGGTGCCGCTGGCATTCGCAGCGCGGTTGACGAGGGGTGGGATTCAGGCAATGGGAGAGCTGGGGTTTGCAGAGACGGGAGACGAGGCGTACGCTGGGTGGCTGGGAAAGCCGCACAGGTCAGAGATTTGGGGACAGATGTTTAGCAACGCAATGGCGATGGCGATTAGGCTGGTGTTGGAGGGGTGGGGACGAGAGGGAGAGGAAGAGGAGGGTAGCAGAGTAGAGTAGCAAGCAGGGGAATAGATGAAGTAATAGGTGTATATGCGTAGCAAAGCCGTGACAAGGTATTAGCAAGAGAGTAACAGGGTAGGGAGGTGGTAGGCCGTCCGGGGCAGAAGAAGGGGGGGTGGGCAGTAGGCCCGTTAGGTGTTACAAGCAGCGGAGCGGTTAGGGTGAGTAGGAGAAGAAGGGGGGGTAGGTAGTGGGCCGTTTAGGTGTTACAAGGAGTAGAGCAGCAAAGGGAAAGAGAGAAGAGTATAGCAGGGTGTAGCAAGGTATAGTAGGGTGTAGCAAGGTATAGTAGGGTGTAGCAAGGTATAGTAGGGTGTAGCAAGGTATAGTAGGGTGTAGCAAGGTATAGTAGGGTGTAGCAAGGTAGTAGGGTGTAGCAAGGTATAGTAGGGTGTAGCAGAGTATAGCAAGATATAGTAGAGTGTAGTAGGGTGTAGTAAGATATTACAGAGCGTAGTAAAAAGCAGAGTATAGTAGAGTGTAGCAGGGTATTATAGAGTATAGTAAGGTATAGCAAAGTATAGCAAGATATAGCAGAGCGTAGCAGGGTATAGGAAGGTGTAGTAGGGTAGGGTTAGGTATAGTAAGGTATAGCAAAGCGTAGTAAGAAGCAGAGTATAGTAGAGTGTAGCAGAGTATAGTAGAGTGTAGCAGAGTATAGTAAAATATAGCAGAATATAGTAAGGTATAGTAGAGTATAGCAGAGTGTAGCAGAGTGTAGTAAAATATAGTAGGATGTAGTAAGGTATGGAAAAGCATAGTAAAGTATAGTAGAATATAGTAGAATATAGTAGAATATAGTAGGATATAGTAGAATATAGTAGGATATAGTAGGATATAGTAGAATATAGTAGAAGGCTAAGCTATAATAAGATATTATAGGTTAGAAAAAGAGAAGAGTAGGTAGTAGATATAAAAAAAG